>OZ012736.1:454834634-456034634 GCA_963859935.3 Lathyrus sativus | reverse complement strand
GAACATTGAAAAGAGAGTCCAAAAGGTCTGAGCCTTTTTGTCTTCACATCAACTGACCTTTCCTTGAAATAGATGGCACAGAAAAATCCTTTTTGTCTGTGTAAGTGTGTCTAGCACAAATAAGGAAAGAGACGTTGAATAGATCCAACGGATATATTCTTGAAATTACTTCTTCAGTTTCAGCAAGTTCTTCATAGTCTGAATGGATCAGAGTCTTCTAATGAGATTCAGAACTGTGCTGTATCAGAGTCTTCTGCAGCGTGTGTGCTTCTAGCGTGTTGATCATCAGAGCATTTTGACACAGAACTTCAGTACTTGGCAGCGTAGGTACTTTCAGAAACTTCTGTAGATCAATGCTTTTAGAAACTCTTCAATCAATATTCTTCTATACTTCTGATGCTTCAGCTTCAGATGCTTCTGACTATCTTCAGATGCTTCTGATTATCTTCAGATGCTTCTGACTCAGAATGTTCTGGAGCTTCTTTCTTCAGATCCTTCTGGAGACTACGCTCAGGATCTTCTGTGAGGACCAAACAGATTCTTCTGTGAGGTGCATCTGGCGCTTCAGAGTTAGAATAACTTCTTGTATTCAAGGCAGATTTGCTTCTAGAGAGTTAATATAATTTCAATCTGCAATAAAACTCTCAAACAAATTTTAGAGTATATAATTCTTAAATATAAATTTCCTAACAGTTATCATCAAAACAAAGAGTAATTATTAAGAACCAATCTGTGTTCTAACAATCTCCCCCTTTTTGATGATGACAAAAAGTATCAGAAATTTTATTTAATTGAACATAAAGAATTATAACTCCACCTGAGATGATGAATCTCCCCCTGAGTTAAATATGAAAAAGGAATAGAAACTTCCCTTTTTATCTTGAGTAATCTTCAGAGTCAGATCTTGTTTGTCTTTGTAATTAATTAATGATCAGAATATCTTGCAGATATGAGATTCAGAGTTTGATAAAAGATAAATGATCTGAGAAACTCAGAGATTCTTTTATAGAGAGTTCTTATCAAATGTTCTGAAATAGTCAATTTAGATATTAGAAAAAGTAGATATGTCTGAAGATTCGTTCTAGTGAAATTATATTAAATAGTTCAGATCTTTATTTTCTCCCCCTTTTTTGTCATAAGCAAAAAGTAAAAACTTTTAATAAAGACAAATAAAAGGAACAATAGCAGATAATTCAATGGAGAATAACAATCTGATTCATTTAATCATAACAGAGCAAAAGTACATTGGAAAATATTAGAAGATATAATAAGAACATTCAGATGCAAAACAACAGATGCGCAAATATGAAAAAAAAAATCTAAGAGTGTTTTGACAAAAGCATATTCAATAGGTCTGTGATCTCAGATTGTGATTGCTCTTGCTTTGACATCCACTTAGTCATTGTCTCAGTCTTCTCATCTTGTTTAGACATCCACTCTGACATGTCCTCAGATTTCTTGTCTTGCTTCACCATCCAAGATCTTATTTCAGATTGACCAGCTTCCAGAGCAGCAATCTTGTTTCCAAAATCTGGATTTTCTGTCTTTATCTCTGATGATGGAGGTTCTGTATCCTGAACAGAGTCAATTGCCATAGGGTCTGGAGATCCTGAAGAGGGTTCTACCAGAGTCATAGTCAATGCATTGGCAGTTGGTTCTGGTGGAGGAGGAGGAGGAGCATCCAAACAAAGCAGAGGTTCAGTCTTGATTCTGCTACAGGCTGAGATCTTTTCCTCTGAAGTGGAACTTCTTCTTCTTCTCCCGCATCTGGCAGTGGTTGCTTGACAAGTTGAAACACATTGGCTGGAACAGGCACTCCTTCCTTTTTGCATTCCTCTATATACATCAGAACAATGTGTCTAGGTTCTTCAGCAAAGAATAGAGGAAAGTCAAATACTGGAATCCTCTTATTCAGATCAGACATATTTAACCTCTTTGGAGCAGTAGTAAGTTCATCTACAATCTTGAGTCTCAGAAGGCTTTTAGCGTTCAGAGGCTTTCCCATAATAAACTCTAGTTCTTCTGTAACACCAGCATCATACAGAGCAGCTACTAAACCATTTTCAGTGAGAAGATCTGATAGCAACCTTCCAAAAAGTATCCAAGTCCTGATCTTCTGGCCCTTTTCTTTGACAGATTCTCTAGATGCATTGATGTGATTCCACAGATGCATGAACAAAATGTAAGGCAGATCTACCTTGTTGCTCTGACTAAGGCAGTACATAAAATAGATCTGTTCATTGTTGACATAATCTGGAGAATTTGTTGACTTTCTGTGATGTATGCATCCCATGAAGATCTTGGCCCAGATCTTGTAATCAGGCTTCAGATCTTTGAATCTGTTAGAGGCTTGTCTAGCAGTCATAACCTCCTCATAAACTTCATCCATATCAACACGCCCAGCTGGCAGATGTGAAACACCATCTGTTTCTTCATAACCAATCAGTCTTCTAATCAGATCCTCTGTGATGATGATCTCCTTTCCCAGCACAGATGATAAAATAAACTTTGGATACACAGATGCATGAATCCAGAATTCCTTAACAAGCAGAGGGTAAACTGGTCCAAACAGTCTATCAAAGTATTTTACCCAACCTTGAGCTCTAACAATGGAGCGAAAATCAAACCCATTGTTAGCCAGAGAATCAAATTCAACCATGGATTCACACAAAACTTCTAGTTTATCAACAGGTGTGAGAAGAGTTCTCTTTGGAGGAGTATATGGAACAACACCTAGGTTATCTGAAGTCACAACAGCCATTGTGGATTGAAACTGTGCAGTTGTTGATGAAGAAGACGCCATTGAAGAATGCTTTTTAGAACACTTAGGTTTTGAGTTTTTATGCAGAGAGAACAATAGATGAAAACGCATGTAAGTTCTGAGAGTGAAAAGTGTGAAAGTGAATACACATCAAGTATTTATACTAATCACATAGGCACACCAAAAGACAGAAAGAACGCACGTTTGAGCAGCATTAAATGAAGAGAATAAAATCATTTCAAATAATAAATGCTTCTGACAGATTTGGGGGGAAAACCAAGATATTTACTATTCAAATTTCACCTCAAACGTCTTTTCAGTTGTCCACATGCCACCTCATCAGATTTTGTGGGACACGTGTTTGCTTGCATGCTGTTCTGAATTCTCTCAAGAAATGAAACGTTAGCCAACGTTCAGTTCTTCTAAAGATGATTAGTTCAGATTTTCACATCAGAAATATTAATCAGAAAAGAATAAAAGAACAGAAGAAATACTTCAGATGAATTAAGCATTTTTGCATCTGGAACAATTTGCTTCTGATAAATATCATTCTGGATAAAAATCCATACCAATATTTTTCAGAATAAAATTGAATCTATCTTCAACAAGGGGTTTTGTAAAAATATCTGCCCATTGATGATTTGTATCAACAAAGGCTAAATTTATGATTCCCTTCTGAACATAGTCTCTGATGAAATGATGCTTAATTTCTATATGTTTTGCCTTAGAATGTAAAATGGGATTCTTGGACAAACATATAGCAGAACTATTATCACAAAAGATAGAAATGTTACTCTCAAAAATTTGATAATCTTCTAGTTGACTTTTCATCCAGAGCATCTGCGTGCTACATCCAGCAGCAGCAATGTATTCAGCCTCTGTGGTTGAAAGTGCAATTGTGGGTTGCTTCTTGCTGTACCAGGAGATTAGATTTCTTCCTAGAAATTGACAACTTCCAGAAGTACTTTTTCTTTCCACTCTGTCTCCAGCATAGTCAGCATCACAGAATCCAACTAATTTGAAATCATCAGATTTTCTGTAACACAAACCCACATTAGAAGTACCTTTCAGATACCTTAGAATCCTCTTGACAGCTGTCAAGTGTGTTTCTCTAGGATCTGATTGGAATCTAGCACACAGACAAACACTGAACAATATGTCAGGTCTAGAAGCAGTAAGATAAAGAAGAGAGCCAATCATACCTCTGTAGAGCTTCTGGTTTACTTTCTTACTTACCTCTTCTTTCCCAAGTGAGCTAGTAGGATGCATTGGAGTCTTTGCCACCTTGCTGTCAGACATGTTGAATTTCTTCAGAAGTTCTTTAACATACTTTGTCTAATGTATGTAGGTGCATTCTAGAGTTTGATTAACTTGGATTCCTAAAAAGAATCTGAGTTCTCCCATCATGCTCATTTCAAATTCTGCCTGCATACATGTAGCAAACTCCTTTCCAAGCATAATATTTGTTGATCCAAAAATAATATCATCTACATAAATTTGGCAAATTAGAAGATCTTTCTTTATAGTTTTACAGAATAGAGTTGTATCCACTTTGCCTCTGATAAAATTCTTCTCCAGAAGAAAATTACTCAATCTCTCATACCAAGCTCTGGGAGCTTGTTTTAATCCATATAGAGATTTCTTTAATTTGAAAACATGATCTGGAAATTTTTCATTTTCAAAACCAGGAGGTTGGTGGACATAAACTTCTTCTTCTATAATACCATTAAGAAAGGCACTTTTAACATCCATCTGATATAGAGTGATGTTATTCTGTGCAGCAAAAGAAATAAGAAGGCGTATAGATTCTAACCTTGCTACTGGAGCATATGTCTCAGTGTAATCAATACCTTCTTGCTGACTGTATCCTTGAGCAACCAGCCTTGCCTTATTCCTCTCAACTTCTCCTTTCTCATTTAGTTTATTTCTGAATACCCATTTTGTACCAATGATATTAAATCCTTGAGGTCTTTGAACTAGATCCCATACATCATTTCTGCTGAATTGGTTAAGCTCTTCTTGCATGGCAATAATCCAATCATTGTCTTGCAGAGCTTCTTCTACAGAAGATGGTTCAATTTTTGGCACTAGTCCAAATAGAGACGCCTCAGATGATCTTAGAAAGGATCTTGTTCTGATGGGATCATCTTTCTTTCCAATAATGACATCCTCTGGATGAGAAGCTTTAATTCTGGATGATGATCCTCTGATAGTTGACTCTTCAGAAATTTTTAGATTATTCATCTGAGAAGTTAAGGGAGTAGCATCTGGAGTTGCTTCTGGATCCTTCACTTGAAGTTTGTCTGCTTCTGGAACTTCAGAGTCAATAAAGACTACTTCCCTATCTGCAGAGTTATCAACCTGCTTTGGCTTTTCAGAGCCAAGCTTATCATCAAATCTGACATGAATGGATTCTTCCACAATCTGTGTCTCAGTGTTGTATACTCTGTAGCCTTTAGAGCGTTCAGAATATCCAAGCATGAAACACTTCTGTGCTTTGGAATCAAACTTGCCCAGATTTTCCTTAGTGTTTAACATATAGCAGATACATCCAAAAGGATGAAAATAAGAAATGTTGGGCTTTTTGTTCTTCCACAATTCATAAGGAGTCTTCTTCAGAAGTGGTCTAACAGAAACTCTGTTCTGAATGTAGCATGCTGTATTGATTGCTTCTGCCCAAAAATGTTTTGCCAGATTTGTCTCATTGATCATGGTTCTGGCCATTTCTTGCAAAGTTCTGTTTTTCCTCTCTACAACCCCATTCTGTTGTGGAGTTCTAGGACAGGAAAAATCATGAGCAATGCCATTTTCAGAAAAATATTTTTCAAAATATTTATTTTCAAATTCACCACCATGATCACTTCTGACTTTTATAATTTTGAAATTCTTTTCATTCTGGACTTGCTTGCAGAAGTCAAAGAACATAGAATGTGACTCATCCTTGTGTTTTAAGAACTTTACCCATGTCCATCTGCTAAAGTCATCAACAATGACCAATCCATACTTCTTGCCTCTGATGGATGCAGTTTTCACTGGTCCAAACAGATCAATATGAAGTAATTCTAATGGTTTAGAGGTAGAAACAACATTTTTTGATTTGAAAGATGTTTTTGAAAACTTACCTTTCTGACATGCTTCACAAAGAGCATCTGAAGTGAACTTCAGATCAGGGAGTCCTCTGACAAGATTAAGTTTATTAATATGAGATATACGTCTCATATTAATATGGCCCAATCTTCTGTGCCAGACCCATTGCTCTTCATTCACAGACAAGAGGCATTTAACATTTTGAACTTTAAGTTCTGAAAGATTTATTTTATAAATGTTGTTTTTCCTCTTACCACTAAACAGGATAGAGCCATCCTTTTGACTAATAGCTTTACAACATTTTTGATTAAAAGTTATATCATAACCATTGTCACTTAATTGACTTATGGACAATAGGTTATGCTTTAACCCTTCAACAAGTAAAACATTAGTAATGGAGGGAAGTTTACCATTTCCAATTGTGCCAGATCCAATGATCTTTCCCTTCTGGTTCCCTCCAAACTTCACGTCCCCTCCAGATCTAAGTTTCAGGCTTTGGAACATAGACTTTTCTCCTGTCATGTGTCGTGAGCATCCAGAGTCCAGGTACCATGATTGGTGTCCTGACCTTGCTGCTAAGAACATCTGCAACAGGAATTATTTTGTTTTTAGGTACCCAGATCTTCTTGGGTCCTTTGGGGTTAGTTGGTTTGTAGGTTTGTCTAAACTTCTGTTTTGCAACATAATGTTTATTCTGACTTGCCTTAGGTTTAAACACATAAGTACTCTTCTCAGAGCTTGTGTGTTTAATGTCATTCAAGTGACCAAATTTGAATTGAGAATACAGAGGTGTCTTCCTGATGAAAAGTTTGTCAACAGGTTTTGGATTGCTTCCAGATGAAGACTCATATCCAATGCCTCTTCTGTTGTTTCCACTAACACCATAGACCATGGAAGCCATCTTGCTTCTGTCTATGCTCTTAGTGAGAAATCTCTGAAAACTAGAGTCATATTTTTCTAAAATATTTTCACAAGACTTAGTCTCAGATCCAGATTCTTGTTGAGTTCTTTCAAAGTCATTTTTGATTTTTAAATTTATTTCTTTCTGCTCAACAAGTTCTGTTTTCAGAAGATCAATCTCAGATTCAAGATTGCTTTTCAGCTTCTTGTATTTGAGTTTGATGTTGTTATAACTTTTAAGAACTTCTGTTACAACTTTAATGAGTTCTTCTTTGGTAAGTTTAGCCATTACCTCTTCTGCATCATCATCAGATTCAGATTCTGATTCATATCCTGAGGTACCTTCCTCTTGATCTTCTGTCCTGGCCATCAGTGCAACATTTGCACATTCTTCTTCTGATTCAGAAGATGATTCACACTCATCTGAGTCATCCCATGTTGCCATCAGAACCTTCTTCTTTTTGTTGAACTTCTTCTTAGGTTTTTCTTTCAGAAGTTTGGGGCAGTCATTTTTGTAGTGCCCAGGTTCTTTGCACTCATAGCACACCACTTCTTTCTTGGCAGATCTTTTGTGACTAGAAGATTCCTTTCTGTTGTCAGATCTTCTGAAGTTGTTGAACTTCTTTCCCTTGTGCTTCCAGAGTTTGTTAATCCTTCTGGACAGCATGGATAACTCATCTTCTTCTTCAGAAGAAGACTCTTCAGAGCTTTCTTGAATGACCTGCAAAGCTTTAGCAGTTTTGTTAGATTTTAATGCTACAGATTTACCTTTATCTTTCTTCTGAGGTTCATCTTCCTCAAGCTCAATCTCATGGCTCCTCAATGAGCTGATGAGTTCTTCTAGGGAGATCTTGTTCAGATCTTTGGCCATCTTCAGGGCAGTCACCATTGGTCTCCATCTGATGGGCAGACTTCTGATGATTTTCTTTACGTGATCTGACGTAAAATATCCCTTGTCCAGAACTTTCAGCCCAGCAGTGAGTATCTGGAATCTGGAGAACATGGCTTCAACAGATTCAGAGTCTTCCATTTTGAAAGCCTCATACTTCTGGATCAGAGCCAGAGCTTTTGTCTCCTTAACTTGAGAATTTCCCTCATGGGTCATTTTAAGGGATTCAAACATATCAAAAGTTGTCTCCCTGTTTGTGATTTTCTCATACTCTGTATGTGAAATAGCATTCAGTAATATGGTTCTGGCTTTATGGTGATTTCTGAAGTCTTTCTTCTGAGAATCTGTCATAGATTTTCTGTCAATCTTTTTGCCATCTCCATCTGTGGGATGTACATATCCATCTATGACAAGATCCCATAGATCAGCATCATATCCTAGGAAAAAACTCTCAATTCTGTCTTTCCAGTAATCAAATTTTTCTCCATCAAACATTGGAGGCTTGGTGCTGATCCTATCCCTCTCTTCATATTTATTGTTAATATTTGACATTGAATTATCAGCCATGATAACAAGTAAATATATTTATCAAAGTATATCTCTCTGGATCTTTACTGACACTGTTAAGTGATAGCACACTCAGAACCGAAGCTCTGATGCCAACTGAAGGTGAGATAATACTTAGAAAGGGGGGATTGAATAAGTATGGAAAATTAAGACTTGAAAATAATCACACAATTATTTTTATCCTGGTTCGTTTAACAACTACTTCAGTCCACCCTTCCAGAGTGATTTGCCTTTCTCAACAAGGACTTAATCCACTATTAAATCAAACTGATTACAATAGTATCACCTAAGAACAACAGTTCTTAGTCTTCTCAAGAGCTACTGATTCTAACTGAATCCTCTTAAGGAATATCCTTTACAATCAATGTAAATTAATTACAAGAGTTTTTAATGCTTCTATAAAGCTATAATCACAACAGTGATTTTTCTCTTAAGTTTAAGTACAATGAGATTCTATGAAGAATAAGAATGAAAGCTTTTAGAATATTATGATTTCTTTTCAGCAAGTGTATAGCACTGAAGAATGAAGTGAAGATCTCCTTTTATAGGCAGCTGAATCATGCAAGCTGAACATTGAAAAGAGAGTCCAAAAGGTCTGAGCCTTTTTGTCTTCACATCAACTGACCTTTCCTTGAAATAGATGGCACAGAAAAATCCTTTTTGTCTGTGTAAGTGTGTCTAGCACAAATAAGGAAAGAGACGTTGAATATATCCAACGGATATATTCTTGAAATTACTTCTTCAGTTTCAGCAAGTTCTTCAGAGTCTGAATGGATCAGAGTCTTCTAATGAGATTCAGAACTGTGCTGTATCAGAGTCTTCTGCAGCGTGTGTGCTTCTAGCGTGTTGATCATCAGAGCATTTTGACACAGAACTTCAGTACTTGGCAGCGTAGGTACTTTCAGAAACTTCTGTAGATCAATGCTTTGAGAAACTCTTCAATCAATATTCTTCTATACTTCTGATGCTTCAGCTTCAGATGCTTCTGACTCAGAATGTTCTGGAGCTTCTTTCTTCAGATCCTTCTGGAGACTACGCTCAGGATCTTCTGTGAGGACCAAACAGATTCTTCTGTGAGGTGCATCTGGCGCTTCAGAGTCAGAATAACTTCTTGTATTCAAGGCAGATTTGCTTCTAGAGAGTTAATATAATTTCAATCTGCAATAAAACTCTCAAACAAATTTTAGAGTATATAATTCTTAAATATAAATTTCCTAACAGTTATCATCAAAATAAAGAGTAATTATTAAGAATCAATCTGTGTTCTAACATTTTCAACTAGGGAGCATTGAATATTGTGGGACTTTTCCTTTCTAGAGCAACACCTTTGTGAGAGACACACCACATACTCACCTAAAACATTAAGGTGATAGGTGTGTGGGTTCTCTCACTTATAAATGCTCAACTCACCATATTTTTATCCAATGTGGGACTATTATCCACACTACTCACACTTGTTAATACAACAAGGAATTCGAGCCCTCAGTGCAAAGTTATCCTTCAATCTTCATTTGTTCACATTTTCAATAGCATTTGGTTGGCCCGCAGCTAAGTCAGATTCTGCAATAATGTTTTGCCTTGGAAAAAGACTCTTAACCAATTTCTTATCGAGGTAGCTTTCATATGAAATCTTACTAAAAAGATGGCTAATTCTTCAATTCATGAGTTCATTATCATTAAGGCGTCCAATATCAAAATGTATCTGTCAAAGGCTCCTAAAATCATTGAAGTTATTTGGCAGCCTCCTTCTATTGGTTGGTGAAAATGCAACATCAATGGTTCGTATTGCACTTGGCTTCTTGTGGTAGTATGTTTAGAAACTCTTTGGGTGAATTCCTTTATGGTTTTGTTGAAATTTTTTACTGCCATTCTTTTATTCATGAAGAGCTCCTTGGGGTGATCAAGGTGATAGACATTGCCACTACCCTTAGGTGGAACCATGTTTGGGTGGAGACTGATTCTTTTTTTGTTTTGTTGACTTTTAATGATCCTAAAGTTGTTCCTTGGACTATTATGAGCAAATGTCTCAACTATTTAGTCAAGATTAAGCATTTGAGGTTTCATATTTCTCCCATATTTAGAGAGGGGAACCAATGCCCGAATTGTTAATCGTTTTGACTCTCAATTCTTCTTCGCATATATCTTGGAATAAGTCTCCTTGGGCCCTTGTTCCTTTAGTTGTTTACAATAAATTAGGATTATCAAATTATAGATTTGTTAATCACTTTTGGCCTAGTCCCCTCTCATTACTATCTTTGTTTTTGTTTATAATATATCTTTCTTGATCTAAAAAGGTAAAGATATATTTAAACTTATATATTTTAAAGCTTTTTTCAAAATTAATAAAAGATATTTTCGTTCAAATTAATTTTTTTTTAAATTTTTCTTAATTTTTTTTTTTACCATAATTGATTTAAAAATAAATTTTAAAAACTAAAAGTCAAAATTCAATCTAATCTATCAACATCATACTATGTATATCATCAAAAAATATAAAATATTTGAAGATTTAAGTGGATGATAATAATATAATAACATCAGTAGTATTTGATAGGATTTAAGTCCAAGCTTGTTGTAAGCTAGTCTACATACTTTTAAACTTCAAGTCTATAAACATCATCTAAATTTATGAACATCACACAAAAAATTACTCGTCACATCCCATGAGTTAATCATAATTACAAAAATAACTATTAATTTAGACTTTAAAATTTAGACGCACTTAATACGTAATATACCATCACTAAAACACGCCAAAGTTACATTTTAAGTAACATCTAATTTTGGAATTCGTATAGTAACTTCTAACCTCACTGCATTAGCAGTTGCTCATTCTCTTTGTTTTTAACATGCATTACCTAAATAGTTTACCAATATAATATTTTAAGATTAAATGCAATAACAATGTTATTTGTGTTTAACCTGAATTTTTTTTAAGACTGGAGCTTAGGATTTGCATTCTTTTTCTTCTAATTTGTAATTTTGTCTCGGTACAGTTTGAATTTTAAAATCCGAACCCTTAAGCTGGAGATTGAAATCTAAAATAGCATGTTATCTGATTTTTAGTTTAGCTTGTTTCAGTATCATGTTCTAACACCTTTCTGTGATTTTTTTATTATAGAAAAAGTGTCTAACAATCAAAAAAGATTGAGACATGGTAGAGTGTCTTAACACGCTTCCGTTTCCAAAAAGAAAGCTAGATCATCGTAACTTGTAGTTGAAGAGACTTCAATTGCAAGTCACTATGTCAAAAAAGACCTTTAATAATGCTTTTTTTGGCTTTTAGCAGCGTTTAAAAGCGCTGCCTAAAGTGGCGCTGCTAAAGGTAAAGACAACATTTTTTTATGAAAAAAGTACTGCTATAGACTCCCTTTACCATCACTTTTAGCAGCGCTTTTAGAAGCGCTGCCTATTCCACCCTCCCCTCCCCCTTTAGCAGCGCTTTTGGAAAGCGCTTTCTTTTTATATGTATTCATCACTTTGCAATATACATTGTAATTCATCACTTTGTCCATAATCATTTTAATACACATAAACCTGCTTAAATATATTACAACACAATCTGTTCCTCAGAATTACAACATCACAAATACAGTCAATTTACATATAAATACAAATCCGTTAACTTTACAAATAGATACGACTTTCAGAAATATTTCTTCCATATAAATATACCTTATACAATTCTCAACTCAAGAATAAATTGACATCATTCCTCCTTTATTTCTTCCAATCCTGCTTTCGAGTAAGTACCGCACTTGAATTCATCAAAGTACTACATAATATAACAGAACATGCACGATTTAGTTTTAAAACTAATTACTCAGATGAAATATCAGTTAATTATCAAAATGAATCATATAATTTATGAATTGATCCATACCATGATTTTAATCTCTATTTGACCAGAATGAATAATTTCCTTCATAAAGCGCAATATAAAATATCCGCAGTCAATCCCATTGCGCTGACGAGGACACTATAAATGGAAAAAACAAACGAACATTTATCAGATATATAGTTTAAATATTTTTATCAAGTGGGACCATTATAACAGTCAAAAATGGGAAAATATACCTGCACCCTGATCCAGCTAATGTTGTTAGCCTTACTTTTTGACACTGTTGCTGAAGGTGAGATAATACTTAGAAGGGGGGGGGGGAGGGGGTTGAATAAGTATGAAAGATTAAATCTTAGAAATAAAAACACAATTATTTTTATCCTGGTTCGTTGAACTCAACTACTTCAGTCCACCCTTCCTAGAGTGATTTGCCTTTCTCAACAAGGACTTAATCCACTATTTAATCAAACAGATTACAATAGTAACACCTAAGAACAACTGTTCTTAGTCTTCTCAAGAGCTACTGATTCCAACTGAATCCTCTTAAGGAAATCCTTTACAAACAATGTAAATCAAATACAAGAGTATGAATGCTTCTAAAAAGCTTTTATCACAACAGTGATATTTCTCTTAAGTTTAAGTACAAATAATTCTAAGAAGAATACGAAAGAGTGAGAGCTTTGAATATTATGATTTATTTTCAGCAAAATGTCTAACTGAAGAATTTGGTGGAGTCTTCCTTTTATAGGCAGCTGATCCAAGGAGAGCTGAGCGTTGAAAAGAGTGTCTCAAAAAGGTCTGAGCCTTTTGTCATACCCTAAATTTGTCCTACCTTTCCTACTTTTCTTATCACAAATAACAAATGCTTTTAAATGATCATCTGACCTTGGGCCATAGTCTTCTATTTATTTCACATGTCTTGGAGTCTTTGTTGGCTGGTGTTTAATGTGGTCATATGGAAAGTGTGGGGTCCCATTGAAGACAAGAGAAGGTTAAGTCATGCTTATGGTTAAAAAATCAAAATATGGTTGGATGGTTAAAACACGATTCAAGCTATAAGACATGAGCTATTTTAGGGCATGCTCAAAGAGTCCACAATGAAGGTTGTAGTATGTCATGTTCTCGAGTGGCCAGCTTTGAGATTGGTTGTTGTTTTACTCATATTTAACTCATTTTCTCAAGAATTGGTCTATGGAAGACCTTATTTTTTTTTAGGGACCAATTCCAAGCGTTATCCATTTCAAATGAGAATTCAGTATTGACAAGGGCTTGGTTTCAAGATTTGAATGTGGGATCAACTTGGGGAATTTTAAGTTTTAATTGTTATTTTTGTGGAAATGAAGAACTTAAAGCATTTTTAAGTGATTTCAAAGGTGCAAGGATTAAAGTTGAAAATTATAATCCATACACTTGCCTTCCATACAAAATTGTCAAGATTGGGATTCAAATTACAAAGACCATATTGTCAAACTTTGCAAACACATTGTTCAAATTATTCTCATTACACATAGACTCAAGAAAGTTCACAAAAAAATAGTATGTAGCAAGCCCACATCAAGCGCTCCTAATCCACCAGCTTACAACCACAATTTCACCACAAAAGAGCTTCAAACCAAAATACTCACATCCTCTGATCTGAACCGTAAAACCTCCTCAGCTTTTTGTAGCCACAGTAGCTAAGATCTCCATTTTTTTTCACTTCCAACCGTTAGTGTTTCTCACAACAAAACAACACAGCTCGACGATCAATGTCAATGACGATCCCGATAATGTCGTGAACTCAACTCAACATCAAGGCGTAGTAAGAAATTCCTCGTTCTGGCAGCAGCTTTGATTCCATAACATTCACTATCTTCAAGTCATGGCTTTTATGATAAAATCAGCGTTGAGGTTGGAGAAAGGATCTTATACGTTGAAGCTGGTATTGAAGCTGTTATGTTTGTCGTTCAAGAGGAAAAGATGAAGGTGACTAAGCTGCAGGTCTCACCCCATAACCGTTAACTCTCTAACAACTTCTCACTTTATGCGTTTCCACCATTGTGCACATTTACATCACAAAACCATCCCTTCATAAGACTCATCATCTTCTCAATAAGCACAAAACTTACAGCATTCATACAAATCTCTTCTTCAACACTAACCATCCAATTAACCTTTTGTAAAAAAATAGAGTAAGTTGAAAAGTAGAATGGATCTATGCACTCAGGGAATATCCTCTTCTCTAACCTTAACCTTCGCATTGCTTCTCACCACTTACACGTTAAATCACCAAATCGAATACCATCATCGCCGTATCCACGAAAGCAACTTTGATCCCTCCCTCACTGCTGTCACAAGCCAATATCCTATTTTTCACTCTTCGTAACACATTCCATAACACATACAACCAGCTCCAAACTGATTCAACACCAGTATCAATCATGCTCCATCAATTCTCTAATCAACAACATCACCATCAACCTGTGGAAGAACAACGACAGGGATGTGCAAGAACGCTTCTATCAGCACAGGGTTACATACCAAAACTAATAAACAGAAGATTATGGCTCATGTATATTACCTCAGGCTGCTACCTAACCCAAGTATCAATTTTAACATAATACATTACCTAGTGACCGAGCGCTGTGAATCCAATACAAGACATGAACTTACAATGGACCAAGCTCAGTGTAAGAACAGGAGCCATATGGCTGCCTTTCTAGCAAGGTGCATGGAAAGAGATACAAAAGAATGCCTTTGCCAGCATAGAGATGTATGAGGTTCATGACCTACAAAACAAATCAAAGACCATCAATGAGTATACACAGGACAGAAGAAAGAGGTTCATGTGAGCATGAAAACAATTCATACCTTCATTATGATTGTCATCATTGTGTGACAAGTTGTTGTCTAAACATTCCAAACATGTTTTCCAAACCAGCAAAGCAACGTTTCGCCAAGTCTTCATGATTTCAAAGACAACGTCACAGTCCCCACCAATTAAAGGCTTTATCATTGTATTGATTTCTTCATATAAAAACCGACATAAGAAGTGGGGAGTTAGTACAAATGATCACAAATTAATAAGAAATAGGGGGAAGAGCATAAGCAGGCCATTTTTATAAACAAACCTTCAACAGGATTCTAAGCTTGACTCTATCTGTTTCCACTTGGTTCCTTCGACATTTCCCTTCTTGCAACATGTGACCTCACTTCAACAAAATAACAGACAAAAACTCAGTCACCGCAGTAAAACAATGAATTGATGGTAGAAAACTTATAAATTTACCAGCTCATGATAAAGACAGACTTGTACCTTTGGTCCCCTCCAAAATCGTACTAGCTGCAACCACTCGTCAAAAGGACAACAGCAGCTCCCATCCCACTAACAAAGCAGCACAACAAAAGGGTATTAACACACTGTAAAACAGGACAAAATGGATTGAAAAGAATATGCCAAGAATAATAAAAACGACCTACCACAAGTATCAAAACGGTAGCAAAATCCCTCGGAGCTCTCTTTCAAGCATACCCTTCATATATCTTATAAGAGGACCTGGAGGAGAAAAAAAAAGAAACCTAGCCGCCACCTTCTTGGTTCCAACCTCTCATCAAAGCTTTCCTCAAAATCACCTCCTAACATCTCTCCAACCTTCCAAGAATTTCAACAATAAACCTCAACCCCTAATCCTCGACAGAACCTCACTCAAACCATTCATCCACTTTCAATCTTCCCACAGCCAAAACTTTCACCCTCTTCTTCAACCTTTCTTCAAACCCCAAATCCCTTTTTCTTCTCATAAACCAAAATCAACCTAAAACAAAAAATAATGAAGAAGTAAAAGGAGAATAAATCAAACCAGAAGAGAGGGAGATTTATCGAACCAGATCCAATCTTCTAATTCCCTTCATTTTTTTCGTTTTCCTTAGCTCTCCCCTCAACCTCCAACACAGTTATTCTTTCGCCAACCTTCAAACCCATAAACCCTTTTTTTCCTCTTCAACACCCCCTAACCTTCAAACTTCTCAACCCACGTAACATTTCCCTATTTTTCTTCCTCATCCTCAAACTCCCAACTTCAACCAACTCAAACCCGCAACGAACCCGTATCGGACCCAGAATAGAGACGGAAGGAGATGAGAAACTCAAAACAAAGCGTGAATAAGGGTGCAAACCAAAGCGAATGAAGGTGAAAAGTCGAATCGTGAAGGGAGTCGGGGTTTGTCGCCATGTCATTGTCGTAATCTTCCATTAGTCGATAACTCGGGTTCCACTTTGAGGAAGATTAAGGTTTCAATTCATCAGCATTTTTAGCATTTTCTCTTGTTTTGAATATGGTTCTGAACTTGTGGTTGGTTTGACCAGATCTTTTGTTTCGGTGGCTCTAATTCGTCTGTATTTTTAGCAATGATGTAGGCGTGTTTATCTTATTTGATGAGGCATTGATAGTTGTACCTTTAGTTTTTTTTTAATATTTTAGAGTCTTGGTGATTTTTTCTGATGGCTGAGGGGCCTTGTTGCCCACAGTGGACTGTTGGGATCCACACATGCCCAACATGATATCACGCAACCCCTTCCTCTATTTTTGGTTTTTTTCATAAAATTTTTGTCAATATTACATTTAGTTAATGTATATTCATTTTGTAAATTATCTTTTATTTCTATAATCTTTTTAACATTTCTTTAGAGTATTATATATATATATATATATATATATATATATATATATATATATATATATATATATATATATATATATATATATATATATATATATATATATATATATATATATATATTCTAAAAAAATTTTAAGTTTATTTTTTTTTAGAGATTATGTCAATATTATTTTCTTAGAAGCTAGATTCTTTTTCTTATTTGTTGTTGGATATTTTGTTCCATTTTTGTTTTTGGGTCGATGACGATACCCCAAGTTATAACTTTGTCAATTTATTGACGAGTAGTGACAAACCCGAGACCATTTTCTCTTTAACTCCTTTCATTTTCGATCTTTATCGATTTCTTGCTTATTTTAGTCAATGATGACTGTGATAATTATTATCGATCAAATTATTGATAGATGATAATTTTAGTTGAGACTACTTCACTTACACTTCAAATCTTTCTTCAAACTTTTTCTCGATCAAACTTCGAAAGAAGAAGATTCTTGGAGTCTAGCATTCCTTGAATTTTCGAGTGAATAATTCTCGAGGCACGCCCTTTGAGTTATTATTCACTCAATCTTTCGACCTTTTTAAATATCTTTTTTCGATTCACACTTCGAAAGAAGGAGGTTCTTGGAGTCTAGCATTCCTTGAATTTTCGAGTGAATAGCTCTCGAGGCACGCCCTTTGGGTTGTTATTCACTCAACCTTTCGACTTTTTTAAACTCAATCATTTTCAAACATTCTCCTAAGTCGAATGCTCGTCCGCATTCGCAACCCATTTCTTTCACAATTCCTCGTGGTCTCGATATTAGGAGCACCCTCAGGGACTAATATCGTTTCTCACAACCTTAACCCTTGACACGTCGTCAAGCCGGTTCCATCTTCAATCAAATCTTCGACACGTCGTCGAACCAGTTCAAAACAATTCCCTTTTGGCCTCGCATGCCATTCTTCGATTCGATCCTTTCACAAACACATTTTTTTTAAACTTACGAAAGAGGGATATTCTTAGAATCTAGCATTCTTTGAATATTCGAGCGAGTAACTCTTGGGCGCGCCCCCGAGTTGTTATTAGTTCATTCTTTCGTTTTCAAAATATCCAACTCTTTATCTTCAACCTATTCAACCCAATTTCCGAAAGAACTGAGTTCTTGGGATCTCGCATTCCTTGAATTCTTGAGTGACAAGCTCTTGAGGCACGCCCTTAAGTTGTTTGTCAGTCACTCTTTCGTTCCCAACTCAACTTCAACCAATTCAAACCTCATCTTTTCGTGGTCGTCTCCACGAACTACGGACGCTCTGATTCTTTATTCATTCTTGAATATAAGATACGTAGGCACTAGATTGCGATGATCTTGGCGAGCACACTTCTATCCATCTTCCGTTTCCCCCTATCCTTTCCCGTAGTCGAACTACGACGCTCTGATTTCTCATTCTCGTCCGAATGAGCATACGTAGGCACAAGGGCCCCAATCCTTGGCGAGCACCTTATCTTCCATCCACCCATCTCTCCTTAGCATCTTTAACCTTTTACCCTACCAATTCTACCTTTAGTAGCGAGAAGAAAACCAGTAAACCTAAACAACACTCCCCACAATTACCTTAAGAGGTTCCCGTCGAGTACGACGGACGTGAGGGGTGCTAATACCTTCCCCTCACGTAACCGACTCCCGAACCCGGAACTTGGTTGCGACAGCCCTGTTCCTATCCTTTCGTTTTTAAGAGGTTTTCTCGATATTTTCCTCTTCCGTTTATTCGGGAAAAATAAAGTTCGGTGGCGACTCTGTCGAACCGCAATTTCCGCGCCTTTCGCGCGAGGGTCGTATGTTCGAAATGTCTCCGTGATTTTTTCGAGGTGCGACAGGTGGCGACTCTGCTGGGGACGCATCGCTCCATGCAAAGAGAGAGTCGAGCCTATCTTTTGGTTTGTGAGGAGTGTTTGTTTTATTTGTTTTCTTTTTATATTTGTTCTCTTGTAGAGTTTATTTGTGCTTGTTATCTGGGCTTGTTGGTTACTGGGATGACATCATGAGTAAGGCTCTACACCCGAGCTTTGGTAAAAGCAGAGAGAACACATAGTTTAGAATTGGTAGTCGAGTAGTGTTAGTCTCCGAGGACTCGCTCCTTGTGGGCCTAGCGCGAAAGCTCCTCCAGAGGAGACCTATTCGTAGATCTTGTTGTAACACAGCTAGCCTGTCGCACGACTTGATTAATGAAGGGTCCGTGATTCTGGGAACCTTTGTTAGCACCAGTTCCGATATTGGTGGTCGTGTAATGTTAGTCTCCAAGGACTCGCTCCTTGTGTGCCTAGCACGAGGACCCCGCTTAGGAGAGACCTTATCGTCATTATCGTCGTAATGCAGCCAGCCTGTTGCGTGACGCTGATACGATTAGTGTCCGTGATCCTGGGAACCAAACGTAGAAACCATCCCGTGAGTGGGATTATGGGTAGAATGTTTAGACCTTCCCGTATAGGTTGTACCTGTCAGTTTTCTTTGAGCAGGAATTATGGTTACTTATCTGTTACGGTTACCAGCTTCAGGATTCGTTGGAATTGTGATACTGTGATCCTGGATCTTGTATCTTGCATTGCATCTTGCATATCATTTGCATTGCATTTCATATGTTGTGCATTTTGCATTTCCAGTCCTCCAGCAGAATCTTATGTCTCCGTTCCTTCTTCTCCAGTGAATCAAGCTGATTCCTCGACACCAATACGCAACTAGAGCCAATACAAGACGAATGATGGAGCAGATTCAACAGGAGCAAGTCGCCTTCAGGGAAGAGTTGGATTCCATGAAAGGAAAGATCGACCAGATCCTCGAAGCCATCCTCACAGCCAGGAGAGAGGAAGAACAGCGTGAAGCCGCCGCCGTCGTCAACCACAATGGACAAGGGTCTAATGCCATCCCTTTGGTTCAAATTCCAAGTTCTCATGGGATGCCGCTGAACTTCAACAACGCAGTCGAAGGAAATACTTCTCAACCAATCCCGGCGCATGGAGTTACCGTTGGAGTTATCCCTCACGCCCAGCCTGCTGCTGTGCAAATCCCGGTTCCTCATGTCGAAGATACTCTGATGGATCAGTATGACGATGTTCAGAACTATCATGCTGCTATTCCCATCGCCAGTCCTGTTGCTGCTCAGGATTCTGAAGCCATGAAGATGTGCCGAGATCTAGCCGAGAAACTCCGAGCCATGGAGGGGCACAACTCAAATTCTTTCAGTGCTTTGGAATTGTGCTTGGTGCCTGATGTTGTCATTCCTCCAAAGTTCAAGGTGCCCGAATTTTCAAAGTACAAAGGTCTCAGCTGCCCAAACATTCATCTAAAGATGTACTGTCGCAAAATGGCTGCCTATGCCAGAGATGAAAAGCTCATGATCCATTGCTTCCAGGACAGCTTGTCTGGAGCGTCACTTGAATGGTATATGCAGCTAGAACGTAATAGTGTGCGTACCTGGGCCGAGCTAGCCGATGCATTTGTCAAACAGTACAAGTACAACACTGACCTTGCTCCTAATCGTACTCAGCTTCAGAGTATGACTCAGAAGGACAACGAATCCTTCAAGGAGTACGCGCAACGATGGAGAGAGCTAGCCGCAAGGGTGCATCCACCTCTTGTTGACCGTGAATTGATTGACATATTCATGGGTACTTTGCAAGGCCAGTACTACGAAAAGCTGATCGGTAGCGTCTCCGCTGGATTCTCTGACTTGGTGATCGTCGGTGAGAGAATTGAAGAAGGGCTGAAGAGTGGGAAGATCCCAGGAGGTTCTAACAGTCAGGCTAATGCCAAGAGGCCTTTTAATGGATACAAGAAGAAGGAGGGCGAAACAAATGCCGTCTTCGTGCAGAAAGGGCAAGCTTCTCAACAAGCTCCCGCTCCTATGCCTTATCAAGTTCCCTACTATCAGTATCCGTATGTTGCTGCTGCGCAATATGCTCCAATGCCTTATCAACCAGCTGTTCATGCAGCGCAAGCTCAGATGCCACGGCAACAGGCTCCTCAACAACAAGCCTACAACCAGCAAGGATATCAGTATCCTCCTCAGCAACAGCAGATGCAAGCTACTCAGCAACGACAAGGTGCTCGCCCACAGCGTCCGCAGAGAACATGGAGGCCAGATAGAGTCTTTGATCGTCTACCGATGCCGTATGCCAAAATTTTTGCCCAGTTGATGGAGAAGAAGGCTGTTGTTCCAAGAGATTTAGCTCCTCCAACCATCCTCCCTGCCGATTATGATGCAAATGCTCATTGTGAGTTTCATAAGGGCGCTCCAGGTCACACCATTGAGGACTGCAGGGCTTTCAAGCACATAATTCAAGACATGATCGACCGGGATGCTATCAACTTCAATGGGAAGTCTCCAAACATCATCAACAATCCGATGCCACCAGTCAACTAGCGCCAACAATCACTTCCAGTCGAGTTCATTCTCCGAAGAAGACAGTCATGTTGCCATTTCATTATTCGCAGTTTTCTTATGTTTTGTCTTTGTTTATTTAAGTACTGTATGCTTTGAACAATTGCCATTCGTATTTGGTTTTCATTAATGTATCGTTTATGCATATTTTGAATTAGTTATGTCGTATTCACTCTCTTTTTCATTTATCACCGACACATTTATTTACTCCACTCTATTCACTGTTGTTTAGCATGATTTGAGGGAGGATGATGAAAACGAGATACCCATAATTGCAAACTGTATGCTTTCAGACCGAATCTCGTCAATGATGTACAGGCATTGCTTCAATTCCCCATACACCGGAGATATAAGGAGTTAATCCCTAGTAAACCACTTCGAGCCTAGAAGTAGCAGTTTCCTTCGGATCTATAAACCTTTTACCCTCAACCTGGGGCAGGGTAGTGTTCAGTTAATCCAATTCCACACTCGAATCAACAAGCAAAATCCCGAAGACGGTCGTTCATCAATGACCCATGCTATGGCAGTCACAACAAAATCCAAAAAAATCAAAAGCCTTCTAAGTCAGACACCTTAGAGGGGACTTAGGCAAAATCAAGGCAATCCCGATGGATCTGACAAACGAAGTCAATCCATGCAAAAGTTAGGGACCAAAACAAAAGCAAAAGAGGACCCCGAAATCCTCAACAAAAACAAAATGAGATTCAGTGGCCACCCAAATCAAGGGGTTACTGACATCCATCAAAATAAAGTGGCTGCCATTTTGAGCGAACCTTGAACCTTCAAGCTTACACCGTCCAAACGAGTGTAGGATTAACTGAGCGTAGGACTGGAGATCATTAAGAAGAAGGGGTGGGTACAAATCATACTTTGAGCCCAATATCCTTTGTTTTATAACCGTGAACCAGACCACGTTACAACCCTTGAAAGACCTAATTGAGGCGAGTTTCATTCTGAAAGCATATTATCGCAAGGTTGCGTAACCTGACTCCTCACATGATTTCTAATCACCAGCATTGGTGTCATTTATCTTGATACATCTTTCACACCAATCAAATTAGCATAACATCTGGGCTAACAGTCCATTTGTCTCACTATCACGACACTTCCAAATAAAGACACTTTTTCAAACTTGCATCGAACTTTGCATTAATTATTACCATTTGTGAATGTACAATTTTAATTGCAAATCAGTGCTAGGTATTCAAAGAAACTCCAGCAAGGGGCAATCAGGGAGGAACTTGACTTTCACTAGCGTACACGAAGCAAGATTATTTCAAAGCCCACAGGCTGGGGCAGATCATTCAACAGCTCGAGCAGGGGCAAAGCATTAACAAGTTCAGATTGGGGCAAGACCAGGTCGTCCTGACCAACAAGCAGAGTTGCAATCTTCTCTAAAGAAAATTCACAACAAATGACCAACTACCCAGACTTGAGGCATCCAGAGCATCATTTTCTGCTTCGATCGTGATGTCTTCAACAAACTGCGTGTCGAGGAAGTCAATCCCTCCACCCGGAGTCCAATTCGCATTGGCAGCTACCAGAGTCCACCATGCTGGCATCTCCACCTACATTCCAATCACCTGTCTGCAATCATGCACGTCATACGCATTGCATTCGTCATCATAAGCATCTTGCATCATAGGCATATTACAATCATATCATACTTCCCCAGCTCTTGCATCTCCGCTCGTCAGCATTTGCATTTGCACGTTCACTCATATGGAATATTATTTATCATCCAGCATTCATATATGCAAGTCAAGGTCCAGGATCAATCTCGAAGATTTCCAAGACCATCAATCGCCCAGTCAAGGGCATCTTCCGCAAGATGGTGGGTCTGTCCCACGATTTTCAAGAGCTTCAAAGCAATCACCAGCCCAGGCAGGGGCAATCTTCCGCAATTGGGTGTTTCTCCCATCAAAATTTGAAGACATTCAAAGCAAGATTCAGCCCAGTCAGGGGCATCTTCTTCAATATCATGGGCGTCTCCCGTAAAGAATTTCAACCTCGTGGTTGATCAAATATGCAAATCAACATTCAGCCTAATTAGGGGCATACCATTCAAGCCCGTGGGCGTTCCCCACGAAGTTGTTCAGCCTTTTGTTGGGCAAATCCAAGAAGTTCAGTGCAAGATCCAGCCCGAGCAGGGGCATCTTCAGCAAAACCGTGAGCGTTCCTCATGAAGTTGTTCAACCTTTTGTTGAGTAAGACAAAACATCAAGACAAATTCGGCCCAGTCAGGGGCATCCCCTTCAGAATTCATGGGCGTAACCATGAAATCATTTCAGCAAATTATGATTTCCAAGCAAAGACGGTGGGCGTACCCCGTCAACTCATTTCAAATTCAATCTTCCTCTCAGGGATTCCCCAATGAGTTGTACCCAGCAAGCGTGACCGTTGTCAATTGCCTTACTATCATCCTTTTGGTGATAGTCGAACTTCGTCAGTTCAACCTAGCCTGCATCCTTTTGATGTTGGTAAACTTCAAATCTGTGTTGCCCTATCATCCTTTTGGTGATAACAACTTATTTTATTTGTGTTTTCGCTCTATCATCCTTTTGGTGGTAGGTCTGATACTTCGTCGGTATCAGGTTGTGCGATGTTTTATTTGTTCTCGCTCTATCATCCTTTTGGTGGTAGGTCTGGTACTTCGTCGGTATCAGATTGTGCGTGTTTTATTTGTGTTTTTGCTCTACCATCCTTTTGGTGGTAGGTCTGGTACCTCGTCGGTATCAGATTGCGCGTTTTATTTGTGTTTCCGCTCTACCATCCTTTTGGTGGTAGGTCTGGTACTTCGTCTGTATCAGATTGTGCGATGTTTCTTTTGTATTTCTCTCCGCCATCCTTTTGGTGGTAGGTCTGGTACTTCGTCGGTATCAGATTGCGCGATGCTTTCTTTTGTGTTTCGCTCCGTCATCCTTTTGGTGGGGGGTCTATCATGGTCATTAATGGTAGATTGCGCGATTTGTTTTGTGTTTTCGCTCCGTCATCCTTTTGGTGGGGGGTCTATCATGGTCATTAATGGTAGATTGCGCGATTTGTTTTGTGTTTTCGCTCCGTCATCCTTTTGGTGGGGGGTCTATCATGGTCATTAGTGATAGATTGTGCGAATTTTGTTTATCTCGCTCCGTCACCCTTTTGGTGGGGGGTCTATCACGGTCATTAGTGATAGATTGTGCGAATTTTGTTTATCTCGCTCCGTCATCCTTTTGGTGGGGGGTCTATCATGGTCATTAATGATAGATTGCGCGATGTGTTTATTTGTGTTTCGCTCCGTCATCCTTTTGGTGGGGGGTCTATCATGGTCATTAATGGTAGATTGCGCGATTTGTTTTGTGTTTTCGCTCCGTCATCCTTTTGGTGGGGGGTCTATCATGGTCATTAGTGATAGATTGTGCGAATTTTGTTTATCTCGCTCCGTCACCCTTTTGGTGGGGGGTCTATCACGGTCATTAGTGATAGATTGTGCGAATTTTGTTTATCTCGCTCCGTCATCCTTTTGGTGGGGGGTCTATCATGGTCATTAATGATAGATTGCGCGATGTGTTTATTTGTGTTTCGCTCCGTCATCCTTTTGGTGGGGGGGTCTATCATGGTCATTAATGATAGATTGTGCGATGTGTTTATTTGTGTTTCGCTCCGTCATCCTTTTGGTGGGGGGTCTGTCATAGCCATTAATGATAGATTGGGCGATATTTTTTTTGAGTTTTTCTTTATCATCCTTTTGGTGGTGGTAGTCGTGTGTATCTCTTCCCATCATTTTGGTGATGTTGATCTTTTCCCAGGCATTTCTTTTTCGGACAAATTTAGGGTCTTCTTTATATCTAATTGTCTTCTACCTTGAAAGAGTGAGCGCCATAGTCATTCATCTTATTCGGTCAAAGCCAATTAGATAGGGGCATCTGTCATACCCTAAATTTGTCCTACCTTTCCTACTTTTCTTATCACAAATAACAAATGCTTTTAAATGATCATCTGACCTTGGGCCATAGTCTTCTATTTATTTCACATGTCTTGGAGTCTTTGTTGGCTGGTGTTTAATGTGGTCATATGGAAAGTGTGGGGTCCCATTGAAGACAAGAGAAGGTTAAGTCATGCTTATGGTTAAAAAATCAAAATATGGTTGGATGGTTAAAACACGATTCAAGCTATAAGACATGAGCTATTTTAAGGCATGCTCAAAGAGTCCACAATGAAGGTTGTAGTATGTCATGTTCTCGAGTGGCCAGCTTTGAGATTGGTTGTTGTTTTACTCATATTTAACTCATTTTCTCAAGAATTGGTCTATGGAAGACCTTATTTTTTTTTAGGGACCAATTCCAAGCGTTATCCATTTCAAATGAGAATTCAGTATTGACAAGGGCTTGGTTTCAAGATTTGAATGTGGGATCAACTTGGGGAATTTTAAGTTTTAATTGTTATTTTTGTGGAAATGAAGAACTTAAAGCATTTTTAAGTGATTTCAAAGGTGCAAGGATTAAAGTTGAAAATTATAATCCATACACTTGCCTTCCATACAAAATTGTCAAGATTGGGATTCAAATTACAAAGACCATATTGTCAAACTTTGCAAACACATTGTTCAAATTATTCTCATTACACATAGACTCAAGAAAGTTCACAAAAAAATAGTATGTAGCAAGCCCACATCAAGCGCTCCTAATCCACCAGCTTACAACCACAATTTCACCACAAAAGAGCTTCAAACCAAAATACTCACATCCTCTGATCTGAACCGTAAAACCTCCTCAACTTTTTGTAGCCACAGTAGCTAAGATCTCCATTTTTTTTCACTTCCAACCGTTAGTGTTTCTCACAACAAAACAACACAGCTCGACGATCAATGTCAATGACGATCCCGATAATGTCGTGAACTCAACTCAACATCAAGGCGTAGTAAGAAATTCCTCGTTCTGGCAGCAGCTTTGATTCCATAACATTCACTATCTTCAAGTCATGGCTTTTATGATAAAATCAGCGTTGAGGTTGGAGAAAGGATCTTATACGTTGAAGCTGGTATTGAAGCTGTTATGTTTGTCGTTCAAGAGGAAAAGATGAAGGTGACTAAGCTGCAGGTCTCACCCCATAACCGTTAACTCTCTAACAACTTCTCACTTTATGCGTTTCCACCATTGTGCACATTTACATCACAAAACCATCCCTTCATAAGACTCATCATCTTCTCAATAAGCACAAAACTTACAGCATTCATACAAATCTCTTCTTCAACACTAACCATCCAATTAACCTTTTGTAAAAAAATAGAGTAAGTTGAAAAGTAGAATGGATCTATGCACTCAGGGAATATCCTCTTCTCTAACCTTAACCTTCGCATTGCTTCTCACCACTTACACGTTAAATCACCAAATCGAATACCATCATCGCCGTATCCACGAAAGCAACTTTGATCCCTCCCTCACTGCTGTCACAAGCCAATATCCTATTTTTCACTCTTCGTAACACATTCCATAACACATACAACCAGCTCCAAACTGATTCAACACCAGTATCAATCATGCTCCATCAATTCTCTAATCAACAACATCACCATCAACCTGTGGAAGAACAACGACAGGGATGTGCAAGAACGCTTCTATCAGCACAGGGTTACATACCAAAACTAATAAACAGAAGATTATGGCTCATGTATATTACCTCAGGCTGCTACCTAACCCAAGTATCAATTTTAACATAATACATTACCTAGTGACCGAGCGCTGTGAATCCAATACAAGACATGAACTTACAATGGACCAAGCTCAGTGTAAGAACAGGAGCTATATGGCTGCCTTTCTAGCAAGGTGCATGGAAAGAGATACAAAAGAATGCCTTTGCCAGCATAGAGATGTATGAGGTTCATGACCTACAAAACAAATCAAAGACCATCAATGAGTATACACAGGACAGAAGAAAGAGGTTCATGTGAGCATGAAAACAATTCATACCTTCATTATGATTGTCATCATTGTGTGACAAGTTGTTGTCTAAACATTCCAAACATGTTTTCCAAACCAGCAAAGCAACGTTTCGCCAAGTCTTCATGATTTCAAAGACAACGTCACAGTCCCCACCAATTAAAGGCTTTATCATTGTATTGATTTCTTCATATAAAAACCGACATAAGAAGTGGGGAGTTAGTACAAATGATCACAAATTAATAAGAAATAGGGGGAAGAGCATAAGCAGGCCATTTTTATAAACAAACCTTCAACAGGATTCTAAGCTTGACTCTATCTGTTTCCACTTGGTTCCTTCGACATTTCCCTTCTTGCAACATGTGACCTCACTTCAACAAAATAACAGACAAAAACTCAGTCACCGCAGTAAAACAATGAATTGATGGTAGAAAACTTATAAATTTACCAGCTCATGATAAAGACAGACTTGTACCTTTGGTCCCCTCCAAAATCGTACTAGCTGCAACCACTCGTCAAAAGGACAACAGCAGCTCCCATCCCACTAACAAAGCAGCACAACAAAAGGGTATTAACACACTGTAAAACAGGACAAAATGGATTGAAAAGAATATGCCAAGAATAATAAAAACGACCTACCACAAGTATCAAAACGGTAGCAAAATCCCTCGGAGCTCTCTTTCAAGCATACCCTTCATATATCTTATAAGAGGACCTGGAGGAGAAAAAAAAAGAAACCTAGCCGCCACCTTCTTGGTTCCAACCTCTCATCAAAGCTTTCCTCAAAATCACCTCCTAACATCTCTCCAACCTTCCAAGAATTTCAACAATAAACCTCAACCCCTAATCCTCGACAGAACCTCACTCAAACCATTCATCCACTTTCAATCTTCCCACAGCCAAAACTTTCACCCTCTTCTTCAACCTTTCTTCAAACCCCAAATCCCTTTTTCTTCTCATAAACCAAAATCAACCTAAAACAAAAAATAATGAAGAAGTAAAAGGAGAATAAATCAAACCAGAAGAGAGGGAGATTTATCGAACCAGATCCAATCTTCTAATTCCCTTCATTTTTTTCGTTTTCCTTAGCTCTCCCCTCAACCTCCAACACAGTTATTCTTTCGCCAACCTTCAAACCCATAAACCCTTTTTTTCCTCTTCAACACCCCCTAACCTTCAAACTTCTCAACCCACGTAACATTTCCCTATTTTTCTTCCTCATCCTCAAACTCCCAACTTCAACCAACTCAAACCCGCAACGAACCCGTATCGGACCCAGAATAGAGACGGAAGGAGATGAGAAACTCAAAACAAAGCGTGAATAAGGGTGCAAACCAAAGCGAATGAAGGTGAAAAGTCGAATCGTGAAGGGAGTCGGGGTTTGTCGCCATGTCATTGTCGTAATCTTCCATTAGTCGATAACTCGGGTTCCACTTTGAGGAAGATTAAGGTTTCAATTCATCAGCATTTTTAGCATTTTCTCTTGTTTTGAATATGGTTCTGAACTTGTGGTTGGTTTGACCAGATCTTTTGTTTCGGTGGCTCTAATTCGTCTGTATTTTTAGCAATGATGTAGGCGTGTTTATCTTATTTGATGAGGCATTGATAGTTGTACCTTTAGTTTTTTTTTAATATTTTAGAGTCTTGGTGATTTTTTCTGATGGCTGAGGGGCCTTGTTGCCCACAGTGGACTGTTGGGATCCACACATGCCCAACATGATATCACGCAACCCCTTCCTCTATTTTTGGTTTTTTTCATAAAATTTTTGTCAATATTACATTTAGTTAATGTATATTCATTTTGTAAATTATCTTTTATTTCTATAATCTTTTTAACATTTCTTTAGAGTATTATATATATATATATATATATATATATATATATATATATATATATATATATATATATATATATATATATATATATATATATATATATATATATATATATATATATATATATATATATATTCTAAAAAAATTTTAAGTTTATTTTTTTTTAGAGATTATGTCAATATTATTTTCTTAGAAGCTAGATTCTTTTTCTTATTTGTTGTTGGATATTTTGTTCCATTTTTGTTTTTGGGTCGATGACGATACCCCAAGTTATAACTTTGTCAATTTATTGACGAGTAGTGACAAACCCGAGACCATTTTCTCTTTAACTCCTTTCATTTTCGATCTTTATCGATTTCTTGCTTATTTTAGTCAATGATGACTGTGATAATTATTATCGATCAAATTATTGATAGATGATAATTTTAGTCGAGACTACTTCACTTACACTTCAAATCTTTCTTCAAACTTTTTCTCGATCAAACTTCGAAAGAAGAAGATTCTTGGAGTCTAGCATTCCTTGAATTTTCGAGTGAATAATTCTCGAGGCACGCCCTTTGAGTTATTATTCACTCAATCTTTCGACCTTTTTAAATATCTTTTTTCGATTCACACTTCGAAAGAAGGAGGTTCTTGGAGTCTAGCATTCCTTGAATTTTCGAGTGAATAGCTCTCGAGGCACGCCCTTTGGGTTGTTATTCACTCAACCTTTCGACTTTTTTAAACTCAATCATTTTCAAACATTCTCCTAAGTCGAATGCTCGTCCGCATTCGCAACCCATTTCTTTCACAATTCCTCGTGGTCTCGATATTAGGAGCACCCTCAGGGACTAATATCGTTTCTCACAACCTTAACCCTTGACACGTCGTCAAGCCGGTTCCATCTTCAATCAAATCTTCGACACGTCGTCGAACCAGTTCAAAACAATTCCCTTTTGGCCTCGCATGCCATTCTTCGATTCGATCCTTTCACAAACACATTTTTTTTAAACTTACGAAAGAGGGATATTCTTAGAATCTAGCATTCTTTGAATATTCGAGCGAGTAACTCTTGGGCGCGCCCCCGAGTTGTTATTAGTTCATTCTTTCGTTTTCAAAATATCCAACTCTTTATCTTCAACCTATTCAACCCAATTTCCGAAAGAACTGAGTTCTTGGGATCTCGCATTCCTTGAATTCTTGAGTGACAAGCTCTTGAGGCACGCCCTTAAGTTGTTTGTCAGTCACTCTTTCGTTCCCAACTCAACTTCAACCAATTCAAACCTCATCTTTTCGTGGTCGTCTCCACGAACTACGGACGCTCTGATTCTTTATTCATTCTTGAATATAAGATACGTAGGCACTAGATTGCGATGATCTTGGCGAGCACACTTCTATCCATCTTCCGTTTCCCCCTATCCTTTCCCGTAGTCGAACTACGACGCTCTGATTTCTCATTCTCGTCCGAATGAGCATACGTAGGCACAAGGGCCCCAATCCTTGGCGAGCACCTTATCTTCCATCCACCCATCTCTCCTTAGCATCTTTAACCTTTTACCCTACCAATTCTACCTTTAGTAGCGAGAAGAAAACCAGTAAACCTAAACAACACTCCCCACAATTACCTTAAGAGGTTCCCGTCGAGTACGACGGACGTGAGGGGTGCTAATACCTTCCCCTCACGTAACCGACTCCTGAACCCGGAACTTGGTTGCGACAGCCCTGTTCCTATCCTTTCGTTTTTAAGAGGTTTTCTCGATATTTTCCTCTTCCGTTTATTCGGGAAAAATAAAGTTCGGTGGCGACTCTGTCGAACCGCAATTTCCGCGCCTTTCGCGCGAGGGTCGTATGTTCGAAATGTCTCCGTGATTTTTTCGAGGTGCGACACCTTTTTGTCTTTACATCAAGTGACCTTTCCTAGAAGTAGAAGGCACAGAAAAATCATTTTTGTCTATGTTCTTGTGTCTAGCACAAATGAGGAAAGAGACGTTTGATTTACTCCAACGGATATAATTCTTTGAATAATTCTTCTTCAGTTTTCAGCAAGTTCATCAGAATCTGATTGAGTCAGAGTCTTCTAATGATGTTCAGAACTTTGCTGTATCAGAGTCTTCTGCAGCATGTGTGCTTTCAGCGTGTTGATCATCAGAGCATATTTGACACAGAACTTCAGTACTGGCAGCTTTAGTACTTTCAGAAACTTCTGTAGAAACTATGCTTTGAGAAACTCTTCATACAATATTCTTCTTTGCTTCAGATGCATTTGCTTGCTTCAGATTCTTCTGGAGCTTCTGCTTCAGAATCTTCTGGAGCTACTTGCTTCAGATCCTTCTGGAGGCTACGCTCAGGAACTTCTGTAAGCAGCAGTCAGAATCTTCTAATGAGTGCATCTGGCGCTTCATAGTTAAGATAACTTCTTGTATACAATTCAGATTTGTTTTTGGAGTGTTAATTTCATTACAATCTGCAGTAAAACTCTCAAGCAAATTTTAGAGTATGTAATTCTTAAATACAAAATTTCCTAACAGTTATCATCAAAACAAAGAGATATTATTAAGAACCAATCTGTGTTCTAACAATCTCCCCCTTTTTGATGATGACAAAAAGCATTAGAAATTTTGTTTAATTGGAAAAATTAGAATTATAACTCCCCCTGAGTTAAATACAATTTAGGAATAGAAACTTCCCTTTTTACTTGAGTATTCTTCAGAGTTAGATCTTGTTTGTTCTTTTTAACATTTGAAGATCAGAAAGTCTTGCAAAAATTAATATTCAGAGTTTGATAATGGTCAAGTGATCTAAGAGACTCAGAGTTTCTTTTATAGAATATACTTATCAAATGTTCTGAAACAGTCAGATTAAAATGTTAGATAGCATAAATATGTCTAAAGTTTCATTCTGATGAAGTTATATTAAACAGTTCAGATCTATATTTTCTCCCCCTTTTTTGTCATAAGCAAAAAGTAAAAAAAACGTTTAAAAGAACAAGTAAAAGGAAACAGTAATCTAGACAATTCAATGGAGAAAACTTTGATTCATTCATTTGATCAGATCAAGAGTACATAGGCAAACATTAGAAGATATATCAAATAGAGTACAAATGCAAGCAACAGATGCAGAAACATTAGAATGAAAAAAAATCTAAGAGTGTTTGGACAAAAGCATCTTCAATAGATCTGTAATCTCAGAGGATGATTGCTCTTGCTTGGACATTCACTTAGCCATAGTTTCATTCTTTTCATCTTGCTTTGACATCCATTCTGTCATATCCTCAGACTTCTTATCCTGCTTAGCCATCCAGGATTTTATCTCTGACTGTCCAGCTTCCAGAGCAGCAATCTTGTCTTCAAAATCTGGATGTTCTTTCTTTATCTCAGATGAAGAAGTATGATTAGGTTCTATAGCCTGAACAGAGTCAATTTCCATGGGTTTTGTAGAGTCTGGAGCATTTGAAGTAGAAGAAGGATCTACCAGAGTCATAGCCAATTGATTCTCTTCAGATGCATTTTCAGTAGATTCTGTTGATGGTGGAGGAGCATCTAAAAGAAGCAGAGGTTCAGATTTGTTGACAGTCCAGAATAGAGTCCTTGCAGCCTCAGCAAATCTGAGCTTTGCATCATCAGAACATACGTTCTTCAGATTAGAAGCTACAGAGTTGAATCTGTTAATGAATCCATTCCAGATGATGTCAGATTCTTTGGCATCCATTGTTGCTGAGCATTTCTTCTGTACAGTACCTAAATACATCTGTATTTCTTGCAAAAATGTTTGAAATAAATGATTAACATTAAGTCTGGGCTTTGGGTGTAACAAGGTTTCCAGAGTTACAGGTTTAGGTTGGGGAGTTGGTAGAAAAATTGATTTTTGGATGGAGATTAGAGGAGGAGGAGAGTATGGAAAGAAAGGAATTTCAGGTTTTTGAGGGTGGGATCTGTTTAAAGCATTTAACAGATTTGGTTTTACTTTAGTGGGATGAGAAACTACAGCAAAGGGTTTGTTTGAATAAGGTTTGAAGGCAGAAGTTGGAGGTTTCTTGGAAACAGTAGGTGAGTCAGATGATATTTGCAGAGCTGAAGAAATAGCTTTATCAGATTTTTCAGAACATGATATGGTAGCTAAAGATCCTACATCTGACATGGATTTTATGTAATCAAGAATCACAGATGGAAGGGTCATGGTTAGCTTTGGTTTCAGAGGGTTGATGGGGTCAGATGGTTCAACTCTGTCATAAAAGTCTTTTAGTTTGAAACCATAGGCTAAATTATGAAACAGAGAGGACACTTGGGCACAAGATATGGAAGATCTTGGATTAGAATTGGGGATTAAGATCTCAGATGATGGAGTAGGTGTGGGAATAGGATCTGGAATGAGAGTTTTTGAAGGAATAGAAGGCTCAGATTGGTTTACCTCAGAGTATTTTCCAGATGGAGAGATTAGAAAATCTGGGTGAATTTCTGATTTTGAGGAGTTAGAAGATGTGGTTGGTGTGCATGAAGTAGAAGATACTTGAAACACCGTTTTTAAGGGTGTGACATCAAGAACTTCTGTGTGAGGTTCAGAAGTATTGGTTTGATCTAAAGGAATTACAGATGGTTTTGATGGTTGTTCTGAGATAGGTGAGTCAGATGGAATATTTATTGGTTCTGATTCAATTGGAGTAGAAGTGACTTTGGTAGGTTCAGATGCAGTGGGTTTAGATAAAGGATTAGTTTGTGGTGATTGATTTTCAGAGGCTTTTTCTCGTTGTGACACTTGTGGTTTTGCTGGTTGCTTAGATGATTTTGTAGGTTGTTGTTCTGATGGTTGTTTCTGAGAGGATTTTGTTTGTGGAACAAACTGTTTGATATGAATTTTAGGTTGAGAAAGTTTTGGTACAGAAACTGTTGGTGTTGGAATTTTTTGTGTTGTTGTTTGAGTTGGAACAGGTGTTTGTTTTTGTGGTGATTTAGAACTAGGAGCAATAACAGAAGTGGTTTGTGTTGAAGGTGGTTTTGGTACAGACTTAAGATTAGAATCATTTATAAAAATATTTGCAGAAGATACAGAAGATTTAGTACCTTTTATTTTGATCCTCTTGGCTGGTACAGAAGCAGCGTCTTCAGATTCTTTTCTCTTCAAGAGCTTCTTTGGCTTCTCAGCAATCTTTACTTTCTTCTGAACAGGTTCAGATGATGCTACTGGCTGAGTCCTTTTCTTCTGAAGTTGTGCTTCTTCTTCTGCTACATCTGGTAGTGGTTGTCTAGCTAGCTGGATGACATTAGCAGGAACAGGTTTTCCATCCTTCTTGCATTGATCAATATACATCACAACTATATGTCTGGGCTCTTCAGCAAAGAATAAGGGAAAGTCATCTACAGGAATCCTCTTATTCAATTCAGACACATTCAGCTTCTTGGGCGTTGTTGTGAGTTCATCAACAATTTTGAGTCTCTGAAGACTTTTAGCATTCAGAGGTTTTCCCATTATAGATTCTAATTCTTCTGTGACTCCAGCAGCGTACAGAGCAGTGACCAAACCATTCTCAGTTAGAAGATCTGAGATCAACCTTCCAAAGGGGATCCAGGTTCTGATCTTCTGTCCTTTCTCTTTCACATACTCTCTAGATGCATTGATATGGTTCCACAGATGCATAAAAAGAATGTATGGAAGATCTACCTTGGTGCTCTGACTAAGGCAATACATGAAATAGAGCTGTTCATTATTGACATAGTCTGGAGAATTAGTTGACTTCCTGTGGTGGATGCATCCCATAAAGATCTTGGCCCAGATCTTGTAGTCAGGCTTCAGATCTTTGAATTTGTTAGAAGCTTGACCAGCAGTCATTACTTCTTCATATACCTCATCCATGTCCACACGCCCAGCTGGCAAGTGAGAAACACCATCTGTTTCTTCATATCCTATTAATTTTCTGATCAGATCTTCTGTGATAATGATCTCCTTTCCCAGTACAGAAGATAGTATGAACTTGGGGTAGACAGATGCATGGATCCAGAATTCTTTCACCAGTAGAGGGTAAACTTGTCCAAAGAGCCTATCAAAATATTTGACCCATCCTTGAGCTCCAATGATGGAACGAAACTCAAACCCATTTTCTGCAAGAGAGTCAAACTCTACCATGGATTCACATAGAACTTCCAATTGGTCAACAGGTGTTAGAAGAGTTCTTTTGGGAGGAGAATAGGGAGCAACACCCATGTTTTCTGAAGTTACAGCAGCCATAGAAGATTGGAATTGAGCAGCTGTTGATGATGAAGTTGCCATTGAAGAATGCTTTGTCACACACTTAGGTTTAGGGTTTTTATGCAGAGAAAAGAGGAGATGAAAACGCATATAATTTCTGAGATTGTAAAAGTGTGAAAGTGAAGTGAAAACAAGTATTTATACTAAAACACTTAGGCATACCATCAGTCAGAAATTTTGCACGTTTTAACAAGCATTAAATGAAGAGAATAATAATCATATCAAAACATTAATTGCTTCTGACAATTTGGGGGGAAAATCAAGATTTTCACTATTCAAACTTCACCTCAAACGTCTCTTCAGTTATGTACACGCCACCTCTTCAGATTTGGTGTGACACGTGTTTGCTTGCATGTGTTCTGAATTCTCTTAGAAATGAAACGTTAGTCAACATGCAGATCTTCTAAAGATTGTTAGTTCAGAGTTTCACAAAAGAAATATTGATCAGAACAAAGTAAGCAAACAGAAAAAATACTTCAGAGCATTAGGCATTTTTGCATCTATAAAAATTTGCTTCTGACAAATATCATTCTGGACAAAAATCCATACCAATATTTTACAGAATAAATTTGAATCTATCTTCAACAAGGGGTTTTGTAAAAATATCTGCCCATTGATGATCTGTATCAACAAAGGTTAAATTTATGATTCCCTTCTGAACATAGTCTTTGATGAAATGATGCTTAATTTCTATATGTTTTGCCTTAGAATGTAAAATGGGATTCTTGGACAAACATATAGCAGAAGTATTATCACAAAAGATAGAAATGTTACTTTCAAATATTTGATAATCTTCTAGTTGACTCTTCATCCAGAGCATCTGCGTGCTACATCCAGCAGCAGCAATGTATTCTGCCTCTGTGGTTGAAAGTGCAATTGTGGGTTGCTTCTTGCTGTACCAGGAGATTAGATTTCTTCCTAGAAATTGACAACTTCCAGAAGTACTTTTTCTTTCCACTCTGTCTCCAGCGTAGTCAGCATCACAAAATCCAACTAATTTGAAATCATCAGATTTTCTGTAACACAAACCCACATTAGAAGTACCTTTCAGATACCTTAGAATCCTCTTGACAGCTGTCAAGTGTGATTCTCTAGGATCTGATTGGAATCTAGCACACAGGCAAACACTGAACAATATGTCAGGTCTAGAAGCAATAAGATAAAGAAGAGAGCCAATCATACCTCTGTAGAGCTTCTGGTCTACTTTCTTACTTACCTCTTCCTTGCCAAGTGAGCTAGTAAGATGCATTGGAGTCTTTTCCAGCTTACTATCAGACATGTTAAATTTCTTCAGAAGTTCTTTAACATATTTTGTCTGATGTATGTAGGTGCACTCTGGAGTTTGATTAACTTGGATTCCTAGAAAGAATCTGAGTTCTCCCATCATGCTCATTTCAAATTCTGCCTGCATACATGTAGCAAACTCCTTTCCAAGCATAATATTTGTTGATCCAAAAATAATATCATCTACATAAATTTGGCAAATTAGAAGATCTTTCTTAAATGATTTACAAAAGAGTGTTGTATCCACTTTGCTTCTGATGAAATTCTTCTCCAGAAGAAAATTGCTCAATCTCTCATACCAAGCTCTGGGAGCTTGTTTTAAACCATATAGAGATTTCTTTAATTTGAAAACATGATCTGGGAATTTTTCATTTTCAAAACCAGGAGGTTGGTGGACATAAACTTCTTCTTCTATAATACCATTAAGAAAGGCACTCTTAACATCCATCTGATACAGAGTGATGTTATTTTGTGCAGCAAATGAAATAAGAAGACATATAGATTCTAACCTTGCCACTGGAGCATATGTCTCAGTGTAATCAATACCTTCTTGCTGACTATACCTTTGAGCAACCAGCCTTGCCTTATTCCTTTCAACTTCTCCTTTCTCATTTAGCTTATTTCTGAAGACCCATTTTGTACCAATTATATTGAATCCTTGAGGTCTTTGAACTAGATCCCATACATCATTTCTGCTGAATTGATTTAGCTCTTCTTGCATGGCAATAATCCAATCATTGTCTTGCAGAGCTTCATCTATAGAAGATGGTTCAATTTCTGACACTAGTCCAAATAGTGATGCTTCAGATGATCTTAGAAAGGATCTTGTTCTGATGGGATCATCCTTCTTTCCAATAATGACATCCTCTAGATGAGAAGCTTTAATTCTGGATGATGATCCTCTAATAGTTGACTCTTCAGAAATGTTTAGATTATTCATCTGAGAGGTTAAAGGAATAGCATCTGGCGTTGCTTCTGGTTCCTTCACTTGAATTTTGTCTACTTTTGGAACTTTAGAGTCAATGAAGACTACTTCCCTATCTGCAGAGTTATCAGACTGCTTTGACTTTTCAGAGCTAAGCTTATCATCAAATCTGACATGAATAGATTCTTCCACAATCTGTGTCTCAGTGTTGTATACTCTGTAGCCTTTGGAGCATTCAGAATATCCAAGCATGAAACACTTCTGTGCTTTGGAATCAAACTTGTTCAGATTTTCTTTAGTGTTTAACATATAGCAAACACATCCAAAAGGATGAAAATATGAAATGTTGGGCTTTTTGTTCTTCCACAGTTCATAAGGAGTCTTCTTCAGAAGAGGTCTTACAGACACTCTGTTCTGAATGTAACAAGCTGTGTTGATTTCTTCTGCCCAAAAGTGTTTTGCCAGATTTGTCTCATTGATCATGGTTCTGGCCATTTCTTGCAGAGTCCTGTTTTTCCTTTCTACAACCCCATTTTGTTGTGGAGTTCTAGGACAGGAAAAATCATGAGCAATGCCCTTTTCAGAAAAGTATTTTTCAAAATATTTATTTTCAAATTCACCCTCATGATCACTTCTGACTTTTATAATTTTGAAATCCTTTTCATTCTGGACTTGCTTGCAGAAGTCAAAGAACACAGAATGTGACTCATCCTTGTGTTTTAAGAACTTTACCCATGTCCATCTACTATAGTCATCAACAATGACTAATCCATACTTCTTGCCTCTGATGGATGCAGTTTTCACTGGTCCAAACAGATCAATATGAAGTAGTTCTAGTGGTTTGGAGGTAGAAACAACATTTTTTGATTTAAAAGATGTTTTTGAAAACTTCCCTTTTTGGCATGCTTCACAAAGAGCATCTGAAGTGAACTTCAGATTAGGGAGTCCTCTGACAAGATTGAGTTTATTAATCTGAGATATACGTCTCATATTAATATGACCCAATCTTCTGTGCCAGACCCATTGCTCTTCATTAACAGACAAGAGGCATTTAACATTTTGAACTTTAAGTTCTGAAAGATTTATTTTATAAATGTTGTTTTTCCTCTTTCCACTAAATAGAATAGAGCCATCCTTTTGACTAATAGCTTTACAACATTTTTGATTAAAGGTGATATCATAACCATTGTCACTTAATTGACTTATGGATAATAAGTTATGCTTTAACCCTTCTACAAGTAAAACATTAGTAATAGAGGGAAGTTTACCATTTCCAATAGTGCCAGATCCAATGATCTTGCCCTTCTGGTTCCCTCCAAACTTCACATCACCTCCAGATCTAAGTTCCAGGCTTTGGAACATAGACTTTTCTCCTGTCATGTGTCGTGAGCATCCAGAGTCCAGGTACCATGATTGGTGTCCTGACCTTGCTGCTAAGAACATCTGCAACAAGAATTATTTTACTTTTAGGTACCCAGATCTTCTTGGGTCCTTTAGGGTTAGTGGCTCTGGAGGTTTGTCTAAACTTCTGTTTTTCAACATAATGTTTATTTTGACTAACCTTGAGTTTAAACACATAAGTATTCTTTTCAGAGCTTGTGTGTTTAATGTCATTTAAGTGACCAAATTTAAATTGAGAGTACAGAGGTGTCTTCTTGATGAAAAGTTTGTCAACAGATTTTGGATTACTTCTAGATGAAGATTCATATCCAATACCTCTTCTGTTGTTTCCACTAACACCATAGATCATAGAAGCCATCTTGCTTCTGTCTATGCTCTTAGTAAGGAATCTCTGAAAGCTAGAGTCATATTTTTCTAAAATGTTTTCACATGACTTAGTCTCAGATTCAGATTCTTCTTGAGTTATTTCAAAGTCATTTTTTATTTTCAGATTAATTTCTTTTTGCTCAACAAGTTCTGTCTTCAGAAGATCAATCTCAGATTCAAGATTGCTTTTCAGCTTCTTGTATTTGAGTTTGATATTGTTATAACTTTTAAGAACTTCTGTTAAAACTTTTATAAGTTCTTCTTTGGTAAGTTTAGCCATTACCTCTTCAGCGTCATCATCAGATTCAGAATATGATTCATATCCTGAGGTTCCTTCCTCTTGATCTTTTGTGCTTGCCATCAGTGCAACATTAGCACATTCTTCTTCTGATTCAGAAGATGATTCAGATTCATCTGAGTCATCCCATGTTGCCATCAGAACCTTCTTCTTTTTGTTAAACTTCTTCTTGGGTTTTTCTTTTTGAAGTTTGGGGCAATCATTCTTGTAATGCCCAGGTTCTTTGCACTCATAGCACACAACTTCTTTCTTGCCAGATCTTCTGTGCCCAGAAGATTCCTTTCTATTATCAGATCTTCTGAAATTGTTGAACTTCTTTCCCTTGTGCTTCCAGAGTCTGTTGATCCTTCTGGACAACATGGATAATTCATCTTCTTCAGAAGAAGAAGATTCTTCAGAGCTTTCTTCAATAACCTGCAAAGCTTTAGCAGATTTGTTAGATTTTAAGGAAACAGATTTACCTTTTTCTTTCTTCTGAGGTTCATCTTCCTCAAGCTCAATTTCATGGCTCCTCAGTGAGCTGATGAGTTCTTCTAAAGAGATCTTGTTCAGATCTTTAGCCATCTTCAAGGCAGTCACCATTGGTCTCCATCTGGTAGGTAGACTTCTGATGATTTTCTTTACATGATCTGATGTAGAGTATCCCTTGTCCAGAACCTTTAGCCCAACTGTGAGGATCTGAAATCTGGAGAACATGGCTTCAACAGATTCAGAGTCTTCCATCTTGAAGGCCTCATACTTCTGGATCAGAGCCAGAGCTTTTGTCTCCTTGACTTGTGAGTTTCCCTCATGAGTCATTTTTAATGATTCAAACATATCAAAAGCAGTTTCCCTGTTTGTAATTTTTTCATACTCAGTATGGGAAATTGCATTCAAAAATATAGTTCTGGCTTTGTGATGATTTCTAAAATCTTTCTTCTGAGCATCTGTCATAGATTTTATGTCTATCTTCTTGCCATTTCCATCTGTGGGATGGACATATCCATCTATGACTAGATCCCATAGATCAGCATCTTATCCTAGGAAAAAAATCTCAATTCTGTCTTTCCAGTAATCAAATTTCTCCCCATCAAACATAGGGGGTTTGGTGCTGATCCTGTCCCTTTCTTCATATTTATTGTTAATGTTGGATATTGTATTATCAGCCATTGTAACAAATAAACATATATCAAAGTATTTCTCTTTGGATCTTTACTGTCACTGTTAAGTGGTAGCACACACAGAACCGGAGCTCTGATGCCAACTGAAGGTGAGATAATACTTAGAAGGGGGGTTGAATAAGTATAAAAGATTAAATCTTAGAAATAAAAACACAATTATTTTTATCCTGGTTCGTTGAACTCAACTACTCCAGTCCACCCTTCCTAGAGTGATTTGCCTTTCTCAACAAGGACTTAATCCACTATTTAATCAAACAGATTACAATAATAACACCTAAGAACAACTGTTCTTAGTCTTCTCAAGAGCTACTGATTCCAACTGAATCCTCTTAAGGAAATCCTTTACAAACAATGTAAATCAAATACAAGAGTATGAATGCTTCTAAAAAGCTTTTATCACAACAGTGATATTTCTCTTAAGTTTAAGTACAAATAATTCTAAGAAGAATATGAAAGAGTGAGAGCTTTGAATAATGATTTCTTTTCAGCAAAATGTCTAACTGAAGAATTTGGTGGAGTCTTCCTTTTATAGGCAGCTGATCCAAGGAGAGCTGAGCGTTGAAAAGAGTGTCTCAAAAAGGTATGAGCCTTTTTGTCTTTACATCAAGTGACCTTTCCTAGAAGTAGAAGGCACAGAAAAATCATTTTTGTCTATGTTCTTGTGTCTAGCACAAATGAGGAAAGAGACGTTTGATTTACTCCAACGGATATAATTCTTTGAATAATTCTTCTTCAGTTTTCAGCAAGTTCATCAGAATCTGATTGAGTCAGAGTCTTCTAATGATGTTCAGAACTTTGCTGTATCAGAGTCTTCTGCAGCATGTGTGCTTTCAGCGTGTTGATCATCAGATCATATTTGACACAGAACTTCAGTACTGGCAGCTTTAGTACTTTCAGAAACTTCTGTAGAAACTATGCTTTGAGAAACTCTTCATACAATATTCTTCTTTGCTTCAGATGCATTTGCTTGCTTCAGATTCTTCTGGAGCTTCTGCTTCAGAATCTTCTGGAGCTACTTGCTTCAGATCCTTCTAGAGGCTACGCTCAGGAACTTCTGTAAGCAGCAGTCAGAATCTTCTAATGAGTGCATCTGGCGCTTCAGAGTTAAGATAACTTCTTGTATACAATTCAGATTTGCTTCTGGAGTGTTAATTTCATTATAATCTGCAGTAAAACTCTCAAGCAAATTTTAGAGTATGTAATTCTTAAATACAAAATTTCCTAACAGTTATCATCAAAACAAAGAGATATTATTAAGAACCAATCTGTGTTCTAACAGTTGCTTCTCTTTGTACTCTGCATATTTGTATAACTCTAACATAATATAAACGCATATTTAGATTAATGTCACATAATAAATGAAGGTATATAATTATTCAGAATAATATATCTCATAACTTACGTATAAATCATATTCTTCATATCAGGATATTTTGTTTGATCGTCATCCAATGAATCCAGATAATACACTATTTCTTTCATCGGATTAATCGCGACCAACAACCAGTGTCCACTATAAAATAAGACAACAGTTTAGACGGAAATGTTATATAAAATGGCAAAAATCGAATAATTATAATGAATGAATTTAGAATGAAGCCTAATCCATGGCCAATATTATATGGCAACAAGAACAACTTCTCTGTAGTCGCGGTCATAGATCTTTGGACTATGTAATCTTTGACTACATCTGGTGTTTGATCTATTGACTGTGAGTTGATACAACTAGCAGATAAGAATGTGAATATTGAAGTCAAATCATGCGAGACCAACAACTTGTCATACAAGAGCCTAAGAGAAAAACATAATCAACATTAGAATATTCAGTTAAATGAGCAAATTTTAAAATGTTCAATTATTTAATTAAAATGGATCGGAGTACCTAATGTAGGAATGCATAACACCGATGTCCAATTCAGAATATTGGAAAATCTGGGCCAAATCCTCCTTAGCAATTGTTTCGACATATTCAAAACTGAAAAATGCTTCCTCCATAGGTATTTGTCAGATGCCACCCTCAGCCACATCTGTTGTTCCTACATATGTTTCAAGGCACAACCTAAATCGAGGAACAAATGCTTTCTTTGGCTCGACCTTTTTTTTGTTGGGCACCTTGGAAGATACAGGCATCTTACCCTTGATGACTTGTTGCAACTGTTGATCATGAACCTAAAAGTCATAAAAATGAGATTTGCTGGCCATGCAACATACGCTCCTATTGCGTCTCCCACCACTGTTGCGTCTGAAACATCATCTGGTATAGACAACAACGCACCCCCTCTTACGCAATATCAACCGATACTTTTAAAAATCCAACAGGGAGCAGTTTATGGTGAAGTAAGTCTCCCACAGTGTTATGCACCTTTCCCTTGCCAACCATGCGATAAGTCAGTGACGTTAAATATAGCCGATAAGGTGAAATGCCCTAAACAAATAATGATGTCGATTAATGTGTCAATTAAGAAAATTGTGCTAAATTAATTTCAATGTAATATATAAAATTACCTCTGGAAGCTTCTGCGGACAATTAATACTATCTTTGTCACTAGTATCTTTACCCTCTGGACCGCGCCTTTCTGACATGTATCTCTCTTTGTGCTTTTGTAATTCACGAATCTGAGTTTTCAATTCCTCCAACGTATCCATCACTTCTTTATTGCTAGGGTTTTTTTTTCTTTGACTGCTTATACAGTTTTGATGGAGTGACACCAAATCCCTTCACCAGTGGAAAAAAGACTTCTTAAGTCGGTTAAAAATGACTTTTTAAGTCGGGTCCGAGCCCGACCTAAGAATTATCGACATAAGAAGTTTTGACTTCTTAAGTCGGTTGTGGACCTGACTTAAGAAACAACTTCTTAGGTCGGTTAGGCAGAACCCGACTTAATAAGTCTAGCCTGCAGAAACCATTTATACCCGACCTAAGAAGTTGTTTCTTAAGTCATGTATAATTAACCGACCTAAGTTTTTTTTTTGGATAATCACACAAATCAGATGCAGTTTTCCCATTTCATAATTTACCCCCAAATCAGACTATCCAACTCAATCAACAAATTACACCAAAAAAAATCATACATCACAGTAAAACCCCTAATTATCAAATAAAATATACCAACAACTTATAAACACAATTACGTATATTAATAATACTAATACACAAACAAACACATGCATGTTAATTCTAAAGCACCAAGTACGTACTTATCAAAACATCATCAAAATAAGAAACCTTAAATATTGGCCTGAAAAAATCATATCATCTTCTGAACAACCAACAGCCAGCATCCAACACAGAATTGCACCTAATTTATATCATTGTCTGTGCTTTCTTCAATATGTTCCAATATCATGTTTGCACAAAGTTCTTGAACATTTTTAACTTCTTCTTTTTGTAATGGATTTGAATCCTAAAATGTCTAAATAAATAAACGTTGACATAAAATTAAATTAATATATCAACATAATTTTTTTTAATTAATTGATACAACTTGCTAAAAATATTATATTACTTACATGTGTCCATGAACCAACAACAGTAGCAGATATAATGTTCAACATGTGAGCCATGATGTAATAGCCGCACTCATAACTAAGTTGTTGCTTTTGACTCTAAAATTTATTATCAAATGTGAACGTCTAGTCAATAGATATTACTCAAAAATTGTTATAGAATATATATATATATATATATATATATATATATATATATATATATATATATATATATATATATATATATATATATATATATATATATATATATATATATATATATATATATATATATATATATATATATATATATATATATATATATATATATATATGGAATTACTCATCTGTATGTAAAGTAAACAATTACTTACAGTGGGATAAAACCATTCTACCTTCTTCTGCTTTCTCATACGTTGTAACTTATTATAAGCTCCCAAAACTCTACAATTATTTATAATTAACAAAATAAATAAGATACTTACATTTGTTTTAGAACCATAAATCATTTGATAAATTTGCAACAGAAACAAGAAACTAAAAATCATAGTATAGTAATATTACTACTTTACTTTTATACTTTTTACTTACAAGTTAAATCAATTGACAAGTGTAGTATAGACTTACAATTCAATAATGTCATAAAAAAATTTATCTGGCTTCTTTCCCAAAGAACATAGAAAGGCTACTTCAAACTTCTTAGGATTAATGATGAACAACTGCCAATGATGACTACAAGAACAAAATACAATAAGTGATTGACTATAAGTGATTGACATACAGTCGTTTTGACTATAACAAGAGAAAATTCTTACTTGTTAAAATAAGGAGTAAGGTAACATTCTTTTATATCATCACACATCTTCTTTTGTATGTAGGACTGAACACTACCACGCTCATTTTGACTATGAGTGAAACCCGGATCAATAAATCCATAAACATTATTGTTGCCCAATTCCATACAGAGGCGGTGTAGATATCTATAACATATTGAAATTTATTTGCATTGTAAATGAATTTAAGTAAATGATAAATTATTAAATTTACAAATAAAATATACTTACATGAGCCACACTTGTAAGATAGTGATGCCTAATTCTTTTGTACCCATACACAAGTCTACAATATATCCCTTAGGAGCTCAATTGAGGCATACGTCCCACCGAATTCACCGTTAAACTTCAAAGTTTGATCCATATACATTGCCTTTACTACCAACTTTTGACAGATAGGTTCTGACTTTTTTGGTGGAACATCATATTTCTTAGACCGAACTTGTGAAATATAATAAAATATTAGACAACATATTAAAAAGGTCTCAATTGTGTAAAACGAGAATTATAAATATAATGAATACCTTATTAGAAGTAAGTTGCAAAAGTCTTTTCGGCCATTGAATGAAAGTATTGGAGGCCTCACCAACCGTTGTAACCTCATCTGTGGGCACTGGTACTTTAGCATTTTCATTTATCACCTTGGTAACAACCACTCTCACCATATCATTATTCAGCACCTGATTGTGTATATTAGGCCCCAACTTATACACATTAGCATATGCCACTAAATGAGTGTCTCCATCAACATACAATTCACATTCTTTAGGAATATCCTCTTGATCATCATTCGGCATATGTGACACCCTTGAACAACTACCCTTTGTGCTTGCATATTGTAAATTGGTATTAGGAGAACAAACAGGGTCATTTGGGTATTTTTGAGAAAAAGTTGGCAAAGATGATATATCCCGCATCACTTGGTCTCTAATCTCCTTAGTAAGCTCGACCTTTATGGTCTCTACTTAGTCGTTATTCAAAATAGGCGGGGTACTAAAATCTTTACGAGAATGGGATCCAAAGAATTGTCGAATCCCCACACCTCGACCAACAGCACGAACACGACCAGGGTGCTCACCTCGCCCTGTGGCTTCTTTCAAAATATCTTGTCGTCCTTGTGGGATAAAGTTCCCTTCCGACACCAGAGTATCCTACAAATATCATCAATTCAAGTTCAAAAAATAGTAAAAACTGATATGTCGGTGCATTAAATCTTTTTTCCACCGCATAGAACAGCACACTGTTATGATACTGCATCTTTTTTCCACCGTAATAAACTTTAACAATTTTCAGTTTGACAACATCTTGATAGATAATGACAGTAGTAATTCAAAATAAAGATGATGACAGTAGAAAATGACAGTAAAAAATATAACAGAACAGAAATCAAAAGTTAGAAAATATAACAGAACAGAAATCAAAAGTTAGCAAATATAACATAGCAGAAAATATAACAGAACATAAATCAAAAGTTCCCTTTCAACAAAATTCTATCAGTGCTACTTCAAAGTTAGCAAATAGAGAGTTAATTCATTCTTAAGTTCAAGTAGGTTGAGATTAAAATCTGAATAATATATCAACGGGTGGATACACCCTTATTAGCTCATGTACATTACAGTGGTTTGTATGTGTACCAGTCTCACTTGATAGCACCAAAAATTAATGGTAATTAAAAAGATGATGATTAATGGTACAGTAATTAAAAAGATGGTAATTAATGGTACAGTAGCAATAGTTCCACTGTTATGCTGTTCATCTTGACAACATCTTTTTTCCACTGTTATGTTGTTCAAATTATAATGTTGTTCAAATTTTAAATGAAAGGGAACAACACCACAATTAATTTCTGTTCAATTAGGAGGTGATAGTTATTTAATTTTAAGTTCAGTTAGTGTTGCAGTATGTTACCATTTAAATGATCAGTTGGAACAAGAAGGTCACCTTGGTTAATTTGGAAAAAGGTTACTGAACTCGAAATTGTGTAGGGAGCTGTTAGTTCAGTTAGGAGAGTTAGGAGGTTAAGAACTGTTAAATACTTTTGTGTAAGTTTGGTTTTAGATATGCTAGGGTTGGTGGAATTGGATAGGTTTGTTAGCTTAATGTAGTTTGGAACAGTTACTTGGATAAGTGAGCTTGCTGACAGGGCTATGTCATGGTGGTAAGAAGTGAGCTTGCTAAAAATAAGGTACAACTAAATCATTGTACTGTTTCATTGAAACAACATAGAGCAGATAAAGAAGTAAGCTTGCTGACAGGGCTATGTCATGGTGGTAAGGGATAAGGTTATGTTTGGTAGAAACTAGAAATGCATTGGAAACTGAATTCTGGCCTCAGGCCGGCAACAAAAAACAATCAAAAATCCATTCGATGATTTCTGTTAAGAACTTTTGAAAAAGCTTATTGGGATGTTTTTGTAACATCTTTTTCAAAAGGCAACTAAAGACAGTATGATGTCAAAATGTTATCTTGAATAAAAGTACTTCAAGTTGCCATGACAGTAGTGTCTTTCTTACAACAACCAAGATCTTGGTTGAGTCATCCCACAAGATTCACTTCCAAATCTCAATCCCTTTAAATAATACATTCCTTAGAATACAAGGAACTGATCTAATAGATGCTTGTAACTCAAGCTGGCCACCCAATATTGTCACAATATAGGACAATAATGGTCAAGTTGATTTCAAGAAATACAGTAATGTATTTGGACCATTGATTTATACAATAATCTATCCATGATTTTTACTAACTTTAAAAATAACTGTTTCTACTTTATTATTAGAACTGCCGCTACGTAAATAGGTTGCACTGCCCTCCTTCATATTCCTAGATTCTACCAATTCCTAAACCAAAAAATCATCAGCTAAATCCATTTGGATCCTATATGTATATTAATCCATTTCAATAGACTCCCTTGGACTGTGGCATGGTTTAACATCCGGAGAGCCTGATGACAACATCGAAAAGGTCTTCGAAGACATTATAACATGTACAATAACAGTGTTAGCAGTAACAGTAACAGTGTTGCTAGCAGTAACAGTGTTGCTTTCTGCGTTTGATAAACCTGTTATAATACGGCATCCTCAAGGTCAAACTGTCCCAAGATTAGGTAATTCTCTCATTCATGGTGTCTAGTCTACTACTACATGCTATTATGGATCTGAAGTTTTCTTGCACTGCTTAAACAAATGAAGTTTCTACTGGTCAGTTGAAAAATTGGGTTGCGCAAATCGTTAGCGAAGGTATATGACACATTGTGATCCAAATAACTCTTCAATCTTCGTGGTCTTTTCCAGAATTCTGTTTCATATTATACTTCAGCCAATCCTCTAAGTTGAGATCAAAGAAACTAGACCAGCCAGTATTCTGCAATAAGTAGGACCAAGTCTGATTAGCAACCTTACAGTCATGCAATGCATGTAACATTGATTCTTCCTTACCCTAACAATCTGCACAATACGAATCTCTAAGCTTTGACTGGTTAAAGTATTTGTTGGTTTTTAAACCATTTTTATACATAGGCCACAAACTCACAATACTCTTCAAAATACTAGAATCATAGATCTTTGTCTCCACATGCCTTCCCTAAAAGTGATATTTCTATGATAATTGCCTCTTGACACTTTACAACAAAGAGAAGATTTCCCAATCTTGAGCTTCTAATCCATCTTAGCAATGCAACCTCTGTTCATATCCATTAGATTCCTAAGGCCCAAACCACCCCGCTTCTTTGGCTTTGCTATCTCACTCCACTTAATTTGTGCATATGATTCTCATCATTAATATCTCCCCAAATAAAGCTCCTCTGAATTTTATGTATCTCCTTCATACAACTCTTAGGTATCATATTACTCATCAAAGGATAAGTTGGAAAAGCTTCAATAACAGTTTTAGCTAAGGTAATGCTACTTGCAAAAGATTATTGATTCTTCCTCCAGTTAGATAACTTGTTTTTGACTTTCTCCAAAAGGTAGTTGTAATCCTTTACCTTAGAACATCTACCTGTTAGGGGAACTCCAATATACATCCCCAGATTATTAGTTTCCTTGAAACCTGAATCATGGGTAATTTGTCTTCTAGTATGCTTAGGTGTGCTTTTAGAAAACAAAATACTACTCTTTTCAATACTGATTTCTTACCTGAGACATCACAAAACCATTAAAGAACATCCATCACCACCTTTATTTGATCCTCAGTTTCCCTGCCAAACAGAAGAACAACGTCTGCAAACATTAAGTGAGAGATATTGGGGCCTCTCCTACCAGCCTACATACCATCCCATTTTCTATTCTCAACAGCATCCCTGATCATATGACTGAGTTTATCCACACAAAGAACAAAAAGATTGGTTGAAAATTCCTTCTGAGGAACTTGCTTCTGTTTTTGATAAACCTGTTATAATACGGCATCCTCAAGGTCACATTTTCCCAAGATTAGGTAATGCTCTCATTCATGGTGTCTAGTCTACTACTACATCCAAACTATCCAAACTATACCAGTTAGAAACACTATCACAACTCAGGCAGCAGAATAGAGGAAAAACTATACCAGTTAGAAAACCTATCCAAACTAAAATTCAAATCAATTCCATCTTCAATTTAACAACAACATTTCATCAATACTCCATCAAACATTCAAAGAAACTGAACTACTATACATGAATAATCATGAAAACATACCTAATTTGCAGAGTTCAAAGCCTTTGCTAGTATCACCAAAACCTCCAACAATTTTTTCCCATGTACCTGCTTCAAATTTGAAAACATGAAATACTCTTTACAATGTATTCATTGAAATTTCAAAACCTAATATTTCAAAACGCATAGAGAAGAGAGAACCTGGAGAAAAAAGAGTGAGTATTTCGCGTAATCAAAGCTCAAAACGCAGAGAGAAGAGAGAACCTGGAGAAAAAAGAGTGAGTATTTCGCGTAATCAAAGCTCAAAACGCATAGAGAAGAGAGAACCTGGAGAAAAAAGAGTGAGTATTTCGTGTTATCAAAGCTCAAAACGCAGAGAGAAGAGAGAACCTGGTGAAAGATTGAGAGAACTTCTGGTAAAAACATTCGCGTTATCAAGAACGAAGGAGAAAGGTCACTGCGCGCATACCTAAAAAAATAAGGTTAATTAAAATTTATTAACTAAGTATTAAGTAATGTTTTATTTCACTATAATGTATTAAGTGAGAATCGAACCGGAGTCTTGTAAGACCCTCTTAGGTCAGGTAATAAATACGTGACTTAATAAATAAATTTCTTAAGTCATTTCAGTAAAAGAACCGACTGAAGAAATTTAATGTAAATTACATATTTTTTTATTTAATCTTTGTAAGTCGGTTAAACATAGATACGACATAACAATGTTACAAATATTTACGAAATTGCCACCGCATCACTTCTTAAGTCAGGTGGCAGGTGAACTGACTTAACAACCTCTACTATAAAGTATTTTTTCTACAAGTGCTTACCCCTCACACGCCCATAATACTCAGGGATATTTAACACCCGACTCAGTAAGCTCCTGCAATCATCGTCCTCAGCTGGAGTTATACTCTGGGAAAGAGTCTCCTGAAATATAGATAAAAGCATATATAAATATATTATACACTTTTGCTAGTATCGTCCTTTAAGATTTATGTGTCCATTCCTGACTTCGTTTGCTAGTGAAAGACCGTCTTCACATGTTCATGTGTCTCTAGTATCGTCCTTTAAGATTTATGTGTCCATTCCCGACTTCGTTTGCTAGTGAAAGATCGTCTTCACATGTTCATGTGTCTCAATTATTGTTCTTTAAGATTCATGTGTTCATTATTGTCCCAGAAGCCCCTTCTTCCCTAGATGCCTATAAGGTTTCCTTGAAGGCCCCTCAGACATTTCATTGTTTTCTTTATATGTAGATCAAATGCGACTAGGCATGCGTGGGAATGAGAGGTAATGTAAATATTTTTATTAATATTTTAAATATTTGTGTTATAGTATTAGAACTATCTGACAATGTATTTATTTTTTTACAGTACATTGATACATTAAAATGTATCATCCAAGGTAGGAAGGTTGTAAAGTTGACACAACCTGATGAACCATGGTTTAAGAATGTCATGCAATTATATAGATTGCAGGATTTAAGCATGATTGGATATGGTTATATTAACCATGGCTTATTGATTTCTTTTGTGAAGACATGACATGTATAGACGTCGTCATTTCATTTTTTGATTGGTGAGATGTTCATCACACATGATGATGTATCACGCCTTCTACATTTTTTGACCCTTAACATGACGGTGACTTATTTGTGAGTTGAATTGAAATAGGTATAGATGTCCAACAAAAATCAGAAATCAAAATAATTTGTTAGTTTATTTTAGGAAAATATCTTTGTCTCCGAGTATAAGTTTTATTAAAATAAAAAATATTATCTTTAAATATAAATTTGGGTATTGAATATCAAGTATTTAGTTAAAATATATATTTTTGATGAAAAGAAATAATATTTTATAATGTAATTTATAGTAATTATCTTACACATTTATGAAATGAATACTTAATTTATATATTAAACAAAAATATTATGTTTTTATGAAATAATAAAGATATATATTCATAAAATGTCTAATGTCTTGTTAATAAATTTGGTCTACCTAGTTTTTCATTTGGTTACATTATCACAATGTGTCAAAGAAAGTGATAGCTATTAATATTCGTGTGGAAATATAGTCGTTGATTACTATATATGGAACTTTTCAAGACTAAAACTAAGAGTTAAATTGAACATATATTAATAGTTGAATGTACATAAATAACAAAATCTTCCAAGAGACTTGTCAGGTGAGTTAATCACCATCCAACCTGTCCACACGCAACACTGTTGTTCGAATAACATAGGTAGGTAGATACCCTTTCAAATTTTATGAAACTTTAATACTTTCTTCTCACTAGTAACTTTGAATTTAATCAATAAACCAATGGAATTCAAAGGTATTAACTTGATCAACTTTAACTTGACAACAACTCTTTTAATGATAATTAATGTTGTCTTTTTATACTTTAATATTTTCTTAAGGTAATGTTAACTTGTGCCTTTAGGGCACATGTTAAGGAAATCACTTTTAGTAAATTTGTATTGAAAAAAATAATTTAAAAATTAATTTTATACTTTAATTTAAGTTTGTACACAATTTCCAAGATGATATTTCTTAATTTAATTCTTAACATTTGTCCCAAGGGCACAAGTTAACATTACCCTTTTCTTAAATGTCGCGAGAAAACTTTTTACCTTAAAAGTATTACTCCCTACATCCTGCTAATAAAAGATTTATTTGACCATTACGCATTCTATTTAGAAAAATAAAAAAAAATAATGATATTTTTATAACAATTATCATGGTCAAGTATTGAGAATGATAAAAATAATAGGTAAAATATATTTTTTTAGGTCTCTTAATTATATCCACGGATTTACTTGGGTTTTTAATTTTTTTTGTGTCATTTTAGGTCTTTTAATCTTCATCGTTTCATATGTGTATCTTCGTTTTCGTTTTTATTGTATATCTTCTTTTTCATTTTTGTTTTTATCCTGTTCACATCATCTGCAATGTTTCATCTTCGTTTACTTCACCTGCATCATTTTCGTCTTCCTTAGCATCGTACTCCTCATCTAGGTTTTCTTCGAAGCATAAAGTCCGACCAATGTTCTTCATTTCTGAAGTAGAATAACTGTGAAAGTTGTGAATTCAGTGCAGACACAAACTCGTGATGGGTACCAAAATGTCATTGTGGGAACAAAGCTATGATTCGTAGGGCAACAACTAATAAAAACTTTGGTAATTTTTATTTGGGTTGTCCAAATTTTAAGGTAAGCCCTAATTTCAGTTTGATTTATGTCCAAATGTGATAAACCCGTTTTGATACATATATGCAATTTTCAAGGATCCTTGCAAAGAGGGTGTGATTTTTTCAATTGGTTCCGTGAGAATTTGGGAGATGAGAAGGGGAAATTTATGACGAATAAGTTGGAAAGCATAACATAGGAAATTGATGATGCAAAAAAGGAGTTCTAAAAAGTCAGGGTGGAAAATGAAGAATTAGGGAAAGTTGTGATGGAACTTTAAACTCTAGCGAAAAAGATCTTGAAGTGGAAAAAATCATGGAATATTAAGTTTCTTGTAATCTTATGTGCATTGCTATTTAGGATGTTTTAGGAGTATGCACCAGTTTGTTTGTATGACTTAGGATGTATCAGTTTGTGTTTGTTAGCAATATCAGTTTGTATGGATGAGTTGGTATGTAGCACATTGTGTCATTTTAATATGAGTTGTTTTTTTGGCAGAATATTGTTTGTAACAGTCCATAAAGAAATAAATTTACAATACCAGTTCACATAACATGAATTCCAAAATGATTTTCATAACACATAAATAAATTGATTTGCATAACACACTACATAATTCCAAAATGATTCTAAAATGATTCCAAAATGACATTGACATGTTCACAAGACATAACAGAGTTCAACAAAGGTTCTAAACTGACATTGACATGTTACATAGACATGTTCAAGATGCATTACATAATACCAAAAGTGATTCAAAATATATTAACTAGACAATAGCTAAATAACACTAGATGTTCTTCTTAGGTGTGATTTTCTTAGTTTGAGTAGACCTCCTGATTGTTGGGCCAACTATATTCTTGGTTGCAAATAATCTTGTTGTTGATCCCAGGGGACACAAATGGTCTTCTTACACCTAACTCCTGTGTCTTGCCATTTCCTTGAGTTACGCTGCCTCGAGTTTGAGTTTCTTGAGCTGCACTTGCTTGAGTAGCTGACACTACTACGGAAAACATATACAACAACAATTAGAAAACGGATAACATCATGCATGACCTGTGTTATTACATAGAGTGTGGTTGTATATATGCTACTTACAATCACGGTCTTACGATCGTTGTAGAAAACCTGAAAGCGCGTTATATATGATCACGGTTGCTATAACTAACTATTGTGGTATATGCATTTAGGTAAATAATATTTCATCAGGATTAATATAAATAACCGTTGTTGAAAATACCCACAGTTTATTATATAATATGTATAGAGAACAAAACCAAAGAGTTCTAAAACAAGAACAAATAAACAGAGATAAAGGTAAGGGGGTTGGTTACGCAATAGGAACGTGTTAGCACCCAAAACGTCTATAGTACTCTATAGGAGCCCTTTGAAATATTTATGCTTTTTGACTTGAAAAATGTTTGTTTAAAAAGAAGATTGGGGAGATGAGAAGAGAATTATTTTTTAGATTTTTTGTGTTTGAAGAGACTTATCGCCTCATGCCTACGTACCTACAAAGTGCAATATAGGATCAAAACCTCGTAGTTCATGGTACAAATAACATAAATATATTGGTTTTGATTGATTTTAAATGTAAATACAAATCATCATTTTAAGGAAAAAACTACGATTAGTCACCCACAAGTATAAGACAACATTTGCATCACCTAAAGATGGAGGATTTTGCTTGAATTATCAACAAGTCTATCACTCAACATCTAAGTAGAAAATGTCAATATCTTAATACGATGGAGAATGGGAGAATTATATCTCAACTATGGAAATGACTCATGTCTAAACTTTATGAAAAATTTTAAAATGAAAAGTGCGCAAAGGCACAAAAAGTTTGAATGAGGTAAAGTGTTTTTTATATCTTTTTGAAATTGGTCAAAATATGATTAACATTGATTGGCATTTATTAAGAAAAACAAAGTTTGAAAATTACTTGACAAAAGTCAAGGTTTTATTGTGAAATCGGTTTTAAGTTTGAAAATAAGAAGGTTTTTAAAAGAGGGAGAAGATTTTGAAAATTTACGAAGGGGAGAAGATGAAGTGACTATCCTAAAAAGTAAAATAAAAGGTAGAGATAAGGAGGGTCTAACCAACTTGTAGCACACTCCATATCAATCCAAATAAGAATTTTATCCATCTTGAAGCATAGAAAATAAGCAAGCCAAATAAAGGCAAAGATCCATAATACTACAAGCATAGGGAAAGGGTCCTAATTCTAAGTCCAAGGGTCCAAGAATAGTCCAAGAAGTCCTTGGTCTAAGAATAGTCCAAGAGCATAACCACAAAGTTAAGAGCACCAAGTTTTTTAGAGGTTTAATCCTTTATTAGTGTTTTGAACAAAGATATGGTCCAAATGGATAAAAGAAAAATGGTGGAAACATAAACATGTGCCCAACAAACAAAGAAAAAATAACGGAAGCATAAACAAAAGTATGATATGAGATGATAATAATGAAGCATAAAGATAAAAGAGAGATAGGGAGCAAGAAGGAAACATAAACAAATTTAGTACAATGATATCGTTAGTGAGTTATTAATTAGTCATTAGCAAATGATCAACGAAGAATAACTCATGCATTTAAGCCAAAGTTGATGAAAACTTATTAGATGATTGATAAGACCAAAGCCTCCTAACAACAAACTTCATAGGTGATGGACTTAAGACAAACAATCAACCATAATTGGACTTTCAAACATAGGTTTGATCCACGAATGATCAATTTTCTGATTACGGAACAATTTAGCGTTATGTTAAGTAATCGTAATCGGGTTTATGTAGAAACCACGACTATCTGAGGTCGGTCAATAACAATATTAGTGCTAATGCATGCTAGATAAGTGATATGTAGATCAATCTCCGAAAGCAATGCCGCATGAAAAGAAAATATGTAACAATCTCATCTTGCTCAAGAACTTGAAATAAGTTCAGATGGTATCGAAGATTTTCATCGATCAAAAGAAAAATGAGAAGGGGAAAGGGAATGCCAAATTGGATTACAAGTTCAAGATCATTCCATCTTTAAGTTCATCCACTCATCTTGGTGGATTAAAGTACTAAACATATCATTAACTCAAAGCCCCTAAAATGAATTGAACAATTCACTTTAAAGATAGATTTGAATTAATGAATGTTTATCAAACTTCATTTACACCCTAACTCCAATGAATTTAAAGAGCAACATGACCATTAAAAGAGCAACATGATCAAGGATGCAATTGAGCACGAAAATTCAAGTAAAATAACAGCAATCAACACCAATAGAACATAATTTGCAAGATCTAAAGATCAAACAACAAGAACCAATAACGGATCACATTGTGGAAGATGTATCAAGAACAACAATGATAGATTAAGAAATTACCACTCCAAATCTGGAAATTCTTCAAATTAACACCACAAACCACACTTAAAAGCCTTGATCTACAAGAATTGATAATGAAAAGTGAATGGATGAGGGTTTAGCTCAAAGATTAGTAAGTTCTAATGACGAACTTACTAACTTTCAAAGGGAGAAAGAACTTTGGTGAATTTGGTAATTGGAGAAAATTGAGAGTCAAGAAAGAGTTTGACAAGGTGATTTTCGCTATCCGAAGCTTATGAAATGAGAGAAATAAGGCCTATATTTATAGAATTTAGGCTTGGAAAAATTGGTGGATTAGAATTTGGTTTGGAATCAAAATTAGGCTTGAAAATTGAATTTGGAGGGAAATTAATGATCAAGTGGTGATTAGTGAAGGTGTATAGTCGGAATTAGTTATAATGAGGTAGGGGATTAATAATTAAGTGATTTAAAATATTATCATGTTGCAATATTTGAATTTGGTGCCAAAAATACTGCAGAATTTGAATTTTCCCAATTTTCATAAAATTCACACGGAGTAACCGATTACCCAATATCTGGTAACCAGTTACCACAGAAAAAAAATGGTGAAAATGCCCTTTTTTATGTGCTTTCTTGGCTCTGGCTTGATTCTTTTGCTTGTAAAAGAAGACATGGAAATAAACACATGAACCTTGGAGTCTCTTGAGTAAAATTCAATCAAATCTTGTGAAATTCTTGATCAGATGATTTGAATTGTTTGTGGATCAACTTCGACTTTTTTTAGATGAAATTCACTCGAGCCGAGGGATTGATATTTGATATCTTTAATTCAAACTCTTCCTGAAAAAGTTAGTATAGGAAAAATAAATTATTTTTTGGATTTTAATCAATGGTTAGTAAACATAAACATAAACAAATATCAAGCAAACAAGAAAACGAAGGTGTCCGGTGATCTCTCAAGAACAAACCTGCAGAGGAAGGTAAGAGAATCAAAGCTTGCAATCTTGTTTATGGGATGAGATGCAAATAACATGTGGGATCTTAGGGGTAAAAATTAGGGTATTACACATATTGCTGCTAATTATTTTTTTTACTGCCATGAGAATGCTTTTGCTTCTCGTTTCTATCTTCCCCATTTGTTCTAGTCATAATAACATCTAGGCGGATTCACTAAGATTTTGTTTTCTTGTGTTGCAGTCATAATAGAATGAGTAAATTAGTGATTGTCTTGTCACAAAGAAGTTAATTTCTGCAGATTCATATATGAGGAGGGAGAGATGAGTTTTAAGTATTACTTCATTATGATAAATAGAGCTAAGTTTTCATGGTTGCACTAAAACCTGTGAACATGGGATTGTGAAAAAGTAGAAATAGAAAACTAAAGCAAAAAAATTTAATATTATTGTTTCTCTTATTTTTGTAATTAGCATGTTACGAATTCATTTACTGATATGTACCATAAATTACCTAACTGTTTTTATTACTATATGGAAAAAGTTGGACATTACTACATCATAAGAGGTGCTTCTCCCCACTTTTCTTGACTTTTATTTCTCTTCTTATTTCCTTTTTCTATTTCTCATACACAAGATTATCTAGGTAGGTGTGTGATTTGGGCCTTAGACAATTCTTACACTTCCCATGGTTAAAATATACACCTTTTATGTAATTATTCAATTAACTTGTTGATTTAGACTATTAATTATCTAATTGCTTTTTCTTTGCTAATTAATTAGTTGATTGTAGTTAATGTAAATAATTTTGGGTTGCTATTTAATTTCATTGCGATGATCTGGATTTTTTTAGACCCGTGGATTTGATAATCCAATGTCGTTATGCCACTAAAATTTTTCTTATACATTAATTGAACATTTTGCCGCGTTATGATCGCATATGACGTTCCTCTTATTGCCACTATGCACAAACTGGGTTTTTTTAAAACATTATGATATATTATTTCTTAGACAAAGTAATTTAAAACGGGTCTTGTTGATAAGTGGAAACCTTGGTTTGAAATCAAGTAGTATTTCTTAATTAAATTAGAGTCATTTTCAAACCTGATTAAATATCTTTTCAAAACATGGTTAATCAAAACTTTTTCTTAATTAAAACAATGAAAGTAGTGGATTCTTGGAGTCTAGCATTCCTTAGATCCTTGGACAATCACTTTCGAGGCGCACGCCTTGGGTTGTGTTTGTCCCGTCTTTCATTTCTAAAAATACTTAACTCTTTTCAAAGCCTTTAATCCATCCAAACTCTAATTCGATTAAAAATTTGAACCTAATTAAATCACTCCTAAAAGTTGGCTAAGCAGACTATATTTTTCTCAATTAAACAATGGAGATATTGAACTCTTGAGGTCTAACACTTCTTGGGTTCTCTAAAGATTGTTGTTGAGGCGCACGCCTTGGGTGTGATCCTTTTGATCTTGCATTTATAAAATACACAATGCGTCAAAATACACTAATCATATTCAAATCACTTTCCTAATCAAATTGTGAAAGAACTGAGTTCTTGGAGTCTCACATTCCTTGAATTCTTGAAGTAACCGCTCTTGGGGCGTACGCTTTAGGTTGTGGGTTACTAAACCTTTCGTCCCTAAAAATACTTGCCTTAATTATTTGGGAGGAAATTCCATTGGAGTCTAGCATTCCATATGGTACTTTCACCGTCCATCAAACACAAATTTCATAGTTAATTGAATGAAAAAGGTATTTTTGGAATCTATCATTATAATAATACACCGATTAATTGGTTGCGAGGTTGACGTCTCGTTTATCGAATAATCGCCATTCTCCCTCAAAATACTCAACAAATTAAATTTCGTTCTTCCTTGCCCCTGTGCGACTGAAACCCTAAAACCTATTCAAATATATTATCTTTTCCAAACCAAAACATCCAACACGAAAAACTCTCTTTTCTCGCCCCGTGCGATCGAAACTTCTCAAAACACTAATTCCTCGCCCCCGTGTGATCCACAACTCAAACACCTTTACCAAAGAACATTGTTTAGTCTATTCTTCCGCACATATAAACTTGTGCTTCAGCCTCCCCTAGTAAGCAGACAAGCCAACGTTTAACAGTTAGAATGCGACCTAAACATTCGTTCGTTTACAAACCAACCAACCATAGTTGACTGAACTACAGACTCTCTGATTTCTCATTTTTCAATGAGAATACGTAGGCATAGGGTTGCGAGATCCTAACGAGCTACCTTTTTTTCTTCTACTTTCCTCCATCTCCCGTAGTCCCACGAACTACGATGCTCTGACTTTCCAATTGCACGAGGGATTGCGTAGGCACAAAGGCCCCAATCCTTGGCGAGCACCCTAGTATATAAAACCACCCATTCCCCTAATAAACAAATCCTTAGAAGATAACAAACAAGCGTAACTAACTTTTCTCTCGAATCGAATCAAGAGGTTCCCGTTGAATACAACAGACGTAGAGGGTGCTAATACCTCCCCTTTGCGTAATCGACTCTCGAACCTAGAATTTGATTGTGATGACCATGTTCTTATCTCTTTAAAGGTTTTATCGATATTTTTCGATTTCTTCCTTGGAATGAATAAAGTTCGGTGGCAACTCTATTCGAAAGTTTTTTCGTGTTCATTGTGAAGATCGTATTTTTTGAGGTACAAAATTATTCTCCTTTAAGATTCATGTGTTCATTATTGTCCCAGAAGCCCCTTCTTCCCTAGATGCCTATAAGGTTTCCTTGAAGGCCCCTCAGACATTTCGTTATTTTCTTTATATGTAGATCAAATGCGACTAGGCATGCGTGGGAATGAGAGGTAATGTAAATATTTTTATTAATATTTTTATTAATATTTTAAATATTTGTGTTATAGTATTAGAACCACTACGGCAGAATTGACTTTTAGCAGCGCATACAAAGACATCGCTTTATGAAAAAGCGCTGCTAAAGAGTCATTAAAAAAAAGAAAATAAATAGCATACCTTAAACAACGCTTTTTGAAAAGCGCTGCTAAAGGGGGGCCCTAAGAAAGCGCTTTATTAAAAGCGCTGCTAAATGTATGCCCTAAGAAAGCGCTTTTGTAAAGCGCTGCTAAAGGGGGGCCATAAGAAAGCGCTTTTTTAAAGCGTTGCTGTAGGTCTAACCTACGAGAGCGCTTTTTCTATAAGCGCTGCTATATGGGGTATATAAGAAAGCTCTTTTAAAAAGCGCTGCTATAGGTATAATTAGAATAAATTTAAAATTACCCACCAGAATTTTTAAAAGAAACAAAAAATATTTCACAATTTTATAACAAATTTATTAAATCATTAAACTAACTACCAACTATTTCTCTAATATAGAAGTTTTCATACCTTGTTCATTTTTATAAAAAACACATATAAGAAATAAAAATTGATGTGTTTAGTTCACAATATATTAGTTTCCCAAACATTTACGACCGTCTAAACTTCTTCCATTTTCAACCTTCAAACTTCCATCAAACCTTCACCATATCTTCAATCCTCACCATCCTTTCAACCTCCATGGATGAACCTCCAACAAGCTCTTCCTCTCCGAAAAACCCTTTTCCACGAAACCCACCAAACACCAACCAAAATCCATCTGAATTCCCGCCGTAAACCCACTCCAAGCCACCGCGAATCAAAACCCCCAAATCAATCTAACAGAACAGAAAAGAAAGTCGAAAAACAAGAGATTGAAGTAGAGAAGCAAAAACGGATTCACTCTATTTTGTTTCCCAAGCGTTATCACTCAACGACGAAGCTCATGTCGGCTGTCGCACACTCTCGCACGCGCCACCGCCCTTGGTCTCACTCACCCCGCCATCATCGAAACCCCTAAGGTCAATTTCCACTCCCTCGTTAATATGTTCATTTCATGTTTTCAATTTTTATTTCTATTGCTGTTTTGAAGTTGATTATTGTGTCTGATTCAATTTGGAATGATTTTATATAAGTGTGTTTTTTGTGTGTGATACTGAAAATGCCTTTTTTGTGTTTGTGAAAATGCCGAAAAGATCTCTTTTTCTGCCACGGATGTTGATGTGACGGAATGGAAAGGAGATATACTGGCAATGGGTGTTACTGAGAAAGATCTAACAAGGGATTCAAAATCAAGATTTGAGAATCCATTTGAATTTACAGATTGAAAATGAGTATGGACCTGTGGGATGGGAGATTAGTGCTCTTGGAAAGGCTTACACAAGTTGGGCTGCTCAAATGGCGATAGGTCTAGACACCGGTGTACCTTGGGATATGTGTAAGCAAGAAGACGCCCCTGATCCCGTTGTAAGATTTTCTTTCGTAATCAGGATTATCTGTATTCACGCATTTGGAAAATCATAGTCATTTGATCAAGATTAGATGATATGAAAACGAGGATTTTAATATTATTTATCGACTATGTTGTAGATTGACACTTGCAATGGATATTATTATGAAAACTTCACTCCCAATGAGAACAATAAATCGAAAATGTGGACTGAGAATTGGTCTGGTTGGTAAGTCATTCTATTTCGAATGCTACCATTAACTTAAAGCTAGAAGCATTTCATTTGAGATCAAATGTTTAATTTTTTGTTACTGATTCTATAGGTACACCGATTTTGGTAGCGGTATATCTCATAGACCGATTGAAGATTTGGCATACTCGGTTACTAGATTCATACAAAATCGCGGCTCCTTTGTTAACTACTATATGGTATATGTTACTTCTAAGTTTATGTTATAGAAACTTTGGTTTTTGTCTGATATATTATCTTTGAATGCAGTACCATGGAGGAACTAATTTTGGTCGAACATCGAGTGGTCTTTTCATTGCAACAAGCTATAATTATGATGCTCCTATTGACGAATACGGTACGCGTTATGGTTTGAATTGTTTGCATGCATGTTTTTAATTATAACAGTTAGAAGCATTTTAAAGTGTTTCAAAATGTTAGGACTTGTGAATGAACCAAAATGGGGACATTTGAGAGACCTACATAAAGCGATAAAACAGTGTGACCAACTTTGATTGATGTGGATCCTACGGTCACATATTTCGGGAAAAACCTCGAGGTAAATTCTATTATCTAGTTCATGATAAAATTAAGGTTCAAAATTGTTACTGTGTTAAAGATTTGTTTTGTCAATTTGATCTTAGGCACATGTGTACTACATAAGTAGTAGTGTTTGTGTTGCATTTCTTGCAAATTATGACACGAAATCGGCGGCCACGGTTACGTTTGGAAATAGCCATCATGACCTTCCACCTTGGTCTGTCAGCATTCTTCCTTATTGCAAAACCGAAGTTTTCAACACCGCAAAGGTAACACAAGATAACCAAATCTGTTGGATAAATTTTGTTTAGTAAAGGTATAACTGATGGACAAGCCGAACTCTGATGCCAAAATGCAAGTTGGTGTAAAGAGCTCCCAAAAAACGATGATTCAGACAAACATTACATTTGATTGGCAATCATACACCGAAGATCCCGCCTTCTCTAGTGAAGACGATCTTGTCACAGCAGAAGCACTTTGGCAGCAGATCAACATCACTCGCGATTCTTCAGATTATTTGTGGTATTTGACAGAGTAAGAATTTTCAACTTTCTTAACTTCTCAACACATTAAAAAAATTAGAATATCAATTAGTGTCTTGATGTTAATTCTATCTTAAACGGTTTTCAGTGTCAACATTAGTCCTATTGAAAGTTTTATAAAGAACGACCCGTCTCCTATTTTTACCGCAAACTCAGCAGGTCATGTTCTACTTGTTTTTGTTAATGGACAACTTTCAGGTCAGTATGCTTTTTCTTCTTGGAAATTTTTTCATGATAAATTTCATTTTTATATGTTTTAAATGAACAATATGTTATATGAATGTAGGAACTGTATATGGAGGATTGGATATATTTTAAATGAACAATATGTTATATGATAAATTTCATTTTTATATGAATGTAGGAACTGATATATTTCATGTTCTACTTGTTTTTGTTAATGAACAATATTTTAACTTTTTTCTGCATTCAAATTAAAACCAGAATGTTGGCTTGCACTTTGAAACATGGAATGTTGGAGTGTTAGGACTTGTATAATATTAGAACTCAATTATTTGTTATATAACCTTTTAGTAGATGAAAAATATTAGAACTCGATTATTTTTTATATAACCTTTTAGTACATCTGTTATAAAAATATTAGTAGATTGATTGGATCTAATCCATCTATTTAAAGTTAAAGATAAATATAACTCATTCAACATATTTTAAAATTTTAATAAATTAGTTTAATTATGATGGATAAGTTTTTTTCTTGAGTGCTTTTAAGGTTTTGATATTTAATTATTATAAGTATATAACCTTTTAGTAACTGATATTGGACCTGAATTGGAGAAAAAGCTCAAGTATGCTGAAGATGTTTCTTCTGGAATAATTTTTGGATGGGAGCTTGTAAACTCTCCTGCTAATATTCTCACTCCAGGTTCATATGCCACTTAAAATTGTATTTTACACGTGTAAATAATACATATATGTACATATGTGTCAGTGCTTCTCTAAAACTTGATCTGAACTTGGTGATGTTTTTTTTCCCAGCTGTGTTGGCAGAAGAAGCATCTAAGGTAGCTTCCACCTACAGTGACGTTTTCAAGACCAATATATGGAAGAAATATTTCGGGAAGTTGTATCTATTTGTAAAGTTATGAATTACAATGTATACTTTAGTTATTGTGTATTTGTGATGTTGTAATTAAGGAAACAATCAGTTATGTTGTAATTAAGGAAACGATCAGCTATTTGTAAAGTTATTAATTTTGACTGTATTTGTGATGTTGTAATTCGGAGGATCAGATTGTGTTGTAATATATTTAAGCAGGTTTATGTGTATTAAAATGATTATGAGCAAAGTGATGAATTACAATGTATACTTTAGTTATTGTGTATATTACAAAGTGATGCATGCACATAAATAAGGCCAAAGTAATTGTTATATATAAGGCCAAAGTGTTGAATTAAAGGTCTGACTTATAAGAAGGGAATGTAATTGTTATAAGCAGGTTTATCGAAAAAAATATATAAAAAATGTGCTTATTTAAAAAAAAAATTTTAAAAATCGTGAAGAATAGACAACGCTTTTAAAAAAAGCGCTGCTAAAGGTTGGAAAAGGGGGGGGGGGGGGGTCTAAGACAGCACTTTTAAAAGCGGTGCTAAAGGAGGGAGGGAAAAGCGCTGCTATAGGGTTGAAAAAGCGTTGCTGAAGGGAGGGGAAGGGGGAATAGGCAGCGCTGCTAAAGGAGGGAGGGAAAAGCACTGCTATAGGGTTAAAAAAGCACTGCTAAAAGCGTTGTTGAAGGAGAGGGAGGGGGGAATAGGCATCGCTTTTTAAGCGCTGCTATAGGGTGAAAAAAGCGCTGCTAAAAGTGTTGTTGAAGGGATCCTTTAGCAGCGCTTTTTATTTAAAAAAAGCTATGCCTTTACCTTTAGTAGCGCCAATTTTGGCAGCGCTTTTAAGCGCTGCTAAAGGCCAAAAAAAGCGTTGTTAAAGGTCTTTTTTGGCATAGTGAACTATCTGACAATGTATTTATTTTTTTTACAGTACATTGATACATTAAAATGTATCATCCAAGGTAGGAAGGTTGTAAAGTTGGCACAACCTAATGAACCATGGTTTAAGAATGTCATGCAATTATCTAGATTGCAGAATTTAAGCATGATTGGATATGGTTATATTAACCATGGCTTATTGTTTTCTTTTGTGAAGACATGACATGTAGACACGTCGTCATTTCATCTTCTGATTGGTGAGATGTTCATCACACATGATGATGTATCACGCCTGCTACATCTTTGGATCCGAAAAAATATTAAACTACTCCAAAATCAGTAAACCTTAAGCATTAAACATGAGGGTGACTTATTTGAGAGTTGAATTGAAATAGGTATAGATGTCCAACAAACATCAAAAATCAAAATAATTTGTTAGTTTATTTTAGGAAAATATCTTTATCTCCGAGTATAAGTCTTATTAAAATAAAAAAAACATTATTTTAAAATATAAATTTGGGTATTGAATATCAAGTATTTAGTTAAAATATATATTTTTGATGAAAAGAAATAATATTTTATAGTGTAATTTATAGTAATTATCTTACACATTTAAGAAATGAATACTTAATCTATATATTAAACAAAAGTATTATGTTTTTATGAAATAATAAAGATATATATTCATAAAATGTCTAATGTCTTGTTAATAAACTTGGTCTACCTAGTTTTTCATTTGGTTACATTATCACAATGTGTCAAAGAAAACTAGAAAAGAAATTTTATAGTGATCTAAAAGAACTTTTTTTTTTTAAGTTATGAATAAGCTGTGTAGGTGTTGTGGCACCTAATTTTCCATCTCTTAGTACATGTGTATTATTACTTTGTCCAATATAGTAACATGAACGTTTCTGATTTATTTTTGTATTGAATACAAGAAAGTGATAGGTATTAATATTCGTGTGGAAATATATGGAACTTTTCAAGACTAAAACTAAGAGTTAAATTGAACCTATATTAATAGTTGAATGTACATAAATAACAAAATCTTCCAAGAGACTTGTCAGGTGAGTTAATCACCATCCAACCTGTCCACACGCAACACTGTTGTTCGAATAACATAGGTAGGTAGATACCCCTTCAAATTTTATGAAACTTTAACACTTTCTTCTCACTAGTAACTTTGAATTTAATCAATAAACCAATGGAATTCAAAGGTATTAACTTGATCAACTTTAACTTGACAACAACTCTTTTAATGATAATTAATGTTGTCTTTTTATACTTTAATATTTTCTTAAATGTCGCGAGAAAACTTTTTACCTTAAAAGTATTATTCCCTACATCCTGCTAATAAAAGATTTATTTGACCATTAGGCATTCTATTTAGAAAAATAAATAAAAATAATGATATTTTTATAACAATTATCATGGTCAAGTATTGAGAATGATAAAAATAATAGGTAAAATATATTTTTTTAGGTCTCTTAATTATATCCTCGGATTTACTTGGGTTTTTAATTTTTTTTTGTGTCATTTTAGGTCTTTTAATCTTCATCGTTTCATTTGTGTATCTTCGTTTTCGTATTTATTGTATATCTTCTTTTTCATTTTTGTTTTTATCCTGTTCACATCATCTGCAATGTTTCATCTCCGTTTACTTCACCTGCATCATTTTCGTCTTCCTTAGCATCATACTCCTCATCTAGGTTTTCTTCGAAGCATAAAGTCTGACCAATGTTCTTCATTTCTGAAGTAGAATAACTGTGAAAGTTGTGAATTCAGTGCAGACACAAACTCGTGATGGGTACCAAAATGTCATTGTGGGAACAAAGCTATGATTCGTAGGGCAACAACTAATAAAAACTTTGGTAATTTTTATTTGGGTTGTCCAAATTTTAAGGTAAGCCCTAATTTCAGTTTGATTTATGTCCAAATGTGATAAACCCGTTTTGATACATATATGCAATTTTCAAGGATCCTTGCAAAGAGGGTGTGATTTTTTCAATTGGTTCCGTGAGAATTTGGGAGATGAGAAGGGGAAATTTATGACGAATAAGTTGGAAAGCATAACATAGGAAATTGATGATGCAAAAAAGGAGTTCTAAAAAGTCAGGGTGGAAAATGAAGAATTAGGGAAAGTTGTGATGGAACTTTAAACTCTAGTGAACAAGATCTTGAAGTGGAAAAAATCATGGAATATTAAGTTTCTTGTAATCTTATGTGCATTGCTATTTAGGATGTTTTAGGAGTATGCACCAGTTTGTTTGTATGACTTAGGATGTATCAGTTTGTGTTTGTTAGCAATATCAGTTTGTATGGATGAGTTGGTATGTAGCAGATTGTGTCATTTTAATATGAGTTGTTTTTTTGGCAGAATATTGTTTGTAACAGTCCATAAAGAAATAAATTTACAATACCAGTTCACATAATATGAATTCCAAAATGATTTTCATAACAAATAAATAAATTGATTTGCATAACACACTACATAATTCCAAAATGATTCTAAAATGATTCCAAAATGACATTGACATGTTCACAAGACATAACAGAGTTCAACAAAGGTTCTAAACTGACATTGACATGTTACATAGACATGTTCAAGATGCATTACATAATACCAAAAGTGATTCAAAATATATTAACTAGACAATAGCTAAATAACACTAGATGTTCTTCTTAGGTGTGATTTTCTTAGTTTGAGTAGACCTCCTGGTTGTTGGGCCAACTATATTCTTGGTTGCAAATAATCTTGTTGTTGATCCTAGGGGACACAAATGGTCTTCTTACACCTAACTCATGTGTCTTACCATTTCCTTGAGTTACGCTACCTCGAGTTTGAGTTTCTTGAGCTGCACTTCCTTGAGTAGCTGACACTACTACGGAAAACATATACAACAACAGTTAGAAAACGGATAACATCATGCATGACCTATGTTATTACATAGAGTGTGGTTGTATATATGCTACTTACAATCACGGTCTTATGATCGTTGTAGAAAACCTGAAAGCGCGCTATATATGATCACGGTTGCTATAACTAACTATTGTGGTATATGCATTTAGGTAAATAATATTTCATCAGGATTAATATAAATAACCGTTGTTGAAAATACCCAGAATTTATTATATAATATGTAGAGCGAACAAAACCAAAGAGTTCTAAAACAAGAACAAATAAACAGAGATCAGGGTAAGGGGGTAGGAAGGTGTTAGCACCCAAAACGTCTATACTACTCTATAGGAGCCCTTTGAAATATTTATGCTTTTTGGCTTGAAAAATGTTTGTTTAAAAAGAAGATTGGGGAGATGAGAAGAGAATTATTTTTTAGATTTTTTGTGTTTGAAGAGACTTATCGCCTCATGCCTACGTACCTACAAAGTGCAATATAGGATCAAAACATCGTAGGTCATGGTACAAATAACAAAAATTTGTTGGCTTTGATTGATTTTAAATGTAAAGACAAATCATCATTTTAAGGAAAAAACTACGATTAGTCACCCACAAGTATAAGACAACATTTGCATCACCTAAAGATGGAGGATTTTGCTTGGATCATCAACAAGTCTATCACTCAACATCTAAGTAGAAAATGTCAATATCTTAATACTATGGAGAATAGGAGAATTATATCTCAACTATGGAAATGACTCATGTCTAAACTTTATGAAAAGTTTTAAAATGAAAAGTGCGCAAAGGCACAAAAAGTTTGAATGAGGTAAAGTGTTTTTTTATATCTTTTTGAAATTGGTCAAAATATGATTAACATTGATTGACATTTATTAAGAAAAACAAAGTTTGAAAATTACTTGACAAAAGTCAAGGTTTTATTGTGAAATTGGTTTTAAGTTTGAAAATAAGAAGGTTTTTAAAAGAGGGAGAAGATTTTGAAAATTTAAGAAGGGGAGAAGATGAAGTGACTATCCTAAAAAGTAAAATAAAAGGTAGAGATAAGGAGGATCTAACCAACTTGTAGCACACTCCATATCAATCCAAATAAGAATTTTATCCATCTTGAAGCATAGCAAATAAGCAAGCCAAATAAAGGCAAAGATCCATAATACTACAAGCATAGGGAAAGGGTCCTAATTCTAAGTCCAAGGGTCCAAGAATAGTCCAAGAAGTCCTAGTTCTAAGAATAGTCCAAGAGCATAACCACAAAGTTAAGAGCACCGAGTTTTTTAGAGGTTTAATCCTTTATTAGTGTTTTGAACAAAGATATGGTCCAAATGGATAAAAGAAAAATGGTGGAAACATAAACATGTGCCCAAAAACAAAGAAAAAATAACGGAAGCATAAACAAAAGTATGATATAAGATGATAATAATGAAGCATAAAGATAAAAGAGAGATAGGGAGCAAGAAGGAAACATAAACAAAGTTAGTACAATGATATCGTTAGTGAGTTAGTAATTAGTCATTAGCAAATGATCAACGAAGGATAACTCATGCATTTAAGCCAAAGTTGATGAGAACTTATTAGAGGATTGATAAGACCAAAGCCTCTTAACAACAAACTTCATAGGTGATGGACTTAAGACAAATAATCAACCATAATTGGACTTTCAAACATAGGTTTGATCCACGAATGATCACTTTTTCGATTACGGGACAATTTAGCGCTATGTTAAGTAATCGTAATAGGTTTGATGAAAACTTTCTAATGACGAACTTACTAACTTTTAAAGGGAGAAAGAACTTTGGTGAATTTGGTAGTTGGAGAAAATTGAGAGTCAAGAAAGAGGTTGACAAGGTGATTTTCGTTATCCGAAGCTTATGAAATGAGAGAAATAAGGCCTCTATTTATAGGATTTAGGCTTGGCAAAATCGGTGGATTAGAATTTGGTTTGGAATCAAAATTAGGCTTGAAATTTGAATTTGGAGGGAAATTAATGATCAAGTGGTGATTAGTGAAGGTGTATGGTGGGAATTAATTATAATGATGTATGGGATTTAAAATGAAGTGATCTAAAATATTCTCATGTTGCAATATTTGAATTTGGTGCCAAAAATGTTGCAGAATTTGAATTTGCCCAATTTTCATAAAATTCACACGGAGTAACCGGTTATCCAATATCTGGTAACCAGTTACCACAGACAAAAATGGTGAAAATGCCCTTTTTTATGTGCTTTCTTGGCTCTGACTTGATTCTTTTGCTTGTAAAAGAAGACATGGAAATAAACACATGAACCTTGGAGTCTCTTGAGTAAAATTCAATCAAATCTTGTGAAATTCTTGATCAGATGATTTGAATTGTTTGTGGATCAACTTCGACTTTTTTTAGATGAAATTCACTCGAGCCGAGGGATTGATATTTGATATCTTTAATTCAAACTCTTTCTGAAAAAGTTAGTAAAGTAAAAATAAATTATTTTTTGGATTTTAATCAATGGTTAGTAAACATAAACATAAACAAATATCAAGCAAACAAGAAAACGAAGGTGTCCGGTGATCTCTCAAGAACAAACCTGCAGAGGAAGGTGTCACTACTGCAAAAAACGAGGCCGACAATGACAGAAGAGTCGCCACCTCTCGTTATTTATCCCTCAGAACGGGAAAGGAAACGATCGGAAAAACCTGACGCGAAGGTATAAGACAAGGTCATCGCAACCATTGTCTGGATTCGGGAGTCGGTTACGCAAGGGGAAGGTATTAACACCCCTCACGTCCATCGTACTCGGTGGGATCCATGCTTGTTGTGTTTATCTGACGGGTTTGTTAAATCTATCTACACTAAGGTCTGGTCTAAAGAGAAAGGAAAATGACTCGGCAAAGTATCGCACTTTATGCCTACGTATTCCCGTCTGGAACGAGAAATCAGAGTCAACGTAGTTCGCCTAACTACGGGTTACGGGGGGGGGGGGGGGGGGGGGGGGGGGGGAGGTTGGTCGCCGAGATATCGCATCTCGTGCCTACGTACTTTCACACAGCGCGAAAGATCAGAACAAACGTAGTTCGGGCTACGGAGAACACAAGTTTGTTCAGCTGTTTTTTTATCCAAGTAAAGTTAACAATCAGTTCCAGCAGTTGGTGTTTGCAACTCGATCCTTGGAGACTTAGGCATTACTGTTTGCGGTAGAACTGAAAGTTAACAGAACTCTCTTTATGCGAAGAGTTTTCCTGATTAAGGGTCCAAGAGGACAAAAAGATGTTGGATCTTTGTTTTCTGTTTTTTACGGAAGAAGCGTTTTTTTAGTTGTCTATAGTTTGTACAGCACTAGAGACTATGACTTAGGAGTGAATTCGTTGCATATCGTCCAAAGGACATATACTAAACACTCTAGATGATTGAGAGGAGACCGCTCAAACATCATTTCCCAAGTAGCTTAAGGCTCGTAACGCACTTGTGCTAACTTGCCTTTATTGTGTTTTTTACTGTTGTTTGAGATGAGAAGAGAAACAGACTCTCTACGGGGGAACTGACTCGATCCTATAGTTATCATGTAATATTTGTCCTACGGTTGAGGTTAGAAGGGAAAATAACTAATGTTATCATGCATGGTTAGAATCCTAATGTCTGTCATAACTTCCCTTAAACAAGAGAAGTCAGCGTTCCTAGGGGAACATGGCAATGGAAATCAAACAGTAAAAGAATTAACTGTACAGAAATTACTGTAAAGATGCATGCAATGCAAGTGAGGGAGGAAATGTGTGTGGGGCATAAGCCTCCACAAGCTCATCTCAACCTCAAGCCAGATATGAATAACAGCAAAGATAATAGAAGATAGTAAATGCAATCAAACAAACCACACATCACACAGGCAAGGGAGCTGAGCTCTACCAAATACCAGCAAGCAAAGCCACCCAGTAAAAATACAAGCAGAGGGAGAAACTCAACCTCTAATGCAATACAAGCAAGGGGAGAAACTCAACCCTTAGGATGCTCTTAGGCCTATGATTGTCTACATGAAGCCTACTACTAATGCAACACTCCAAGCAATTCACATAAATACACATCAATACAGTTAAACAAGAAGAAAACAGACACGGAAAACAAGCCAGCAATCTCCACAGCAGAGCCATCTTCTGGAAGCAATCCAATCCAAAGTCTGTATCTGTTCTTCAAGTCCACCATCTTCAAGAGAAGGAAAGTAATCCATGACAAGCAATCAAATAAGCTTCTACCCTATGGAAGGAAATTGGGTGTTGGGAGGCAAGGGTAAGTTCCACAGGAGCTTATCCCAGGCACTCAACCAACAAAAAGATCTTTGGGGAAACCTAAGGGTTTGGCTCCTTCAAGAGGTGTGCCATATTCCCCCCACAGGAGGGACTGTGCTACCTCAAGAAGGTTCCTAAAGAGGAAAGAATGAGGGAATTTTAGGAGAGTGGAAATGAGAAGCAAGGTAAGTTCCATAGAAACCTACCACAGACACTCAACCAAATCCATTTCCTTTAGAGAGCTTGCTTAGGCTCAACTCCAATGTGAAAGGCAGGGAATTCCTCCACAGGAGGAATTATACCCACAATGAAGGATCCTAATTAAGAAAAGGAGTGTTTGAAAGGGAACTAATCCTAGGGAAATATCATTTACCTACTTGAATCTATAAAGAACATCAAATGTTATCTCCTAATGGTCATCTATTCTAAGATCAATTTGTAAAATGGGGAACTAAAGAAAAATCAATCCTAAAAAATCTAAGGAAAATCCTACATCATCTTATATGTGTCAACATTCTATGGTAGAAAAATAAGAGGTTAAATCTAAACCAAAGTGCCCAAATTAAATCCAAACTTGAAGGGTGCACCAAAGGAATTCACTAAAGAATACTCCTAAAAAACTACCCTAAAGTCCTATTTAAAATAATCTAAAAAATCCAAAAAAAATCACATAGCAACATCAACATTTATACACATAGCACACAAAATTCCAAGATCAAACTCCAAAATATGAGAGAGAAATAAAATCAACAAATTCAGAACAACATTATTTCATTATTAAAAGTGTACTAAAAAGAAAATATGAAATAAAATGGAAAATGCATGGAAAATTAAAATACAAAGTATGATAAAACCATGAACTTCCAAATCTATAACTACAATTTTTTTCAGAATTTATCTATGTCATTCACTATTTTTTAATGAATTAAACAAAAAAGCTATTAAACAAAAAAAAATGAAGAAAAGAAAATAAAACAAGAACAGGGGAGGGGTGTAGTCAGCAAGAAAAACAAGGCACACACGCCTAGGCCCAAGAAAGGGGGGTGCTGAAAGCACCTGGGCGCTAGGCCCAAGTGATCATGTAGTTCAACAAAAACTCAACTTATTAAAACGTCCAGGGGGGGGGGGTATTGAGCAACTAATTCACGTATTATTCATGCTGGGCCTAGCAATGGGAGGTGCGCATAACAGGGGAAACCAAGGCCCAAAACAACATTAAGTCACTCAGTTCTCTCAATTAAATCAAAAAAGGAACACGCGAGGGATTGAACCCTCGCCTCCAAGGTTCACATAGCGCGCTGGGAAGAACTTGGCAATCCACTTATTGAAACGATTTCGTTTAAGGAGGGGATTACGTGCGCGTTATCAGCCTATGGATACAGTGACTTAGTCCAATTTTCCAAACAAATGAAGGGCCAGGATTTCGTCTTCTTCATTTGAAAACGCACAGAGGAGGGAAACTCAGTTTCCGGCGCGATTTGGCCGGAGCTTCACCGGAGCATTTCGCGTCCCCCTATCTCTCTCCATACTCCACCAAACGCGATGATTTCTGAACGAAACTTGTACGAAATTTCATGAGGATTACAACCATGCTAACTAAACGATCTAAAACTCCAAGAATCAAGAATTCTATATCCTAACCGAAAAGGGATCAAAGCTTAATTTGTCACTAATCCTCAAATTAACTGTCCAGAAATCATCTATAACCTAAAGGAAACCTAACCACATGAATCTAGGGCATTAAAAACGCATGAATTGAGTGCAATTTCAAGAAGTAAAAACCTGGTTTCAAGCTTCGATTTGAGGCATTTCTGGCTTGATTCTTGCTCTAGAACTTTCCAGATCCACTCAATGATGATGTTAGAAGAAGATTGAAGCTTCAATTGCACTTGAAATGATCTCAATCAGAAATTCGATCTTGCACTTTTCTCCTTCAAGCTTCAATGGAAAACTCTGATCTCAGCATCAATGAATCACCAAACCTGCTTCTGATGAGTTTCTAGACCTTTATAGAATGATTTAGAACCTTCTAGAGCTCAGCCCAGGCCCAAAATCAGAAAAATCCAATTCCAACTTCCTTCAAAAAGTTTGATTATGGCATCCCCTAAATTCCTTCAATAGCTTGCCTATGAAGCCTCTAGTATCATACACCAACCTCCTTGAATGGATCCAGCTTGGTTAGGGCCCTGAATTTGGCCTTGGGAATGATTGGTGGAATGTAACTTATAAATGAAGAAACCTTATGAAAGGCCATGAAGCATACTTCAAATGAAAAATCCACAATTGCCAATATCTCTAAAACATGATTTCTGATTAAAATGAGTGGTCATTTGACTTGTTTTGGGCCCATAATCAATTATTTGAATTTCCCACGAAAAATGCCTTTGAATTTCTCTTCTTTCAAAACCACTTCAAGCCAATCTTTGATATGAGCCAAACCAATTCACCATGAGTTCTTGGTTAGCCTAAAAACCTCACTTTAAACAAGTTCCATGTTGAACAAAAATCCATTTGACATGTGCAAGTTGGAGATTTTGACCTATGATTGAAAATGGCCTATAATCTCACTTTCCCAAAATACCCCTAACTTGTAAACCTCATAACTTGAGTTCTATAAATCATATGGAAGATTTCTAATACAATTTGGAAAGATAAGATCATGAGGAACAACTTTCATGTTGTCCAAAAGGTCGGATGAAACCTCCTTCTAGGTCAAAAATATCTTGGAAGTCAGATGATTTTCATAGACAAATTTCAGATGCATCTGAGGACCTGTAACTTGTCTGGACCATAACTTGAGTTCTATAAATCCAATGGAGGACTTCTAGTACTCAAATTAAAGCTAAGAGTATCCTATACAAGTTTCATGTTGGCCAAAAATGGATATGAAACTTGTATCTTGACTTACATGGCTTGGAAGTTTGGGCACTAAACAGGGGATTTTACCCTAGGAACCCTGACTTAGCAACTCCAACCACTCTTGATTCTTCTCAACTTGATCTTGAAACAACCTCTCATATGCCTCAACATATAATTTCATAATCTCAATGACCTAGAAGTAGGCTTTGATCTTCTTCAATTGCTCATTTTGGCCTAGGATTAACCAGATGAAACCCTAGGGACACCAACTTCCACTGTGACTCTTGTACTTGCTACAAACATTTGATTGAGCTCTTCCTTGATCCTCTAGGAACTCCATGAGCTCTATCCATACATCATATCCACATCCCATGCTCCACAACCTCTGATACTCTTCAAATGGCTCCTCATGCTAGGAGATAAACCCCATACAAGCAACTGAATTCCTCAAGGACCCAACCCACTGACTGATGATTATGGTGACTTCTTTAAGCTTGCATAAAACCTCTAGATAGGCTTCTCTGGACATAAACACCACCTGATCCCCTGCACAGGTGAACAATGCTATGATATGCAAATGCTATGATGATGATATGCTAATGCAAAGGAAACATAAACCAGGTGAGAAAAGGTTAGGCAAATTTTGGGGTGCATCAGCTGCCCCCATTCAAGCGGCTTGGACCCGACTGGATGAAAAGCGAACGGCTTTTGAACAATCGAGGTAGAAAACGGTTGAATACCAGAGAACCCGAAAATTTGCTAACCGAAGAGATAAAATTCCAAACTGCTTGGGAACACTACATCCCAACAATTGAATTCGGTTGTCACAGCAACAACTGATCAATCGCCCGATAGAGAACCTGATTTTCAATATCAAACACCTGCGTGATGCCACAGGTGTCGAATCAACGACAAACTGGATTAACACCATCAATCCTCCTGAAATATGTCACAATAAGCGGGCACCGTCAAAAGACCATATCTAAATATTATCCTCGGCCTTCCATTTTCGAAGAAGCGGGCGAAGCACTGAATCAAAGCGCGACATCAATATATCCTTGATCCTCCATTTCCGCAGAAACAAGCATACACTAAATAAAAGCGAGTACTGTCACTATCACTGACCTTCCATTTCCTAAGAAACAGGCATACGCTAAACTAAAAGCGAGTATCGTCAATATCTCTGACCTTCCTTTTCCTAAGAAACGGGCATACGCTAAATAAAAACGAGTATCGTTAATATCCCTGACCTTCCTTTTCCTAAGAAACGGGCATACGCTAAACTAAAAACGAGTATCGTCAATATCTCTGACCTTCCATTTCCTAAGAAACGGGCATACGCTAAATAAAAGCGAGTATCGTCAATATCTCTGACCTTCCTTTTCCTAAGAAACGGGCAAACACTAAATAAAAGCGAGTACTGTCAACATCACTGACCTTCCTTTTCCTAAGAAACGGGCATACGCTAAATAAAAGCGAGTATCGTCAATATCTCTGACCTTCCTTTTCCTAAGAAACGGGAATATGCTAATAAAAGCGAGTATTGTCAATATCTCTGACCTTCCATTTCCTAAGAAACGGGCATACGCTAAATATAAGCGAGTATCGTCAATATCTCTGACCTTCCTTTTCCTAAGAAACGGGCATACGCTAATAAAAGCGAGTATCGTCAATATCTCTGACCTACCTTTTCCTGAGAAACGGGCATACACTAAATAAAAGCGAGTATTGTCAATATCTCTGACCTTCCATTTCCTAAGAAACGGGCATACGCTAAATAAAAGCGAGAGCTGTCGAACCATCACGTCGACCGTTGAACCATCATGTCAACCCTTCGTTCACAAGGAAACGAGCATACGCTAAATAAAAGCAAGAGCTATCGAACCATCACTTCGACCGTTGAGCCATCACGTCAACCTTTCGTTCACAAGGAAACGAGCATATGCTAAATAAAAACGAGAGCCGTCGAACCATCACGTCGACCGTTGAAGCATCACGTCAACCTTTCGTTCACAAGAAACGAGCATACGCTAAATAAAAGCGAGAGTTGTCGAACCATCACATCGACCGTTGAACCATCACATCAACCTTTCGTTCACAAGGAAACGAGCATACGCTAAATAAAAGCGAGAGCTTTCAAACCATCACATCGACCGTTGAACCATCACGTCAACCTTTCGTTCACAAGAAAAAGAGCATACGCTAAATAAAAGCGAGAGCTGTCAAACCATCACGTCGACCGTTGAACCATCACGTCAACCTTTCGTTCACAAGGAAACGAGCATATTCTAAATAAAAGCGAGAGCTGTCGAACCATCACGTCGACCTTTGAACTATCACGTCAACCTTTCATTCACAAGGAAACGAGCATACGCTAAATGAAAGCGAGAGATATCGAACCATCACGTCGATCGTTGAACCATCACGTCAACCTTTCGTTCACAAGAAACGAGCATACGCTAAATAAAAGCGAGAGCTGTCGAACCATCACTTCGACCGTTGAACCATCATGTTAACCTTTCGTTCACAAGAAACGAGCATATGCTAAATAAAAGCGAGAACTGTCGAACCATCACGTCGACCGTTGAACCATCACGTCAACCTTCCAATTCCTAAGAAGTGGGAAAAGCACTAAATAAAAGTGCGAACCCGAAGACTTGAACCAACAACTCTGCGGGGAAATTCTGACGACAGCCGTCAAACACCTATTTCGTCAACAGGTGGAAACTTCAGGATTTTCAAAATTGTTGTATGGCAGTCTGAAGAATACTTTGCTGGGGAATAAGAGAAACTTAACCAAGCAACTCTGATGGGGAAAAACTCTACTGGGGAAGTCATGAGTAACAACTCCGAACGTTTAAACCATGAAATCTTTTAATGCTAACGTAACAGCAACCTGAGAAGAACTCCGCTGGGGGGGAAGAAGAGAAACTTAACCAAGTAACTCTATTAGGGGAGCACATGACAGGGCGGACACTATCATCGCATATCTCGCGCCACAAATCTGGATACTTGGACACCTTTATGAACAAGAATCTTAAATACCTGCAGGGAAGAACACCTGAAATCAAAGAGGTAAACAACCTGGCTTATGTTTCAAAATGCATATGTTTGACAATGGCGTAATGCTCCATACAGCATGGAAATGCTACGCATTTGAGTAGATGCAAATATGATGATATATGCAAATGCAACGAGGTGCTCCTGCAAAATAAATGCTGAAGACAAAGCCAAATCCGCCGAGGATAACCGGATATCACAGTCATATTCCAACAAAATAAATGCTGGAAAGGTGAAACCAACTCCGTTAGGGATAACCATCCTGCTGGGGAATGGCTCACAAGCTCTGAGTTGCGAACTCTGCGGAGGATGATCATCCTATCGGAGGAAAAACAACCTGTTGGAAGACAGAAAGGACGGTCCTGTGCGGGGATACTCCTTTCAAACCACTGACCACCTGATCATGCTCTGTGGGGATTAACCATCCTGCTGGGGATACTCAGTTAGGAATCGATTTGTGTACTCTGGTTGTACTTCGCGGGAACTCTCTGGGGAGTAAATATACTCATGACCAACCACCGAGAATGCACACTCCGCTAGGTATATCAATCTCGACCCTCTGGGGATGACTATATCCTACTTATTAAGCCAATCTTGCATTGCTGAGGATACTCTAATCCTACGCGGATTCAATCCCAACTCTTCTGGGGATGAAAACTTCAACTTCCATCCGCCGGGGAGAAAAAGCAAATTCCGTCTGCTAGGGAGGAATAAGTTTCACATAGAGCCTGCTCCTGCTAGGGAGGAAAAAGTTTCATATAGAGCCTCCTCCTGTGTTAAAGGACTCTGGCTGGGGAACATGATCCCTTGGATATCTGCTGCAAGGGTGACGACCTGCCCCAGTCCAAACATTTCAACTTGAAAAGGAAAACTTGCCACAAACCGACTTCGAGATGGCTTGCCCCTGAACCTGTGACAACTTTTGATAAACTCCGATAAAACAGAGAGGAACATTTCCTTCGCTTCCGCTTTTGCCCCCCTGCTCATGGGATCTTCGTAAAATATTCCCTTAAAAAAGCCCTGCAATCTTCATACCCTGATGGTTAGATATGAACTGCTTTCATGTTTCCAACCTCGAAGAGGTGTTTCAGATTAATCGCCTTCTGATCAATAATGGATTTTGTGCTTTCAGGGTGACTTGCCTTGGTCTTGCAATGATTTTGCCCCTGACTGGCTGATTCGTAGTAGTGCCTCTAACTACGAGAGATTTACCGAATCTCGACCTGATTGCCCCAGATGGCTGACTTCATTGGGGATCATTTGATACGGCTAGCCCCAACTCAAATGAGTATTTTGCGTTCTGCATTCTATCTCGATCAAACTTTCCACTGCGGAAACTTCCCTACTGTCAAGCGCTTATTCGCGAGTAAAATAAATTGTTCTGCATAAAAGATATATTAAATGCAATGCATATGACAGTTTTCGAAATCCAATCCTGTTCACTGGAAAAAACTTTATGACATAAACGAATCAATTATCAAAATGTCAAAATTAATACAACGCTGCAAGAGGAATCCGTTTCTTAGGAGTCAGTTCCGATGCGGTTTTTACCGAAGTACGCTCTCGAAATAAACCTGCTTCAATTAGGACTTTTTTCCAGGTTGTAACATGGTCAGGCTCACGGTTTAAGAAAGAAAGGATAGAGGCTCAAAATTCATTTTAACCCACCCGTTCATCTTGATGTTCTCCAATCCTACGTTTAGCTAATTCGACCTTAGCGCCCACTTCTTAGTGGTTGGAAATTAGGAGTGATAGTTCGAGAAACCATGAGTTTCTGGAGTGACAGCCACTCACTTTTCGTCTTTGACACTTGGGGTCACACGACTCGTATTTCATTTGAGGATTTTTCTTTTGTAATCCTTTTCAGTTTTTTTGCTTTCCTTAATTTTTGCCTGGACTAGCTCTTTTGAGCTTCTTCTGTTTATTAAGTCCAGCGGGATGCCCTCATTTTTGCCTAAGTCATTTGTTTTCAGGATTTGACTTAGCGGGTTTTTCTTTCTTTTTTCCCTTTTCGAACAAGTCGTGTGACACTGTTTGTCTGACTCTTTGAGGAATAATGCGGCTGTCTCACTCTTGACGTTTAACCATTGTGGTTTTTTAGGCACGACCTCTAGAGGTGTGATTGATCCTCGAACAGATACTCCCTTTTTTGCAAGTTGGACGCTCGGTCAAATTAGCTAACACCTACCCTGCCCCAGGTTAAGATTGAGGGTTTTTCATCTTCAGAAAGAACTCCTAGTACTAGGCTCAAAGGGGTTGACAAGGGATTATCTTCCTTATATCTCCGGTGTTTAGGGATTTGAAACAATGCATGTACATCATCAGCAGGTTTTATTCAAAAGTATATAATCAGAGGCTTTGCGTCTTTCGATTTTCGTCATCCTCCCCGGATTCCACTTAAACAAGCGTTAGAAATAAATGAAAGCAATAGAGTGAACACGAATGGATTAATTCAAAACATGCATATTTATTTCAATATCAATATCGATTGACAAAACAACATGCTTTACAAACGAAATTTGCAATTCTATAGGAAATAAACTACAAATGTAAAGAAATAATAGAATAAAACGCAGACTGCCAGCCTTCAGGTACTGGGCTTTCACACTTATTTGCTGCTGAGGGGAGCGACCCTTGACGTCTTCAGGCTCGATCAGAAGAGCGGTGTACGACCAACTTTCTTTTTGGGAAGGACATGCACCTTCTGTCTATCAACTCCTTTCAAATTGTGGTGAGGTCGACTCTGATTCTGACAGTTTTGCTGCGATGGAGCAAGAGGTTGTCGATGCTGATTGAGGCATTCCTTGTGTCCAGGCGCTTTCGCTCTCAAGTTCGACCTGGGAACCGGTAACTGCAGTGGACAAAGGGATTCAGACTCCAACGACTCTAGCATATACCCCGGTCCCTTTGCATCTTCAGATAAGGGGATAGGAATATCAACTCCTGATACCTTCATGCCGCCCGGCATAAATTCAATTGCCTTCTCGTCTAGCAAATCTTGAACATTATGCTTAAAAGCTTTGCAGTTCGTGATGTCATGCCCTGGTGCCCCAGAGTGGAAAACACAATGGGCGTTCACGTCATAGCCTGGTGGTGGCTGTCCAGTCAATGGAGCCAAAGTACGAGGTTCAACCAGTTGAAGCTGGAGCAAGAGTCGCACCAACTGATCATAACCCATCGGGATCTCATCAAATACTCTGCCAGAGAGCTTCATCCTTTTACCATACCTTCTGGGGTTATCCTGAGAGATCAGCCGTGACCGCTGACGAGGAAAATCCTGTGCTTCAAGCTATACAGAGAGTCTCTTAGGCCTAACGTGCCTTGGCACAGATTCTTCAAACACCAGTGGAGTGAGCCTGGTGGCTGTGGCTTCGGGAACTTGCTCACACTCCCTTCGGAGTATATTCCTCAACACTTCTGCCATCATACCCACCTGGGCCTTCAGTCGGTAGCTCTCCTCTTCAAGAGCCTCCTAATTCAAGCGCAACGTTTACATGTCCTTCCTGAATTGCCCCAGCTGGCCTCGGGCTTCCATTAACTCAGCTTGAATCTGTTCCCTTGCTCGGAACCTGCAATCATTTTCAGTAGGCATCTCGTAACCCATGCCCTGTCCAGAGAAAGCATCCTCTTGACGGTCTTCACCCTAATAAGGACCCTCATTGTCGTACCCAGCGTATGCAGCATTGCGACCATAACCATTCAGATTGATCTGGGGATCACACCCCCTGTTGACAAAACCCTGATTAGCAGTAGCCAGCCTAAAGCCAGCATTGTAAGCACCCATTCTGTAACCATTGTTACTCATAGCACCAAAACCCTGGTTACCAAATCCAGCATTGGCACCACCAGCATTACCAAAACCCATGTTCACACCAGCAAAGCCCATATTGCCATTAACCATGTTCACACCGGTATTCCCAGCACCAGTGTTGAAACCAGCATTACCATTGCCAACAATGTTCCCATTGGTTTCCAAGTTATCGTTCCTATTACCAGTGTTCCCATTACCAGCTACGAGAACATTCTCACCAGCGTCAAGACCGCCCACTGGTATAACATCACCATCCTGAGGAGTTTCACCATGAGGACGATTAGCATCTGTACCCCCATGTAGCACACTGTTGCTATCAACTCGTGCAATCAGGGGTTGTACGAGAGTCTGGAGTTGTTCTTGGCCTTTAGCCACGGTCTCCATCACCTGCATAAACTGAGCCATGCGATCACGCATCTCCTGCATCTCTGACTGCATCTGGTCCATGACTTTCTTACAGTTGCTTCTGGTTGAGTAACGGTGAGTTCGGTGTTCGGCAATCCTGTAACCTGCATCAACAGAGGGTTAGGGAACACAGTACAAAGTCCCTGTCATGCAAATGATTTATGCTATTGCAAACACGTATCCATGCATTAGGAGGAAGTCCTCCTCGATTCTAGCTCCAAGACAAATAAAGTCTACCGTCCAATCATGGAAAAGAAATCCTCATATATATATATGAAAAGCCCGTGTGGGTAGCGTACAACAAAAGCAAAGTACATCTGAAGCAGCAGCATGACCCCAACCAACAAGCATGGTGGTAATCAACATATTAATGCATAAAAGGTACAAAGAAATACAAAGAAAATCAGGTGCGGTCGCGGGCACGGAAATCCTCTAGTAACTTCTTCGTATCAGGATGGTCAGGCTGAATGTGCAGGCCCTGAATCAACAGATCCCTTTGCCTGATGGCATCTGGGAGGTTCTCAGCAATGCTCCCACACGCACCTTCTTCAGCATGATTCTCCACCCTACTCCTCTTAACGTCAGCCCGAAGTTGATAATCCAGTAAGTTAGCTTTGAGATCAACTACCTTATATTGGGCATCTCGTCAGAGTGAGGCTTCAGCTTCTATCTTCTTGTTTTTGGCCTCAACCTGTGCTTCCAACTGGACTATCTGCTACTTCAGCTTTTCTTCCCTCTCTTTGTGGCTAGTCAAGGTACTATTCCACAGCTTATCGTACTGGGTCAACTTCCGGTATACCCTATCTAGATCCTGCTTCTTGGTGGTTAATACCCCATGCACTGCCTTTAGGTCCAACCCAAGACGCTCTCTAGAATCGGTTTCTTTGGTCAAGTTGGCACCCAGGTGGTTGATCATCTCTGTCTGCCTCTTACAGGTGTAGACGGCTTCACTCTTTTCTCTTCGGAGCTGAGCGATCTCATTTTCCAATTCTTCATTGGCTTTGACTAGCTCTGCATTCTTGGCTTGAAGCTGCTCGTACTTCTGGATTTTGATCATGGTAGGCTCTGAAGGTTCGTCCTGCTTGACAGGAGGAAAAGGCATCAACACTTTCGCTGCTCTGTTACGAATCCAGTCCACATAAGGAGGATAAGCCCGATTATTGCTTTTCCCTAATGAGGTCTTTCCCTTTCGATGAACATTGTTCCAAGCGTGTTCAAACCTAACCAGATCATCCCCTTCTAATACACCAGTGAGGTACAGAGATTCCTGTACCTCTTCATCCTTAGGAGGTCCTCTCAAAGCATACCCGAATTGTCTGATAGCAACAGATGGATTGTAGTTGATACAGCCCTTCCTACCCACAAGAGGGACATTAGGAAAGCTCCCACAGCTGTAAATAATTTCACTCCCCAGACGATCTCTATCAAATCAATCGATGTCTTCGGTAGACAAGCTCATTAGTCTCTCTAACCATTCCTTCGTCTCTGTCGTCTTTATAAAAGGACCATCCTTCGGTAGATGAGTGACAGACCATCTGTAGAACAATGACGCACAACAGGACACACCCTTGCCCCTTCTATTTTCGTTCTTGTAGTGCACCGAATGGTACACGTCTCCGAGCAAGGTGGGGATTGGATTCTTTGAGACGAAGATGCGAAGAGCATCCACATCCACAAACTCTGGAATATTAGGGAATAGTATGATACCATATATGCACAAGGCTAGAATAGCTTTGAACACCACCCAGCATTCCTTCTTGGCGTAGTGTCGGGCTCTCTCAGCTAGAAAAGGTAGTGGGAATCCCCAGGCTCCATTTCTCTTGACAGTCTTCCCTTCTAACTCAGAAACATCAACATGCAGAGCTGGAGCAATCTTAGCTAGATCTGGCTCCTGATTGATAGGGCAAAAGGGTACCTGAGCAAGAATGGGTATCTCTAATAGGACAGAGAACTCTTCCAGAGTGGGGGCTAACACATAGCTCGGAAATGTGAAGCAACGCAGCGGGGGATCAAAAAATTGAAGTAGAGTCTGGAGTCCGTTCAATTCATACACCGACGGTTTGCACACAACACTGAGTAGCTTCCCATAGGTTCTTCTGAAATCTCCCATCACTTCTTTACCAGGCAAGGAAATCAAACCCCTCAGAGTAGCAATATCTGGAGTAGGAAATTTGTAGGCCAAAGTTCTTCTCACGCTGGGCTCCATGATGGACACAGAAAGGACAAGATTGCTAGAATCGAGAGGGAACTGCACACCTGCAACACAGATACGTGTTAGATGTAATGCAATATGAAAATGTGAATGCATATGCAAAATGCAGCAGGGGATCAAATGCCGTGTTGTGCTGTGCTGTGCGGTGAAGTGGAGTGGCAGATCATAATTTAGCTTCAGCAAGAAAATACCACACTCTGATAATACAGGACTACTGAAACCCACAAACTGATTCACTGACAAGAAAACCAGGTTGTCTGAAGGTTACGGTTTCCTGCAATAAACCCGACCCCGCTCACTGGTATGGACCTAATTACTGACAAAGGTACGACATCCTATGCGTTCATCAGCGTCACAGACTTTCAAGAAACAATGATACGATACCCAGAAGGTGTGACATCATCATCTCTTGAAGTGGCCTCACTTAGCTGAATCACAAATGATCGGTCCCCAGAGTCGACAATCCTAAGATCTGAAATCCTTTCAACGACCCACTGGGCTGGAAATGCAAATCATCTCAAAGAACCTCGTTTGAGTGCAGATTTCGTGGGAACTAGTGCATGCCTAACATACAGGTTCACCACAAATCTGCGTCTAAATCTATGTAGCTCTCAAGCCTGGGTCTGGCTTATCACTCATCAGAGCCCCTTCACACAACAGCACAATAATAATAATATCATACTAAAAATAAAGTGCGAAAAGTAAAAAAAGCGATAAACAAACATAACCCAACAGGTAAACAGACAAGCGCTAGGAATGACTCGCACAGGGAACCGTTGGAGTCCCCAGCAGAGTCGCCAGCTGTCGCTACTGCGAAAAACGAGGCCGGAAATGACAGAAGAGTCGCCACCTCTCGTTATTTATCCCTTAGAACGGGAAAGGAAACGATCGGAAAAACCTGACGCGAAGGTATAAGACAAGGTATCGCAACCATTGTCTGGATTCGGGAGTCGGTTACGCAAGGGTAAGGTATTAGCACCCCTTACGTCCATCGTACTCGATGGGATCCATGCTTGTTGTGTTTATCTGACGGGTTTGTTAAATCTATCTACACTAAGGTCTGGTCTAAAGAGAAAGGAAAATGACTCGGCAAAGTATCGCACTTTATGCCTACGTATTCCCGTCTGGAACGAGAAATCAGAGTCAACGTAGTTCGCCTAACTACGGGTTACGAGGGGGGGGGGGGAGGTTGCTCGCCGAGATATCGCATCTCGTGCCTACGTACTTTCACACAACGCGAAAGATCAGAGCAAACGTAGTCCGGGCTACGGAGAACACAAGTTTGTTCAGCTGTTTTTTATCCAAGTAAAGTTAACAATCAGTTCCAGCAATTGGTGTTTGCAGCTCGATCCTTGGAGACTTAGGCATTACCGTTTGCGGTAGAATTGAAAGTTAACAGAACTCTCTTTACGCGAAGAGTTTTCCTGATTAAGGGTCCAAGAGGACAAAAAGATGTTGGATCTTTGTTTTCTGTTTTTTACGGAAGAAGTGTTTTTTTTAGTTGTCTATAGTTTGTACAGCACTAAAGACTATGACTTAGGAGTGAATGCGTCGCATATCGTCCAAAGGACATATACTAAACACTCTAGATGATTGAGAGGAGACCGCTCAAACATCATTTCCCAAGTAGCTTAAGGCTCGTAACGCACTTGTACTAACTTGCCTTTATTGTGTTTTTTACTGTTGTTTGAGATGAGAAGAGAAACAGACTCTCTACGGGGGAACTGACTCGATCCTACAGTTATCATGCAATATTCGTCCTACGGTTGAGGTTAGAAGGGAAACTAACTAATGTTATCATGCATGGTTAGAATCCTAATGTCTTTCATAACTTCTCTTAAACAAGAGAAGTCAGCATTCCTAGGGGAACATGGCAATGGAAATCAAACAGTAAAAGAATTAACTGTACAGAAATTACTGTAAAGATGCATGCAATGCAAGTGAGGGAAGAAATGTGTGTGGGGCATAAGCCTCCACAAGCTCATCTCAACCTCAAGCCAGATATGAATAACAACAAAGATAATAGAAGACAGTAAATGCAATCAAACAAACCACGCATCACACAGGCAAGGGAGCTGAGCTCTACCAAATACCAGTAAGCAAAGCCACCCAGTAAAAATACAAGCAGAGGGAGAAACTCAACCTCTAATGCAATACAAGCAAGGGAAGAAACTCAACCCTTAGGATGCTCTTAGGCCTATGATCGTCTACATGAAGCCTACTACTAATGCAACACTCCAAGCAAGTCACGTTAATACACATCAATACAGTTAAACAAGAAGAAAACAGACAGGGAAAACAAGTCAGCAATCTCCACAGCAGAGCCATCTTCTGGAAGCAATCCAATCCAAAGTCTGTATCTGTTCTTCAATTCCACCATCTTCAGGAGAAGGAAAGGAATCCCTGACAAGCAATCAAACAAGCTTCTACCCTATGGAAGGAAATTGGGTGTTGGGAGGCAAGGGTATGTTCCACAGGAGCTTGTCCCAGGCACTCAACCAACAAAAAGATCTTTGGGGAAACCTAAGGGTGCTAGGCCCAAAGAAAGGGGGGGTGCTGAAAGCACCTGGGCGCTAGGCCCAAATAATCATGTAGTTCAGCAAAAACTCAACTTATTAAAACGTCCAGGGGGGGTATTGAGCAACTAATTCACGTGTTATTCATGCTAGGCCTAGCAATGGGAGGTGCACATAGCAGGGGAAATCAAGGCCCAAAACAACATTAAGTCACTCAGTTCTCTCAATTAAATCAAAAAAAGGAACACGCGAGGGATTGAACCCTCGCCTCCAAGGTTCACATAACACGCTGGGAAGAACTTGGCAATCCACTTATTGAAACGACTTCGTTTAGGGAGGGGATTATATGGCGCATTATCAGCCTATGGATACGGTGACTTAGTCCAATTTTCCAAACAAATGAAGGGCCAGGATTTCGTCTTCTTCATTTGAAAACGCACAGAGGAGGGAAACTCAGTTTCCGGCGCGATTTGGCCGGAGCTTCACCGGAGTATTTCGCGCCCCCCTGTCTCTCTCCATACTCCACCAAACACGATGATTTCTGAACAAAGCTTGTACGAAATTTCACGAGGATTACAACCATGCTAACTAAACAATCTAAAACTCCAAGAATCAAGAATTCTATATCCTAACCGAAAACGGATCAAAGCTTAATTTGTCACTAATCCTCAAATTAACTGTCTAGAAATCATCTATAACCTAAAGGAAACCTAACCACATGAATCTAGGGCCTTAAAAACGCATGAATTGAGTGGAATTTTAAGAAGTAAAAACCTGGTTTCAAGCTTCGATTTGAGGCGTTTCTGGCTTGATTCTTGCTCTAGAACTTTCCAGATCCACTCATTGATGATGTTAGAAGAAGATTGAAGCTTCAATTGCACTTGAAATGATCTAAATCAGAAATTCGATCTTGCACTTTTCTCCTTCAAGCTTCAATGGCAAACTCTGGTCTCAGCATCAATGAATCACCAACCCTGCTTCTGATGAGTTTCTAGACCTTTATAGAATGATTTAGAACCTTCTAGAGCTCAGCCCAGGCCCAAAATCAGAAAATCCAATTCCAACTTCCTTCAAAAAATTTGATTATGGCATCCCCCAAATTCCTTCAATAGCTTGCCTATGAAGCCTCTAGTATCATACACCAACCTCCTTGAATGGATCCAGCTTGGTTAGGGCCCTGAATTTGGCCTTGGGAATGATTGGTGGAATGTAACTTATAAATGAAGTAACCTTATGAAAGGCCATGAAGCATACTTCAAATGAAAAATCCACAATTTCCAATGTCTCTAAAACATGATTTCTGATTAAAATGAGTGGTCATTTGACTTGTTTTGGGCCCATAATCAATTATTTGAATTTCCCACCAAAAATGCCTTTGAATTTCTCTTCTTTCAAAACCACTTCAATCCAATCTTTGATATGAGCCAAACCAATTCACCATGAGTTCTTGGTTAGCCTAAAAACCTCACTTTAAACAAGTTCCATGTTGAACAAAAATCCATTTGACATATGCAAGTTGGAGATTTTGACCTATGATTGAAAATGGCCTATAATCTCACTTTCCCAAAATACCCCTAACTTGTAAACCTCATAACTTGAGTTCTACAAATCAGATGGAATATTTCTAATACAATTTGGAAATCTAAGATCATGAGGAACAACTTTCTTGTTGGCCAAAAGTTCAGATGAAACCTCCTTCTAGGTCAAAAATAGCTTGGAAGTCAGATGTTTTTCATAGACAAATTTTAGATGCATCTGAGGACCTGTAACTTGTCTGGACCATAACTTTAGTTCTATAAATCCAATGGAGGACTTCTAGTACTCAAATTAAATCTAAGAGTATGCTCTACAAGTTTCATGTTGGCCAAAAATGGATATGAAACTTGTATCTTGACTTACATGGCTTGGAAGTTTGGGCACTAAACAGGGGATTTTACCCTAGGAACCCTGACTTAGCAACTCCAACCACTCTTGATTATTATCAACTTGATCTTGAAACAACCTCTCATATGCCTCAACATATCATTTCATAATCTCAATGACCTAGAAGTAGGTTTTGATCTTCTTCAATTGCTCATTTTGGCCTAGGATTAACCAGATGAAACCCTAATGACACCAACTTCCACTATGACTCTTGTACTTGCTACAAACATTTGATTGAGCTCTTCCTTGATCCTCTAGGAACTCCCTGAGCTCTATCCACACATCATATCCACATCCCAGGCTCCACAACCTCTGATACTCTTCAAATGGATCCTCATGCTAGGAGATAAACCCCATACAAGCAACTGAATTCCTCAAGGACCCAACCCACTGACTGATGATTATGGTGACTTCTTTAAGCTTGCATAAAACCTCTAGATAGGCTTCTCTGGACATAAACACCACCTGATCCCCTGCACAGGTGAACAATGCTATGATATGCAAATGCTATGATGATGATATGCTAATGCAAAGGAAACATAAACCAGGTGAGAAAAGGTTAGGCAAATTTTGGGGTGCAACAGAAGGTAAGGGAATCAAAGCTTGCAATCTTGTTTGTGGGATGAGATGCAAATGACATGTGGGATCTTAGGGGTAAAAATTAGGGTATTACACATATTACTGCTACTTATTTTTTTTACTGCCATGAGAATGCTTTTGCTTCTCGTTTCTATCTTCCCCATTTGTTCTAGTCATAATAACATCTAGGCGGATTCACTAAGATTTTGTTTTCTTGTGTTGCAGTCATAATAGAATGAGTAAATTAGTGATTGTCTTGTCACAAAGAAGTTAATTTATGTAGATTCATATATGAGGAGGGAGAGATGAGTTTTAAGTATTACTTCATTATGATAAATAGAGCTGAGTTTTCATGGTTGCACTAAAACCTGTGGACATGGGATTGTGAAAAAGTAGAAATAGAAAACTAAAGCAAAAAAATTTAATATTATCGTTTCTCTTATTTTTGTAATAAGCATGTTATGAATTCATTTACTGATATGTACCATAAATTACCTAACTATTTTTATTACTATATGGAAAAAGTTGGACATTACTACCGCATAAGAGGTGCTTCTCCCCACTTTTCTTGACTTTTATTTCTCTTCTTATTTCCTTTTTCTATTTCTCATACACAGGATTATCTAGGTAGGTGTGTGATTTGGGCCTTAGACAATTCTTACACTTCCCATGGTTAAAATATACACCTTTTATGTAATTATTCAATTAACTTGTTGTCATACCCTAAATTTGTCCTACCCCTTTCGTAAATATTTTCGCACTTATTGTTTCATGCCGTTTAGACGCGTGTCCACCCGAAATTGGGCGTTTTTTTAAAATTTTTTCCTTTTAACCAATTAAAGCGTGACACGTGGCCTAAAAGAGCATTTTTGTGAATTTTAATTCTTTTCTTAATTTCCTAAACCTTTTTCTTTTTAAAATATTATTAACAATATTTTATGCACATATATAGCTCTTTTATTTGTAAATATTAATTTTTGTTTTTTTAGTTTGTTTTACATATATATTTGTTAATATCTTTTATTTTTATATTTAATATTTATATATTTAAATAGTTATTAATTTAGTTTAAATTAATTATTATATTTGTTAATGTTTGCTAATAATAATTGAAAAGAAAATATAAAAAAAGGATTGAAGGGAGGCCCATATGCAACGGCCCGTTAGTTTTTTTTTTTAGATAGACCAAGCATGCTATTCAAAGAGAGGAATGGATTGAGTAAAGGGACCGAAAAAACTACTGTTCATCTTCTTGGTTCTGAAACTCACCGCCACCTTCATTTCTGAACCCTAAAAACCCCAAGCGCCGCCACCCAAATCATCAAAACGGCCATCATCTTCCTCTTTCAATCATCACGGCGCACCCCTCTTTCGGCAAACCCTTCCGCCTCTAAAACCCCCAAATCTCTCATCCCTAATCGAACCGCCGCTCACCACCTTTTACCCCTCCAAAACACCATTGTTTTCTGTCTTCTTCTTCATTCCATCACCATCGCCTAACGATCGTTCAACCTATCTCTCAATCTGCCGCCACCCCAGAAGACTCATTATCACCAAATGCCATCTCCTTCGTTCATCTGTTTCCGCCGACAAAACCCTCTCATCACCATTACTAACCTCCACCTTTGCTATTATCATAGTAATGTTGAGTTCAACTTGGTGATCTTTTATTCCTCTCGCAACTTGCAAACAGTGTTGGAAAACAGCTCAGCAGTAAAGGGTTACAACTCAACGACATGTTTTCAAAACACCAGATACAAGATGGCGACAAATCCGTAATGGTGCTTTGAGTGCATCGTTCTTGTCCGTGTTTCATTTTCGGAGGCAGCACGTGAGTTCCCCTCGACTACGATCATCTTTGCGGTAACTTTGAGATCATTTTTTTTTTCTTCTGTGTTTTTGGTCTGGTATTGAAGTTCTTATACAATATTAACATATAGTTGTGTAGATTAATGGTTATACTTTTATTTACAGCTTCTATGTTGCCCTGTTTTATCAGACTTCTATTGATTAAAATTCTATGTTTGAGTTTTTATGTTGAAGAGAATATTGATAATTTTGTGGTTTTAATGCGTCGTTTTGGTTACCGACATACTTGTTAATCGACTCAGCAACGTGGTTGTCATATATGCTTGCGGTATTTCGGTGTTGGTTTCGATTTTGCAGTGTAATACCCCAAATTTTACCCTTTCTTTTTTATTTTTATTTTAAATTCTTATTAACTTAATAAATTAACCCTTTTTTTTAGATCTTGTTTTTTTAACTAATAATAATTTAATTAACCTTTTTTATAACTTTACTAATGTTTGTTTATTAACTTTTTTTTCTATTTAGTTTATTTATTTAAATCATTTTAAGTTCTTCTTACTAACTTTTACGATTTAGATTAAAATTTAACTTTTTTTTCTTCTTTTCTTCAAGAGTAAATTTTTTATAACCTTTTTTAATTAATTTCTAACACATTTTTTTAATCAAATTCTATTACCTTTTTAAAATTAAATCTTTTTTCTAACTTCTTTTAAAAGATAAATCCTTTTTCTAACCCTTTTTTAAAGTTAAATCTATTTCTAACTTTTTTAAAGTTAAATCTTTTTTTCTAATTTTTTTAAAAAAATCAAATCTTTTTTCTAACTTTTTTAAAAGTTAAATCCTTTTTCTAACTACTTTTTTAAAGTTAAATCTTTTTTCTAACTCCTTTTTAAAGTTAAATCTTTTTTTCTAACTCTTTTTAAAACTTAAATCTTTTTTTCTCTAACTTCTTTTTAAAAATTAAATCTTTTTTTTCTCTAACTTCTTTTTAAAATTAATTTTTTTCTAACTTTTTTTTTTAAAATTAAATCTAAATCTTTTTTTGACACCTTTATTTTTCAAATTAAAATTCTAAATTCTTTTTAAAATTAAATTCTAACGCCCTTTTCTTTTTCTTTTTTTTTTAAATTCTAAATTCCTTTTAAAATGAAATTCCAACCGTTTTTAAAATAATTCTAACACTTTTTTTTTAAATCAACATTCAAATGTTTTTTATTTTAAAATTCTAACTCTTTTTTTTTTTTAAACTTAAAACTCTAATTTTTATTTAACTTGAAACTCTAACTTTCTTTGCTAACATTTTTAAATTTAAATCCCAACACTTTTTTTTATCAAATCCAATCACAATAAATCACAAATGGAGCAAAATCAAATCAATCAGATCATATCATAATCATAAGAAAATCAGATCTAAATATCAACATCACCATCATTGAATCAAATCTGAAATCATCATAAAAATTCATTCAAATCAAATCAGAGATTGAAAAAGATTGAGATATTCAAATCAAATATGAGATTGAAAAAGATTTAAAAAAATCAAGTATAAAAGGACCCTCAGGAGCAACAAAACGGGAGATCGGCAAGCATCAAAAACTCTTACAGTCTTCATCAAAAGTAACTAACTTTTCTTTTTTTAATCTTTTTATATCTTTTTTCAAAATTTCTACCATTTTTTCTTAATTAAAATTCTAACATTCTAACTCTTTTTAAATTAAAACTCTAACTGTTCTTAGTTAATATTTATTTTTTTTAATATAAAAATTCATAACTTTTATGTTAAAATTTCAAGAAACTTTTTTTTAAAATTCAAAGTTCTAACTCACTTTTTAACTTTTAATGCTAACTCTTTTTTTATTAAAATTCTAACCTTTTCTCTTTTATTTTCAAACTTTTATTTTTATTTTCTAACCTTTTTTTTAAAAACCAAATTTCGAAGTTTTAATTTTTTTGCTAACTTTTAATTCTAACTTTTAATCTATTTTCTTTTTCTTAATCACATTAAAAACTCTAACTTTTCTAAATTTCACCCAAAAAAAACCTAATTCCATTCTAACTCTTTTCTAATTACCTAAATTCTCATCGTCTCAAAACGTTCATCACTTAACTTTTAATTATCGTCAACTCCAATTTTCATCCTTCATTCCTAACAGTATTCTTGATTATCCATGAACCTGTTCACTAATATTTATTTATTTATTTTTGTATTTATTTTTATATTTGTACATAATCTAACATCATCGTTGCTATTTCATATTCCATTATCACTTGTATATTATCGCCATCTTCTTTGCATATCAATTTTCATCGTTTATTAATTTTTCGCTAACATCCTCATTTTTAAGATCCAAATTTCTAATTTTCTTCTTGTTTCGTTAAAATTATAATTTTCTACTTAAATTCCTAAAATTCCTGTCTAATTTTTCGTCTAACCCCGTATAATAACAGTCTCTGTTTGTTTTGGTTTTTTTGCAGCTGACTAAGTTCAATTGATTTTATTTTCAGTTTAAATATTCAATTATCATATCTGTAACTGCTTATGGGATGTAATTTTGCGAGACAATTGTCGCATTTATCTTTCTGCACTTTATTTTCTGCCGTTGTATGTATATTTAATTTCATCGCATCTTTATAATTAATTTCACTCCTCCGAAGGAATTAGGTCTAGCCGTTTGACCGCCGTGTCAATAATCCTCACCTTCAACCCTTACACCTTTTCAACCCTAAATTTTCATACATGTCTCGCCGCAGGCAAAATTACAATTTTACCCCTAGCATTAGGTCAAAGAGCCGTCGTGCTCATTTTAGGGTTTCCCGCCATGGAATCCCTAATTTAACCCTAATTACAACTCAACAATTCAACGTAGAGATTTGGAGTTTCTACACTCCACATAAGCGTGTCCTTAAGATGCGTTTATTCCCCTTGAGACCTTGACCACAGTCAAGAAGTCTCTAACCTCCCTTTTGAGGGGAACTACGATTACTCTGATTCCACTCCCGTAAGGATACGTAGGCACAAGATGCGATGTCTTGCCGAGTAAACTTAGAATTAACCCTTTAGGTCTCTTTTCTCACTTTTAATCTTTTGTACATATACCTTAAGCAAATAAATAAAGCAAATAGTAAACATTTGAACAAAAGGTTCCTGTAGAGTACTACAGAAGTTTAGGGTGCTAATACCTTCCCTAAATTTAACCAACCCCCGAACCCTAGATCTTTCCCCGCATTGTGTTTACGATGCAAAAATAGGTTTTCCCTCTTTTGACCTTTTCCTTCGGATAAATCAAAGAGCGGTTGTGAATTGAATTGCGATTCAAACTCATTAATAGTTTGTGATCCTATTTCCATCGCAACGTGCAGCATTACGTTAATGTGAAGTTTATACATCAGATGTAAACAATGCAGGGTATCATAGCCATTGATTATCCGGATTCAGTTTCGGTCCATATTCGTGGGTCTTGTTTTTTCTGTCACAGCATTGTAAACTCATTTGTTTTGAACCATGCTGCAGGTATATGTTTTCCTGTAATGAAATATGTTGTCTTATGCTTGTTTTGGTTTAAATATATTGTTAGCTTCTTTTCGATAATGATAGTTGTGGATTTCGACACTCTGATGCTTGCCTTTTATGCTTTTGATTACGCACCCATGCTGGTGTCAATCGGTTCCTGCTTGAGTTTTCGTTAGTGATAACGTTTGCCTCGTGCTTACTTCAAACTGTTTTTACGATGCATACTTCACATTGTAAATAACTATGCTGCTATAATATCCATGCTATAATATTCATAAAAATATACTTTAGTGATTAATATGATTTGCTGTAAAGTTTTTTTTAGAAGTATACTATCCATGAAAGTTATGGCTGTAGATAAGTTATTAATGGGCAATGTATATATTGTTATAAAATAGTTAATTCATTAAATAATATTAAATTGGTTGTTTTGAGTTTAAATCCATTGTTTTTCGCAAGTCATTATATCGCGGAGCATGCTCACGTACCAGTTAGCAATTTTGATCCCATGTTTTGATTACAATTGACTTGCCATGAGAATTCTAATTTCAATAGCCATTTCCAATTAAAGAAAGCATTTTTTTAATTAATTAGTTTTTATGTAAAAAAATTCTAAAATATTTTCTAATGTAAAACCTTAGAATTTTTTTTTTAACTTACTCTTAAAATTTTGATTAATTATTTTTCTTAATACTAAATCAATTTATTTTTTAACATAAAAACTATTTTCAAACTTTATTTCCAAAATATGATATCAATTTGTAGTCTATTTCAATATATTTTTCTTTATTACTAAATTATTTTTCAGTTAGGTCACGAAAAAAACTAAATCTTTGAAGTCTAGCACTTTTTGGATTTTTGGACAATCGTTATAAGGTGTACACCTTAAATAATGTATCATTCGACTTTTCATTATAAAATACGCCCTTTAATTATTTAGACAAGAAAATGTCATTGGAGTCTAGCATTCCACGTGATACTTTTGTTGTTCATTAAAACAATATTTTATAAATTAAATCAAAATTATTCTTCTTTTTTTTAAGTAATTTATTTAATAAGGCAATTTCAAAAGAGATTCTATTTTTAAAAAAAAAACTTTGAAGCAAATAATATTTCATTAAACATTTCCAAATACCAATAATTATCTTTTTAGATCAAAAATTGCTTTATATTCGATTTAATAGACAGTTATGTTAAGACAATCCTAAATTATTTCCTAAATAAAACTTCAAACTTTATTTTCAAAATTGACATCATTTTTCTGTTTCCATTCCAATAAGTTTTTCAAGACAAATTACTTTTCTCAGATAAATCATTCTCAAAACTAATAATTAATTTTTCTAATCTTCATCTAACTTCTTTTTAAATATTAAATTATTTTTTTAAACCAAATTACGAAAAATTAAACTCTTGAAGTCTAGCACTTTTTGAGTTTTCGAAGGGATATTATTGAGGTGTACACCTTAAATAATGTTTTGTTCAACGTTTCGTTCTCTTACTTAGACAAAGAATAATAATACATCATAGGAATCCAGCAATTCTGTATGATAGTTTCGTCGTTCATTCAAATATTATCCAATTGGAAAAAGTGTCGTCGAGATATAGCATTTCGATAATACCTCAATTAATTGGTTGTGAGGCCGACGTCTCATTTATCAAATAATTATCACTTCTCCTAAATTATTTTCATACCTCGTTCACTTCAAATTCTTTTCAAAACATTTTTATCGATTAAAACTCCAAAGGAAGGAGATTCTTGAAATCTAGCATTTCTTGGATCTTCGAGTGAATAATTCTCGAGGCACGCTCTTGAGTTGTTATTCAGTCAATCCTTTGATTTTCTCAAACACATTCTCAACGTCTTTTTTCGGTCAAAATTCCGAAAGAAGGAGGTACTTGGAATCTAGCATTCCTTGTACCTTCGAGTGAATAATTCTCGAGGCACGCCCTTGAGTTGTTATTCACTCAATCTTTCGACTTTTTCAACTCAATCATTTTCCAGCGTTCTCCTAAGTCAAATGCTCGTACGCATTCGCAACCCACATTTCGTACACACATTCACAACTCCTCGTGGTCTCGATATTAGGGGGAACCCTTGGGGACTAATATCGTTTCTCACAATCTAACCTTTGACACGTCATCAAGTCGGTTCCATTTTCAAACAAATCCTCGACAGGTCGTCGAGCCGTTTCCAAACTAACTTCTTTTGGCCTCGCATGCCATTTCTCGATTCGATCTTTTCACAAACATTTTTTAAAACTTACGAAAGAGGGATATTCTCAGAATCTAGCATTCTTTGGATATTCAAATGAGTAACTCTCGAGGCGCGCCCTTGAGTTGTCATTAGTTCATTCTTTCATTTTCAAAAAAAACATCCAACTCTTTATCTTCAACTTACTCAGTCAATTCCCGAAAGAACTGAGTTCTTGGAATCTCGCATTCCTTGAATTCTTGAGTGACAAGCTCTTGAGGCACGCTCTTGGGTTGCTTGTCAGTCAGTCTTTCGTCTTTTTCTCAAACTTCCAACCTGTTCAAACCTCATCTTTTCGTGGTTGTTACCACGAACTACGGACGCTCTGATTCTTTATTCATTCTTGGATATAAGATACGTAGACACAAGATTGCGATGATCTTGGCGAGCACAATTCCCTCCATATTCCATTTCCCCCATCCTTTCCCGTAGTCGAACTACGACGCTCTGATTTCTCGTTCTCGTCCGAATGAGCATACGTAGGCACATGAGCCCCAATCCTTGGCGAGCACCCTATCCTATGACCACCCATCTCTCCTCTGCGTCTTTAACTTTTTACCCTACCAATTCTATCTTTAACAACGAGAAGAAAACAAGTAAACCTAAACAACACTCCCCACATTTACCTTAAGAGGTTCCCGTCGAGTACGACGGACGTGAGGGGTGCTAATGCCTTCCCCTCACGTAACTGACTCCCGAACCCAGAACATGGTTGTGATAGCCCTGTTCCTATCCTTTCGTTTTTAAGTGGTTTTCTCGATATTTTCCTCTCCCGTTTATTCGGGAAAAATAAAGTTCGGTGGCGACTCTGTCGAACCGCATTTCCGCGCCTTTCGCGCGGGGGTCGTCTCTCCGAAATGTCTCCGTGATTTTTCAAGGTGCGACAGGTGGCGACTCTGCTGGGGAAATTTTGCTCCATGCAAAGAGAGAGTCAAGCCTATCTTTTGGTTTGTGAGGAGTGTTTGTTTGCTTTCCTTTTCGTTTATGTATTTGTTCTCTTGTAGATTTTATTTGTGCTTGTTATCTGGGCCTTTCGGTTCTTGGGATGATGTCATGAGTAAGGCTCTACGCTCGAGCTTTGGTAAAAGTAGAGAGAACACTTAGTTTAGAATTGGTAGTCGAGTAGTGTTAGTCACCAAGTATTCGCTCCTTGTGTGCCTAGCATGAAAGCTCCTCCAGAGGAGACCTATTCGTAGATCTCGTTGTAACACAGCTAGCCTGTTGCACAACTTGATTAATGAAGGGTCCGTGATTCTGGGAACCTTTTGTTAGCACCAGTTCCGATATTGGTGGTCGTGTAGTGTTAGTCTCAAAGGACTCGCTCCTTGTGCGCCTAGCATGAGGACCCCGCTCAGGAGAGACCTTATCGTCATTATCGTCATAATACAGCCAGCCTGTTGCGTGACGCTAATACGACTAGTGTCCGTGATCCTGGGAACCAAACGTAGAAACCATCCCGTGAGTGGGTTTATGGGTATAATGTTTAGATCTTCCCACATAGGTCGTATCAGTCAGTATCTTGGATCGAAAATTGTGGTTACTTCTCTGTTACAGTTATCAGCTCCAAAATTGTTTGACTATGATCCTGTGATCCTGGATCTTGTATCTTGCATTGCATCTTGCATATCATTTGCATTGCATTTCATATGTTGTGCATTTTGCATTTCCAGTCCTTCAGCAGAATCTCATGTCTCTGTTCCTTCCTCTCCAGTAAATCAAGTTGATTCCTCGACACCAGTATGCAACTAGAGCCAATACAAGACGAATGATGGAGCAGATTCAGCAGGAGCAAGCTGCCTTCAGGGAAGAGTTGGATTCTATGAAAGGAAAGATCGACCAGATCCTCGAAGCCATCCTCGCGGCCAGAAGAGAGGAAGAACAGCGTGAAGCCGCCGCTGTCGTCAACAACAATGGTCAAGGACAGGGGTCTACTGCCATCCCTTTGGTTCCAATTCCAAACCCTCATGGAATGCCGTTGAACTTCAATAACGCAGCCGAAGGGAACACTTCTCAGCCAATCCCAGCGCCCGGAGTTACCATTAGAGCTATCCCGCAGGTCCAGCCTACTGTCGTGCAAATCCCAGCTCCCCATACCGAGGATACCCTGATGGATCATTATGACGATGTTCAGAACTATCATGCTGCTATCCCCATTCCCAGTCCTATTGCTGCTCAGGATTCTGAAGCCATGAAGATGTGCCGAGATCTAGCCGAGAAACTCCGAGCCATGGAGGGGCACAATTCAAACTCTTTCAGTGCTTTGGAATTGTGCTTGGTGCCTGATGTTGTAATTCCTCCCAAGTTCAAGGTGCCTGAGTTTTCGAAGTACAAAGGTCTTAGCTGCCCAAATATTCATCTGAAGATGTACTATCGCAAGATGGCTGCCTATGCCAGAGATGAAAAGCTCATGATTCATTGCTTCCAAGATAGTTTGTCTGGGGCATCACTCGAATGGTATATGCAGTTGGAACGAAACAGTGTGCGCACTTGGGCCGAGCTAGCCGATGAATTTGTCAAGCAGTATAAGTACAACACCGATCTTGCTCCGAATCGTACTCAACTTCAGAGTATGACTCAGAAGGACAACGAATCCTTCAAGGAGTACATGCAACGATGGAGAGAGCTAGCCGCAAGGGTGCATCCACCTCTGGTTGACCGTGAACTGATCGACATCTTTATGAGTACATTGCAAGGCCAGTACTACGAAAAGCTGATCGGTAGTGTCTCTGCTGGATTCTCTAGCTTGGTGATCGTCGGTGAGAGAATTGAAGAAGGGCTGAAGAGTGGAAAGATCCCAGGAGGTTCTAACAACCAGGCTAATGCCAAGAAGCCTTTCAATGGATACAAGAAGAAGGAAGGCGAAACAAATGCCATCTTTTTGTAGAAAGGGCAAGCTTCTCAACAAACTCCCGCTCCTATGCCTTATCAAGTTCCCTACTATCAGTATCCATATGTTGCTACTGCGCAATATGCTCCGATGCCTTATCAGTCAGCTGTTCAAGCAGTGCAAGCTCAGATGCCAAGACAACAGGCTCCTCAGCAACATGCCTACAACCAGCAAGGATATCGATATCCTCCTCAGCAACAACAAATGCAAGCTACTCAGCAACGACAAGGTATTCGCCCACAGCGTCAGCAGAGAACCTGGAGGCCAGATAGGGTCTTTGACCGTCTACAAATGACATATGCTAAAATCTTTGCTTAGATGTTGGAGAAGAAAGCTGTTGTTCCGAGAGATTTGGCTCCTCCAACCGTCATTCCTGCCGATTACGATGCAAATGCTCATTGTGAGTTCCATAAGGGCACTCCAGGTCATACCATTGAGGACTGCAGAGCTTTCAAGCACATAATTCAAGACATGATCGAAAGGGATGCTATCAACTTCAATGAAAAGTCTCCGAATATCATCAACAATCCGTTGCCATCGGCCAGCTAGTGCCAACATCGAATCCAATCAAGTCAAGTTTATCCCAAAGAAGGCAGTCATGATGCCATTTCATATTTCATTTTCCTTGTGTTTTGTCTTTGTTCGTTTAAGTACTGTATGCTTTGAACAATTGCCATTCGTATTTGATTTTCATTAATGTATTGTTTATGCATGTTTTGAATTAATTATGTCGTATTCACTCATTTTCACTTATCACCGACACATTTATTCACTCCACTTTATTCACTGTTGTTTAACATGATTTGAGGGAGGATGATGAAAACGAGATACCCATAATTGCAAATTGTATGCTTTTAGACCGAATCTCATCAATGATGTACAGGCATTTCTTTAATTCCCCTAAACACCGGAGATATAAGGAGTTAATCCCTAGTAAACCACTTCGAGCCTAGGAGTATCAGTTTCCTTCGGATATTTAAACCCTCACACTCAACCTGGGGCAGGGTAGTGTTCAGTTAATCCAATTCCGCATTCAAATCAAAGAAGGTAAAATCCAGAACACGGTCGTTCATCAATGACCCATGGCAGTCACAACAAAATAAAAAAAAATAAAAAAAATCATCAAAAGCCTACTAAGTCAAACACTTCAGAGGGGACTTAGATAAAATCAAGGCAATCCTGATGGATCTGACAAACAAAGTCAATCCATGCAAAAGTTAGGGATCAAAACAAAAGCAAAAGAGGACCCCGAAATCCTCAACAAAAACAAAAATCCAGTGGCCACCCAGAATAAAGGGGCACTGGCATCCATCAAAATAAGGTGACTGTCACGTCGAGCAAACCTTGAACCTTCAAGCTTACACCGTCTAGACAAGTGTAGAATTAACTGAGCGTAGGATTGGAGATCATTAAGAAGAAGGGGTAGGTACAAATCATACTTTGAGTCTAACATCTTTTGTTTCATAACCGTGAACCAGACCACGTTACAGCCCTCGAAAGACCTAATTGAGACGAGGTTTATTCTGAAAGCATATTATCGCAAGGTTGCGTAACCTGACTCCTCACATGATTTCTAATCATCAGCATTGGTGTCATTTTTCTTGATATATCTTTCGCACTAATCAAAATTAGCATAAAGTTTGGGTTAACAATCCATTCGTCTCACTATCGCGACACTTCAATAAAACGATACTTTTTCAAAATTTGCATCGAACTTTTCATTAATATTACCATTTATGAATGCACAATTTTATTTGCAAATCAGTACTAGGTATACAAGGACACTCCAGCAAGGGGCAATCGAGGAGGAACTTGACTTTCACTAGCGTACACGAGGCGAGATTATTTCAAAGCCCACAGGCTGGAGCAAATCATTCAACAGCTCGAGCAGGGGCAAGCCATTAATAAGTTCCAACTGGGGCAAGACCGGGTCGTCCTGACCATCAAGCAGAGTTGCAACCTTCTCTGAAGCAAATTCATAGTAAACCACAAAGTACCCAGACTTGGGGCATCCAGAGCATCATCTTCTGCTTCAATCGTAACGTCTTCAACGAACTGCGTGTCGAGGAAGTCCATCCCTCCCACCACCCGAAGTCCAATCCGCATTGGCAACTACCAAAAGTCCACCACGCTGGCGTCTTCACATGTATTTCCAAATTACCTGTCTGCAATCATATGCATCATACGCATCGCATTCGACCTCATAAGCATCTTACATCATATGCATACCAATCATATCATACTTCCCTAGCTCTTGCATCTCCGTGCGTCAGCATTTGCATTTGCACTTCCACTCATATGGAATATCATTTATCGTCTAGCATTCATATATGCAAGTCAAGGTCCAGGATCAATCTTGAAGACTTCCAAGACCGCCATCAGCCCAGTCAGGGGCATCCTCCGCAAGACTGTGGGTTTCTCCCACAAAGTTCAAGAGCTTCAAAGCATTCATCAGCCCAATCAGGGGCAATCTTCTGCGATTGTGGGTTTCTCCCACAAAATTTCAAAATATTCAACGCAATCATCAGCCCAGTCAGGGGAAATCTTCTGCAATTGTGAGTTTCTCCCACAAAATACGAAGTTGTTCAAAGTAAGATTCAGCCCAGTCAGGGGCATTTTTCAAGGACCATGGGCGTCTCCCATGACGAATTTCAACCTCGTGGTTGATCAGATCTTCAAATCGACATTCAGCCCAGTCAGGGGCATACCATTCAAGATCGTGGGTGTTCCTCCACGAAGTTGTTCAATCGTTTATTGGGCAAATCAAAGGAGTTTAATGCAAGATTCAACCTAGACAGGGGCATCTTTCAACAAAACCATGAGCGTTCCTCATGAAGTTGTTCAGCATTTTGTTGAGCAAGACAAGACATCAAGACAAACTCAGCCCAATCAGGGGCATCCTCTTCAGAATTCATGGGCGTAACCATGGAATCATTTCAACAATTATGATCTCCAAGCAAGACGGTGGGCGTACCCCGTTGACTCATTTCAATCCAATCTTCCTCTTGGGTGTCCTCCAATGAGTTGTATTCAACAAGCGTGACCGTTGTCAATTGCCTTACTATCATCCTTTTGGTGATAGTTGAACCTCGTCAGTTCAACCTAGCCTGCATCCTTTTGGTGTTGGTAATCTTCAATTTATGTCGTTCTATCATCCTTTTGGTGATAGCAACTTGTTTGTGTGAGTGTCGCTCCGTCATCCTTTTGGTGGGGGGTCTGTCATAGTCATTAATGATAGATTGTGCGATAGTGTGAGTGTGAGTTTCGCTCTGTCATCCTTTTGGTGGGGGGTCTGTCATAGTCATTAATGATAGATTGTGCGATAGTGTTGGTATGAGTTTCGCTCCGTCATCCTTTTGGTGGGGGGGGGGGGGGGTCTGTCAGAGTCATTAATGATAGATTGTGCGATATTGTTGGTGTGAGTTTCGCTCCGTCATCCTTTTGGTGGGGGGGTCTATCCTAGTCATTAATGATAGATTGTGCGATAGTTTGTTTGTTTCGCTCCGTCATCCTTTTGGTGGGGGGTCTATCATAGTCATTAATGATAGATTGTGCGATAGTGTTGGTGTGAGTTTTGCTCCATCATCCTTTTGGTGGGGGGTCTATCATAGTCATTAATGATAGATTGTGCGATAGTGTTGGTGTGAGTTTCGCTCCGTCATCCTTTTGGTGGGGGGGTCTATCATAGTCATTAATGATAGATTGTGCGATGTTTGTTTGTATTTCGCTCCGTCATCCTTTTGGTGGGGGGTCTATCATAGTCATTAATGATAGATTGTGCGATGTTTGTTTATATTTTGCTCCGTCATCCTTTTGGTGGTGGGTCTGGCGTTTCGTTGATGTCAGATTGTGCGATTGTGTTTGCCCTACCATCCTTTTGGTGGTAGTGGCTGGTGTGAGTTTCGCTCCGTCATCCTTTGGTGGTGGGTCTGGCATTTCGTCGATGTCAGATTGTGCGATTGTGTTTGCCCTATCATCCTTTTGGTGGTAGTGGCTGGTGTGAGTTTCGCTCCATCATCCTTTTGGTGGTGGGTCTGGCATTTCGTCGATGTCAGATTGTGCGATTGTGTTTGCCCTATCATCCTTTTGGTGGTAGTGGCTGGTGTGAGTTTCGCTCCGTCATCCTTTTGGTGGTGGGTCTGGCATTTCGTCGATGTCAGATTGTGCGATTGTGTTTGCCCTATCATCCTTTTGGTGGTAGTGGCTGGTGTGAGTTTTGCTCCCTCATCCTTTTGGTGGTTGGTCTGGCATTTCGTCGATGTCAGATTGTGCGATTGTGTTTTTCCTATCATCCTTTTGGTGGTAGTGGCTGGTGTGAGTTTCGCTCCGTCATCCTTTTGGTGGCGGGTCTGTCACTTGAATTGGTGATAGATTGTGCGATTTTGTTTACGTGTGTTTCACTCTATCATCCTTTTGGTGGGGGGTCTATCATAGTCACTAATGTCAGATTGTGCAATGGTGTTTGCTCTACCGTCCTTTTGGTGCTAGTAGCCGTGTTTGTTTCTTTCCATCGTCCTTTTGGTGATGACGACCTTTTTGCCTATTATTCATAGTTTACTCAGAGTTTTACCTCATCCAGCTTTTCCAACTCTCAGGCATCTCTCTTTCTTTCGGACAAATTCAGGGTCTTCTTTATATCTAATTGACTTCTACCTCAGGAAAACGAACGCTGTAGCAGTTTATTTCCTTAGGTTTAAGCCCATTAGATAGGGGCATCTGTCATACCCTAAATTTGTCCTACCCCTTTCGTAAATATTTTCGCACTTATTGTTTCATGCCGTTTAGACGCGTGTCCACCCGAAATTGGGCGTTTTTTAAAAAAATTTCCTTTTAACCAATTAAAGCGTGACACGTGGCCTAAAAGAGAATTTTTGTGAATTTTAATTCTTTTCTTAATTTCCTAAACCTTTTTCTTTTTAAAATATTATTAACAATATTTTATGCACATATATAGCTCTTTTATTTGTAAATATTAATTTTTGTTTTTTTAGTTTGTTTTACATATATATTTGTTAATATCTTTTATTTTTATATTTAATATTTATATATTTAAATAGTTATTAATTTAGTTTAAATTAATTATTATATTTGTTAATGTTTGCTAATAATAATTGAAAAGAAAATTAAAAAAATAGGATTGAAGGGAGGCCCATATGCAACGGCCCGTTAGGTTTTTTTTTAGATAGACCAAGCATGCTATTAAAAGAGAGGAATGGATTGAGTAAAGGGACCGAAAAAACTACTGTTCATCTTCTTGGTTCTGAAACTCACCGCCACCTTCATTTCTGAACCCTAAAAACCCCAAGCGCCGCCACCCAAATCATCAAAACGGCCATCATCTTCCTCTTTCAATCATCACGGCGCACCCCTCTTTCGGCAAACCCTTCCGCCTCTAAAACCCCCAAATCTCTCATCCCTAATCGAACCGCCGCTCACCACCTTTTACCCCTCCAAAACACCATTGTTTTCTGTCTTCTTCTTCATTCCATCACCATCGCCTAACGGTCGTTCAACCCATCTCTCAATCTGCTGCCACCCCAGAAGACTCATTATCACCAAACGCCATCTCCTTCGTTCATCTCTTTCCGCCGACAAAACCCTCTCATCACCATTACTAACCTCCACCTCTGCTATTATCATAGTAATGTTGAGTTCAACTTGGTGATCCTTTATTCCTCTCGCAACTTGCAAACGGCGTTGGAAAACAGCTCAGCGGTAAAGGGTTACAACTCAACGACATGTTTTCAAAACACCAGATACAAGATGGCGACAAATCCGTAATGGTGCTTTGAGTGCATCGTTCTTGTCCGTGTTTCATTTTCGGAGGCAGCTCGTGAGTTCCCCTTGACTACGACCATCTTTGCGGTAACTTCGAGATCATTTTTTTTCTTCCGTGTTTTTGGTCTGGTATTGAAGTTCTGATACAATATTAACATATAGTTGTGTAGATTAATGGTTATACTTTTATTTACAGCTTCTATGTTGCCCTGTTTTATCAGACTTCTATTGATTAAAATTATATGTTTGAGTTTTTATGTTGAAGAGAATATTGATAATTTTATGGTTTTAATGCGTCGTTTTGGTTACCGACATACTTGTTAATCGACTCAGCAACGTGGTTGTCATATATGCTTGCGGTATTTCGGAGTTGGTTTCGATTTTGCAGCATTACGTTAATGTGAAGTTTATGCATCAGATGTAAACAATGCAGGGTGTCATAGCCATTGATTATTCGGATTCAGTTTCGGTCCATATTCGTGGGTCTTGTTTTTTCTGTCACAGCATTGTAAACTCATTTGTTTTGAACCATGCTGCAGGTATATGTTTTCCTGTAATGAAATATGTTGTCTTATGCTTGTTTTGGTTTAAATATATTGTTAGCTTCTTTTCGATAATGATAGTTGTGGATTTCGACACTCTGATGCTTGCCTTTTATGCTTTTGATTACGCATCCATGCTGGTGTCAATCGGTTCCTGCTTGAGTTTTCGTTAGTGATAACGTTTGCCTTGTGCTTACTTCAAACTGTTTTTACGATGCATACGTCACATTGTAAATAACTATGCTGCTATAATATCCATGCTATAATATTCATAAAAATATACTTTAGTGATTAATATGATTTGCTGTAAAGTTTTTTTTAGAAGTATACTATCCATGAAAGTTATGGCTGTAGATAAGTTATTAATGGGCAATGTATATATTGTTATAAAATAGTTAATTCATTAAATAATATTAAATTGGTTGTTTTGAGTTTAAATCCATTGTTTTTCGCAAGTCATTATACCGCGGAGCATGCTCACGTACCAGTTAGCAATTTTGATCCCATGTTTTGATTACAATTGACTTGCCATGAGAATTCTAATTTCAATAGCCATTTCCAATTAAGGAAAGCATTTTTTTAATTAATTAGTTTTTATGTAAAAAAATTCTAAAATATTTTCTAATGTAAAACCTTAGAATTTTTTTTTTTTAACTTACTCTTAAAATTTTGATTAATTATTTTTCTTAATACTAAATCAATTTATTTTTTAACATAAAAACTATTTTCAAACTTTATTTCCAAAATATGATATCATTTTGTAGTCTATTTCAATATATTTTTCTTTATTACTAAATTATTTTTCAGTTAGGTCACGAAAAAAACTAAATCTTTGAAGTCTAGCACTTTTTGGATTTTTGGACAATCGTTATAAGGTGTACACCTTAAATAATGTATCATTCGACTTTTCATTATAAAATACGCCCTTTAATTATTTAGACAAGAAAATGTCATTGGAGTCTAGCATTCCACATGATACTTTTGTTGTTCATTAAAACAATATTTTATAAATTAAATCAAAATCATTCTTCTTCTTTTTTAAGTAATTTATTTAATAAGGCAATTTCAAAAGAGATTCTATTTTTAAAAAAAAAACTTTGAAGCAAATAATATTTTATTAAACATTTCCAAATACCAATAATTATCTTTTTAGATCAAAAATTGCTTTATATTCGATTTAATAGACAGTTATGTTAAGACAATCCTAAATTATTTCCTAAATAAAACTTCAAACTTTATTTTCAAAATTGACATCATTTTTCTGTTTCCATTCCAATAAGTTTTTCAATACAAATTACTTTTCTCAGATAAATCATTCTCAAAACTAATAATTAATTTTTCTAATCTTCATCTAACTTCTTTTTAAATATTAAATTATTTTTTTAAACCAAATTACGAAAAATTAAACTCTTGAAGTCTAGCACTTTTTGAGTTTTCGAAGGGATATTATTGAGGTGTACACCTTAAATAATGTTTTGTTCAACGTTTCGTTCTCTTACTTAGACAAAGAATAATAATACATCATAGGAATCCAGCAATTCTGTATGATAGTTTCGTCGTTCATTCAAATATTATCCAATTGGAAAAAGTGTCGTCGAGATATAGCATTTCGATAATACCTCAATTAATTGGTTGTGAGGCCGACGTCTCATTTATCAAATAATTATCACTTCTCCTAAATTATTTTCATACCTCGTTCACTTCAAATTCTTTTCAAAACATTTTTATCGATTAAAACTCCAAAGGAAGGAGATTCTTGAAATCTAGCATTTCTTGGATCTTCGAGTGAATAATTCTCGAGGCACGCTCTTGAGTTGTTATTCAGTCAATCCTTTGATTTTCTCAAACACATTCTCAACGTCTTTTTTCGGTCAAAATTCCGAAAGAAGGAGGTACTTGGAATCTAGCATTCCTTGTACCTTCGAGTGAATAATTCTCGAGGCACGCCCTTGAGTTGTTATTCACTCAATCTTTCGACTTTTTCAACTCAATCATTTTCCAGCGTTCTCCTAAGTCAAATGCTCGTACGCATTCGCAACCCACATTTCGTACACACATTCACAACTCCTCGTGGTCTCGATATTAGGGGGCACCCTTGGGGACTAATATCGTTTCTCACAATCTAACCTTTGACACGTCATCAAGTCGGTTCCACTTTTAAACAAATCCTCGACAGGTCGTCGAGCCGTTTCCAAACTAACTTCTTTTGGCCTCGCATGCCATTTCTCGATTCGATCTTTTCACAAACATTTTTTAAAACTTACGAAAGAGGGATATTCTCAGAATCTAGCATTCTTTGGATATTCAAATGAGTAACTCTCGAGGCGCGCCCTTGAGTTGTCATTAGTTCATTCTTTCATTTTCAAAAAAAACATCCAACTCTTTATCTTCAACTTACTCAGTCAATTCCCGAAAGAACTGAGTTCTTGGAATCTCGCATTCCTTGAATTCTTGAGTGACAAGCTCTTGAGGCACGCTCTTGGGTTGCTTGTCAGTCAGTCTTTCGTATTTTTCTCAAACTTCCAACCTGTTCAAACCTCATCTTTTCGTGGTTGTTACCACGAACTACGGACGCTCTGATTCTTTATTCATTCTTGGATATAAGATACGTAGGCACAAGATTGCGATGATCTTGGCGAGCACAATTCCCTCCATATTCCATTTCCCCCATCCTTTCCCGTAGTCGAACTACGACGCTCTGATTTCTCGTTCTCGTCCGAATGAGCATACGTAGGCACATGGGCCCCAATCCTTGGCGAGCACCCTATCCTCTGACCACCCATCTCTCCTCTGCGTCTTTAACTTTTTACCCTACCAATTCTATCTTTAACAACAAGAAGAAAACAAGTAAACCTAAACAACACTCCCCACATTTACCTTAAGAGGTTCCCGTCGAGTACGACGGACGTGAGGGGTGCTAATACCTTCCCTTCACGTAACCGACTCCCGAACCCGGAACATGGTTGCGATAGCCCTGTTCCTATCCTTTCGTTTTTAAGAGGTTTTCTCGATATTTTCCTCTCCCGTTTTTTCAGGAAAAATAAAGTTCGGTGGCGACTCTGTCGAACCGCATTTTCGCGCCTTTCGCGCGAGGGTCGTCTCTCCGAAATGTCTCCGTGATTTTTCGAGGTGCGACACTTGTTGATTTAGACTATTAATTATCTAATTGCTTTTTCTTTACTAATTAAGTAGTTGATTGTAGTTCATGTAATTAATTTTGGGTTGCTATTTAATTTCATTGCGATGATCCAAATTTTTTTAGACCCGTGGATTCGTTAATCCAATGTCGTTATGCCACTAAAAATTTTCTTATACATTAATTGAACATTTTGCCGCGTTATGATTGCATATGATGTTCCTCTTATTGCCACTATGCACAAACTGGGTTTTTTTAAAACATTATGATATATTATTTCTTAGACAAAGTAATTTAAAACGGGTCTTGTTGATAAGTGGAAACCTTGGTTTGAAATCAAGTAGTATTTCTTAATTAAATTAGAGTCATTTTCAAACCCGATTAAATATCTTTTCAAAACATGGTTAATCAAAACTTTTTCTTAATTAAAACAATGAAAGTAGTGGATTCTTGGAGTCTAGCATTCCTTGGATCCTTGGACAATCACTTTCGAGGCGCACGCCTTGGGTTGTGTTTGTCCCGTCTTTCATTTCTAAAAATACTTAACTCTTTTCAAAGCCTTTAATCCATCCAAACTCTAATTCGATTAAAATTTTGAACCTAATTAAATCACTCCTCAAAGTTGGCTAAGCAGACTATATTTTTCTCAATTAAACAATGGAGATATTGAACTCTTGAGGTCTAACACTTCTTGGGTTCTCTAAAGATTGTTGTTGAGGCACACGCCTTGGGTGTGATCCTTTTGATCTTGCATTTATAAAATACACAATGCATCAAAATACGTTAATCATATTCAAATCACTTTCCTAATCAAATTGTGAAAGAACTGAGTTCTTGGAGTCTCACATTCCTTGAATTCTTGAAGTAACTGCTCTTGGGGCGTACACTTTAGGTTGTGGGTTACTAAACCTTTCGTCCCTAAAAATACTTGCCTTAATTATTTGGGAGGAAATTCCATTGGAGTCTAGCATTCCATATGGTACTTTCACCGTCCATCAAACACAAATTTCATAGTTAATTGAATGAAAAAGGTATTTTTGGAATCTAGCATTGTAATAATACACCGATTAATTGGTTGCGAGGTTGACGTCTCGTTTATCGAATAATCGTCATTCTCCCTCAAAATACTCAACAAATTAAATGCCGTTCTTCCTTGCCCCTATGCGACTGAAACCCTAAAACCTATTCAAATATATTATCTTTTCCAAACCAAAACATCAAACACGAAAAACTCTCTTTTCTCGCCCCGTGCGATCAAAACTTCTCAAAACACTAATTCCTCGCCCCTGTGTGATCCACAACTCAAACACCTTTACCAAAGAACATTGTTTAGTCCATTCTTCCGCACATATAAACTTGTGCTTCAGCCTCCCCTAGTGAGCAGACAAGCCAACGTTTAACAGTTAGAATGCGACCTAAACATTCGTTCGTTTACAAACCAACCAACCATAGTTGGATGAACTACAGACACTCTGATTTCTCATGTTCTTATCTCTTTAAAGGTTTTATCGATATTTTCCGATTTCTTCCTTGGAATGAATAAAGTTCGGTGACAAATCTATTCGAAAGTTTTTCGCGTTCATTGTGAAGATCGTATTTTTTGAGGTACAAAATTATTGTCATTTAAGACTCATGTGTTCATTATTGTCCCAGAAGCCCCTTCTTCCTTAGATGCCTATAAGGTTTCCTTGAAGGCCCCTCAGACATTACATTGTTTTCTTTATATGTAGATCAAATGCGACTAGGCATGCGTGGGAATGAGAGATAATGTAAATATTTTTATTAATATTTTAAATATTTGTGTTATAGTATTAGAACCACTACGCCAGAATTGACTTTTAGCAGCGCATACAAAGACATCGCTGCTAAAGAGTCATTAAAAAAATAGCATACCTTAGACAACGCTTTTTGAAAAGCGCTGCTAAAGGGGGGCCCTAAGAAAGCGCTTTATTAAAAGCGCTGCTAAATGTATGCCCTAAGAAATTGCTTTTGTAAAGCGCTGCTAAAGGGGGGCCATAACAAAGCGCTTTTTTGAAGCGCTGCTGTAGGTCTAACCTACGAGAGCGCTTTTTCTATAAGCGCTGCTATATGGGGTATATAAGAAAGCGCTTTTAAAAAGCGCTGCTATAGGTATAATTAGAATAAATTTAAAATTACCCACCAGAATTTTTAAAAGAAACAAAAAATATTTCACAATTTTATAACAAATTTATTAAATCATTAAACTAACTACCAACTATTTCTCTAATATAGAAGTTTTCATACCTTGTTCATTTTTATAAAAAATACATAAAAGAAAAAAATATGATGTGTTTAGTTCACAATATATTAGTTTCCCAAACATTTCCGACCGTCTAAACTTCTTCCATTTTCAACCTTCAAACTTCCATCAAACCTTCACCATATCTTCAATCCTCACCATCCTTTCAACCTCCATGGACGAACCTCCAACAAGCTCTTCCTCTCCGAAAAACCCTTTTCCACGAAACCCACCAAACACCAAACAAAATCCATCTGAATCCCCACCGTAAACCCACTCCAAGCCACCGAGAATCAAAACCCCCAAATCAATCTAACAGAACAGAAAAGAAAGTAAAAAAAAAAACAAGCGATTGAAGTAGAGAAGCAAAAACGGATTCACTCTATTTTGTTTCCCAAGCGTTATCACTCAACGACGAAGCTCATGTCGGCTGTCGCACACTCTCGCACGCGCCACCGCCCTTGGTCTCACTCACCCCGCCATCATCGAAACCCCTAAGGTCAATTTCCACTCCCTCGTTAATATGTTCATTTCATGTTTTCAATTTTTATTTCTATTGCTGTTTTGAAGTTGATTATTGTGTCTGATTCAATTTGGAATGATTTTATATAAGTGTGTTTTTTGTGTGTGATACTGAGAATGCCTTTTTTGTGTTTGTGAAAATGCCGGAAAGATCTCTTTTTCTACCACGGATGTTGATGTGACGGAATGGAAAGGAGATATACTGGCAATGGGTGTTACTGAGAAAGATCTAACAAGGGATTCAAAATTAAGATTTGAGAATCCATTTGAAGTTACAGATTGAAAATGAGTATGGACCTGTGGAATGGGAGATTAGTGCTCTTGGAAAGGCTTACACAAGTTGGGCTGCTCAAATGGCGATAGGTCTAGACACCGGTGTACCTTGGGATATGTGTAAGCAAGAAGACGCCCCTGATCCCGTTGTAAGATTTTCTTTCGTAATCAGGATTATCTGTATTCACGCATTTGGAAAATCATAGTCATTTGATCAAGATTAGATGATATGAAAACGAGGATTTTAATATTATTTATCGACTATGTTGTAGATTGACACTTGCAATGGATATTATTATGAAAACTTCACTCCCAATGAGAACAATAAATCGAAAATGTGGACTGATAATTGGTCTGGTTGGTAAGTCATTCTATTTCGAATGCTACCATTAACTTAAAGCTAGAAGCATTTCATTTGAGATCAAATGTTTAATTTTTTGTTACCGATTCTATAGGTACACCGATTTTGGTAGCGGTATATCTCATAGACCGATTGAAGATTTGGCATACTCGGTTGCTAGATTCACACAAAATCGCGGCTCCTTTGTTAACTACTATATGGTATATGTTACTTCTAAGTTTATGTTATAGAAACTTTGGTTTTTGTCTGATATATTATCTTTGAATGCAGTACCATGGAGGAACTAATTTTGGTCGAACATCGAGTGGTCTTTTCATTGCAACAAGCTATAATTATGATGCTCCTATTGACGAATACGGTACGCGTTATGGTTTGAATTGTTTGCATGCATGTTTTGAATTATAACAGTTAGAAGCATTTTAAAGTGTTTCAAAATGTTAGGACTTGTGAATGAACCAAAATGGGGACATTTGAGAGACCTACATAAAGCGATAAAACAGTGTGACCAGCTTTGATTGATGTGGATCCTACGGTCACATATTTCGGGAAAAACCTCGAGGTAAATTCTATTATCTAGTTCATGATAAAATTAAGGTTCAAAATTGTTACTGTGTTAAAGATTTGTTTTGTCAATTTGATCTTAGGAACATGTGTACTACATAAGTAGTAGTGTTTGTGCTGCATTCCTTGCAAATTATGACACGAAATCGGCGGCCACGGTTACGTTTGGAAATAGCCATCATGACCTTCCACCTTGGTCTGTCAGCATTCTTCCTGATTGCAAAACCGAAGTTTTCAACACCGCAAAGGTAACACAAGATAACCAAATCTGTTGGATAAATTTTGTTTAGTAAAGGTATAACTGATGGACAAGACGAACTCTGATGCCAAAATGCAAGTTGGTGTAAAGAGCTCCCAAAAAACGATGATTCAGACAAACATTACATTTGATTGGCAATCATACACCGAAGATCCCGCCTTCTCTAGTGAAGACGATCTTGTCACAGCAGAAGCACTTTGGCAGCAGATCAACATCACTCGCGATTCTTCAGATTATTTGTGGTATTTGACAAAGTAAGAATTTTCAACTTTCTTAACTTCTCAACACATTAAAAAAATTAGAATATCAATTAGTGTCTTGATGTTAATTCTATCTTAAACGGTTTTCAGTGTCAACATTAGTCCTATTGAAAGTTTTATAAAGAACGATCTGTCTCCTATTTTTACCGCAAACTCAGCAGGTCATGTTCTACTTGTTTTTGTTAATGGACAACTTTCAGGTCAGTATGCTTTTTCTTCTTGGAAATTTTTTCATGATAAATTTCATTTTTATATATTTTAAATGAACAATATGTTATATGAATGTAGGAACTGTATATGGAGGATTGGATATATTTTAAATGAACAATATGTTATATGATAAATTTCATTTTTATATGAATGTAGGAACTGATATATTTCATGTTCTACTTGTTTTTGTTAATGAACAATATTTTAACTTTTTTCTGCATTCAAATTAAAACCAGAATGTTGGCTTGCACTTTGAAACATGGAATGTTGGAGTGTTAGGACTTGTATAATATTAGAACTCAATTATTTGTTATATAACCTTTTAGTAGATGAAAAATATTAGAACTCGATTATTTTTTATATAACCTTTTAGTACATCTGTTATAAAAATATTAGTAGATTGATTGGATCTAATCCATCTATTTAAAGTTAAAGATAAATATAACTCATTCAACATATTTTAAAATTTTAATAAATTAGTTTAATTATGATGGATAAGTTTTTTTCTTGAGTGCTTTTAAGGTTTTGATATTTAATTATTATAAGTATATAACCTTTTAGTAACTGATATTGGACCTGAATTGGAGAAAAAGCTCAAGTATGCTGAAGATGTTTCTTCTGGAATAATTTTTGGATGGGAGCTTGTAAACTCTCCTGCTAATATTCTCACTCCAGGTTCATATGCCACTTAAAATTGTATTTTACACGTGTAAATAATACATATATGTACATATGTGTCAGTGCTTCTCTAAAACTTGATCTGAACTTGGTGATGTTTTTTTTTCCAGCTGTGTTGGCAGAAGAAGCATCTAAGGTAGCTTCCACCTACAGTGACGTTTTCAAGACCAATATATGGAAGAAATATTTCGGGAAGTTGTATCTATTTGTAAAGTTATGAATTACAATGTATACTTTAGTTATTGTGTATTTGTGATGTTGTAATTAAGGAAACAATCAGTTATGTTGTAATTAAGGAAACGATCAGCTATTTGTAAAGTTATTAATTTTGACTGTATTTGTGATGTTGTAATTCGGAGGATCAGATTGTGTTGTAATATATTTAAGCAGGTTTATGTGTATTAAAATGATTATGAGCAAAGTGATGAATTACAATGTATACTTTAGTTATTGTGTATATTGCAAAGTGATGCATGCACATAAATAAGGCCAAAGTAATTGTTATATATAAGGCCAAAGTGTTGAATTAAAGGCCTGACTTATAAGAAGGGAATGTAATTGTTATAAGCAGGTTTATCGAAAAAAATATATAAAAAATGTGCTTATTTAAAAAAAAAATTTTAAAAATCGTGAAGAATAGACAACCCTTTTAAAAAAAGCGCTGCTAAAGGTTGGAAAAGGGGGGGGGGGGGTCTAAGACAGCGCTTTTAAAAGCGCTGCTAAAGGAGGGAGGGAAAAGCGCTGCTATAGGGTTGAAAAAGCGTTGCTGAAGGGAGGGGAAGAGGGAATAGGCAGCGCTTTTAAAGCGCTGCTAAAGGAGGGAGGGAAAAGCACTGCTATAGGGTTAAAAAAGCGCTGCTAAAAGCGTTGCTGAAGGAGAGGGAGGGGGGAATAGGCAGCGCTTTTTAAGCGCTGCTATAGGGTGAAAAAAGCGCTGCTAAAAGTGTTGCTGAAGGGATCCTTTAGCAGCGCTTTTTATTTAAAAAAAGCTCTGCCTTTACCTTTAGTAGCGCCAATTTTGGCAGCGCTTTTAAGCGCTGCTAAAGGCCAAAAAAAACGCTGTTAAAGGTCTTTTTTGGCATAGTGAACTATCTGACAATGTATTTATTTTTTTACAGTACATTGATACATTAAAATGTATCATCCAAGGTAGGAAGGTTGTAAAGTTGGCACAACCTAATGAACCATGGTTTAAGAATGTCATGCAATTATCTAGATTGCAGAATTTAAGCATGATTGGATATGGTTATATTAACCATGGCTTATTGTTTTCTTTTGTGAAGACATGACATGTAGACACGTCGTCATTTCATCTTCTGATTGGTGAGATGTTCATCACACATGATGATGTATCACGCCTGCTACATCTTTGGATCCGAAAAAATATTAAACTACTCCAAAATCAATAAACCTTAAGCATTAAACATGAGGGTGACTTATTTGAGAGTTGAATTGAAATATGTATAGATGTCCAACAAAAATCAAAAATCAAAATAATTTGTTAGTTTATTTTAGAAAAATATCTTTATCTTCGAGTATAAGTTTTATTAAAATAAAAAAACATTATCTTAAAATATAAATTTGGGTATTGAATATCAAGTATTTAATTAAAATATATATTTTTGATGAAAAGAAATAGTATTTTATAATGTAATTTATAGTAATTATCTTACACATTTAAGAAATGAATACTTAATCTATATATTACACAAAAGTATTATGTTTTTATGAAATAATAAAGATATATATTCATAAAATGTCTAATGTCTTGTTAATAAATTTGGTCTACCTAGTTTTTCATTTGGTTACATTATCACAATGTGTCAACGAAAACTAGAAAATAAATTTTATAGTGATCTAAAAGAACTTTTTTTTTTAAGTTATGAATAAGCTGTGTAGGTGTTGTGGCACCTAATTTTCCATCTCTTAGTACATGTGTATTATTACTTTGTCCAATATAGTAACATGAACGTTTCTGATTTATTTTTGTATTGAATACAAGAAAGTGATAGGTATTAATATTCGTGTGGAAATATAGTCGTTGATTACTATATATGGAACTTTTCAAGACTAAAACTAAGAGTTAAATTGAACCTATATTAATAGTTGAATGTACATAAATAACAAAATCTTCCAAGAGACTTGTCAGGTGAGTTAATCACCATCCAACCTGTCCACACGCAACACTGTTGTTCGAATAACATAGGTAGGTAGATATCCCTTCAAATTTTATGAAACTTTAATACTTTCTTCTCACTAGTAACTTTGAATTTAATCAATAAACCAATAGAATTCAAAGGTATTAACTTGATCAACTTTAACTTGACAACAACTCTTTTAATGATAATTAATGTTGTCTTTTTATACTTTTAATATTTTCTTAAATGTCGCGAGAAAACTTTTTACCGTAAAAGTATTACTCCTTACGTCCTGCTAATAAAAGATTTATTTGACCATTACGCATTCTATTTAGAAAATTAAAAAAAAAAATAATGATACTTTTATAACAATTATCATGGTCAAATATTGAGAATGATAAAAATAATATGTAAAATATATTTTTTTAGGTCGTTAATTATATCCTCGGATTTACTTGGGTTTTTAATTTTTTTTGTGTAATTTTAGGTCTCTTTATCTTTATCGTTTCATTTGTGTATCTTCGTTTTTGTTTTCATTGTATATCTTCTTTTTCATTTTTGTTTTCATCATGGTCACATCATCTGCAATGTTTCATCTCCGTTTACTTCACCTGCATCATTTTCGTCTTCCTTAGCATCGTGTTCCTCATCTAGGTTTTCTTCGAAGCATAAAGTCCGATCAATGTTCTTTATTTCTGAAGTAGAATAACTGTGAAAGTTGTGAATTCAGTGTAGACACAAACTCGTGATGGGTACCAAAATGTCATTGTGAGAACAAAGCTATGATTCGTAGGACAACAACCGATAAAAACTTTGGTAATTTTTATTTGGGTTGTCCAAATTTTAAGGTAAGCCTTAATTTCAGTATAATTTATGTCCAAATGTGATAAACCCGTTTTGATACATATATGCAATTTTCAAGGATCCTTGCAAAGAGGGTGTGATTTTTTCAATTGGTTCCGTGAGAATTTGGGAGATGAGAAGGGGAAATTTATGACGAATAAGTTGGAAAGCATAGCAAAGGAAATTGATGATGCAAAAAAGGAGTTTGAAAAAGTCAGGGTGAAAAATGAAGAATTAGGGAAAGTTGTGATGGAACTTTAAACTCTAGTGAACAAGATCTTGAAGTGGAAAAAATCATGAAATATTAAGTTTCTTATAATCTTATGTGCATTGCTATTTAGGATGTTTTAGGAGTATGCACCAGTTTGTTTGTATGACTTAGGATGTATCAGTTTATGTTTGTTAGCAATATCAGTTTGTATGGATGAGTTGGTATGTAGCACATTGTGTCATTTTAATGAGTTGTTTTTTTGGCAGAATATTGTTTGTAACAGTCCATAAACAAATAAATTTACAATACCAGTTCACATAACATGAATTCCAAAATGACTTTCATAACACATGAATAAATTGATTTGCATAACACACTACATAATTCCAAAATGATTCCAAAATGACATTGACATGTTCACAAGACATAACAGAGTTTAACAAAGGTTCTAAACTGACATTGACATGTTACATAGACATGTTCAAGATGCATTACATAATACCAAAAGTGATTCAAAATATATTAACTAGACAATAGCTAAATAACACTAGATGTTCTTCTTAGGTGTGATTTTCTTAGTTTGAGTAGACCTTCTGGTTGTTGGGCCAACTATATTCTTGGTTGCAAATAATCTTGTTGTTGATCCTAGGGGACACAAATGGTCTTCTTACACCTAACTCCTGTGTCTTGCCATTTCCTTGAGTTACGCTGCCTCGAGTTTGAGTTTCTTGAGCTGCACTTCCTTGAGTAGCTGACACTACTACGGAAAACATATACAACAACAGTTAGAAAATGAATAACATCATGCATGACCTGTGTTATTACATAGAGTGTGGTTGTATATATGCTACTTACAATCACGGTCTTATGATCGTTGTAGAAAACCTGAAAGCACGCTATATATGATCACGGTTGCTATAACTAACTATTGTGGTATATGCATTTAGGTAAATAATATTTCATCAGGATTAATATAAATAACCGTTGTTGAAAATACCCAGAGTTTATTATATAATATGTAGAGCGAACAAAACCAAAGAGTTCTAAAACAAGAACAAATAAACAGAGATCAGGGTAAGGGGGTTGGTTACGCAATAGGAAGGTGTTAGCACCCAAAACGTCTATAATACTCTATAGGAGCCCTTTGAAATATTTATACTTTTTGACTTGAAAAGTGTTTGTTTAAAACGAAGATTGAGGAGATGAGAAGATAATTATTTTTTAGATTTTTTGTGTTTGAAGAGACTTATCGCCTCATGCCTACGTACCTACAAAGTGCAATATAGGATCAAAACTTCGTAGTTCATGGTACAAATAACAAAAATTTGTTGGTTTTGATTGATTTTAAATGTAAAGACAAATCATTATTTTAAGGAAAAAACTACGATTAGTCACCCACAAGTATAAGACAACATTTACATCACCTAAAGATGGAGGATTTTGCTTGGATCATCAACAAGTCTATCACTCAACATCTAAGTAGAAAATGTCAATATCTTAATACTATGGAGAATAGGAGAATTATATCTCAACTATGGAAATGACTCATGTCTAAACTTTATGAAAAGTTTTAAAATGAAAAGTGCGCAAAGGCACAAAAAGTTTGAATGAGGTAAAGTGTTTTTTTATATCTTTTTGAAATTGGTCAAAATATGATTAACATTGATTGACATTTATTAAGAAAAACAAAGTTTGAAAATTACTTGACAAAAGTCAAGGTTTTATTGTGAAATCGGTTTTAAGTTTGAAAATAAGAAGGTTTTTAAAAGAGGGAGAAGATTTTGAAAATTTAAGAAGGGGAGAAGATGAAGTGACTATCCTAAAAAGTAAAATAAAAGGTAGAGATAAGGAGGATCTAACCAACTTGTAGCACACTCCATATCAATCCAAATAAGAATTTTATCCATCTTGAAGTATAGCAAATAAGCAAGCCAAATAAAGGCAAAGATCCATAATACTACAAGCATAGGGAAAGGGTCCAATTCTAAGTCCAAGGGTCCAAGAATAGTCCAAGAAGTCCTAGGTCTAAGAATAGTCCAAGAGCATAACCACAAAGTTAAGAGCACCAAGTTTTTTAGAGGTTTAATCCTTTATTAGTGTTTTGAACAAAGATATGGTCCAAATGGATAAAAGAAAAATGGTGGAAACATAAACATGTGCCCAACAAACAAAGAAAAAATAACGGAAGCATAAACAAAAGTATGATATGAGATGATAATAATGAAGCATAAAGATAAAAGAGAGATAGGGAGCAAGAAGGAAACATTAACAAAGTTAGTACAATGCTATCGTTAGTGAGTTAGTAATTAGTCATTAGCAAATGATCAACGAAGGATAACTCATGCATTTAAGCCAAAGTTGATGAAAACTTATTAGAGGATTGATAAGACCAAAGCCTCCTAACAACAAACTTCATAGGTGATGGACTTAAGACAAATAATCAACCATAATTGGACTTTCAAACATAGGTTTGATCCACGAATGATCAATTTTCCGATTACGGGACAATTTAGCACTATGTTAAGTAATCGTAATCGGGTTTATGTAGAAGCCACGACTATCTGAGGTCGGCCAATAAAAATGTTAGTGCTAATGCATGCTAGATAAGTGATATGTAGATCACTCTCCGAAAGCAATGCCGCATGAAAAGAAAATATGTAACAATCTCATCTTGCTAAAGAACTTGAAATAAGTTCAAATGGTATCGAAGATTTTCATCGATCAAAAGAAAAATGAGAAGGGGAAAGGGAATGCCAAATTGGATTACAAGTTCAAGATCATTCCATCTTTAAGTTCATCCACTTATCTTGGTGGATTAAAGTACTAAACATATCATTAACTCAAAGCCCCTAAAATGAATTGAACAATTTTCTTTAAAGATAGATTTGAATTAATGAATGTTCATCCAACTTCATTTACACCCTAAGTCCAATGAATTTAAAGAGCAAAATGACCATTAAAAGTGCATTCCAAGGAAAAAATCAAAAGGGAATGGAAGAAGAAGAAGAAGAAGAAGAAAGAACCAAAACAATCCCAAAACAAAGCCAAAAAGGCAAAATCAACACTGGGTAACCGGTTATCCTATATTAGGTAACCTGTTACCTTATGCTAAAACAGCAAAAAAACAACAAAGTTAACACTGAGTAATCGGTTACCCTATATCAGGTAACCCGTTACCTTATGCTAAAATAGCAGAAAAACAACAAAATTAACACTGAGTAACCGATTACCCTATATTAGGTAACTCGTTACCTTATGCTAAAACAACAGCAAAAGGCTTAAAGAAGATGCATAAACTTGATCAATCATTTCATCAAACACCTCATGATCAAGGATGCAATTGAACACGAAAATTCAAGTAAAATAACAGCAATGAACACCAATAGAACACAATTTGCTAGATCTAAAGATCAAACAACAAGAACCAATAACGGATCACATTGTGGAAGATGTATCAAGAACAATAATGATAGATTAAGAAATTACCACTCCAAATATGGAAATTCTTCAAATTAACATCACAAACCACACTTAAAAGCCTTGATCTACAAGAATTTATGATGAAAAAGTGAATGGATGAGGGTTTAGCTCAAAGATTAGTAAGTTCTAATGACGAACTTACTAACTTTCAAAGGGAGAAAGAATTTTGGTGAATTTGGTAATTGAAGAAAATTGAGAGTCAAGAAAGAGTTTGATAAGGTGATTTTCGCTATCCGAAGCTTATGAAATAAAATGAGAGAAATAAGGTCTCTATTTATAGGATTTAGGCTTGGAAAAATTGGTGGATTAAAATTTGGTTTGGAATCAAAATTAGGCTTGAAATTTGAATTTGGAGGGAAATTAATGATCAAGTGGTGATTAGTGAAGGTGTATGGTGGGAATTAATTATAATGAGGTAGGGGATTTAAAATGAAGTGATCTAAAATATTCTCATGTTGCAATATTTGAATTTGGAGCCAAAACTGTTGCAGAATTTGAATTTGCCCAATTTTCATAAAATTCACACGGAGTAATCGGTTACCCAATATCTGGTAACTAGTTACCAAAGACAAAAATAGTGAAAATGCCCTTTTTTATGTATTTTCTTGGCTCTGGCTTGATTATTTTGCTTGTAAAAGAAGACATGGAAATAAACACATGAACCTTGGAGTCTCTTGAGTAAAATTCAATCAAATCTTGTGAAATTCTTGATCAGATGATTTGAATTGTTTGTGGATCAACTTCGACTTTTTTTAGATGAAATTCACTCGAGTCGAGGGATTGATATTTGATATCTTTAATTCAAACTCTTCCTGAAAAAGTTAGTAAAGGAAAAATAAATTATTTTTTGGATTTTAATCAATGGTTAGTAAACATAAACATAAACAAATATCAAGCAAACAAGAAAATGAAGGTGTCTGGTGACCTCACAAGAACAGACCTGCAGAGGAAGGTAAGAGAATCAAAGCTTGCAATCTTGTTTGTGGGATGAGATGCAAATGACATGTGGGATCTTAGGGGTAAAAATTAGGATATTACACATATTGATGCTACTTATTTTTTTTACTGCCATGAGAATGCTTTTGCTTCTCGTTTCTATCTTCCCCATTTGTTCTAGTCATAATAACATCTAGGCGGATTCACTAAGATTTTGTTTTCTTGTGTTGCAGTCATAATAGAATGAGTAAATTAGTGATTGTCTTGTCACAAAGAAGTTAATTTCTGCAGATTCATATATGAGGAGGGAGAGATGAGTTTTAAGTATCACTTCATTAAGATAAATAGAGCTGAGTTTTCATGGTTGCACTAAAACCTGTGAACATGGGATTGTGAAAAAGTAGAAATAGAAAACTAAAGCAAAAAAATTTAATATTATTGTTTCTCTTATTTTTGTAATTAGCATGTTACGAATTCATTTACTGATATGTACCATAAATTACCTAACTGTTTTTATTACTATATGGAAAAAGTTGGACATTACTACAGCATAAGAGGTGTTTCTCCCCACTTTTCTTGACTTTTATTTCTCTTCTTATTTCCTTTTTCTATTTCTCATACACAGGATTATCTAGGTAGGTGTGTGATTTGGGCCTTAGACAATTCTTACATTTCCCATGGTTAAAATATACACCTTTTATGTAATTATTCAATTAACTTGTTGATTTAGACTATTAATTATCTAATTGCTTTTTCTTTGCTAATTAAGTAGTTGATTGTAGTTCATGTAAATAATTTTGGGTTGCTATTTAATTTCATTGCGATGATCCGAATTTTTTTAGACCCGTGGATTCGACAATTCAATGTCGTTATGCCACTAAAAATTTTCTTATACATTAATTGAACATTTTTCCGCGTTATGATCGCATATGACGTTCCTCTTATTGCCACTATGCACAAACCGGGTTTTTTTAAAATATTATGATATATTATTTCTTAGACAAAGTAATTTAAAACGAGTCTTGTTGATAAGTGGAAACCTTGGTGTGAAATCAAGTAGTATTTCTTAATTAAATTAGAGTCATTTTCAAACCTGACTAAATATCTTTTCAAAATATGGTTAATCAAAATTTTTTCTTAATTAAAACAATGAAAATAGCGGATTCTTGGAGTCTAGCATTCCTTGGATCCTTGGACAATCACTTTCGAGGCCCACGCCTTGGGTTGTGTTTGTCCCGTCTTTCATTTCTAAAAATACTTAACTCTTTTCAAAGCCTTTAATCCATCCAAACTCTAATTTGATTAAAAATTTGAACCTAATTAAATCACTCCTCAAAGTTGGCTAAGCAGACTATATTTTTCTCAATTAAACAATGGAGATATTGAACTCTTGAGGTCTAACACTTCTTGGGTTCTCTAAAGATTATTGTTGAGGCGCACGCCTTGGGTGTGATCCTTTTGATCTTGCATTTATAAAATACACAATGCGTCAAAATATGCTAATCATATTCAGATCACTTTCCTAATCAAATTGCGAAAGAACTGAGTTCTTGGAGTCTCACATTCCTTGAATTCTTGAAGTAACCGCTCTTGGGGCGTACGCTTTAGGTTGTGGGTTATTAAATCTTTCGTCCCTAAAAATACTTGCCTTAATTATTTGGGAGGTAATTCCATTGGAGTCTAGCATTCCATATGGTACTTTCACCGTCCATCAAACACAAATTTCATAGTTAATTGAATGAAAAAGGTATTTTTGGAATTTAGCATTGTAATAATACACTGATTAATTGGTTGCGAGGTTGACGTCTCATTTATCGAATAATCGTCATTCTCCCTCAAAATACTCAACAAATTAAATGTCGTTCTTCCTTGCCCCTGTGCGACTGAAAACCTAAAACCTATTCAAATATATTATCTTTTCCAAACCAAAACATCCAACACGAAAAACTCTCTTTTCTCGCCCCGTGCGATCGAAACTTATCAAAACACTAATCCCTCGCCCCCGTGTGATCCACAACTCAAACACCTTTACCAAAGAACATTGTTTAGTCCATTCTTCCGCACATATAAACTTGTGCTTCAGCCTCCCCTAGTGAGCAAACAAGCCAACGTTTAACAGTTAGAATGCGACCTAAACATTCGTTCGTTTACAAACCAACCAACCATAGTTGACTGAACTACAGACACTCTGATTTCTCATTTTTCAATGAGAATACGTAGGCATAGGGTTGCGAGATCCTAGCGAGCTACCTTTTTTTCTTCTACTTTCCCTCCATCTCTCGTAGTCCCACGAACTACGATGCTCTGACTTTCCAATTGCACGAGGGATTACATAGGCACAAATGCCCCAATCCTTGGCGAGCACCCTAGTATATAAAACCACCCATTTCCCCTAATAAGCAAATCATTATAAGATAACAAACAAGCGTAACTAACTTTTCTCTCGAATCGAATCAAGAGGTTCCCGTTGAATACAACAGATGTAGAAGGTGCTAATAACCCCCTTTGCGTAATTGACTCTCGAGCCTAGAATTTGATTGTGATGACCATGTTCTTATCTCTTTAAAGGTTTTATCGATATTTTCCGATTCCTTCCTTGAAATGAATAAAGTTCGGTGGCAACTCTATTCGAAAGTTTTTTCGCGTTCATTGTGAAGATCGTATTTTTTGAAGTACAAAATTATTGTCCTTTAAGATTCATGTGTTCATTATTGTCCCAGAAGCCCCTTCTTCCTTAGATGCGTATAAGGTTTCCTTGAAGGCCCCTTAGACATTTCATTATTTTCTTTATATGTAGATCAAATGCGACTAGGCATGCGTGGGAATGAGAGGTAATGTAAATATTTTTATTAATATTTTAAATATTTGTGTTATAGTATTAGAACTATCTGACAATGTATTTATTTTTTTACAGTACATTGATACATTAAAATGTATCATCCAAGGTAGGAAGGTTGTAAAGTTGGCACAACCTGATGAACCATGGTTTAAGAATGTCATGCAATTATCTAGTTTGCAGGATTTAAGCATGATTGGATATGGTTATATTAACCATGACTTATTGTTTTCTTTTGTGAAGACACGACATGTAGACACGTCGTCATTTCATCTTCTGATTGGTGAGATGTTCATCACACATGATGATGTATCACGCCTGCTACATCTTTGGATCCAAAAAAATATTAAACTACTCCAAAATCAGTAAACCTTAAGCATTAAACATGAGGGTGGCTTATTTGAGAGTTGAATTGAAATAGGTATAGATGTCCAACAAAAATCAAAAATCAAAATAATTTGTTAGTTTATTTTAGGAAAATATCTTTATCTCCGAGTATAAGTTTTATTAAAATAAAAAAAAAAATTATCTTAAAGTATAAATTTGGGTATTGAATATCAAGTATTTAATTAAAATATATATATTTTTGATGAAAAGAAATAGTATTTTATAATGTAATTTATAGTAATTATCTTACACATTTAAGAAATGAATACTTAATCTATATATTACACAAAAATATTATGTTTTTATGAAATAATAAAGATATATATTCATAAAATGTCTAATGTCTTGTTAATAAATTTGGTCTACCTAGTTTTTCATTTGGTTCCAAGAGACTTGTCAGGTGAGTTAATCACCATCCAACCTGTCCACACGCAACACTGTTGTTCGAATAACATAGGTAGGTAGATACCCCTTCAAATTTTATGAAACTTTAATACTTTCTTCTCACTAGTAACTTTGAATTTAATCAATAAACCAATGGAATTCAAAGGTATTAACTTGATCAACTTTAACTTGACAACAACTCTTTTAATGATAATTAATGTTGTCTTTTTATACTTTAATATTTTCAGAAATGTCGCGAGAAAACTTTTTTACCTTAAAAGTATTACTCCCTACATCCTGCTAATAAAAGATTTATTTGACCATTACGCATTCTATTTAGAAAAATAAAAAAAAATAATGATATTTTTATAACAATTATCATAGTCAAGTATTGAAAATGATAAAAATAATAAGTAAAATATATTTTTTTAGGTCTCTTAATTATATCCTCGGATTTACTTGGGTTTTTAATTTTGTTGTTGTCATTTTAGGTCTTTTAATCTTCATCGTTTCATTTGTGTATCTTCGTTTTCGTTTAGGGCAACAACTGATAAAAACTTTGGTAATTTTTATTTGGGTTGTCCAAATTTTAAGGTAAGCCCTAATTTCAGTTTGATTTATGTCCAAATGTGATAAACCCGTTTTGATACATATATGCAATTTTCAAGGATCCTTGCAAAGAGGGTGTGATTTTTTCAATTGGTTCCGTGAGAATTTGGGAGATGAGAAGGGGAAATTTATGACGAATAAGTTGGAAAGCATAACATAGGAAATTGATGATGCAAAAAAGAAGTTCTAAAAAGTCAGGGTGGAAAATGAAGAATTAGGGAAAGTTGTGATGGAACTTTAAACTCTAGTGAACAAGATCTTGAAGTGGAAAAAATCATGGAATATTAAGTTTCTTGTAATCTTATGTGCATTGCTATTTAGGATGTTTTAGGAGTATGCACCAGTTTGTTTGTATGACTTAGGATGTATCAGTTTGTGTTTGTTAGCAATATCAGTTTGTATGGATGAGTTGGTATGTAGCACATTGTGTCATTTTAATACGAGTTGTTTTTTTGGCAGAATATTGTTTGTAACAGTCCATAAAGAAATAAATTTACAATACCAGTTCACATAACATGAATTCCAAAATGATTTTCATAACACATAAATAAATTAATTTGCATAACACACTACATAATTCCAAAATGATTCTAAAATGATTCCAAAATGACATTGACATGTTCACAAGACATAACAGAGTTCAACAAAGGTTCTAAACTGACATTGACATGTTACATAGACATGTTCAAGATGCATTACATAATACCAAAAGTGATTCAAAATATATTAACTAGACAATAGCTAAATAACACTAGATGTTCTTCTTAGGTGTGATTTTCTTAGTTTGAGTAGACCTCCTGGTTGTTGGGCCAACTATATTATTGGTTGCAAATAATCTTGTTGTTGATCCTAGGGGACACAAATGGTCTTCTTACACCTAACTCCTGTGTCTTGCCATTTCCTTGAGTTACGCTGCCTCGAGTTTGAGTTTCTTGAGCTGCACTTCCTTGAGTAGCTGACACTACTACGGAAAACATATACAACAACAGTTAGAAAACGGATAACATCATGCATGACCTGTGTTATTACATAGAGTGTGGTTGTATATATGCTACTTACAATCACGGTCTTATGATCGTTGTAGAAAACCTGAAAGCGCGTTATATATGATCACGGTTGCTATAACTAACTATTGTGGTATATGCATTTAGGTAAATAATATTTCATCAGGATTAATATAAATAACCGTTGTTGAAAATACCCAGGGTTTATTATATAATATGTAGAGCGAACAAAACCAAAGAGTTCTAAAATAAGAACAAATAAACAGAGATCAGGGTAAGGGGGTTGGTTACACAATAGGAAGGTGTTAGCACCCAAAACGTCTATAGTACTCTATAGGAGCCCTTTGAAATATTTATGCTTTTTGACTTGAAAAATGTTTGTTTAAAAAGAAGATTGAGGAGATGAGAAGAGAATTATTTTTTAGATTTTTTGTGTTTGAAGAGACTTATCGCCTCATGCCTACGTACCTACAAAGTGCAATATAGGATCAAAACCTCGTAGTTCATGGTACAAATAACAAAAATTTGTTGGTTTTGATTGATTTTAAATGTAAAGACAAATCATCATTTTAACGAAAAAAACTACGATTAGTCACCCACAAGTATAAGACAACATTTGCATCACCTAAAGATGGAGGATTTTGCTTGGATCATCAACAAGTCTATCACTCAACATCTAAGTAGAAAATGTCAATATCTTAATACTATGGAGAATAGGAGAATTATATCTCAACTATGGAAATGACTCATGTCTAAACTTTATGAAAAGTTTTAAAATGAAAAGTGCGCAAAGGCACAAAAAGTTTGAATGAGGTAAAGTGTTTTTTTATATCTTTTTGAAATTGGTCAAAATATGATTAACATTGATTGACATTTATTAAGAAAAACAAAGTTTGAAAATTACTTGACAAAAGTCAAGGTTTTATTGTGAAATTGGTTTTAAGTTTGAAAATAAGAAGGTTTTTAAAAGAGGGAGAAGATTTTGAAAATTTAAGAAGGGGAGAAGATGAAGTGACTATCCTAAAAAGTAAAATAAAAGGTAGAGATAAGGAGGATCTAACCAAATTGTAGCACACTCCATATCAATCCAAATAAGAATTTTATCCATCTTGAAGCATAGCAAATAAGCAAGCCAAATAAAGGCAAAGATCCATAATACTACAAGCATAGGGAAAGGGTCCTAATTCTAAGTCCAAGGGTCCAAGAATAGTCCAAGAAGTCCTAGGTCTATGAATAGTCCAAGAGCATAACCACAAAGTTAAGAGCACCAAGTTTTTTAGAGGTTTAATCCTTTATTAGTGTTTTGAACAAAGATATGGTCCAAATGGATAAAAGAAAAATGGTGGAAACATAAACATGTGCCCAACAAACAAAGAAAAAATAACGGAAGCATAAACAAAAGTATGATATGAGATGATAATAATGAAGCATAAAGATAAAAGAGAGATAGGGAGCAAGAAGGAAACATTAACAAAGTTAGTACAATGATATCGTTAGTGAGTTATTAATTAGTCATTAGCAAATGATCAACGAAGGATATTTAAGCCAAAGTTGATGAAAACTTATTAGATGATTGATAAGACCAAAGCCTCCTAACAACAAACTTCATAGGTGATGGACTTAAGACAAATAATCAACCATAATTGGACTTTCAAACATAGGTTTGATCCACGAATGATCAATTTTCCGATTACGGGACAATTTAACGCTATGTTAAGTAATCGTAATCGGGTTTATGTAGAAACCACGACTATCTGAGGTCGGTCAATAACAATATTAGTGCTAATGCATGCTAGATAAGTGATATGTAGATCACTCTCCGAAAGCAATGCCGCATGAAAAGAAAATATGTAACAATCTCATCTTGCTCAAGAACTTGAAATAAGTTCAAATGGTATCGAAGATTTTCATCGATCAAAAGAAAAATGAGAAGGGGAAAGGGAATGCCAAATTGGATTACAAGTTCAAGATCATTCCATCTTTAAGTTCATCCACTCATCTTGGTGGATTAAAGTACTAAACATATCATTAACTCAAAGCCCCTAAAATGAATTGAACAATTCACTTTAAAGATAGATTTGAATTAATGAATGTTTATCCAACTTCATTTACACCCTAACTCCAATGAATTTAAAGAGCAACATGACCATTAAAAGTGCATTCCAAGGAAAAACTCAAAAGGGAATGGAAGAAGAAGAAGAAGAAGAAGAAGAAAGAACCAAAACAATCCCAAAACAAAGCCAAAAAGGCAAAATCAACACTGGGTAACCGGTTATCCTATATCAGGTAACCTGTTACCTTATGCTAAAACAGCAGAAAAACAACAAAATTAACACTGAGTAACCGGTTACCCTATATCAGGTAACCCGTTACCTTATGCTAAAATAGCAGAAAAACAGCAAAATTAACACTAAGTAACCGATTACCCTATATTAGGTAACTCGTTACCTTATGCTAAAACAGCAGCAAAAGGCTTAAAGAAGATGCAGAAACTTGATCAATCATTTCATCAAACACCTCATGATCGAGGATGCAATTGAGCACGAAAATTCAAGTAAAATAACAGCAATGAACACCAATAGAACACAATTTGCTAGATCTAAAGATCAACCAACAAGAACCAATAACGGATCACATTGTGGAAGATGTATCAAGAACAACAATGATAGATTAAGAAATTACCACTCCAAATCTGGAAATTCTTCAAATTAAATCCACAAACCACACTTAAAAGCCTTGATCTACAAGAATTGATGATGAAAAAGTGAATGGATGAGGGTTTAGCTCAAAGATTAGTAAGTTCTAATGGCGAACTTAGTAACTTTCAAAGAGAGAAAGAACTTTGGTGAATTTGGTAATTGGAGAAAATTCAGAGTCAAGAAAGAGTTTGATAAGGTGATTTTCGCTATCCGAAGCTTATGAAATGAAATGAGAGAAATAAGGCCTCTATTTATAGGATTTAGGCTTGGAAAAATTGGTGGATTAAAATTTCGTTTGGAATCAAAATTAGGCTTGAAATTTGAATTTGGAGGGAAATTAATGATCAAGTGGTGATTAGTGAAGGTGTATGGTGGGAATTAATTATAATGAGGTAGGGGATTTAAAATGAAGTGATTTAAAATATTCTCATGTTGCAATATTTGAATTTGGTGCCAAAAATGCTGCAGAATTTGAATTTGCCCAATTTTCATAAAATTCACACGGAGTAACCGGTTACCCAATATCTGGTAACCAGTTACCACAGACACAAATGGTGAAAATGCCTTTTTTTATGTGTTTTCTTGGCTCTGGCTTGATTATTTTGCTTGTAAAAGAAGACATGGAAATAAACACATGAACCTTGGAGTCTCTTGAGTAAAATTCAATCAAATCTTGTGAAATTCCTGATCTGATGATTTGAATTGTTTGTGGATCAACTTCGACTTTTTTTAGATGAAATTCACTCGAGTCGAGGGATTGATATTTGATATCTTTAATTCAAACTCTTCCTGAAAAAGTTAGTAAAGGAAAAATAAATTATTTTTTTTGATTTTAATCAATGCTTAGTAAACATAAACATAAACAAATATCAAGCAAACAAGAAAATGAAGGTGTCCGGTGACCTCACAAGAACAAACCTGCAGAGGAAGGTAAGAGAATCAAAACTTGCAATCTTATTTGTGGGATGAGATGCAAATGACATGTGGGATCTTAGGGGTAAAAATTAGGATATTACACATATTGATGCTACTTAGTTTTTTTACTGCCATGAGAATGCTTTTGCTTCTCGTTTCTATATTCCCCATTTGTTCTAGTCATAATAACATCTAGGCGGATTCACTTAGATTTTGTTTTCTTGTGTTGCAGTCATAATAGAATGAGTAAATTAGTGATTGTCTTGTCACAAAGAAGTTAATTTCTGCAGATTCATATATGAGGAGGGAGAGATGAGTTTTAAGTATTACTTCATTATGATAAATAGAGCTGAGTTTTCATGGTTGCACTAAAACCTGTGAACATGGGATTGTGAAAAAGTAGAAATAGAAAACTAAAGCAAAAATATTTAATATTATTGTTTCTCTTATTTTTGTAATTAGCATGTTACGAATTCATTTACTGATATGTACCATAAATTATCTAACTGTTTTTATTACTATATGAAAAAAGTTGGACATTACTACAACATAAGAGGTGTTTCTCCCCACTTTTCTTGACTTTTATTTCTCTTCTTATTTCCTTTTTCTATTTCTCATACACAGGATTATATAGGTAGGTGTGTGATTTGGGCCTTAGACAATTCTTACATTTCCCATGGTTAAAATATACACCTTTTATGTAATTATTCAATTAACTTGTTGATTTAGACTATTAATTATCTAATTGCTTTTTCTTTGCTAATTAAGTAGTTGATTGTAGTTCATGTAAATAATTTTGGGTTGCTATTTAATTTCATTGCGATGATCCGAATTTTTTTAGACCCTTGGATTCAACAATTCAATGTCGTTATGCCACTAAAAATTTTCTTATACATTAATTGAACATTTTGCCGCGTTATGATCGCATATGACGTTCCTCTTATGGCCACTATGCACAAACCGGGTTTTTTTTAAAACATTATGATATATTATTTCTTAGACAAAGTAAATCAAGTAGTATTTCTTAATTAAATTAGAGTCATTTTCAAACCCGACTAAATATCTTTTCAAAATATGGTTAATCAAAACTTTTTCTTAATTAAAACAATGAAAGTAGCGGATTCTTGGAGTCTAGCATTTCTTGGATCCTTGGACAATCACTTTCGAGGCGCATGCCTTGGGTTGTGTTTGTCCCGTCTTTCATTTCTAAAAATAATTAACTCTTTTCAAAGCCTTTAATCCATCCAAACTCTAATTTGATTAAAAATTTGAACCTAATTAAATCACTCCTCAAAGTTGGCTAAGCAGACTATATTTTTCTCAATTAAACAATGGAGATATTGAACTCTTGAGGTCTAACACTTCTTGTGTTCTCTAAAGATTGTTGTTGAGGCGCACGCCTTGGGTGTGATCCTTTTGATCTTGCATTTATAAAATACACAATGCGTCAAAATACGCTAATCATATTCAGATCACTTTCCTAATCAAATTGCGAAAGAACTGAGTTCTTGGAGTCTCACATTCCTTGAATTCTTGAAGTAACCGCTCTTGAGGCGTACGCTTTAGGTTGTGGGTTACTAAACCTTTCGTCCCTAAAAATACTTGCCTTAATTATTTGGGAGGAAATTCCATTGGAGTCTAGCATTCCATATGGTACTTTCACCGTCCATCAAACACAAATTTCATAGTTAATTGAATGAAAAAGGTATTTTTGGAATCTAGCATTGTAATAATACACTGATTAATTGGTTGCGAGGTTGACGTCTCATTTATCGAATAATCGTCATTCTCCCTTAAAATACTCAACAAATTAAATGTCGTTCTTCCTTGCCCCTGTGCGACTGAAACCCTAAAACCTATTCAAATATATTATCTTTTCCAAACCAAAACATCCAACACGAAAAACTCTCTTTTCTCGCCCCGTGCGATCGAAACTTATCAAAACACTAATTCCTCGCCCCCGTGTGATCCACAACTCAAACACCTTTACCAAAGAACATTGTTTAGTCCATTCTTCCACACATATAAACTTGTGCTTCAGCCTCCCCTAGTGAGCAGACAAGCCAACGTTTAACAGTTAGAATGCGACCTAAACATTCGTTCGTTTACAAACCAACCAACCATAGTTGACTGAACTACAGACACTCTGATTTCTCATTTTTCAATGAGAATACGTAGGCATAGGGTTGCGAGATCCTAGCGAGCTACCTTTTTTTCTTCTACTTTCCCTCCATCTCCCGTAGTCCCACGAACTACGATGCTCTGACTTTCCAATTGCACGGGGGATTACGTAGGCACAAAGGCCCCAATCCTTGGCGAACACCCTAGTATATAAAACCACCCATTTCCCCTAATAAGCAAATCCTTAGAAGATAACAAACAAGCGTAAATAACTTTTCTCTCGAATCGAATCAAGAGGTTCCCGTTGAATACAACAGACGTAGAGGGTGCTAATATCTCCCCTTTGCGTAATCGACACTCGAACCTAGAATTTGATTGCGATGACCATGTTCTTATCTATTTAAAGGTTTTATTGATATTTTCCGATTCCTTCCTTCACTACACCAGAAATCACTTTTAGCAGCGCATAGAAAGACAGCGCTTTTTACAAAAGCGCTGCTAAAGGGCCATAAAAAAAAAAGAAAAAAAGCGCCTATCTAAGACAGCGCTTTTAAAAAAGCGCTGCTAAATGGTGGGTCTAAGAAAGCGCTTTTAAAAAGCGCTACTAAAGGGGGGCCCTAAGAAAGCGCTTTTTAAAAGCGCTGCTAAAGGGGGACCCTTAGAAAGCGCTTTTTATATAAAGCGCTGCTATATGGAATTGATAAGGCACCCTATGAAAGCGCTTTTAAAAGCGCTGCCAAAGGCCTTTAAAAGCGCTGCTTAAGGTATTCATATTATAATTTTAAAATACCCTCCAGAATTTTAATAGAATCAGAACAGTCACGCTATATTTCTTCTTTCTCTGGAGAACGAAAAGACGAACCAACCACCCACTGTTCATCGTCCGACCATCGCCTTCTTCCGTCCGAACATCACCGACCGTTCACCGTCCGTTTTTGAGTTCATCCATCTGTCTGCATTGCCGGTCCACCATTGTTACGGTACATGAAGCTTGCTCTGCTTTTCTTGTTTTTTTTATTTTATCTTTTCACCATTGTTGTTCTGATGATATAGATGGTTTTATATAGATGGTATTTGAACATAATAGATGGTTTTATATTGTTGCTGTTGTTGTTTTTATTGAAGGTTTTGTGTTATCTGAGTTATTGAAGGTTTAGTGTAAAATATGATATTGAAGGTTTTGTGTTATTTGTTGTTGCTGTTGTTGTTCTGATGGTTTTTGTTGTTGTTGTGTTATTTGTTGTTGTGTTAATATGATATATGAGATATATATGATATTGTTGTTGTTGTTGATGTAAAATATGAGATATTTGAGTTTTTTTTGTTGTTGTTGTTGTGTTATTTGTTGTTGTTGTTGTTGTTCTGATTGTTTTTGTTGTTGTTGTTGATATATATATATATATATATATATATATATATATATATATATATATATATATATATATATATATATATATATATATATATATATATATATATATATATATATATATATATATATATATATATATATATATATATATATATATATATATATATATATATATATATATATATATATATATATATATATATATATATATATATATATATATATATATATATATATATATATATATATATATATATATAGTTTAATATATGATATTTGATATATGATATTTGATGTTTTTAGTGTTATTGAGATATATTTGATATTTGATATTTGATATAGTTTAATATTTGATATATGATATTTGTTGTTTGTTGATGTAAAATATGATATATATATATATATATATTTGATATATATTGTTGTTTAATATGATATTTGTTGTTGTTGTTGATGTAAAATATGAGATATATATATTTGATATATATTGTTGTTGTTGTTGTTTAATATGATATTTGTTGTTGTTGTTGATATGAAATATGAGATATAATGTATATTTGATATAGATTGTTGTTGTTGTTGTTTAATATGATATTTGTTGTTGTTGTTGATTATAAATAAGAGATATAGTTTATATTTGATATAGATGGTTTGTTGTTGTTGTTTAATATGAAATTTGTTGTTATTGTTGTTGATATTTGTTGTTGTTGTTGTTATTCTGAATTACAGGTATATTATGGCCAACAACGAGGAAACATCACATGATGGAAAAGAAACACCCAAAGACGTTGAAGGCGAAATTAAAAGAGGCATAAAGATAATGAAAAGAATCATTCGTGCGAGAGATAGAGGTATAAAGTACGATGTCCATTGGAATGAAAGAGATCAGTTGGTTGAGCCTAATGGTGCGTTGCTGACAAGTTATATTGGAGCAGTTGTACGTTCGCAAGTTCCGATTACTTGCGATAACTGGAGAATTCCTGCATTAGAAGCGGCTAAGGATAAAATTTGGACCGAGATTCAAGTATGAGATTTGATCATTTTTAATTATGTTGACAGTTACATCTTTAAATTAATTATACTAACATGTTATATGTATGTGTATTTGTTTGCAGAGATCTTTTAATATTGAGGATTATAGGAGAAAATATTGTATTCAGTTGGCCGGAAAACGCTTGAGGGGATTTAGAGCGTTTTTAACCAACAAATATCTTAAAGATTCTGATGGCAACTTTGTAGAGTCGGAGCGTCCAGCGAAGTACGCTGATTTGATTTCGGATGCAGAATGGGAGACATTTGTTGCGAAGCGAAGAACCAAAGAATTTGAAGTAAGTACAACTTATCATGAACAATGTATAGTATATATACCTATTCCACAAACAAACTGATATGACTTAAACTTGTTTTTTCAGGTTAAGAGTGGCGTAAATCGGGAACGGGCATCAAACCCTGTGTATCCATATAGAAAGGGGCGTTTGGGATATGCACGCTTAGAACAAAAATTAGTAAGTGCATATATATGCTTTAATATGATCTATTTACAAAAAATAGTAAGTATACATAATAGGATATAATGCTTTATTGTTCGTCTTAATGCGTAGTTGGAAGAGGAGAAAATTGATGCGACATCTCTTCCGGACCATGTCGTATGGAAGGCTGCCCGGGTGGGAAGAGATGGAGCCGTCCAAGAAGAAGTTCAATAAGTGTTTGAACAATGTGTAAGTACAACATTAGTTTTTGAACAAAGTGTTTGAACAAAGTGTATAAAATATTTAAATATGCTTTTATCTATATTTCAGGAGTCCCTATCCCAGACTATAACTCCTGCTGAAGACGATGATTGCAGGAGTTTATTGAGTCGGATGTTGAATATTCCTGAGTACTCTGGGCGTATGAGGGGCAAGGGATTTGGTGTCACTCCATCCAAACTGTATAAGCAGCCAAGGAAAAAAAATCCAACCAATAAAGAAGTGATGGCTACTTTGGAGGAAATGAAAGCTCAAATTCGTGAATTACAAAAGGATAAGGAGAGATACATGTCCGAAAGGCGCGCTCCAGAGGCCGGTAAAGCTACTAGTGACAAAGATAGTATCGGTTGTCCGCAGAAGCTTCCAGAGGTAATTGTATATATTACATTGAAATTAATTTAGCACATTTTTCTTAATTGACACATTAACTGATCATTATTTGTTTAGGGCATTTCACCTTGTCGACTATATTTATCGTCGCCGACTTATCGCATGGTTGGCAAGGGAAAGGTGCATAACACCCTGGGAGACTTACTTCACCATAAACCCCTCCCTGCTGGATTTTTGAAAGTATCTGTTGATATTGCATTAGAGGGGGGCGTTGTTGCCTATGCCAGACGATGTATCAGACGCAACAGTGGTGGGAGACGTGATAGGAGCTTATGTAGTATGGCCGGTGAATCTCATTTTCATAGATGATGAGGTAGGTTGAACCTTGTAATATTCCAATGTTTTATTACCCATACATGAAAGTTATTATGACATTTACACTTTCTTATTGACATGATGATCTTAGACTCCCACAAAATCCAAAACAAAAGATGATAAAATTATTGTGCGGGATACCGATTCAGCTGCATCAAAGTTACAGGTACTAGTACTACAGTTTAAGTGATTATTTTATTATAAATTATTTACTGAACTTATATATGACTTTTAGGTTCTTGATCAGCAGTCGCAACAAGTCAGCAAGGGAAACATGCCTGAAACTTCCAAGGTGCCCAAAAAAAAGGTCGAGACAAAAAGAGCATTTGTTCCTCAATTTAGGTCGTGCCTTCAAACATATGTAGGGACAACAGACGTGCCTGAGGACGGCATCCGTCTAATACATATGGATCAAGGTATTTTTGGTTTTGAATATTCCGAAACACTTGCTAAGGAGGATTTCGACCAGGTTTTCAAACATTTAGAATTGGGCGTCGGGGTTATGCATTCCTACATCAGGTACTTCGATCCATTTTAATTAGATAATTGAACATTTTAAAATTCGGTCGTTTAACTGAATAATTTAATGTTGATTATATTTTTTTTAGGCGCTTGTATGACAAGTTGTTGGTCCCCGCTGATTTGACTTCAGTATTCGCATTCTTATCTGCTAGCAGTGTCAACTCACGGACAATAGACCAGACACCAGAAGCAGTCAAAGAGTACACAGTCCAGAGATTTATGGGTGCGAATACGGAGAAGTTGTTTATGTTGCCATATAATACTGGTCATGGGTTAGTTTTTATTCTAAATTCATTTATTATAATTGTTCGATTTTTGCCATATTATATAACATTTCCGTCTAAAATGTTGTCTTATTTTATAGTGGTCACTGGTTGTTGGTCGCAATTAATCCGATTAAAGAAATAGTGTATTATATAGATTCATTGGATGGCGATACAAACAAATATGAAAATCTGAAGAACATGGTTGATACGTAAGTGATGATATATAGTGTTCTGAATAATTATATATGTTTATTTATTATGTGACATTGTTCTAAATATGTGTTTATATTATGTTAGAGTTATACAAATATACAGAGCACAGAGAGATGCAACAGTGCCAAAAAGCAGGGCTAGCAACATCAACTGGATCAGAGTGGAGGTATATTTTCCCATGTTTGACTGTTATAGTGGTTCTACTTATAAAACTATTTAAACTATATATCCTGATAAATGTTCGTTCGCTTTTTTCCTAATACAGTGTCCTCGTCAGCGTGGTGGGATTGACTGCGGATATTTTGTACTGCGCTTTATGAAGGAAATCATTCTTTCTGGTCAATTAGAGATTCCAATCATGGTATGGATCAATTCATGAGTTATATGATTCATTTTGATAATTAACTAATATTTCATCTGAGTAATTAGTATTAAATCGTGCTTGTTCTGTTATATTATGTAGTATTTTGATGAATTCAAATGCGCTACGTACTCGAAAGTAAAATTGGAAGAAATTAAGGAAGAATGGTGTCAATTTATGATTGAGTTAAGAATTCTATAATGTATATTGGATTTGTAATTATGTGTAAATTGTATATTGTATATTGTATATTGTATATTGTATATTGTATAATGTACAATGTTTAAATTATGTGTAAATTATACTTGAGTTAATTTTGTGTAAATTGCAAAGTGTTATTGTATAATGTACAATGTTTAGTTATATTGTGTTGAATTAAAGGCCAAGTGTTGAATTACAATGTTTAAAGGCCAAGTTATATTTAAGGCCTGAATTATAAGCAGGGAATTTAATTGTTATAAGCAGGTTTGTCTAAAAATATATAAAAAATGTGATTTTTCAAAAAAAAAAATTTTAAAAACGTGAAGTATAGACAGCGCTTTTACAAGAAAGCGCTGCTAAAGGGAGAAAAATAGGCATAAAAAAGCGCTGCTATAGGTTAGGAAAGGAGGGGTCTAAGAAAGCGCTTTAAAAAAGCGCTGCTAAAGGGTGGTCTACAAAAGCGCTTTCATAAAGCGCTGCTACAGGGGGGGAGGGGGAGGGAGAATAGGCAGCGCTTTGAAAGCGCTGCTAAAGGGGTAAAAAAGCGCTGCTAAAAGTGATGCCTTTAGCAGCGCTTTTTCCACAAAAAAAGCGGTGCCTTTACCTTTAGCAGCGCCACTTTAGGTAGCGCTTTAAAGCGCTGCTAAAGGTCAAAAAAAGCGCTGCTAAAGGCCATTTTTGGCATAGTGCTTGGAATGAATAAAGTTCGGCGGCAACTCTATTCGAAAGTTTTTTCGCGTTCATTGTGAAGATCGTATTTTTTGAGGTACAAAATTATTGTCCTTTAAGATTCATGTGTTCATTATTGTCCCAGAAGCCCCTTCTTCTCTAAATGCCTATAAGGTTTCCTTGAAGGCCCCTTAGACATTTCATTGTTTTCTTTATATGTAGATCAAATGCGACTAGGCATGCATGGGAATGAGAGGTAATGTAAATATTTTTATTAATATTTTAAATATTTGTGTTATAGTATTAGAACTATCTGACAATGTATTTATTTTTTTACAGTACATTGATACATTAAAATGTATCATCTAAGGTAGGAAGGTTGTAAAGTTGGCACAACCTGATGAACCATGGTTTAAGAATGTCATGCAATTATCTAGATTGCAGGATTTAAGCATGATTGGATATGGTTATATTAACCATGGCTTATTGTTTTCTTTTGTGAAGACATGACATGTAGACACGTCGTCATTTCATCTTCTGATTGGTGAGATGTTCATCACATATGATGATGTATCACGCCTGCTACATCTTTGGATCCGAAAAAATATTAAACTACTCCAAAATCAATAAACCTTAAGCATTAAACATGAGGGTGACTTATTTGAGAGTTGAATTGAAATAGGTATAGATGTCCAACAAAAATCAAAAATCAAAATAATTTGTTAGTTTATTTTAGAAAAATATCTTTATCTCCGAGTATAAGTTTTATTAAAATAAAAAAAAACATTATCTTTAAATATAAATTTGGATATTGAATATCAAGTATTTAGTTAAAATATATATTTTTGATGAAAAGAAATAATATTTTATAGTGTAATTTATAGTAATTATCTTACACATTTAAGAAATGAATACTTAATCTATATATTAAACAAAAGTATTATGTTTTTATGAAATAATAAAGATAAATATTCATAAAATATCTAATGTCTTGTTAATAAATTTGGTCTACCTAGTTTTTCATTTGGTTACATTATCACAATGTGTCAAAGAAAACTAGAAAAGAAATTTTATAGTGATCTAAAAGAACTTTTTTTTTTTAAGTTATGAATAAGCTGTGTAGGTGTTGTGGCACCTAATTTTCCATCTCTTAGTACATGTGTATTATTACTTTGTCCAATATAGTAACATGAACGTTTCTGATTTATTTTTGTATTGAAATACAAGAAAGTGATAGGTATTAATATTCGTGTGGAAATATAGTCGTTGATTACTATATATGGAACTTTTCAAGACTAAAACTAAGAGTTAAATTGAACATATATTAATAGTTGAATGTACATAAATAACAAAATCTTCCAAGAGACTTGTCAGGTGAGTTAATCACCATCCAACCTGTCCACACGCAACACTGTTGTTCGAATAACATAGGTAGGTAGATACCCCTTCAAATTTTATGAAACTTTAATACTTTCTTCTCACTAGTAACTTTGAATTTAATCAATAAACCAATGGAATTCAAAGGTATTAACTTGATCAACTTTAACTTGACAACAACTCTTTTAATGATAATTAATGTTGTCTTTTTATACTTTAATATTTTCTTAAATGTCGCGAGAAAACTTTTTACCTTAAAAGTATTACTCCCTACATCCTGCTAATAAAAGATTTATTTGACCATTACGCATTCTATTTAGAAAAATAAAAAAAATAATGATATTTTTATAACGATTATCATGGTCAAGTATTGAGAATGATAAAAATAATAGGTAAAATATATTTTTTAGGTCTCTTAATTATATCCTCGGATTTACTTGGATTTTTAATTTTTTTTTGTGTCATTTTAGGTCTTTTAATCTTCATCGTTTCATTTGTGTATCTTTGTTTTCGTTTAGGGCAACAACCGATAAAAACTTTGGTAATTTTTATTTGGGTTGTCCAAATTTTAAGGTAAGCCCTAATTTCAGTTTGATTTATGTTCAAATGTGATAAACCCGTTTTGATACATATATGCAATTTTCAAGGATCCTTGCAAAGAGGGTGTGGTTTTTTCAATTGGTTCTGTGAGAATTTGGGAGATGAGAAGGGGAAATTTATGACGAATAAGTTGGAAAGCATAACATAGGAAATTGATGATGCAAAAAAGGAGTTTCAAAAAGTCAGGGAGGAAAATGAAGAATTAGGGAAAGTTGTGATGGAACTTTAAACTCTAGTGAACAAGATCTTGAAGTAGAAAAAATCATGGAATATTAAGTTTCTTGTAATCTTATGTGCATTGCTATTTAGGATGTTTTAGGAGTATGCACCAGTTTGTTTGTATGACTTAAGATGTATCAGTTTGTGTTTGTTAGCAATATCAGTTTGTATGGATGAGTTGGTATGTAGCACATTGTGTCATTTTAATATGAGTTGTTTTTTTGGCAGAATATTGTTTGTAACAGTCCATAAACAAATAAATTTACAATACCAGTTCACATAACATGAATTCCAAAATGATTTTCATAACACATAAATAAATTGATTTGCATAACACACTACATAATTCCATAATGATTCTAAAATGATTCCAAAATGACATTGACATGTTCACAAGACATAACAGAGTTCAAGAAAGGTTCTAAACTGACATTGACATGTTACATAGACATGTTCAAGATGCATTACATAATACCAAAAGTGATTCAAAATATATTAACTAGACAATAGCTAAATAACACTAGATGTTCTTCTTAGGTGTGATTATCTTAGTTTGGGTAGACCTCCTGGTTGTTGGGCCAACTATATTCTTGGTTGCAAAAAACTTGTTGTTGATCCTAGGGGATACAAATGGTCTTCTTACACCTAACTCCTGTGTCTTGCCATTTCCTTGAGTTACGTTGCCTCGAGTTTGAGTTTCTTGAGCTGCACTTCCTTGAGTAGCTGACACTACTACGAAAAACATATACAACAACAGTTAGAAAATGGATAACATCATGCATGACCTGTGCTATTACATAGAGTGTGGTTGTATATATGCTACTTACAATCACGGTCTTATGATCGTTGTAGAAAACCTGAAAGCGCGCTATATATGATCACAGTTGCTATAACTAACTATTGTGGTATATGCATTTAGGTAAATAATATTTCATCAGGATTAATATAAATAACCGTTGTTGAAAATACCCAGAGTTTATTATATAATATGTAGAGTGAACAAAACCAAAGAGTTCTAAAACAAGAATAAATAAACAGAGATCAGGGTAAGGGGGTTAGTTACGCAATAGGAAGGTGTTAGCACCCAAAACGTCTATAGTACTCTATAGGAGCCCTTTGAAATATTTATTCTTTTTGGCTTGAAAAATGTTTGTTTAAAAAGAAGATTGGGGAGATGAGAAGAGAATTATTTTTTAGATTTTTTGTGTTTGAAGAGACTTATCGCCTCATGCCTACGTACCTACAAAGTGCAATATAGGATCAAAACCTCGTAGTTCATGGTACAAATAACAAAAATTTGTTGGTTTTGATTGATTTTAAATGTAAAGACAAATCATCATTTTAACGAAAAAACTACGACTAGTCACCCACAAATATAAGACAACATTTGCATCACCTAAAGATGGAGGATTTTGCTTGGATTATCAACAAGTCTATCACTCAACATCTAAGTAGAAAATGTCAATATCTTAATACTATGGAGAATAGGAGAATTATATCTCAACTAGGGCTGGCAATGAACCAAACCAACTCGAAGATAGTTCGGAATTCGACTCGACAATTAAATCGTTGAACTAGGTTCATGAACCAAATGAGTTGAGTATGAGCGAAAAATTAAGTTCGTTAACTAAATGAGCTGAACTTGAACTATACATAGTTCGACTCGTTAGGTTCATGAGTCAACTCGATTACATATGAAAAGAATTATACTGTCTTTAAGATTAGGTTTAAATATTTACTTCAAATCTTAGACAAATTTAATCTTCAATTTAGTAGTTTTTGAGTTAGACTCTCAAATGTATCTCTTGAAAGTTGTGTAGGTTTTGAATTAGTAGATTTTGAAGATAAAGTTAAATATCAATATGATAACTTTTATTTTATTTTAATATTTTATTTAAAAAATATATATTTATTTAAAATGTCAAATATACTAAAAAATATATATATTTTAAAAAATAGTTTTTAAGTTCGTGAACCATGTGAGCTGAACCTAATGAGATGAACCTAACGAGTCGAATCGAACTGTTCGTGAACTTATAACGAGTCGAGTTTGAGCTTAAAAAAAAGTTCGTGTCGAACTCGAACTCGAACTCGAATTCGAACAATTCTTAACGAGTCGAGCCGAGCTGAGGTGAGTTCGACTCGACTCGACTCATTTCCAGCCCTAATCTCAACTATGGAAATGGCTCATGTCTAAACTTTATGAAAAATTTTAAAATGAAAAGTGCGCAAAGACACAAAAAGTTTGAATGAGGTAAAGTGTTTTTTATATCTTTTTGAAATTGGTCAAAATATGATTAACATTGATTGACATTTATTAAGAAAAACAAAGTTTGAAAATTACTTGAAAAAAGTCAAGGTTTTATTGTGAAATCGGTTTTAAGTTTGAAAATAAGAAGGTTTTTAAAAGAGGGAGAAGATTTTGAAAATTTAAGAAAGGGAGAAGATGAAGTGACTATCCTAAAAAGTAAAATAAAAGGTAGAGATAAGGAGGATCTAACCAACTTGTAGCACACTCCATATCAATCCAAATAAGAATTTTATCCATCTTGAAGCATAGCAAATAAGCAAGCCAAATAAAGGCAAAGATCCATAATACTACAAGCATAGGGAAATGGTCCTAATTCTAAGTCCAAGGGTCCAAGAATAGTCCAAGAAGTCCTAGGTCTAAGAATAGTCCAAGAGCATAACCACAAAGTTAAGAGCACCAAGTTTTTTAGAGGTTTAATCCTTTATTAGTGTTTTGAACAAAGATATGGTCCAAATGGATAAAAGAAAAATGGTGGAAACATAAACATGTGCCCAACAAACAAAGAAAAAATAACGGAAGCATAAACAAAAGTATGATATGAGATGATAATAATGAAGCATAAAGATAAAAGAGAGATAGGGAGCAAGAAGGAAACATAAACAAAGTTAGTACAATGATATCGTTAGTGAGTTATTAATTAGTCATTAGCAAATGATCAACGAAGGATAACTCATGCATTTAAGCCAAAGTTGATGAAAACTTATTAGATGATTGATAAGACCAAAGTCTCCTAACAACAAACTTCATAGGTGATGGACTTAAGACAAATAATCAACCATAATTGGACTTTCAAACATAGGTTTGATCCACGAATGATCAATTTTCCGATTACGGGACAATTTAGCGCTATGTTAAGTAATCGTAATCGAGTTTATGTAGAAACCACGACTATTTGAGGTCGGTCAATAACAATATTAGTGCTAATGCATGCTAGATAAGTGATATGTAGATCACTCTCCGAAAGCAATGCCGCATGAAAAGAAAATATGTGACAATCTCATCTTGCTCAAGAACTTGAAATAAGTTCAAATGGTATCGAAGATTTTCATCGATCAAAATAAAAATGAGAAGGGGAAAGGGAATGCCAAATTGGATTACAAGTTCAAGATCATTCCATCTTTAAGTTCATCCACTCATCTTGGTGGATTAAAGTACTAAACATATCATTAACTCAAAGCCCCTAAAATGAATTGAACAATTCACTTTAAAGATAGATTTGAATTAATGAATGTTTATCCAACTTCATTTACACCCTAACTCCAATGAATTTAAAGAGCAACATGACCATTAAAAGTGAATTCCAAGGAAAAAATCAAAAGGGAATGGAAGAAGAAGAAGAAGAAACCAAAACAATCCCAAAACAAAGCCAAAAAGGTAAAATCAACACTGGGTAACCGGTTATCCTATATCAGGTAACCTGTTACCTTATGCTAAAACAGAAGAAAAACAACAAAATTAACACTGAGTAACCGGTTACCCTATATCAGGTAACCCGTTACCTTATGCTAAAATAGCAGAAAAACAGCAAAATTAACACTGAGTAACCGATTACCCTATATTAGGTAACTCGTTACCTTATGCTAAAACAGCAGCAAAAGGCTTAAAGAAGATGCAGAAACTTGATCAATCATTTCATCAAACACCTCATGATCAAGGATGCAATTGAGCACGAAAATTCAAGTAAAATAACAGCAATGAACACCAATAGAACACAATTTGCTAGATCTAAAGATCAAACAACAAGAACCAATAACGGATCACATTGTGGAAGATGTATCAAGAACAACAATGATAGATTAAGAAATTACCACTCCAAATCTGGAAATTCTTCAAATTAACTCCACAAACCACACTTAAAAGCCTTGATCTACAAGAATTGATGATGAAAAAGTGAATGGATGAGGGTTTAGCTCAAAGATTAGTAAGTTCTAATGGCGAACTTAGTAACTTTCAAAGAGAGAAAGAACTTTGGCGAATTTGGTAATTGGAGAAAATTCAGAGTCAAGAAAGAGTTTGATAAGGTGATTTTCGCTATCCGAAGCTTATGAAATTAAATGAGAGAAATAAGGCCTCTATTTATAGGATTTAGGCTTGGAAAAATTGGTGGATTAAAATTTCGTTTGGAATCAAAATTAGGCTTGAAATTTGAATTTGGAGGGAAATTAATGATCAAGTGGTGATTAGTGAAGGTGTATGGTGGGAATTAATTATAATGAGGTAGGGGATTTAAAATGAAGTGATTTAAAATATTCTCATGTTGCAATATTTGAATTTGGTGCCAAAAATGCTGCAGAATTTGAATTTGCCCAATTTTCATAAAATTCACACGGAGTAACCGGTTACCCAATATCTGGTAACCAGTTACCACAGACACAAATGGTGAAAATGCCCTTTTTTATGTGTTTTCTTGGCTCTGGCTTGATTATTTTGCTTGTAAAAGAAGACATGGAAATAAACACATTGTCGCTTGCGCGAAAATAAGGTGCCGGCATGACAGAAGAGTCGCCACCTTTCGTTATTTATCCCTCAGAGCGGGAAAGGAAACGATCGGAAAAACCTGACGAATAAGGGTAAGACAAGGTCGTCGCAACCATTGTCTGGGTTCGGGAGTCGGTTACGCAAGGGGAAGGTATTAGCACCCCTCACGTCCGTCGTACTCGACGGGATCCTCGCTTGTTTGTTTACTTGGACGGGTTGGTTTTATTCTATCTACCTATCAAGGCTGGCTGAAAAAAAAAGAAAAATGACTCGGCAAAGCATCGCGCTTTATGCCTACGTATTCTCATCAGAGAATGAGAAATCAGAGTCAACGTAGTTCGGCCTACGAAGGGTTATGGGGAAAGGTAGCTCGCCAAGACTTCGCCATCTTGTGCCTACGTACTCTCAACAGGCATGAGAGATCAGAGCTCACGTAGTTCGGGAAACTACAGGAAAAGAGGCTCAACTAGGAGGGAGACTATCAAGTCCTACTGTTGTCATGCCATGGATTCATCCTATGGTTGAGGTTTGAACAGGGCACTCCTAGATGTTGTCATGCATAGGTTTCAACCTAAAAGTCTATCATCAAATCCTCATCAAAGGAAATGAGAGTCCTAAGGGATCATGTCAATGATACACCAAAACAAACAAAAGCATCAGCTTTAACAGTAAAATGCATGCAATGCAAGTGAGGGAGGAAATGTGTGTGGGGCTTCAGCCTCCACAAGCTCGTCTCGTCCTCAAGCCAGTCATGAAATAACAGTAATCATACTGAAAATAAACAACATGCTATCAAGCAATGAACAGATAAAAGAAATGAACTGCCATCAGGCAAACAAAACACAAACTTGAGAAAGAATCAATCTACTCTCTAATACTGACCCTAATCACAGAATCCTAATCAAATCTAAGCAAAGCTCTCAAGCAAAACTCTAACAAGAGAAATCAATCCCAGTCTTCAAGCTTCAGAACAAGCTTACCAAAGAAAGGGAGCTAAGCAAGCAGACTCATAGTGTCTTCCTCAGGAAAGCACTAGGAGGTGTATACTCAGGAATCATACCCTATGTGGCTCAACCACTGTGATCAGTTTACATTCCTCCTCAGGAGAAATTAAACTCACAAGCAGGCTCCAACATCACTGGATACTTAAGAAATCCTATCTGAACTAGGGGAACTAAGTGAATAGACCCATAGGACCTTCCTCAGGAAAGTACTAGGAGGCTTCCACTTAGGAATTGTATCCCATGTGGCTCAACAACATGTGATCAGTTTACATTCCTCCTCAGGAGAAATTAAACTCACAAGTTGGCTCCAACATCATTGGATACTTGAGAAATCCTAGATAAACTAATGGAACTAAGTGAATAGACCCATAGGACCTTCCTCAGGAAAGTACTAGGAGGCTTCCTCTTAGGAGTTGTATCCCATGTGGCTCAACAACATGTGATCAGTTTACATTCCTCCTCAGGAGAAATTAAACTCACAAGTTGGCTCCAACATCATTGGATACTTAAGAAAGAGGTGAGAAGAAAGAATGAAAGTCATTCATAGTGCCTTCCTCAGGAAAGCACCAGGAACTTCCTTCAAACTTCAGGATCTCAGACCTCACAGACAGGGAACAAGACAAGCTCTGGGTCTCTGAATCTTGATCTACAATCTCCTCTTCATGATGCTCACCATCAAAGTCTTCAAGGCAACACAAGCCCCTCAACAAATTCCTCAGAATAAACCCCAAAGATGAACAGACAACCCCAGGGGAGACAAAATCAACAGGCAACTTCAGAAAATGCCTAAAAATACTAAACTAATGGGGAAAAATCTAACAAATATTCATAAGGGTCCTCAACACCTACTCATAACATCTACAAAGGTTTCTACCTAAAAATCAAGATAAAACTCAATCAAAGAAAGGGATTCATCACCTAAACACAATCTAAACCCTAATTAGGATACCCTAAGTCTACCCTAATTAAACTAATCAAAATTTAATTCTAAAAATCTAGAAAAAATCCTATGGGGAACTATGATTCATCATCTAATTGCACAAAAAAGAATGGATTAAAAACCCTAAGGGAAGGTTCTAAAACAATTCCTACAAAATCAAATACCAAATTAAGACTATTAAAAAGCTATTTAATTGGAAAATCTATTAAAAATATTAAACCTAAAAATAAAATCTCAATTTTATTTTTATAATTTTCTACACATTTTCATCTAGTCATAGAAAAAAGAAGGATTAAAAAATCATTTATTTCCAATTTTTAATGAATTATTCAAAACAGAAAAATAAAAGAAGAAAATAAAAACAATTAAAATGAATTAAGGGAGGGGGGGTGTATACAGCAATGCACGCTAGTTAAATGAATTGGGCCAACAAAGAAGGGGGGTGCGAAGAGGAAATAAGCCTAGAACCGGTCTAAATGAAACGCCGCGTTTCATTCTATTTAAAATTTCCCTCTCTTTTCAGACTTAATCTCAGCCATCGGATTGGAAGAATTTGTCAATCTTTGAAACTGATCGAAGGGCTCTCCTTTCGTCTTCTCCAAACAAACTAGGGTTTGCAGAACCCTCCCTCATGCACTCACACCTTCGAGCCCTTCTATCTCTCTCTACACGCCACGGCTTCACTCGACTCAAACATGAAAAATGATCTATTAAATGCCTAGAACACAATGGTACGAGTAGTTTTTCTTGATTCCTCCTGGGTTGTTCTAACAGAATGCCTAAACATCTTGGTACAACCATGGTTATCTGATATCAACTGAGATCAACCTTCATTAAACTTCAGTATAATGATGCAATCATGCTCTACATGCTATCCTGGTTATTCTAACCTAATTCTTGCTACCTAAAACTCATTAAACAGCCAGCTATGGAAGATTAAAGATTCATGGTTCTGGTGTGAAACCTCACCAATCTTGCTCTGATTCAAGGGAAAGAATCCTCTACCCTAGCACAATCATTCTATACCTATAAAACCAACTAAAACTCAATAATTAAGATGGAAGAAAGTGAAGAAAGAACCTGTCAAGAAGTTAATGGTGAGGCTCGAGGGGATGCTTGCAAGGCTTGAAATTGGTTCAAGATGATCCCACAATGGTCCTCAACCTTCTGTTTGCACTTGTGGTGGTGGAGATGGCTTGTAGTGGAAGATATCTTGGATTGCTTCAACTTGAAGAAACTTCTCCAATGGCTATGTATCTCTCTCTCTCCTCTGACTTGGCTCAAGTTTCACCAACCTCTCATCACTCTTTATGGCATTCTTTTTATAACAATTGATGGATGCTTCTAGATTCATCTAGAACGGGGTGGAAACTTCATGAAAGTCTCATGTGATGATAAGTTGGATTTCTCATATACCATATGCTATGCCTTGCAATTCATTGCCAAATTCTCCTTACATGAGTTATTGAGTGTGGATGAGTGAAAAACAAGTGCATTTTTGGCTTGTGTAGGGTTTTGCAAAGTTGCCCTCTTATGCAAGCAACAAATTTCCAAAGGAACCTCATTTTTTAAGCCTCAAATGAAAATTCTATTTAAACCAAAGTTCTTAAAATGGTTTTTCCAATCAAAATGATATATTGGATGACCTATTTTGGATTTGTGGATCTCCCAAATCACTTTTCAATTTCAACTTTTCAAAGTTATAAGTCATTTTTAGTTCATTTTTGACCAATCATGTAATCTTGTGCTATGAGCTTTTCCAACAATTTGTGACCTTCTTTCTAGACTTAAAATCACATTTTGAGCAACTTTCATGTTTTGAGTTTTTCCATTTGAAGCTTGGAAATAGGAGTTTTAGGCATTGGCTAAAATGACCTATAACTGACAAATGACCAAAATACCCTTGCCTTGTTCAAACCATAAGTTGAGTTCCACAAATCCAATCAAGGACTTCTACCACTCAAATTAAAGCTAAGAAGATGCTCTTCAACATTCATGTTGACCAAGAACTCATAGGAATCATCCTACTAGGGCAAAAGTTGTCTGCAAGTTGGGTGACTTTCAAGGACCCAGATTCACACACCTCTGCTGACCTGTAATTTGTCAAAACCATAACTTGAGCTCTGTAACTCCTATCAAGGACTTCCACCACTCAAATTAAAGCTAAGAACAAGCTCTACAACATTCATGTTGTGGGGAAGATGAGATATCAATCACATCTAGGGCTAAAACTGCCTGGAAGATAGGGATCAAATTAGGGTTTTTCCACTGACAATCCTCAGAAACCCTGACTTGAAACTTCTCAAACTCCTCAATCATGATGAGTTGGTCTAGGAATCATATTTACAACATCTCTATGCATCATTCCATGATCTCATGGCCCTTGGATTAGGTCTCAACCTTCTCCAAATCTTCAGCTGATCCAGGGTTGACCTAGTCAAAACCCTAATTCTACCATTCATGGTTGAATCTTCTGAATTCTTACACAATGACATCTCAGGGCTTCATGAAGGCTATCAAGACATCTCATATGCTTTCCCAAAACATCAAATTCATTCTCAAAGTCTCAGAATCATCTGAGGAGCACCCACAACTCTCAAACTGTGAAGCACACAACCCTGGTTTCAACCAACTCCTCTGAGGATCTCTTGAACTCTCTGATGAAGGTATCAACTTTCAAACACTCAATGAGTAAATAATTGTTGGTCAAATTTTGGGGTGCAACAGCTGCCCCTATTCAAACGGCTTGAACCTGACTGGGTGAGAAGCGAACGGCTCTCAACCAATCAAGGTACGAGATGGTTGAATACCGGTAAACCCGAAAATTTGCCAACTGCACGAGCACACGGTACTCTGCGGGGAACAAATCTTCGAACACTGCAACCTTAGCTGCTCAACAACTGGCTGGAGAGATACCGATCTGACATCGCCGCCGGAAACAAACATCATTCTGAGAGACACTCGACATCGCCGTCGTACAAACATCCAACCTCGCTGCCGGAAACAAACATAATCTGACCTCGCCGTCGGATAATCAAAATACCCTGAAGCTACTCCGCTGGGAATGAGACTTAACCGAGCACACTCTGATCTGGGGTTCACCCTCAGAACCATAACGAACATTGGAATACTACTGCACACTGCCCACTGTAGAACTTCAACATTAAAGACATATGAAACCCTGGCCCCTGGCCACTCCAGATCCGCTGGAAAAAATATTCAAGTATTTCCGAATATAGATGGAACCCTGGCCCCTGGCCACTCCAGATCCGCTGGAGAATCTTCAAGTATTTCTGAAGATAGATGAAACCCTGCCCGTCGGCTATTCCAGCTTCAGCTAGAAAGAACATCCTTGGCCTTCAAGGATGTAAACTTTGCCCGTCGGCAACTCTGCAGGAGGCATCTTCGACTTCAGTCTAAAGCAATGGTCCTTGACCTTCAAGGATACATGGAAATGCCTTCAGGCAACTCCACCTCTGCTATAGAGCATCCGAGACTTCAGTCAGGGATATACTTCGGCCTTCAGTCCGAAAAATGAATCCTAGGTCATTCATGACCTTGGGGATAACCTTGCCCTCAGGCACCTTCGCTTCAGCTTAGGAAAATTGTGACTTCAGTCAGAGAAATGGTATCCTGAGCCATTCATGACTCTACGGGGATTCAAACACTTTGCCTTCAGGCAAAACTCCGCTTCAGCTGGAGAAACATCTTCGACTTCAGTCAGAAGAAACACTATTCACTAGATCGTAATCAATCATCTCCTCAGGACAACTGACTTGGTCTTCAGACTCACACGAATCACTCTGTTGTATCTACAACCCTGGAACCTTATCTTCAGCCACCCGTTGATTCTTCAACACGGGAATCTGAACTCACCGGGACCTTCTGATATCGCCATCGGGCGCTTACGAAATCCATCTTCAGATTAGACATCGTTGTTGGAGCAGACATATCACGCCGCTGAGGACTTCAAGAATCAATCTTGAACAAACAGATCCGTCGGGCATCTTCAAGAATCGTCCTGAACTAATAGCCTTTCTGGAGCAAACATTCTGTTGGGAATTCCAGGAATCTTCCTGGGCGACTCCTGCTGGAGGTGCTATTGGGGAGCTCAAGTATCATACTAGGCGAACAACTCGGGAAGCTGTACTGAGGTCTTAAGAATCATCTTAAGCAAATGGCCCTGCTGAGGGGCTTGAGAATCATCTCGAACTGAAGACTTAGCTGGGGATCTCAAAAATCATCTCGAGCAAGCGAACTGTGGGAGATTACACCGGGGTCTTGGGAATCATCTCAAGAAATCGACCTTGTTGGAGAGAATGTCAGGAATCGTCCTGAGCAACTAGTCTCTTGGTAGTACACCTGTACAACAAGAATGATGATGACCTAGATCATGCTTATGATGCATATGCTTCTGCGCTATGCCCCACATGGTGGGAGTGATATGCATTTATGCTAAATGCTATGCAATCATGCACAATGCTATGCAATCATGCACAATGCTATGCAATCATGCACAAAGATGCGATCCCATCAGCAAAATAAATGCCGAAGGGGGAAATCTTCCTGTCAAGGAGAAAGAACCACTCAGGTAGAGGAGTCATCCTGCTGAGGAGAATGTGAACATGCCAATATCAATTAGGCTCTGTCTGGGGAATTGATCTTCCGCGAACTGCTGCAGGGGACGAAGCTCTACGAGAACTTGGATCTGCTGATATCAATCGCGAGAATGAATTGCGCGGCCGTCTCGGCTACTCTTCTGGGGATAACAACTCTGTGGGGAACCAACTTCAGCTGCTCCACACTCTACTGGGGAAAAACCAATCATGATCTGATCAACTTCCAAGGATTCGGATCTCTTGGACATCTGCAAACCTGGCTGAGGAAGGAGAAATCGTTCTGCTTCGCTGGATAGAGTACGACTCTGGGGGAATACAACATCAGCTGCCCCACGCTCTGCTGGGGAAAATTGATCATGATCTGATCAACTTCCAAGGATTCTGCTTTTCTGCGGACTTAGCCGGGGATAGAAATCATTCTACTTTACTGGAAAGTGCGACTCTGATGGGGAATTCGATTCCACTGGGGAAGAAAGAATCATCTGACTTCGGGGGAGAGTACAACTCTGCCGGGGAATACAACATCAGCTGTTCCAACACTCTACTGGGGAAGAGGGAATCATCCAACTTCAGGAGAGAGCATGACTCTGGTGGGGAATCTCAATTCCGCTGGAGACCTCAGTCTGGCATCATCAGTCACTGCATACTTCGGTATACGACTAGCTTTTTGCGAAACCTGCACTTGTGACCCGGTGCGGGGGAAGACACCTGCTTCGGTGACTTTACTGGGGAAAATACGAGCTTCAGCTTCCCGAACATTTCTCTGAAATCTGCACTTGTGACCCGGTGCTGGGGATAGAAGACATCATTCTTCGGCGCTCGACTCAGCTGATGAGGTGACATTCCTTCAGGATGCGTCTGCTTGGGGAAGAGAATCACCTCTACCTGGGGAAGACATATCAATGCTCACTATTCTGATTCTGATTCTGCGGAGGAGAGACTACTGAACTCTGCTGAAGAAGGAGGATTCATCCTGCTTCGGGGATACGCACGGCACATCTTCTGGCAAGGTGCTACACCTGCAACAGCACAAACAAACAGACAAGATACCCTCCTCAAAGGGGCCTATCAGGGTTATTATCTCGTGACAATGTCCAGTTAGTTAATCGTTTCAACAATCAATGGGCTTAGGCCCGCAAGTTTATGTATGCGCATTTTATCAAAAAAAACACATCGGCGTTATCATTCGCAAACAAAACAGATAAATGCTAAACAGACAAGTAGAATTGCTGAATAATGTGCATTTTATTGATGATGAACCCCTGAATGGGCAAAAACGTTTTACAACAGAGGCAAGCTCCTGGAATGAGGAAGCCGCGCAAAAAGAAAACATAAATATACATCAGTATATACAAATGTCGGCAATCGAGGCGTAGACGAACACCATGAGTTGATCCCTCTAAGACCCACTCGACTTCGATACTTCTCCGATGCTTCAGCTTTGGAAGAGATTGATTCAGATAAACGGCCCTCAGGTCTTCCGAACCACTAAACAATGAAAGTCCATACGCGGAACGCAGTCATTTGCTTATTTAAATCCCTAACTTTTGCGTGAACCGCCCTTCCGGGTTTTCAGTTCACCGGGATACCCTTTTTTGCCGAAGCCGCCCAGTGTAGGTTTTCGACTTCGCGGGTGTACATTTTTCAATATATCCCTCATTTTTGCCCGAACCTTTTATTCTGTTTTTGGTTCGCCGGGATGCCCCTTTTTTGCCTGGACTCTTTCCTTTTTTGTCCAGCAGGTCGCTTTCAAGCAAAGTATTTTTTAACTGCGTCCGCGTTCACCGGGGATGCAAAATCTTCACCATCCATCGTGGATAACAACAAAGCTCCTCCCGAGAAGACCTTGCTGACGACATACGGCCCTTCGTAATTCGGAATCCACTTGCCCTGGTGATCGGAATGTGGCGGAAGAATCTTCTTCAGGACGAGATCACCCGTCTGAAAGCTTCGAGGACGTACCTTCTTATCATAAGCTTTCTTCATTCGGCTTTGGTACAGGCGACCAAATGCAATCGATGCTAACCTCTTCTCGTCCATCAGGCTGAGCTGGTTCAAGCGATTCGTCACCCATTCTGCCTCATCAAGTTTCACATCAACCAAAACTCGCAAAGAGGGAATCTCCACTTCTAGCGGTAGGACAGCTTCCATACCGTACACCAAGGAGAAAGGAGTTGCCCCGGTCGACGTACGCACCGTCGTACGATAACCGTGCAAGGCAAACGGCAGCATCTCGTGCCAATCTTTGTACGTCACAACCATCTTCTGAACAATCCTCTTGATGTTCTTGTTGGCCGCTTCAACGGCGCCATTCATCTTCGGCCGGTAAGGAGATGAGTTGTGGTGTTCAATCTTGAAGCTCTGGCACAGCTCCTTCATCATCTTATTATTCAAATTCGAACCATTGTCAGTAATGATCCGCTCGGGAATTCCATAGCGACAGATGATGTCCCTCTTTATGAACTTAGCCACCACCTGCTTGGTCACATTAGCGTACGAGGCTGCCTCCACCCACTTGGTGAAGTAGTCGATAGCTACCAGAATAAAGCGATGACCATTGGATGCGGTGGGCTCGATCTTGCCTATCATGTCAATGCCCCACATGGAGAACGGCCAAGGGGAGGACATGACATTCAATGGGCACGGCGGCACATGAACTTTATCAGCATAAATCTGGCATTTGTGACATTTCTTCGCGAATCTGAAGCAATCCGACTCCATAGTCAACCAGTAATATCCTGCTCTCAGGATCTTTCTCGTCATGGCATGCCCGCCGGCGTGCGTACCAAATGTGCCCTCATGGACTTCTTCCATGAGCATACTTGCCTCTTTCTCATCTACACATCTGAGTAGCACGAGATCGTGGTTTCTCTTATACAGCACTCCATCAGGGTTGAGGTAAAAGTTTCCAGATAGCCTCCTCAGAGTCTTCTTATCCTGGGTTGACGCACCCGCAGGATACTCCTTAGTCATAAGGAAGGTCTGGATGTCGTGGAACCATGGCTTGCCGTCAGCGGCATCCTCGATTGCGAACACATATGCTGGTCTGTCAAGACGCGAAAGAACAATGCTTGGAGCTTCATTCCAAAGATTGACCTTATACATTGAAGCCAACGTGGCTAAAGCATCAGCCATTTGATTTTCAGCCCGGGGTACATGATGAAGTTCTACTCGATCAAAGAACGGAAGCAGCCTCCTGGCATAATTCATGTACGGCACTAGATTCGGTTGACGAGTTTCCCACTCCCCTTTGATCTGATTGATTACAAGCGCTGAGTCACCATATATGTCTAGATTCTTGATTCTCAAATCAATTTCCTCTTCTAGACCCATAATACACGCTTCGTACTCGGCTTCGTTGTTGGTAACTGGAAACGTCAGTCTCGCAGTAAACGGGATGTGGGATCCGTGAGGAGTTGTGATGATAGCCCCGATACCACTTCCGTAGGAATTAACCGCTCCGTCGAATATCATCTTCCACTGAGACTTCCTATCCAGCCCCTCATCGGGCAATGGCTCATCGCAATCCTTCGCTTTGAGAAACATAATGTCCTCGTCAGGGAACTCGAACTTCATCGGCTGATAGTCTTCGATTGGCTGTTCGGCAAGGTAATCAGATAATACGCTTCCCTTGATGGCTTTCTGAGAGACGTACTGAATATCATATTCCGTTAACACCATCTGCCATCTGGCAATCCTGCCCGAAAGAGCCTGCTTCTCGAAGACGTACTTGATCGGATCCATCTTTGAAATCAGCATAGTGGTGTGATTGAGCATATACTGTCGTAGACGTTTGGCGGCCCAAGCTAATGCACAACACGTCTTCTCCAGCATCGAGTACCGAGATTCACACTCAGTGAACTTTTTACTCAAATAATAAATGGCATGCTCTTTTCTGCCCGTCTCGTCGTGTTGACCGAGAACACACCCCATACTATTCTCCAGAACTGTCAAGTACATGATTAATGGCCGTCCAGCCACTGGGGGTATCAAGATCGGAGGTTCTTGAAGATACTGCTTTATCTTATCGAATGCCCTCTGGCAATCCTCATTCCAAGTAATCGCCTGATTTTTCTTTAACAACTTGAACATCGGTTCACAAGTGGCCGTGAGCTGGGAGATAAACCTCGCAATGTAGTTTATTCGGCCCAAGAAACCACGAACTTCTTTTTCTGTTTTCGGCGCTGGCATCTCTTGGATAGCTTTTATTTTCGCAGGATCAACTTCAATACCTCGTTCACTAACGATAAACCCCAATAACTTTCCGGACCGCACTCCGAAAGTGCACTTGTTAGGATTCAGCCTCAGCTTGAACTTCCTAAGCCTTTCGAACAGCTTCAGCAAATTGACCAGATGCTCATCCTCCGTTTGGGACTTTGCAATCATGTCATCAACATAGACCTCGATCTCATGATGAATCATATCATGAAACAAAGTTACCATTGCTCGCTGGTAAGTGGCCCCTGCGTTCTTCAGACCGAAGGGCATTACCTTGTAGCAAAACGTGCCCCAGGGGGTAATAAACGTTGTTTTCTCCATGTCCTCCGGCGCCATCTTAATCTGATTGTAACCGGAGAAGCCATCCATGAACGAAAACACGGAAAACTGGGCTGTATTGTCGACCAACACATCGATATGAGGCAACGGGAAATCATCCTTAGGGCTCGCCCTATTCAAATCCCGATAATCGACGCACATGCGTACCTTACCGTCCTTCTTCGGTACAGGCACTATGTTGGCGACCCACGGAGGGTAGGTGGTAACGGCTAGAAATCCTGCGTCTAACTGCTTCTGGACCTCTTCTTTGATTTTTACAGCCATGTCTGGTCTCGTCCTCCTGAGCTTCTGCTTGACTGGAGGGCAATCTTCTCGCAACGGCAAGCGGTGAACCACGATATCTGTGTCAAGTCCGGGCATATCCTCATATGACCAAGCAAAGACGTCACTATACTCTCGAAGCATCTCGACCAGTCTATGCTTGACATCATTCTGCAGCGCAGCCCCAATTCTGACATTCCTGATAAGCTCCTCAGATCCCAGATTTATGATCTCAATATCCTCTTCATGAGGCAGAATAACCTTCTCCTCTTGTCTCAACAAGCGGGCCAATTCTTCCGGAAGGTCTTCGTCTTCATCAATCTCATCCTCGGCTTGATAGATCGGGCAATCAAAGTCGTAGTGAGCCGTAGAGGGTCCAGAGTCGATGTCGTCTGTTACGTGGATCCTGCAATAACAAGGGTTAAGTTTAAAGCAAGAATATGCAGGTTAGCACGAACCTCGTTGCCATTTTGCTGTTTTTCAAAACAAACATAAAATATGAATAACAGAGAACACGATATTTGATTACAAAGAAAACGCCTTTTATTTATTAACAAAATGCATATACATAATCCAACAAGGCCCTGACAGTAAAACCACTATGCCCCGGGCAGGACATAGGGTTGTACAAAGATTGTAAAAAGCAAATCATTACTCTTCACTCGTCAGCTCGATAATCTCCTTGATGGTCCAATTGTGAAGGCGCTCGCCTGGCTTGCTCGGTTGAATCCAGGCATCAAGATCACAATCACTGTCTCCGCTGTCCTCCGACGCTGCGTTAACACTCTCGAAGATTACTCCTCCCTTGGTGAATAGGATCGGCCCTTTCCCACGAGATGAGCTACCAGAAGAAGATGAAGCCTCAGCTTCAGGAGAATACCCCAATCCAAACTTATCCTGTTTGAATGGTATATCCAAGACATGCCCCCAGCCTGGGGTGGAACCAGCTTCGACAACAGCTCTAGCTTCCTTAAACGAAGAGAGGTTCACCTCTTGCTTCTCTGCAACAACGGGAGCTACCTCCTTCACCCTGACGGTTTCAAAAGCCTGGCAAAGAGTCTCATGGATCTTGCCATCCATTTCGACATACTTAAAGGACGACAGGTGGCTTACCATGATGTCCTCCTCTCCACAGACTGTCACTATGCTGCCCCCAACAGCATATTTAAGCTTCTGATGCAGCGTGGACGTCACGGCACCAGCAGAATGAATCCATGGACGACCTAAGAGGCAACTATAGGCGGGCATGATATCCATAATATAGAACACCGCATTAAACGTCTCTGGTCCAACTTGAATTGGCAGGGTCAATTCTCCGAAGACGTGGCGCTTGGTTCCGTCAAAGGCCTTCACGACCAGATCACTGGGCGTGCACAGCAGTCCCCGGGTATCCAACTTCATTAGTGCCTTCTTCGGAAGCACGTTGAGCGAGGAGCCCGTATCTACTAGGACATGTGACATAATCGTGCCTCTGCACTCTATCGAGACGTGCAGGGCATTGTTGTGATCTCTCCCCTTGGGCGTCAGCTCCAGGTCTGTAAAACCCAGCCCATTACCAGCATTGACATGGGCTACTACTTCCTCGAGTTGGTTAACTGATATCTCCTGCGGCACGTATGCAGCATTCAATACTTTCAGCAACGCGTTGCGGTGCGCTTCAGAACACAGCAACAGGTTAAGAATCGAGATCTTCGACGGAGTCTGGTGAAGATGATCTACAATCTTGTAGTCACTTTTCCTGATCAGCCGCATGAACTCTTCAGCATCTTTAACCAACAAGTCTTTCTCTGCCCCCGCAGGAACCTCTTCAACAGCTTTGCCTTTGCCTTTGTCCATAGCGTCAGCCCGGACTACCTTCTCTGCTGCGACCTCTGCCGGCGCGAACACTCTACCACTTCTGGTGATACCACTGGCTTCAGCAAGATTCTGCGCAGTCGATCTAGACGGATCAAGCTCTATCTTCTGACCGTTACAATACACTTCGGCGCCATAATGCCACGGGACGGCATTTGTGCTCTCGAACGGGATCGGTCCGGCCCTGGTGATGGTAATAGTAGGCGGACGAGGTGCAGAAATAGTGATAGGGTGGCGAGGAATGGTGATAGTAGCAACTTCGTCCGCCTGCTTCAGCACGACTTCCCCTGACGCATTCTCAACGCTTCGACTAAACTGCAAAATACCCTCGGTCATCAGACTCTGGATACCTTCACTCAACTGCTCACACCCATCAGGAAGTGTATCACATGCCATACAAAACTCTCCATATCCGGGAAAGAAGCCTTTCTTCAGCAGCTTAGCTTTAACAAAACTCAACGGCGTCTTTAAATCTCTGACATCAGTCAGCAGGTCTGAATTCTCTTCAGTGATAACAGCATTTACTCCGCCTCCCCTATGATGAGGCATGGGGTTCTTGGTGACGTTGGGCACGTTGTCAGAAAAGTTGATCACCTTGGCGTCAACCAAGTCCTGGACTTTATGCTTAAAAGCTTTGCAGTTCTCAACTGTATGGCCAGGTGCCCCAGAATGAAATTCACATGTAGCATTAGCATCGTACCCGGGTGGTGGTGCCCCTGTCAAGGGAGCCAACGTCCTTTTCTGAACTAATTGGAGCTGAAGCAGCGTCTGCAGAAGCTGGGTATATGACATAGGAGGAGTTTCCAAATGACGGTTTGCCAGGGGACCCCGATTCTGATATCTCTTATATCCCGGATTATTCTGTTGCTGGGGCTGCTGCTGCGGCTGCGGGGGTGCAGCTGGGATGTTTATGCTAGCGATCTGAGACTGAGGGCCCTTGCCCTTTCTCCTAGTATTAGTGACAGCACTGGCATCGCCCTCTCGACGTTTGCCAGTATAAGGTTTCTTGCTAGCTCCTCCAGATGAGGATGATTCGCCTTGAATCTTGCCGATCTTTATACCATTTTCCACATGCTCGCCCAAAGTGATGAGGGCCGAGAATGTTCCGGTCATGCCACTGATTAGCTTCTCATAATAGACTCCGGGAAGAGTAGCCACGAACATTTGTACCAACTCACGCTCAACCATCGGCGGTTGAACCCGAGCAGCCAATTCACGCCACCGCTGGGCGTACTCTTTGAAGCTTTCATTGCCCCGCTGCGAGAGATTCTGAAGCTGAACTCGGTTGGGAGCCAAGTCGCTATTATACTGATAGTGGAGAACAAATGCTTCAGCGAGATCTTTCCACGTTCGCACAGCAGCGGGTTCCAGGCCCATATACCATTCGAGCGATGGGCCAGAAAGGCTATCCTGAAAGAAGTGCATCAGCAACTTCTCATCATCAGAATAAGCGGACATCTTTCTGTAATAAGATCGGAGGTGAACACGGGGACAAGTAGTGCCTCTATACTTCTCAAAGATAGGCACCTTGAACTTGTGGGGTACTTTAAAGTCAGCAATCAGCCCGAGTTTGGACATGTCAACGCCCAATGTATTCTGATTTTCTATATCTCTCATTTTATCTTCCAGCGCCTTGAACCTGAGTCGAGCCTCAGCAGTCAACTCAGCCTCTACACCTCTCTGAGAGAAAATGTCGTCCTGATGGTCCTCCAGCCACGGTTGAGGTATCACCATATTTCCTGCACCAACATTGCCGTTGACCGGCCCCACGGTAACATTGGCTCCCAAACCACCATTGACGGCGCCCGCCGCATTAAGTCCGAGATTAGTCATAAGATTGCCGTTAGCACTACCGTTGCCTCCGGCAGCAGGAACAACGTTCTGTGGAGTATCCCCTTGAGGAGGAGTGGGTACGGCCCCGCCGTGAAGTATTCCATTGCTGTCAACCCTGGAGATGAGAGGTTGAACCAAAGTACGCAGCTGATCTTGCCCGTTCGCAACTACTTGCATCAGCTCCATAAAACGATCCATCCTTTCACGAAGCTCCTGAACATCTGACTGTACTTGGTCCATGATCCTCGTTTGATTGGCGCGAGTTGAGTAGCGGTGGATGAATCTTTGATCAATCCTGGAGATTGAAAACAGCTCGGAACCTGAGTACCTGAAAAACCTGTCAACATCAAGGGTTAGGAAAAGGTAACAGAATGTATGTCATGCAAGAATGCTTCATGCAAATGCATGCGTGTGTCTGCGTGCTTGAGAGATTTCCCCCGATCCTGGCGCCTGCTGGCAATAATAAGGAGAGGAATCTGGGCCCAATCATGGAAACAGCAACCTTACATAGCAATAGTCAGATTCGACACATCAAGGACCGAGAACTCATACGCAACAGTCTTTCTGAGAACGGTTGCAGTAACACAATGAGAGATCTTGGATCGGGGAAACGGTACCTGTCACAGACACACGCTAATGGAATGATTATGCAAGCTAATGCAAAATGCAGGTATGCAACAATATATCCAGGTGGATGCTGTGGAGATTCGATGTCAACAGTCGCTGCTGAGAAGGAAACCCCGGTGTAAAACCCCTGATCTGATCTGTTATGAATAACCATATGATAGGATCGGGATCAAACTTCTGCTCTGACGAGAATAACGGCCTGATAATAAAGACCTTGGATGCAAGATCAAAGAATATCTGTTGATGAAGTCCTCAGACCCCAAATCACAAATCTGCCCTCTCAAGAACAAATACACAGCTGCTGATGAGATCTTCAAACCCCACTCAAAATCTGCCCTGTCAAGAACAAAATAACAACTGCTGACGAGATCCTCAGACCCCACTCAAAAATCTGCTCCAACAAACCTCTGATAACAATACTCTGATCAAAGCCTGCTCTATCAAGAACAGACAAACATCCGATGATAAGATCCTCTGATCAAACCCTTGCTCTATCAAGAACATATCTGCAACTGAGAACCCAACATAACTGATTCACTGTCAAGAAAACCAGGTAGTCTGGAGGTCAAAGTTTCCTGCAATATCCCGACCCCACTCACAGGTATGATGGACCTAATCCACGGACAAAGGTACGGCATCCTATGCGGTCGTCAGCGTCACAGACATTCATGAGTGACAATACGATTCCCAGAAGGAGTGGCATCGTCAAGTCATGAAGAGGCCTCTCTTAGCTGACTTCCAAATGATCGGTCCCCAGAGTCGACAATCCTCACGTCTGGACTCCCCTCAGATCCTCAGGACCGGAAAGGAGCACCTCTGCAAGAATCTCATCTGAGCGCAGATTTTCGTAGGGAACTGTGCCTGCTCAGCAGACAGGTTCGTCTACTACTTCTCCGCAACTATATCTAGGTGTGTACTCAAGCCCAGGTCCGGCTTTTCACTCACAGTAACATCCCTCTCCCACAGCAGCACAGATAATCATATCAAACTGGAAATAAAATGCGGGAAATAAAATGCGGGAAGTAAAGATGCGATAAATAAACGCAACCCAACAAGCAAACACACAAACGATAGGATTGACTCTCATAGGGAACCGGAGAACCAGAGATTCTGGGTTCAATCCCCAGCAGAGTCGCCAGCTGTCGCTTGCGCGAAAATAAGGTGCCGGCATGACAGAAGAGTCGCCACCTTTCGTTATTTATCCCTCAGAGCGGGAAAGGAAACGATCGGAAAAACCTGACGAATAAGGGTAAGACAAGGTCGTCGCAACCATTGTCTGGGTTCGGGAGTCGGTTACGCAAGGGGAAGGTATTAGCACCCCTCACGTCCGTCGTACTCGACGGGATCCTCGCTTGTTTGTTTACTTGGACGGGTTGGTTTTATTCTATCTACCTATCAAGGCTGGCTGAAAAAGAAAAGAAAAATGACTCGGCAAAGCATCGCGCTTTATGCCTACGTATTCTCATCAGAGAATGAGAAATCAGAGTCAACGTAGTTCGGCCTACGAAGGGTTGTGGGGAAAGGTAGCTCGCCAAGACTTCGCCATCTTGTGCCTACGTACTCTCAACAGGCATGAGAGATCAGAGCTCACGTAGTTCGGGAAACTACAGGAAAAGAGGCTCAACTAGGAGGGAGACTATCAAGTCCTACTGTTGTCATGCCATGGATTCATCCTATGGTTGAGGTTTGAACAGGGCACTCCTAGATGTTGTCATGCATAGGTTTCAACCTAAAAGTCTATCATCAAATCCTCATCAAAGGAAATGAGAGTCCTAAGGGATCATGTCAATGATACACCAAAACAAACAAAAGCATCAGCTTTAACAGTAAAATGCATGCAATGCAAGTGAGGGAGGAAATGTGTGTGGGGCTTCAGCCTCCACAAGCTCGTCTCGTCCTCAAGCCAGTCATGAAATAACAGTAATCATACTGAAAATAAACAACATGCTATCAAGCAATGAACAGATAAAAGAAATGAACTGCCATCAGGCAAACAAAACACAAACTTGAGAAAGAATCAATCTACTCTCTAATACTGACCCTAATCACAGAATCCTAATCAAATCTAAGCAAAGCTCTCAAGCAAAACTCTAACAAGAGAAATCAATCCCAGTCTTCAAGCTTCAGAACAAGCTTACCAAAGAAAGGGAGCTAAGCAAGCAGACTCATAGTGTCTTCCTCAGGAAAGCACTAGGAGGTGTATACTCAGGAATCATACCCTATGTGGCTCAACCACTGTGATCAGTTTACATTCCTCCTCAGGAGAAATTAAACTCACAAGCAGGCTCCAACATCACTGGATACTTAAGAAATCCTATCTGAACTAGGGGAACTAAGTGAATAGACCCATAGGACCTTCCTCAGGAAAGTACTAGGAGGCTTCCACTTAGGAATTGTATCCCATGTGGCTCAACAACATGTGATCAGTTTACATTCCTCCTCAGGAGAAATTAAACTCACAAGTTGGCTCCAACATCATTGGATACTTGAGAAATCCTAGATAAACTAATGGAACTAAGTGAATAGACCCATAGGACCTTCCTCAGGAAAGTACTAGGAGGCTTCCTCTTAGGAGTTGTATCCCATGTGGCTCAACAACATGTGATCAGTTTACATTCCTCCTCAGGAGAAATTAAACTCACAAGTTGGCTCCAACATCATTGGATACTTAAGAAAGAGGTGAGAAGAAAGAATGAAAGTCATTCATAGTGCCTTCCTCAGGAAAGCACCAGGAACTTCCTTCAAACTTCAGGATCTCAGACCTCACAGACAGGGAACAAGACAAGCTCTGGGTCTCTGAATCTTGATCTACAATCTCCTCTTCATGATGCTCACCATCAAAGTCTTCAAGGCAACACAAGCCCCTCAACAAATTCCTCAGAATAAACCCCAAAGATGAACAGACAACCCCAGGGGAGACAAAATCAACAGGCAACTTCAGAAAATGCCTAAAAATACTAAACTAATGGGGAAAAATCTAACAAATATTCATAAGGGTCCTCAACACCTACTCATAACATCTACAAAGGTTTCTACCTAAAAATCAAGATAAAACTCAATCAAAGAAAGGGATTCATCACCTAAACACAATCTAAACCCTAATTAGGATACCCTAAGTCTACCCTAATTAAACTAATCAAAATTTAATTCTAAAAATCTAGAAAAAATCCTATGGGGAACTATGATTCATCATCTAATTGCACAAAAAAGAATGGATTAAAAACCCTAAGGGAAGGTTCTAAAACAATTCCTACAAAATCAAATACCAAATTAAGACTATTAAAAAGCTATTTAATTGGAAAATCTATTAAAAATATTAAACCTAAAAATAAAATCTCAATTTTATTTTTATAATTTTCTACACATTTTCATCTAGTCATAGAAAAAAGAAGGATTAAAAAATCATTTATTTCCAATTTTTAATGAATTATTCAAAACAGAAAAATAAAAGAAGAAAATAAAAACAATTAAAATGAATTAAGGGAGGGGGGGTGTATACAGCAATGCACGCTAGTTAAATGAATTGGGCCAACAAAGAAGGGGGGTGCGAAGAGGAAATAAGCCTAGAACCGGTCTAAATGAAACGCCGCGTTTCATTCTATTTAAAATTTCCCTCTCTTTTCAGACTTAATCTCAGCCATCGGATTGGAAGAATTTGTCAATCTTTGAAACTGATCGAAGGGCTCTCCTTTCGTCTTCTCCAAACAAACTAGGGTTTGCAGAACCCTCCCTCATGCACTCACACCTTCGAGCCCTTCTATCTCTCTCTACACGCCACGGCTTCACTCGACTCAAACATGAAAAATGATCTATTAAATGCCTAGAACACAATGGTACGAGTAGTTTTTCTTGATTCCTCCTGGGTTGTTCTAACAGAATGCCTAAACATCTTGGTACAACCATGGTTATCTGATATCAACTGAGATCAACCTTCATTAAACTTCAGTATAATGATGCAATCATGCTCTACATGCTATCCTGGTTATTCTAACCTAATTCTTGCTACCTAAAACTCATTAAACAGCCAGCTATGGAAGATTAAAGATTCATGGTTCTGGTGTGAAACCTCACCAATCTTGCTCTGATTCAAGGGAAAGAATCCTCTACCCTAGCACAATCATTCTATACCTATAAAACCAACTAAAACTCAATAATTAAGATGGAAGAAAGTGAAGAAAGAACCTGTCAAGAAGTTAATGGTGAGGCTCGAGGGGATGCTTGCAAGGCTTGAAATTGGTTCAAGATGATCCCACAATGGTCCTCAACCTTCTGTTTGCACTTGTGGTGGTGGAGATGGCTTGTAGTGGAAGATATCTTGGATTGCTTCAACTTGAAGAAACTTCTCCAATGGCTATGTATCTCTCTCTCTCCTCTGACTTGGCTCAAGTTTCACCAACCTCTCATCACTCTTTATGGCATTCTTTTTATAACAATTGATGGATGCTTCTAGATTCATCTAGAACGGGGTGGAAACTTCATGAAAGTCTCATGTGATGATAAGTTGGATTTCTCATATACCATATGCTATGCCTTGCAATTCATTGCCAAATTCTCCTTACATGAGTTATTGAGTGTGGATGAGTGAAAAACAAGTGCATTTTTGGCTTGTGTAGGGTTTTGCAAAGTTGCCCTCTTATGCAAGCAACAAATTTCCAAAGGAACCTCATTTTTTAAGCCTCAAATGAAAATTCTATTTAAACCAAAGTTCTTAAAATGGTTTTTCCAATCAAAATGATATATTGGATGACCTATTTTGGATTTGTGGATCTCCCAAATCACTTTTCAATTTCAACTTTTCAAAGTTATAAGTCATTTTTAGTTCATTTTTGACCAATCATGTAATCTTGTGCTATGAGCTTTTCCAACAATTTGTGACCTTCTTTCTAGACTTAAAATCACATTTTGAACAACTTTCATGTTTTGAGTTTTTCCATTTGAAGCTTGGAAATAGGAGTTTTAGGCATTGGCTAAAATGACCTATAACTGACAAATGACCAAAATACCCTTGCCTTGTTCAAACCATAAGTTGAGTTCCACAAATCCAATCAAGGACTTCTACCACTCAAATTAAAGCTAAGAAGATGCTCTTCAACATTCATGTTGACCAAGAACTCATAGGAATCATCCTACTAGGGCAAAAGTTGTCTGCAAGTTGGGTGACTTTCAAGGACCCAGATTCACACACCTCTGCTGACCTGTAATTTGTCAAAACCATAACTTGAGCTCTGTAACTCCTATCAAGGACTTCCACCACTCAAATTAAAGCTAAGAACAAGCTCTACAACATTCATGTTGTGGGGAAGATGAGATATCAATCACATCTAGGGCTAAAACTGCCTGGAAGATAGGGATCAAATTAGGGTTTTTCCACTGACAATCCTCAGAAACCCTGACTTGAAACTTCTCAAACTCCTCAATCATGATGAGTTGGTCTAGGAATCATATTTACAACATCTCTATGCATCATTCCATGATCTCATGGCCCTTGGATTAGGTCTCAACCTTCTCCAAATCTTCAGCTGATCCAGGGTTGACCTAGTCAAAACCCTAATTCTACCATTCATGGTTGAATCTTCTGAATTCTTACACAATGACATCTCAGGGCTTCATGAAGGCTATCAAGACATCTCATATGCTTTCCCAAAACATCAAATTCATTCTCAAAGTCTCAGAATCATCTGAGGAGCACCCACAACTCTCAAACTGTGAAGCACACAACCCTGGTTTCAACCAACTCCTCTGAGGATCTCTTGAACTCTCTGATGAAGGTATCAACTTTCAAACACTCAATGAGTAAATAATTGTTGGTCAAATTTTGGGGTGCAACACACATGAACCTTGGAGTCTCTTGAGTAAAATTCAATCAAATCTTGTGAAATTCCTGAGCTGATGATTTGAATTGTTTGTGGATCAACTTCGACTTTTTTTAGATGAAATTCACTCGAGTCGAGGGATTGATATTTGATATCTTTAATTCAAACTCTTCCTGAAAAAGTTAGTAAAGGAAAAATAAATTATTTTTTTGGATTTTAATCAATGGTTAGTAAATATAAACATAAACAAATATCAAGCAAACAAGAAAATGAAGGTGTCCGGTGACCTCAAAAGAACAAACCTGCAGAGGAAGGTAAGAGAATTAAAGCTTGCAATCTTATTTGTGGGATGAGATGCAAATGACATGTGGGATCTTAGGGGTAAAAATTAGGATATTACACATATTGATGCTACTTAGTTTTTTTACTGCCATGAGAATACTTTTGCTTCTCGTTTCTATATTCCCCATTTGTTCTAGTCATAATAACATCTAGGCGGATTCACTTAGATTTTGTTTTCTTGTGTTGCAGTCATAATAGAATGAGTAAATTAGTGATTGTCTTGTCACAAAGAAGTTAATTTCTGCAGATTCATATATGAGGAGGAAGAGATGAGTTTTAAGTATTACTTCATTATGATAAATAGAGCTGAGTTTTCATGGTTGCACTAAAACCTGTGAACATGGGATTGTGAAAAAGTAGAAATAGAAAACTAAAGCAAAAAAATTTAATATTATTGATTCTCTTATTTTTGTAATTAGCATGTTACGAATTCATTTACTGATATGTACCATAAATTACCTAACTGTTTTTATTACTATATGAAAAAAGTTGGACATTACTACAACATAAGAGGTGTTTCTCCCCACTTTTCTTGACTTTTATTTCTCTTCTTATTTCCTTTTTCTATTTCTCATACACAGGATTATCTAGGTAGGTGTGTGATTTGGGCCTTAGACAATTCTTACATTTCCCATGGTTAAAATATACACCTTTTATGTAATTATTCAATTAACTTGTTGATTTAGACTATTAATTATCTAATTGCTTTTTCTTTGCTAATTAAGTAGTTGATTGTAGTTCATGTAAATAATTTTGGGTTGCTATTTAATTTCATTGCAATGATCCAAATTTTTTTAGACCCGTGGATTCAACAATTCAATGTCGTTATGCCACTAAAAATTTTCTTATACATTAATTGAACATTTTGCCGCGTTATGATCGCATATGACGTTCCTCTTATTGCCACTATGCACAAACCGGGTTTTTTTTAAAACATTATGATATATTATTTCTTAGACAAAGTAATTTAAAACAGGTCTTGTTGATAAGTGGAAACCTTGGTTTGAAATCAAGTAGTATTTCTTAATTAAATTAGAGTCATTTTCAAACCCGACTAAATATCTTTTCAAAATATGGTTAATCAAAACTTTTTCTTAATTAAAACAATGAAAGTAGCGGATTCTTGGAGTCTAGCATTCCTTGGATCCTTGGACAATCACTTTCGAGGCGCATGCCTTGGGTTGTGTTTGTCCCGTCTTTCATTTCTAAAAATACTTAACTCTTTTCAAAGCCTTTAATCCATCCAAACTCTAATTTGATTAAAAATTTGAACCTAATTAAATCACTCCTCAAAGTTGGCTAAGCAGACTATATTTTTCTCAATTAAACAATGGAGATATTGAACTCTTGAGGTCTAACACTTCTTGGGTTCTCTAAAGATTGTTGTTGAGGCGCACGCCTTGGGTGTGATCCTTTTGATCTTGCATTTATAAAATACACAATGCGTCAAAATACGCTAATCATATTCAGATCACTTTTCTAATCAAATTGCGAAAGAACTGAGTTCTTGGAGTCTCACATTCCTTGAATTCTTGAAGTAACCGCTCTTGAGGCGTACGCTTTAGGTTGTGGGTTACTAAACCTTTCGTCCCTAAAAATACTTGCCTTAATTATTTGGGAGGAAATTCCATTGGAGTCTAGCATTCCATATGGTACTTTCACCGTCCATCAAACACAAATTTCATAGTTAATTGAATGAAAAAGGTATTTTTGGAATCTAGCATTGTAATAATACACTGATTAATTGGTTGCGAGGTTGACGTCTCATTTATCGAATAATCGTCATTCTCCCTTAAAATACTCAACAAATTAAATGTCGTTCTTCCTTGCCCCTGTGCGACTGAAACCCTAAAACCTATTCAAATATATTATCTTTTCCAAACCAAAACATCCAACACGAAAAACTCTCTTTTCTCGCCCCGTGCGATCGAAACTTATCAAAATACTAATTCTTCGCCCCCGTGTGATCCACAACTCAAACACCTTTACCAAAGAACATTGTTTAGTCCATTCTTCCGCACATATAAACTTGTGCTTCAGCCTCCCCTAGTGAGCAGACAATCCAACGTTTAACAGTTAGAATGCGACATAAACATTCGTTCGTTTACAAACCAACCAACCATAGTTGACTGAACTACAGACACTCTGATTTCTCATTTTTCAATGAGAATACGTAGGCATAGGGTTGCGAGATCCTAGCGAGCTACCTTTTTTTCTTCTACTTTCCCTCCATCTCCCGTAGTCCCACGAACTACGATGCTCTGACTTTCCAATTGCACGAGGGATTACGTAGGCACAAAGGCCCCAATCCTTGGCGAACACCCTAGTATATAAAACCACCCATTTCCCCTAATAAGCAAATCCTTAGAAGATAACAAACAAGCGTAAATAACTTTTCTCTCGAATCGAATCAAGAGGTTCCCGTTGAATACAACAGACGTAGAGGGTGCTAATACCTCCCCTTTGCGTAATCGACACTCGAACCTAGAATTTGATTGCGATGACCATGTTCTTATCTCTTTAAAGGTTTTATCGATATTTTCCGATTCCTTCCTTCACTACGCCAGAAATCACTTTTAGCAGCGCATAGAAAGACAACGCTTTTTACAAAAGCGCTGCTAAAGGGCCATAAAAAAAAAGAAAAAAAACGCCTACCTAAGACAGCGCTTTTAAAAAAGCGCTGCTAAATGGTGGGTCTAAGAAAGCGCTTTTAAAAAGCGCTGCTAAAGGGGGGCCCTAAGAAAGCGCTTTTTAAAAGCGCTGCTAAAGGGGGACCCTTAGAAAGCGCTTTTTATATAAAGCGCTGCTATATGGAATTGATAAGGCACCCTATGAAAGCGCTTTTAAAAGCGCTGCCAAAGGCCTTTAAAAGCGCTACTAAAGGTATTCATATTATAATTTTAAAATACCCTCCAGAATTTTAATAGAATCAGAACAGTCACGCTATATTTCTTCTTTCTCTAGCGAACGAAAAGACGAACCAACCACCCACTGTTCATCGTCCGACCATCGCCTTCTTCCGTCCGATCATCCTTCCGAACATCACCGACCGTTCACCGTCCGTTTTTGAGTTCATCCATCCGTCTGCATTGCTGGTCCACCATTGTTACGGTACGTGAAGCTTGCTCTGCTTTTCTTGTTTTTTTTTTTTTTTTATCTTTTGACCATTGTTGTTCTGATGATATAGATGGTTTTATATAGATGGTATTTGAACATAATAGATGGTTTTATATTGTTGTTGTTGTTGTTTTTATTGAAGGTTTTGTGTTATCTGAGTTATTGAAGGTTTAGTGTAAAATATGATATTGAAGGTTTTGTGTTATTTGTTGTTGCTGTTGTTGTTCTGATGGTTTTTGTTGTTGTTGTGTTATTTGTTGTTGTGTTAATATGATATATGAGATATATATGATATTGTTGTTGTTGTTGATGTGAAATATGAGATATTTGAGTTTTTTTGTTGTTGTTGTTGTGTTATTTGTTGTTGTTGTTGTTGTTGTTCTGATTGTTTTTGTTGTTGTTGTTGATATATATATATATATAGTTTAATATATGATATTTGATATATGATATTTGATGTTTTTAGTGTTATTGAGATATATTTGATATTTGATATTTGATATAGTTTAATATTTGATATATGATATTTGTTGTTTGTTGATGTAAAATATGAGATATATATATTTGATATATATTGTTGTTGTTGTTGTTTAATATGATATTTGTTGTTGTTGTTGATGTAAAATATGAGATATATATATTTGATATATATTGTTGTTGTTGTTGTTTAATATGATATTTGTTGTTGTTGTTGATATGAAATATGAGATATAGTGTATATTTGATATAGATTGTTGTTGTTGTTGTTTAATATGATATTTGTTGTTGTTGTTGATTATAAATATGAGATATAGTTTATATTTAATATAGATGGTTTGTTGTTGTTGTTTAATATGACATTTGTTGTTATTGTTGTTGATATTTGTTGTTGTTGTTGTTATTCTGAATTATAGGTATATTATGGCCAGCAACGAGGAAACATCACATGATGGAAAAGAAACACCCAAAGACGTTGAAGGCGAAATTAAAAGAGGCATAACGATAATGAAAAGAATCATCCGTGCGAGAGATAGAGGTGTAAAGTACGATGTCCATTGGAATGAAAGAGATCAGTTGGTTGAGCCTAATGGTGCGCTGCTGACAAGTTATATTGGAGCAGTTGTACGTTCACAAGTTCCGATTACTTGCGATAACTGGAGAATTCCTGCATTAGAAGCGGCTAAGGATAAAATTTGGACCGAGATTCAAGTATGAGATTTGATCATTTTTAATTATGTTGACAGTTACATCTTTAAATTAATTATACTAACATGTTATATGTATGTGTATTTATTTGCAGAGATCTTTTAATATTGAGGATTCTAGGAGAAAATATTGTATTCAGTTGGCCGGAAAACGCTTGAGGGGATTTAGAGCGTTTTAAACCAACAAATATCTTAAAGATTCTGATGGCAACTTTGTAGAGTCGGAGCGTCCAGCGAAGTGCGCTGATTTGATTTCGGATGCAGAATGGGAGACATTTGTTGCGAAGCGAAGAACCAAAGAATTTGAAGTAAGTACAACTTATCATGAACAATGTATAGTATATATACTTATTCCACAAACAAACTGATATGACTTAAACTTGTTTTTTCAGGTTAAGAGTGGCGTAAATCGGGAACGGGCATCAAACCCTGCGTATCCATATAGAAAGGGGCGTTTGGGATATGCACGCTTAGAACAAAAATTAGTAAGTGCATATATATGCTTTAATATGATCTATTTACAAAAAATAGTAAGTATACATAATAGGATATAATGCTTTATTGTTCGTCTTAATGCATAGTTGGAAGAGGAGAAAAGTGATGCGACATCTCTTCCGGACCATGTCGTATGGAAGGCTGCCCGGGTGGGAAGAGATGGAGCCGTCCAAGAAGAAGTTCAACAAGTGTTTGAACAATGTGTAAGTACAACATTAGTTTTTGAACAAAGTGTTTGAACAAAGTGTATAAAATATTTAAATATGCTTTTATCTATATTTCAGGAGTCCCTATCCCAGACTATAACTCCTGCTGAAGACGATGATTGCAGGAGTTTATTGAGTCGGGTGTTGAATATTCCTGAGTACTCTGGGCGTATGAGGGGCAAGGGATTTGGTGTCACTCCATCCAAACTGTATAAGCAGCCAAGGAAAAAAAATCCAACCAATAAAGAAGTGATGGCTACTTTGGAGGAAATGAAAGCTCAAATTCGTGAATTACAGAAGGATAAGGAGAGATACATGTCCGAAAGGCGCGCTCCAGAGGCCGGTAAAGCTACTAGTGACAAAGATAGTATCGGTTGTCCGCAGAAGCTTCCAGAGGTAATTGTATATATTACATTGAAATTAATTTAGCACATTTTTCTTAATTGACACATTAACTGATCATTATTTGCTTAGGGCATTTCACCTTGTCGACTATATTTATCGTCGCCGACTTATCGCATGGTTGGCAAGGGAAAGGTGCATAACACCCTGGGAGACTTACTTCACCATAAACCCCTCCCTGCTGGATTTTTGAAAGTATCTATTGATATTGCATTAGAGGGGGGGGGCGTTGTTGCCTATGCCAGACGATGTATCAGACGCAACAGTGGTGGGAGACGCGATAGGAGCTTATGTAGCATGGCCGGCGAATCTCATTTTCATAGATGATGAGGTAGGTTGAACCTTGTAATATTCCAATGTTTTATTACCCATACATGAAAGTTATTCTGACATTTACACTTTCTTATTGACATGATGATCTTAGACTCCCACAAAATCCAAAACAAAAGATGATAAAATTATTGTGCGGGATACCGATTCAGCTGCATCAAAGTTACAGGTACTAGTACTACAGTTTAAGTGATTATTTTATTATAAATTATTTACTGAACTTATATATGACTTTTAGGTTCTTGATCAGCAGTCGCAACAAGTCAGCAAGGGAAACATGCCTGAAACTTCCAAGGTGCCCAAAAAAAAGGTCGAGACAAAAAGAGCATTTGTTCCTCAATTTAGGTCGTGCCTTTAAACATATGTAGGGACAACAGACGTGCCTGAGGGCGGCATCCGTCTAATACATATGGATCAAGGTATTTTCGGTTTTGAATATTCCGAAACACTTGCTAAGGAGGATTTCGACCAGGTTTTCAAACATTTAGAATTGGGCGTCGGGGTTATGCATTCCTACATCAGGTACTTCGATCCATTTTAATTAGATAATTGAACATTTTAAAATTCGCTCGTTTAACTGAATAATCTAATGTTGATTATATTTTCTTTAGGCGCTTGTATGACAAGTTGTTGGTCCCCGCTGATTTGACTTCAGTATTCGCATTCTTATCTGCTAGCAGTGTCAACTCACGGACAATAGACCAGACACCAGAAGCAGTCAAAGAGTACACAGTCCAGAGATTTATGAGTGCGAATACGGAGAAGTTGTTTATGTTGCCATATAATACTGGCCATGGGTTAGTTTTTATTCTAAATTCATTTATTATAATTGTTCGATTTTTGCCATATTATATAACATTTCCGTCTAAACTGTTGTCTTATTTTATAGTGGTCACTGGTTGTTGGTCGCAATTAATCCGATTAAAGAAATAGTGTATTATATAGATTCATTGGATGGCGATACAAACAAATATGAAAATCTGAAGAACATGGTTGATACGTAAGTGATGATATATAGTGTTCTGAATAATTATATATGTTTATTTATTATGTGACATTGTTCTAAATATGTGTTTATATTATGTTAGAGTTATACAAATATACAGAGCACAGAGAGATGCAACAGTGCCAAAAAGCAGGGCTAGCAACATCAACTGGATCAGAGTGGAGGTATATTTTCCCATGTTTGACTGTTATAGTGGTTCTACTTATAAAACTATTTAAACTATATATCCTGATAAATGTTCGTTCGCTTTTTTCCTAATACAGTGTCCTCGTCAGCGTGGTGAGATTGACTGCGGATATTTTGTACTGCGCTTTATGAAGGAAATCATTCTTTCTGGTCAATTAGAGATTTCAATCATGGTATGGATCAATTCATGAGTTATATGATTCATTTTGATAATTAACTAATATTTCATCTGAGTAATTAGTATTAAATCGTGCTTGTTCTGTTATATTATGTAGTATTTTGATGAATTCAAATGTGCTATGTACTCGAAAGTAAAATTGGAAGAAATTAAGGAAGAATGGTGTCAATTTATGATTGAGTTAAGAATTCTATAATGTATATTGGATTTGTAATTATGTGTAAATTGTATATTGTATATTGTATATTGTATATTGTATAATGTAAAATGTTTAAATTATGTGTAAATTATACTTGAGTTAATTATGTGTAAATTGCAAAGTGTTATTGTATAATGTACAATGTTTAGTTATATTGTGTTGAATTAAAGGCCAAGTGTTGAATTACAATGTTTAAAGGCCAAGTTATATTTAAGGCCTGAATTATAAGCAGGGAATTTAATTGTTATAAGCAGGTTTGTCTAAAAATATATTAAAAATGTGATTTTTCAAAAAAAAAATTTTAAAAAACGTGAAGTATAGACAGCGCTTTTATAAGAAAGCGCTGCTAAAGGGAGAAAAATAGGCATAAAAAAGCGCTGCTATAGGTTAGGAAAGGAGGGGTCTAAGAAAGCGCTTTAAAAAAGCGCTGCTAAAGGGTGGTCTACAAAAGCGCTTTCATAAAGCGCTGCTACAGGGGGGGAGGGGGAGGGAGAATAGGCAGCGCTTTGAAAGCGCTGCTAAAGGGGTAAAAAAGCGCTGCTAAAAGTGATGCCTTTAGCAGCGCTTTTTCCACAAAAAAAAGCGCTGCCTTTACCTTTAGCAGCGCCACTTTAGGCAGCGCTTTAAAGCGCTGCTAAAGGCCATTTTTGGCATAGTGCTTGGAATGAATAAAGTTCGGCGGCAACTCTATTCGAAAGTTTTTTCGCGTTCATTGTGAAGATCGTATTTTTTGAGGTACAAAATTATTGTCCTTTAAGATTCATGTGTTCATTATTGTCCCAGAAGCCCCTTCTTCTCTAAATGCCTATAAGGTTTCCTTGAAGGCCCTTAGACATTTCATTGTTTTCTTTATATGTAGATTAAATGCGACTAGACATGCATGGGAATGAGAGGTAATGTAAATATTTTTATTAATATTTTAAATATTTGTGTTATAGTATTAGAACTATCTGACAATGTATTTATTTTTTTACAGTACATTGATACATTAAAATGTATCATCCAAGGTAGGAAGGTTGTAAAGTTGGCACAACCTGATGAACCATGGTTTAAGAATGTCATGCAATTATCTAGATTGCAGGATTTAAGCATGATTGGATATGGTTATATTAACCATGGCTTATTGTTTTCTTTTGTGAAGACATGACATGTAGACACGTCGTCATTTCATCTTTTGATTGGTGAGATGTTCATCACAGATGATGATGTATCACGCCTGCTACATCTTTGGATCCGAAAAAATATTAAACTACTCCAAAATCAATAAACCTTAAGCATTAAACATGAGGGTGACTTATTTGAGAGTTGAATTGAAATAGGTATAGATGTCCAACAAAAATCAAAAATCAAAATAATTTGTTAGTTTATTTTAGGAAAATATCTTTGTCTCCGAGTATAAGTTTTATTAAAATAAAAAATATTATCTTTAAATATAAATTTGGGTATTGAATATCAAGTATTTAGTTAAAATATATATTTTTGATGAAAAGAAATAATATTTTATAGTGTAATTTATAGTAATTATCTTACACATTTAAGAAATGAATACTTAATCTATATATTAAACAAAAGTATTATGTTTTTATGAAATAATAAAGATATATATTCATAAAATGTCTAATGTCTTGTTAATAAATTTGGTCTACCTAGTTTTTCATTTGGTTACATTATCACAATGTGTCAAAGAAAACTAGAAAAGAAATTTTATAGTGATCTAAAAGAACGTTTTTTTTTTTAAGTTATGAATAAGCTGTGTAGGTGTTGTGGCACCTAATTTTCCATCTCTTAGTACATGTGTATTATTACTTTGTCCAATATAGTAACATGAACGTTTCTGATTTATTTTTGTATTGAATACAAGAAAGTGATAGGTATTAATATTCGTGTGGAAATATAGTCGTTGATTACTATATATGGAACTTTTCAAGACTAAAACTAAGAGTTAAATTGAACATATATTAATAGTTGAATGTACATAAATAACAAAATCTTCCAAGAGACTTGTCAGGTGAGTTAATCACCATCCAACCTGTCCACACGCAACACTGTTGTTCGAATAACATAGGTAGGTAGATACCCCTTCAAATTTTATGAAACTTTAATACTTTCTTCTCACTAGTAACTTTGAATTTAATCAATAAACCAATGGAATTCAAAGGTATTAACTTGATCAACTTTAACTTGACAACAACTCTTTTAATGATAATTAATGTTGTCTTTTTATACTTTAATATTTTCTTAAATGTCGCGGGAAAACTTTTTACCTTAAAAGTATTACTCCCTGCATCCTGCTAATAAAAGATTTATTTGACCATTATGCATTTTATTTAGAAAAATAAAAAAAAAATAATGATATTTTTATAACAATTATCATGGTCAAGTATTGAGAATGATAAAAATAATAGGTAAAATATATTTTTTTAGGTCTCTTAATTATATCCTCGGATTTACTTGGGTTTTTAATTTTTTGTGTGTCATTTTAGGTCTTTTAATCTTCATCGTTTCATTTGTGTATCTTCGTTTTCGTTTTTATTGTATATCTTCTTTTTCATTTTTGTTTTTATCCTGTTCACATCATCTGCAATGTTTCATCTCCGTTTACTTCACCTGCATCATTTTCGTCTTCCTTAACATCGTACTCCTCATCTAGGTTTTCTTCGAAGCATAAAGTCCGACCAATGTTCTTCATTTCTGAAGTAGAATAATTGTGAAAGTTGTGAATTCAGTGCAGACACAAACTCGTGATGGGTACCAAAATGTCATTGTGGAAACAAAACTATGATTCGTAGACATAAACATAAAAAAGTTAGTAAAGGAAAAATAAATTATTTTTTGGATTTTAATCAATGGTTAGTAAACATAAACATAAACAAATATCAAGCAAACAAGAAACGAAGGTGTCCGGTGATCTCTCAAGAACAAACTTGCAGAGGAAGGTGTCACTACTGCAAAAAACGAGGCCGGCAATGACAGAAGAGTCGCCACCTCTCGTTATTTATCCCTCAGAACGGGAAAGGAAACGATCGGAAAAACCTGACGCGAAGGTATAAGACAAGGTCATCGCAACCATTGTCTGGATTCGGGAGTCGGTTACGCAAGGGGAAGGTATTAACACCCCTCGCGTCCATCGTACTCGGTGGGATCCATGCTTGTTGTGTTTATCTGACGGGTTTGTTAAATCTATCTACACTAAGGTCTGGTCTAAATAGAAAGGAAAATGACTCGGCAAAGTATCGCACTTTATGCCTACGTATTCCCGTCTGGAACGAGAAATCAGAGTCAACGTAGTTCGCCTAACTACGGGTTACGGGGGGGGGGGGGGGGGGGGGGGGGGAAGGTTGCTCGCCGAGATATCGCATCTCGTGCCTACGTACTTTCACACAGCGCGAAAGATCAGAACAAACGTAGTTCGGGCTACGTAGAACACAAGTTTGTTCAACTGTTTTTTTATCCAAGTAAAGTTAACAATCAGTTCCAGCAGTTGGTGTTTGCAGCTCGATCCTTGGAGACTTAGGCATTACCGTTTGCGGTAGAACTGAAAGTTAACAGAACTCTCTTTACGCGAAGAGTTTTCCTGATTAAGGGTCCAAGAGGACAAAAGGATGTTGGATCTTTGTTTTCTGTTTTTTACGGAAGAAGTGTTTTTTTAGTTGTCTATAGTTTGTACATCACTAGAGACTATGACTTAGGAGCGAATGAGTCGCATATCGTCCAAAGGACATATACTAAACACTCTAGATGATTGAGAGGAGATCGCTCAAACATCATTTCCCAAGTAGCTTAAGGCTCGTAACGCACTTGTACTAACTTGCCTTTATTGTGTTTTTTACTGTAGTTTGAGATGAGAAGAGAAACAAACTCTCTACGGGGGAACTGACTCGATCCTACAGTTATCATGTAATATTCGTCCTACGGTTGAGGTTAGAAGGGAAACTAACTAATGTTATCATGCATGGTTAGAATCCTAATGTCTGTCATAACTTCTCTTAAACAAGAGAAGTCAGTGTTCCTAGGGGAACATGGCAATGGAAATCAAACAGTAAAAGAATTAACTGTACAGAAATTACTGTAATGATGCATGCAATGCAAGTGAGGGAGGAAATGTGTGTGGGGCATAAGCCTCCACAAGCTCATCTCAACCTCAAGCCAGATATGAATAACAACAAAGATAATAGAAGACAGTAAATGCAATCAAACAAACCACACATCACACAGGCAAGGGAGCTGAGCTCTACCAAATACCAGCAAGCAAAGCCACCCAGTAAAAATACAAGCAGAGGGAGAAACTCAACCTCTAATGCAATACAAGCAAGGGGAGAAACTCAACCCTTAGGATGCTCTTAGGCCTATGATCGTCTACATGAATCCTACTACTAATGCAACACTCCAAGCAAGTCACATCAATACACATCAATACAGTTAAACAAGAAGAAAACAGACACGGAAAACAAGCCATCAATCTCCACAGCAAAGCCATCTTCTGGAAGCAATCCAATCCAAAGTATGTATCTGTTCTTCAAGTCCACCATCTTCAAGAGAAGGAAAGTAATCCATGACAAGCAATCAAATAAGCTTCTACCCTATGGAAGTAAATTGGGTGTTGGGAGGCAAGGGTAAGTTCCACATGAGCTTATCCCAGGCACTCAACCAACAAAAAGATCTTTGGGGAAACCTAAGGGTTTGGCTCCTTCAAGAGGTGTGCCATATTCCCCCCACAGGAGGGACTGTGCTACCTCAAGAAGGTTCCTAAAGAGGAAAGAATGAGGGAATTTTAGGAGAATGGAAATGAGAAGCAAGGTAAGTTCCACAGGAACCTACCACAGACACTCAACCAAATCCATTTCCTTTAGAGAGCTTGCTTAGGCTCAACTCCAATGTGAAAGGCAGGGAATTCCTCCACAGGAGGAATTATACCCACAATGAAGGATCCTAATTAAGCAAAGGAGTGTTTGAAAGGGAACTAATCCTAGGGAAATATCATTTACCTACTTGAATCTATAAAGAACATCAAATGTTATCTCCTAATGGTCATCTATTCTAAGATCAATTTGTAAAATGGGGAACTAAAGAAAAATCAATCCTAAAAAATCTAAGGAAAATCCTACATCATCTTATATGTGTCAACATTCTATGGTAGAAAAATCAGAGGTTAAATCTAAACCAAAGTGCCCAAATTAAATCCAAACTTGAAGGGTGCACCAAAGGAATTCACTAAAGAATACTCCTAAACAACTACCCTAAAGTCCTATTTAAAATAATCTAAAAAATCCAAAAAAAATCACATAGCAACATCAACATGTATACACATAGCACACAAAATTCTAAGATCAAACTCCAAAATATGAGAGAGAAATAAAATCAACAAATTCAGAACAATATTATTTCATTATTAAAAGTGTACTAAAAAGAAAATATGAAATAAAATGGAAAATGCATGGAAAATTAAAATACAAAGTATGATAAAATCATGAACATCCAAATCTATAACTACAATTTTTTTTCCAGAATTTATCTATGTCATTCACTATTTTTTAATGAATTAAACAAACAAGCTATTAAACAAAAAAATATGAAGAAAAGAAAATAAAACAAGAACAGGGGAGGGGTGTAGTCAGCAAGAAAAACAAGGCACACACGCCTAGGCCCAAGAAAGGGGGGTGCTGAAAGCACCTGGGCGCTAGGCCCAAATGATCATGTAGTTCAACAAAAACTCAACTTATTAAAACGTCCAGGGGGGGTATTGAGCAACTAATTCACGTGTTATTCATGTTGGGCCTAGCAATGGGAGGTGCGCATAGCAGGGGAAACCAAGGCCCAAAACAACATTAAGTCACTCAGTTCTCTCAATTAAATCAAAAAAAAGGAACACGCGAGGGATTGAACCCTCGCCTCCAAGGTTCACATAGCGCGCTGGGAAGAACTTGGCAATCCACTTATTGAAACGATTTCATTTAGGGAGGGGATTACGTGGCGCGTTATCAGCCTATGGATACGGTGACTTAGTCCAAGTTTCCAAACAAATGAAGGGCCAGGATTTCGTCTTCTTCATTTGAAAACGCACAGAGGAGGGAAACTCAGTTTTCGACGCGATTTGGCCGGAGCTTCACCGGAGCCTTTCGCGTCCCCCTATCTCTCTCCATACTCCACCAAACGCGATGATTTCTGAACGAAACTTGTACGAAATTTCACGAGGATTACAACCATGCTAACTAAACGATCTAAAACTCCAAGAATCAAGAATTCTATATCCTAACCGAAAAGGGATCAAAGCTTAATTTGTCACTAATCCTCAAATTAACTGTCCAGAAATCATCTATAACCTAAAGGAAACCTAACCACATGAATCTAGGGCATTAAAAATGCATGAATTGAGTGCAATTTCAAGAAGTAAAAACCTGGTTTCAAGCTTCGATTTGAGGCATTTCTGGCTTGATTCTTGCTCTAGAACTTTCCAGATCCACTCAATGATGATGTTAGAAGAAGATTGAAGCTTCAATTGCACTTGAAATGATCTCAATCAGAAAATCGATCTTGCACTTTTCTCCTTCAAGCTTCAATGGCAAACTCTGATCTCAGCATCAATGAATCACCAACCCTGCTTCTGATGAGTTTCTAGACCTTTATAGAATGATTTAGAACCTTCTAGAGCTCAGCCCAGGCCCAAAATCAGAAAAATCCAATTCCAACTTCCTTCAAAAAGTTTGATTATGGAATCCCCTAAATTCCTTCAATAGCTTGCCTATGAAGCCTCTAGTATCATACACCAACCTCCTTGAATGGATCCAGTTTGGTTAGGGCCCTGAATTTGGCCTTGGGAATGATTGGTGGAATGTAACTTATAAATGAAGAAACCTTATGAAAGGCCATGAAGCATACTTCAAATGAAAAATAAAAAATTGCCAATGTCTCTAAAACATGATTTCTGATTAAAATGAGTGGTCATTTGACTTGTTTTGGGCCCATAATCAATTATTTGAATTTCACACGAAAAATGCCTTTGAATTTCTCTTCTTTCAAAACCACTTCAAGCCAATCTTTGATATGAGCCAAACCAATTCACCATGAGTTCTTGGTTAGCCTAAAAACCTCACTTTAAACAAGTTCCATGTTGAACAAAAATCCATTTGACATGTGCAAGTTGGAGATTTTGACCTATGATTGAAAATGGCCTATAATCTCACTTTCCCAAAATACCCCTAACTTGTAAACCTCATAACTTGAGTTCTACAAAACATATGGAAGATTTCTAATACAATTTGGAAAGCTAAGATCATGAGTAACAACTTTCAAGTTGGCCAAAAGGTCATATGAAACCTCCTTCTAGGTCAAAAATATCTTGGAAGTCAGATGATTTTCACAGACAAATTTCAGATGCATCTGAGGACCTGTAACTTGTCTGGACCATAACTTGAGTTCTATAAATCCAATGGAGGACTTCTAGTACTCAAATTAAATCTAATAGTATCCTATACAAGTTTCATGTTGGCCAAAAATGGATATGAAAGTTGTATCTTGACTTACATGGCTTGGAAGTTTGGGCACTAAACAGGGGATTTTACCCTAGGAACCCTGACTTAGCAACTCCAACCACTCTTGATTCTTCTCAACTTGATCTTGAAACAACCTCTCATATGCCTCAACATATCATTTCATAATCTCAATGACCTAGAAGTAGGCTTTTATCTTCTTCAATTGCTCATTTTGGCCTAGGATTAACCAGATGAAACCCTAGGGACACCAACTTCCACTGTGACTCTTGTACTTGCTACAAACATTTGATTGAGCTCTTCCTTGATCCTCTAGGAACTCCATGAGCTCTATCCACACATCATGTCCACATACCATGCTCCACAACCTCTGATACTCTTCAAATGGCTCCTCATGCTAGGAGATAAACCCCATACAAGCAACTGAATTCCTCAAGGACCCAACCCACTGACTGATGATTATGGTGACTTCTTTAAGCTTGCATAAAACCTCTAGATAGGCTTCTCTGGACATAAACACCACCTGATCCCCTGCACAAGTGAACAATGCTATGATATGCAAATGTTATGATGATGATATGCTAATGCAAAGGAAACATAAACCAGGTGAGAAAAGGTTAGGCAAATTTTGGGGTGCAACAGCTGCCCCCATTCAAGCGGCTTGGACCCGACTGAATGAAAAGAGAACGGCTTTTGAACAATCGAGGTAGAAGACGGTTGAATACCAGAGAACCCGAAAATTTGCTAACCGAAGAGATAAACTTCCAAACTGCTTGGGAACACTACATCCCAGCAACAACTGATCAATCGCCCGATAGAGAACCTGATTTTCAATATCAAACACCTGCGTGACGCCACAGGTGTCGAATCAACGACAAACTGGATTAACACCATCAATCCTCCCGAAATATGTCACAGTAAGCGGGCACCGTCAAAAGACCATATCTAAATATTATCCTCGGCCTTCCATTTTCGAAGAAGCGGGCGAAGCACTGAATCAAAGCGCGACATCAATATATCCTTGATCCTCCATTTCCGCAGAAATAGGCATACGCTAAATAAAAGCGAGTACTGTCACTATCACTGACCTTCCATTTCCTAAGAAACGGGCATACGCTAAACTAAAAGCGAGTATCATCAATATCTCTGACCTTCCTTTTCCTAAGAAACGGGCATACGCTAAATAAAAACGAGTATCGTCAATATCTCTGAGCTTCCTTTTCCTAAGAAACGGGCATACGCTAAACTAAAAACGAGTATCGTCAATATCTCTGACCTTCCTTTTCCTAAGAAACGGGCATACGCTAAATAAAAGCGAGTATAGTCAATATCTCTGACCTTCCTTTTCCTAAGAAACGGGCATACACTAAATAAAAACGAGTACTGTCAACATCACTGACCTTCCTTTTCCTAAGAAACGGGCATACGCTAAATAAAAGCGAGTATCGTCAATATCTTTGACCTTCCTTTTCCTAAGAAACGGGAATACGCTAATAAAAGCGAGTATTGTCAATATCTCTGACCTTCCATTTCCTAAGAAACGGGCATACGCTAAATATAAGCGAGTATCGTCAATATCTCTGACCTTCCTTTTCCTAAGAAACGGGCATACGCTAATAAAAGCGAGTATCGTCAATATCTCTGACCTTCCTTTTCCTGAGAAACGGGCATACGCTAAATAAAAGCGAGTATTGTCAATATCTCTGACCTTCCATTTCCTAAGAAACGAGCATACGCTAAATAAAAGCGAGAGCTGTCGAACCATCACGTCGACCGTTGAACCATCACGTCAACCCTTTGTTCACAAGGAAACGAGCATACGTTAAATAAAAGCGAGAGCTGTCGAACCATCACTTCGACCGTTGAGCCATCACGTCAACCTTTCATTCATAAGGAAACGAGCATATGCTAAATAAAAGCGAGAGCTGTCGAACCATCACGTTGACCGTTGAAGCATCACGTCAACCTTTCGTTCACAAGAAACGAGCATACGCTAAATAAAAGCAAGAGCTGTCGAACCATCACGTCGACCGTTGAACCATCATATCAACCTTTCGTTCACAAAGAAACGAGCATACGCTAAATAAAAGCAAGAGCTTTCAAACCATCACGTCGACCGTTGAACCATCACGTCAACCTTTCGTTCACAAGAAAACGAGCATACGCTAAATAAAAGCGAGAGCTGTCGAACCATCATGTCGACCGTTGAACCATCACGTCAACCTTTCGTTCACAAGGAAACGAGCATACGCTAAATAAAAGCGAGAGCTGTCGAACCATCACGTCGACCGTTGAACTATCACGTCAACCTTTCGTTCACAAGGAAACGAGCATACGCTAAATGAAAGCGAGAGCTATCGAACCATCACATCGACCGTTGAACCATCACGTCAACCTTTCGTTCACAAGAAATGAGCATACGCTAAATAAAAGCGAGAGCTGTCGAACCACCACGTCGACCGTTGAACCATCACGTTAACCTTTCGTTCACAAGAAACGAGCATACGCTAAATAAAAGCGAGAGCTGTCGAACCATCACGTCGACCGTTGAACCATCACGTCAACCTTCCAATTCCTAAGAAGTGGGAAAAACACTAAATAAAAGTGTGAACCCGAAGACTTGAACCAACAACTCTGCGGGGAAATTCTGACGACAGCCGTCAAACACCTATTTCGTCAACAGGTGGCAACTTCAGGATTTTCAAAATTGTTGTACGGCAGTCTGAAGAATACTTTGCTGGGGAATAAGAGAAACTTAACCAAGCAACTCTGATGGGGAAAAACTCTACTGGGGAAGTCACGAGTAACAACTCCGAACGTTTAAACCATGAAATCTTTTAATGCTGACGTAACAGCAACCTGAGAAGAATTCCGCTGGGGGGGAAGAAGAGAAACTTAACCAAGTAACTCTGCTAGGGGAGCACATGACAGGGCAAACGCTATCATCGCATATCTCGCGCCACAAATCTGGATACTTGGACACCTTTCTGAACAAGAATCTTAAATACCTGCAGGGAAGAACACCTGAAATCAAAGAGGTAAACAACCTGGCTTATGTTTCAAAATGCATATGTTTGACAATGACGTAATGCTCCATACAGCATGGAAATGCTAAGCATTTGAGTAGATGCAAATATGATGATATATGCAAATGCAACGAGGTGCTCCAGCAAAATAAATTCTGAAGACAAAGCCAAATCCGCCGGGGATAACCGGATATCACAGTCATATTCCAACAAAATAAATGCTGGAAAGGTGAAACCAACTCCGTTGGGGATAACCATCTTGTTGGGGAATGGCTCACAAGCTCTTAGTTGCGAACTCTGCGGAGGATGATCATCCTATTGGAGGAAAAACAACCTGTTGGAAGACAGAAAGGACGGTCCTGCGTGGGGATACTCCTTTCAAACCAATGACCACCTGATCATGCTCTGTGGGGATTAACCATCCTGCTGGGGATACTCAGCTGGGAATCGATTTGTGTACTCTGGTTGTACTTCGCGGGAACTCTCTGGGGAGTAAATATACTCATGACCAACCACCGGGAATGCACACTCCGCTAGGTATATCAATCTCGACCCTCTGGGGATGACTATATCCTACTTATTAAGCCAATCTTGCATTGCTGAGGATACTCTGATCCTGCGCGGATTCAATCCCAACTCTTCTAGGGATGAAAACTTCAACCTCCATCCGCCGGGGAGGAAAAGCAAATTCCGTCTGCTAGGGAGGAATAAGTTTCACATAGAGCCTGCTCCTGCTAGGGAGGAAAAAGTTTCACATAGAGCCTACTTCTGTGTTAAAGGACTCTGGCTGGGGAACATGATCCCTTGGATATCTGTTGCAAGGGTGACGACCTGCCCCAGTCCAAACATTTCAACTTGAAAAGGAAAACTTGCCACAAACCGACTTCGAGATGGCTTGCCCCTGAACCTGTGACAACTTCTGATAAACTCTGATAAAACAGAGAGGAACATTTCCTTCGCTTCCGCTTTTGCCCCCTGCTCATGGGATCTTCCTAAAATCTTCCCTTAAAAAGCCCTCCAATCTTCGTACCCTGATGGTTAGATATGAACTACTTTCACGTTTCCAACCTCGAAGAGGTGTTTCAGATTAATCGCCTTCTGATCAATAATGGATTTTGTGCTCTCAGGGTGACTTGCCCTGGTCTTGCAATGACTTTGCCCCTGACTGGCTGATTCGTAGTAGTGCCTCTGACTACGAGAGATTTACCGAATCTCGACCTGATTGCCCCAGATGGCTGACTTCATTGGGGATCATTTGATACGGCTAGCCCCGACTCAAATGAGTATTTGGCGTTCTGCATTCTATCCCGATCAAACTTTCCACTGCGGAAACTTCCCTGCTGTCAAGCGCTTATTCGCGAGTAAAATAAATTGTTCTGCATAAAAGATATATTAAATGCAATGCATATGACAGTTTTCGAAATCCAATCCTGTTCACTGGAAAAAACTTTATGACATAAACGAATCAATTATCAAAATGTCAAAATTAATACAACGCTGCAAGAGGAATCCGTTTCTTAGGAGTCAGTTTCGATGCAGTCTTTACCGAAGTATGCTCTCGAAATAAACCTGCTTCAATTAGGACTTTTTTCCAGGTTGTAACGTGGTCAGGCTCACGGTTTAAGAAAGAAAGGATAAAGGCTCAAAATTCATTTTAACCCACCCGTTCACCTTGATGTTCTCCAATCCTACGTTTAGCTGATTCGACCTTAGCGCCCACTTCTTAGTGGTTGGAAATTAGGAGTGATAGTTCGAGAAACCATGAGTTTCTGGAGTGACAGCCACTCACTTTTCGTCTTTGACACTTGGGGTCACACGAATCGTATTTCATTTGAGGATTTTTCTTTTGTAATCCTTTTCAGTTTTTTCGCTTTCCCTAATTTTTGCCTGGACTGGCTCTTTTGAGCTTCTTCTGTTTATTAAGTCCAACGGGATGCCCTCATTTTTGCCTAAGTCATTTGTTTTTAGGATTCGACTTAGCGGGTTTTTCTTTCTTTTTTCCCTTTTCGAACAAGTCGTGTGACATTGTTTGTCTGACTCTTTGAGGAATAATGCGGCTGTCTCACTCTTGATGTTTAACCATTGTGGTTTTTTAGGCACGACCTCTAGAGGTGTGATTGATCCTCGAACGGATACTCCCTTTTTTGCAAGTTGGACGCTCAGTCAAATTAGCTAACACCTACCCTGCCCTAGGTTAAGATTGAGGGTTTTTCATCTTCAGAAAGAACTCCTAGTACTAGGCTCAAAGGGGTTGACAAGGGATTATCTTCCTTATATCTCCGGTGTTTAGGGATTTGAAACAATGCCTGTACATCATCAGCAGGTTTTATTCAAAAGCATACAATCGGAGGCTCTGCGTCTTTCGATTTTCGTCATCCTCCCCGGATTCCACTTAAACAAGCGTTAGAAATAAATGAAAGCAATAGAGTGAACACGAATGGATTAATTCAAAACATGCATATTTATTTCATTATCAATATCGATTGACAAAACAACATGCTTTACAAACGAATTTTGCAATTCTATAGGAAAGAAACTACAAATGTAAAGAAATAACAGAATAAAACGCAGACTGCTAGCCTTCAGGTACTGAGCTTTCACACTTATTTGCTGCTGAGGGGAGCGACCCTTGACGTCTTCAGGCTCGATCAGAAGAGCGGTGTACGACCAGCTTTCTTTTTGGGAAGGACATGCACCTTCTGTCTATCAACTCCTTTCAAATTGTGGTGAGGTCGACTCCGATTCTGACAGTTTTGCTGCGATGGAGCAAGAGGTTGTCAATGTTGATCGAGGCATTCCTTGTGTCCAGGCGCTTTCGCTCTCAAGTTCGACCCGGGAACCGGTAACTGCAGTGGACAAAGGGATTCAGACTCCAACAACTCTAGCATATACCCCGGTCCCTTTGCATCTTCAGATAGGGGGATAGGAATATCAACTCCTGATACCTTCATGCCGCCCGGCATAAATTCAATTGCCTTCTCGTCTAGCAAATCTTGAACATTATGCTTAAAAGCTTTGCAGTTCGTGATGTCATGCCCTGGTGCCCCAGAGTGGAAAACACAATGGGCGTTCACGTCATAGCCTGGTGGTGGCTGTCCAGTCAATGGAGCCAAAGTACGAGGTTCAACCGGTTGAAGCTGGAGCAAGAGTCGCACCAACTGATCATAACCCATCGGGATCTCATCAAATACTCTGCCAGAGAGCTTCATCCTTTTACCATACCTTCTGGGGTTATCCTGAGAGATCAGCCGTGACCGCTGACGAGGAAAATCATGTGCTTCAAGCTGTGCAGAGAGTCTCTTAGGCCTAACGTGCCTTGGCACAGATTCTTCAGACACCAGTGGAGTGAGCCTGGTGGCTGCGGCTTCGGGAACTTGCTCACACTCCCTTCAGAGTATATTCCTCAACACTTCTGCCATCATACCCACCTGGGCCTTCAGTCAGTAGCTCTCCTCTTCAATATCCTCCTGATTCAAGCGCAACGTTTGCATGTCCTTCCTGAATTGCCCCAGCTGGCCTCGGGCTTCCATTAACTCAGCTTGAATCTGTTCCCTTGCTCGGAACCTGCGATCATTTTCAGTAGGCATCTCGTAACCCATGCTCTGTCCAGAGAAAGCATCCTCTTGACGGTCTTCACCCTAATAAGGACCCTCATTGTCGTACCCAGCGTATGCAGCATTGCGACCATAACCATTCAGATTGATCTGGGGATCACACCCCCTGTTGACAAAACCCTGATTAGCAGTAGCCAGCCTAAAGCCAGCATTGTAGGCACCCATTCTATAACCATTGTTACTCATAGCACCAAAACCCTGGTTACCAAATCCAGCATTGGCACCACCAGCATTACCAAAACCCATGTTCACACCAGCAAAGCCCATATTGCCATTAACCATGTTCACACCGGTATTCCCAGCACCAGTGTTGAAACCAGCATTACCATTGCCAACAATGTTCCCATTCGTTTCCAAGTTACCGTTCCTATTACCAGTGTTCCCATTACCAGCCACGAGAACGTTCTCACCAGCGTCAAGACCGCCCACTGGTATAGCATCACCAGCCTGAGGAGTTTCACCATGAGGACGATTAGCATCCGTACCCCCATGTAGCACACCGTTGCTATCAACTCGTGCAATCAGGGGATGTACGAGAGTCTGGAGCTGTTCTTGGCCTTTAGCCACGGTCTCCATCACCTGCATAAACTGAGCCATGCGATCACGCATCTCCTGCATCTCTGACTGCATCTGGTCCATGACTTTCTTACAGTTGCTTCTGGTTGAGTAACGGTGAGTTCGGTGTTCGGCAATCCTGTAACCTGCATCAACAGAGGGTTAGGGAACACAGTACAAAGTCCCTGTCATGCAAATGATTTATGCTATTGCAAATACGTATCCATGCATTGGGAGGAAGTCCTCCTCGATTCTAGCTCCAAGACAAATAAAGTCTACCGTCCAATCATGGAAAATAAATCCTCATATATATATATATATGAAAAGCCCGCGTGGGTAGCGTACAACAAAAGCAAAGTACATCTGAAGCAGCAGCATGACCCCAACCAACAAGCCTGGTGGTAATCAAAATATTAATGCATAAAAGGTACAAAGAAATACAAAGAAAATTAGGTGCGACCGCGGGCACGGAAATCCTCTAGTAACTTCTTCGTATCAGGATGGTCAGGCTGAGTGTGCAGGCCCTGGATCAACAGATCCCTTTGCCTGATGGCATCCGGGAGGTTCTCAGCAATGCTCCCACACACACCTTCTTCAGCATGATTCTCCACCCTACTCCTCTTAACGTCAGCCCGGAGTTGATAATCCAGTAAGTTATCTTTGAGCTCAACTACCTTATATTGGGCATCTCGTCGGAGTGAGGCTTCAGCTTCTATCTTCTTGTTTTTGGCCTCAACATGTGCTTCCAACTGGACTATCTGCTGCTTCAGCTTTTCTTCCCTCTCTTTGTGGCTAGTCAAGGTACTATTCCACAACTTATCGTACTGGGTCAACTTACGATATACCCTATCTAGATCCTGCTTCTTGGTGGTTAATACCCCGTGCACTGCCTTTAGGTCCAACCCAAGACGCTCTCTAGAATCGGTTTCTTTGGTCAAGTTGGTGCCCAGGTGGTTGATCATCTCTGTCTGCCTCTTACAGGTGTAGACGGCTTCACTCTTTTCTCTTCGGAGCTGAGCGATCTCATTTTCCTATTCTTCATTGGCTTTGACTAGCTCTGCATTCTTGGCTTGAAGCTGCTCGTACTTCTGGATTTCGATCATGGTAGGCTCTAAAGGTTCGTCCTGCTTGACAGGAGGAAAAGGCATCAACACTTTCGCTGCTCTGTTACGAATCCAGTCCACATAAGGAGGATAAGCCCGATTATTGCTTTTCCCTAATGAGGTCTTTCCCTTTCGATGAACATTGTTCCAAGCGTGTTCAAACCTAACCAGATCACCCCCTTCTAATACACCAGTGAGGTACAGAGATTCCTGTACCTCTTCATCCTTAGGAGGTCCTCTCAAAGCATACCCGAATTGTCTGATAGCAACGGATGGATTGTAGTTGATACAACCCTTCCTACCCACAAGAGGGACATTAGGAAAGCTCCCACAGCTGTAAATAATTTCACTCCCCAGACGATCTCTATCAAATCAATCGATGTCTTCGGTAGACAAGCTCATCAGTCGCTCTAACCATTCCTTCGTCTCTGCCGTCTTTATAAAAGGACCATCCTTCGGTAGATGAGTGACAGACCATCTATAGAACAATGACGCACAACAGGACACACCCTTGCCCCTTCTATTTTCGTTCTTGTAGTGCACCGAATGGTACACGTCTCCGAGCAAGGTGGGGATTGGATTCTTTGAGACGAAGATGCGAAGAGCATCCACATCCACAAACTCTGGAATATTAGGGAATAGCATGATACCATATATGCACAAGGCCAGAATAGCTTTGAACGCCACCCAGTATTCCTTCTTGGCGTAGTGTCGGGCTCTCTCAACTAGAAAAGGTAGTGGGAATCCCCAGGCTCCATTTCTCTTGACAGTCTTCCCTTCTAACTCAGAAACATCAACATGCAGAGCTGGAGCAATCTTAGCTAGATCTGGCTCCTGATCGATAGGGCAAAAGGGTACCTGAGCAAGAATGGGTATCTCTAATAGGACAGAGAACTCTTCCAGAGTGGGGGATAGCACATAGCTCGGAAATGTGAAGCAACGCAGCGGGGGATCAAAAAATTGAAGTAGAGTCTGGAGTCCGTTCAATTCATACACCGACGGTTTGCACACAACACTGAGTAGCTTCCCATAGGTTCTTTTGAAATCTCCCACCACTTCTTTACCAGGCAAGGAAATATAACCCCTCAGAGTAGCAATATCCGGAGTAGGAAATTTGTCCAAAGTTCTTCTCACACTGGGCTCCATGATGGACACAGAAAGGACAAGATTGCTAGAATCGAGAGGGAACTGCACACCTGCAACACAGATACGTGTTAGATGTAATGCAATATGAAAATGTGAATGCATATGCAAAATGCAGCAGGGGATCAATTGTCGTGTTGTGCTGTGTTGTGCGGTGAAGTGGAGTGGCAGATCATAATTTAGCTTCAGCAAGAAAATACCACACTCGGATAATACAGGACTATTGAAACCCACAAACTGATTCACTGACAAGAAAACCAGGTTGTCTAAAGGTTACAGTTTCCTGCAATAAACCCGACCCCACTCACTGGTATGGACCTAATCACTGACAAAGGTACGACATCCTATGCGTTCATCAGCGTCACAGACTTTCAAGAAACAATGATACGATACCCAGAAGGTGTGGCATCATCATCTCTTGAAGTGGCCTCACTTAGCTGAATCACAAATGATCGGTCCCCAGAGTCGACAATCCTAAGATCTGAAATCCTTTCAACGACCCACTGGGCTGGAAATGGAAATCATCTCAAAGAACCTCGTCTGAGTGCAGATTTCATGGGAACTAGTGCATGCCTAACATACAGGTTCACCACAAATCTGCGTCTAAATCTATGTAGCTCTCAAGCCTGGGTCTGGCTTATCACTCATCAGAGCCCCTTCCCACAACAGCACAATAATAATAATATCATAATAAAAATAAAGTGCGAAAAGTAAAAAAAGCGATAAACAAACATAACCCAACAGGTAAACACACAAGCGCTAGGAATGACTCGCACAGGGAACCGTTGGAGTCCCCAGCAGAGTCGCCAGCTGTCGCTACTGCGAAAAACGAGGCCGGAAATGACAGAAGAGTCGCCACCTCTCGTTATTTATCCCTCAGAACGGGAAAGGGAACGATCGAAAAAACCTGATGCGAAGGTATAAGACAAGGTATCGCAACCATTGTCTGGATTCGGGAGTCGGTTACGCAAGGGTAAGGTATTAGCACCCCTTACGTCCATCGTACTCGATGGGATCCACACTTGTTGTGTTTATCTGACGGGTTTGTTAAATCTATTTACACTAAGGTCTGGTCTAAAGAGAAAGGAAAATTAATCGGCAAAGTATCACACTTTATGCCTACGTATTCCCGTCTGGAACGAGAAATCAGAGTCAACGTAGTTCGCCTAACTACGGGTTACGGGGGGGGGGGGGGGGGGGGGGGGAGGTTGCTCGCCAAGGTATCACATCTCGTGCCTACGTACTTTCACACAACGTGAAAGATCAGAGCAAACGTAGTCCGGGCTACGGAGAACACAAGTTTGTTCAGATGTTTTTTTATCCAAGTAAAGTTAACAATCAGTTCCAGCAGTTGGTGTTTGCAGCTCGATCCTTGGAGACTTAGGCATTACCGTTTGCGGTAGAACTGAAAGTTAACAGAACTCTCTCTACGCGAAGAGTTTTCCTGATTAAGGGTCCAAGAGGACAAAAAGATATTGGATCTTTGTTTTCTGTTTTTTACGGAAGAAGTGTTTTTTTAGTTGTCTATAGTTTGTACAACACTAAAGACTATGACTTAGGAGAGAATGCGTCGCATATCATCCAAAGGACATATACTAAACACTCTAGATGATTGAGTGGAGACCGCTTAAACATCATTTCCCAAGTAGCTTAAGGCTCGTAACGCACTTGTACTAACTTGCCTTTATTGTGTTTTTTACTGTTGTTTGAGATGAGAAGACAAACAGACTCTCTACGGGGGAACTGACTCGATCCTACAATTATCATGCAATATTCGTCCTACGGTTGAGGTTAGAAGGGAAACTAACTAATGTTATCATGCATGGTTAGAATCCTAATGTCTGTCATAACTTCTCTTAAACAAGAGAAGTCAACATTCCTAGGGGAACATGGCAATGGAAATCAAATAGTAAAAGAATTAACTGTACAGAAATTACTGTAAAGATGCATGCAATGCAAGTGAGGGAAGAAATGTGTGTGGGGCATAAGCCTCCACAAGCTCATCTCAACCTCAAGCCAGATATGAATAACAGCAAAGATAATAGAAGAGAGTAAATGCGATAAAACAAACCACACATCACACAGGCAAGGGAGCTGAGCTCTACCAAATACCAGTAAGCAAAGTCACCCAGTAAAAATACAAGCAGAGGGAGAAACTCAGCCTCTAATGCAATACAAGCAAGGGGAGAAACTCAACCCTTAGGATGCTCTTAGGCCTATGATCGTCTACATGAAGCCTACTACTAATGCAACACTCCAAGCAAGTCACGTTAATACACATCAATACAGTTAAACAAGAAGAAAACAAACAAGGAAAACAAGTCAGCATTCTCCACAGCAGAGCCATCTTCTGGAAGCAATCCAATCCAAAGTCTGTATCTGTTCTTCAAGTCCACCATCTTCAGGAGAAGGAAAGGAATCCCTGATAGGCAATCAAACAAGCTTCTACCCTATGGAAGGAAATTGGGTGTTGGGAGGCAAGGGTAAGTTCCACAGGAGCTTATCCCAGGCACTCAACCAACAAAAAGATCTTTGGGGAAACCTAAGGGTGCTGAAAGCACCTGGGCGCTAGGCCCAAAGAAAGGGGATGCTGAAAGCACCTGGGCGCTAGGCCCAAATGATCATGTAGTTCAGCAAAAACTCAACTTATTAAAACGTCCAGGGGGGGGGGGTATTGAGCAACTAATTCACGTGTTATTCATGTTGGGCATAGCAATGGGAGGTGCGCATAGCAGGGGAAATCAAGGCCCAAAACAACATTAAGTCACTCAGTTCTCTCAATTAAATCAAAAAAAGGAACACGCGAGGGATCGAACCCTCGCCTCCAAGGTTCACATAACGCGCTGGGAAGAACTTGGCAATCCACTTATTGAAACGACTTCGTTTAGGGAGGGGATTACGTGGCGCGTTATCAGCCTATGGATACAGTGACTTAGTCCAATTTTCGAAACAAATCAAGGGCCAGGATTTCATCTTCTTCATTTGAAAACGCACAGAGGAGGGAAACTCAGTTTCCGGCGCGATTTGGCCGGAGCTTCACCGGAGCATTTCGCGCCCCCTATCTCTCTCCATACTCCACCAAACACGATGATTTCTGAACAAAGCTTGTACGAAATTTCACGAGGATTACAACCATGCTAACTAAAAGATCTAAAACTCCAAGAATCAAGAATTCTATATCCTAACCGAAAACGGATCAAAGCTTAATTTGTCACTAATCTTCAAATTAACTGTCCAGAAATCATCTATAACCTAAAGGAAACCTAACCACATGAATCTAGGGCATTAAAAACGCATGAATTGAGTGCAATTTCAAGAAGTAAAAACCTGGTTTCAAGCTTCGATTTGAGGCATTTATGGCTTGATTCTTGCTCTAGAACTTTCCAGATCCACTCAATGATGATGTTAGAAGAAGATTGAAGCTTCAATTGCACTTGAAATGATCTCAATCAGAAATTCGATCTTGCACTTTTCTCCTTCAAGCTTCAATGGCAAACTCTGATCTCAGCATCAATGAATCACCAACCCTGCTTCTGATGAGTTTCTAGACCTTTATAGAATGATTTAGAACCTTCTAGAGCTCAGCCCAGGCCCAAAATCAGAAAAATCCAATTCCAACTTCCTTCAAAAAGTTTGATTATGGCATCCCCTAAATTCCTTCAATAGCTTGCCTATTAAGCCTCTAGTATCATACACCAACCTCCTTGAATGGATCCAGCTTGGTTAGGGCCCTGAATTTGGCCTTGGGAATGATTGGTGGAATGTAACTTATAAATGAAGAAACCTTATGAAAGGCCATGAAGCATACTTCAAATGAAAAATCCACAATTGCCAATGTCTCTAAAACATGATTTCTGATTAAAATGAGTGGTCATTTGACTTGTTTTGGGCCCATAATCAATTATTTGAATTTCCCACGAAAAATGCCTTTGAATTTCTCTTCTTTCAAAACCACTTCAAGCCAATCTTTGATATGAGCCAAACCAATTCACCATGAGTTCTTGGTTAGCCTAAAAACCTCACTTTAAACAAGTTCCATGTTGAACAAAAATCCATTTGACATGTGCAAGTTGGAGATTTTGACCTATGATTGAAAATGGCCTATAATCTCACTTTCCCAAAATACCCCTAACTTGTAAACCTCATAACTTGAGTTCTACAAATCAGATGGAAGATTTCTAATACAATTTAGAAATCTAAGATCATGAGGAACAACTTTCATGTTGTCCAAAAGGTCATATGAAACCTCCTTCTAGGTCAAAAATAGCTTGGAAGTTAGATATTTTTCACAGACAAATTTTAGATGCATCTGAGGACCTGTAACTTGTCTGGACCATAACTTTAGTTCTATAAATCCAATGGAGGACTTCTAGTACTCAAATTAAAGCTAAGAGTATGCTCTACAAGTTTCATGTTGGCCAAAAATGGATATGAAACTTGTATCTTGACTTACATGGCTTGGAAGTTTGGGAACTAAACAAGGGATTTTACCCTAGGAACCCTGACTTAGCAACTCCAACCACTCTTGATTCTTCTCAACTTGATCTTGAAACAACCTCTCATATGCCTCAACATATCATTTCATAATCTCAATGACCTAGAAGTAGGCTTTGATCTTCTTCAATTGCTCATTTTGGCCTAGTATTAACCAGATGAAACCCTAGTGACACCAACTTCCACTATGACTCTTGTACTTGCTACAAACATTTGATTAAGCTCTTCCTTGATCCTCTAGGAACCCCATGAGCTCTATCCACACATCATATCCACATCCCAGGCTCCACAACCTCTGATACTCTTCAAATGGATCCTCATGCTAGGAGATAAACCCCATACAAGCAACTGAATTCCTCAAGGACCCAACCCACTGACTGATGATTATGGTGACTTCTTTAAGCTTGCATAAAACCTCTAGATAGGCTTCTCTGGACATAAACACCACCTGATCCCCTGCACAGGTGAACAATGCTATGATATGCAAATGCTATGATGATGATATGCTAATGCAAAGGAAACATAAACCAGGTGAGAAAAGGTTAGGCAAATTTTGGGGTGCAACAGAAGGTAAGAGAATCAAAGCTTGCAATCTTGTTTGTGGGATGAGATGCAAATGACATGTGGGATCTTAGGGGTAAAAATTAGGGTATTACACATATTGCTGCTACTTATTTTTTTTACTGCCATGAGAATGCTTTTGCTTCTCGTTTCTATCTTCCCCATTTGTTCTAGTCATAATAACATCTAGGCGGATTCACTAAGATTTTGTTTTCTTGTGTTGCAGTCATAATAGAATGAGTAAATTAGTGATTGTCTTGTCACAAAGAAGTTAATTTCTGTAGATTCATATATGAGGAGGGAGAGATGAGTTTTAAGTATTACTTCATTATGATAAATAGAGCTGAGTTTTCATGGTTGCACTAAAACCCGTGGACATGGGATTGTGAAAAAGTAGAAATAGAAAACTAAAGCAAAAAAATTTAATATTATCGTTTCTCTTATTTTTGTAATAAGCATGTTATGAATTCATTTACTGATATGTACCATAAATTACCTAACTATTTTTATTACTATATGGAAAAAGTTGGACATTACTACCGCATAAGAGGTGCTTCTCCCCACTTTTCTTGACTTTTATTTCTCTTCTTATTTCCTTTTTCTATTTCTCATACACAGGATTATCTAGGTAGGTGTGTGATTTGGGCCTTAGACAATTCTTACACTTCCCATGGTTAAAATATACACCTTTTATGTAATTATTCAATTAACTTGTTGATTTAGACTATTAATTATCTAATTGCTTTTTCTTTGCTAATTAAGTAGTTGATTGTAGTTCATGTAATTAATTTTGGGTTGCTATTTAATTTCATTGCGATGATCCAAATTTTTTTAGACCCGTGGATTCGATAATCCAATGTCGTTATGCCACTAAAAATTTTCTTATACATTAATTGAACATTTTGCCGCGTTATGATCGCATATGACGTTCCTCTTATTGCCACTATGCACAAACTGGGTTTTTTTAAAACATTATGATATATTATTTCTTAGACAAAGTAATTTAAAACGGGTCTTGTTGATAAGTGGAAACCTTGGTTTGAAATCAAGTTGTATTTCTTAATTAAATTAGAGTCATTTTCAAACCCGATTAAATATCTTTTCAAAACATGGTTAGTCAAAACTTTTTCTTAATTAAAACAATGAAAGTAATGGATTCTTGGAGTCTAGCATTCCTTGGATCCTTGGACAATCACTTTCAAGGCGCACGCCTTGGGTTGTGTTTGTCCCGTCTTTCATTTCTAAAAATACTTAACTCTTTTCAAAGCCTTTAATCCATCCAAACTCTAATTCGATTAAAATTTTGAACCTAATTAAATCACTCCTCAAAGTTGGCTAAGCAGACTATATTTTTCTCAATTAAACAATGGAGATATTGAACTCTTGAGGTCTAACACTTCTTGGGTTCTCTAAATATTTTTGGGTTCTTATATGGGGTATATAAGAAAGCGCTTTTAAAAAGCGTTGCTATAGGTATAATTAGAATAAGTTTAAAATTACCCACCAGAATTTTTAAAAGAAACAAAAAATATTTCACAATTTTATAACAAATTTATTAAATCATTAAACTAACTACCAACTATTAGAACCACTACGCCAGAATTGACTTTTAGCACCGCATACAAAGACATCGCTGCTAAAGAGTCATTAAAAAAAATAGCATACCTTAGACAACGCTTTTTGAAAAGCGCTGCTAAAGGGGGGCCCTAAGAAAGCGCTTTATTAAAAGCGCTGCTAAATATATGCCCTAAGAAAGCGCTTTTGTAAAGCGCTGCTAAAGGGGGGCCATAAGAAAGCGCTTTTTTGAAGCGTTGATGTAGGTCTAACCTACGAGAGCGCTTTTTCTATAAGCGCTGCTATAGGTATAATTAGAATAAATTTAAAATTACCCACCAGAATTTTTAAAAGAAACAAAAAATATTTCACAATTTTATAACAAATTTATTAAATCATTAAACTAACTACCAACTATTTCTCTAATATAGAAGTTTTCATACCTTGTTCATTTTTATAAAAAAATACATAAAAGAAAAAATATGATGTGTTTAGTTCACAATATATTAGTTTCCCAAACATTTCCGACCGTCTAAACTTCTTCCATTTTCAACCTTCAAACTTCCATCAAACCTTCACCATATCTTCAATCCTCACCATCCTTTCAACCTCCATGGCGCACGCCTTGGGTGTGATCCTTTTGATCTTGCATTTATAAAATACACAATGCGTCAAAATACGCTAATCATATTCAAATCACTTTCCTAATCAAATTGTGAAAGAACTGAGTTCTTGGAGTCTCACATTCCTTGAATTCTTGAAGTAACTGCTCTTGGGGCGTACACTTTAGGTTGTGGGTTACTAAACCTTTTGTCCCTAAAAATACTTGCCTTAATTATTTGGGAGGAAATTCCATTGGAGTCTAGCATTCCATATGGTACTTTCACCGTCCATCAAACACAAATTTCATAGTTAATTGAATGAAAAAGCTATTTTTGGAATCTAGCATTGTAATAATACACCGATTAATTGGTTGCGAGGTTGGCGTCTCGTTTATCGAATAATCGTCATTCTCCCTCAAAATACTCAACAAATTAAATGTCGTTCTTCCTTGCCCCTATGCGACTGAAACCCTAAAACCTATTCAAATATATTATCTTTTCCAAACCAAAACATCAAACACGAAAAACTCTCTTTTCTCGCCACGTGCGATCGAAACTTCTCAAAACACTAATTCCTCGCCCCTGTGTGATCCACAACTCAAACACCTTTACCAAAGAACATTGTTTAGTCCATTCTTCCGCACATATAAACTTGTGCTTCAGCCTCCCCTAGTGAGCAGACAAGCCAACGTTTAACAGTTAGAATGCGACCTAAACATTCGTTCGTTTACAAACCAACCAACCATAGTTGACTGAACTACAGACACTCTGATTTCTCATTTTTTAATGAGAATACGTAGGCATAGGGTTGCGAGATCCTAACGAGCTACCTTTTTTTCTTCTACTTTCCCTCCATCTCCCGTAGTCCCACGAACTACGATGCTCTGACTTTCCAATTGCACGAGGGATTACGTAGGCACAAAGGCCCCAATCCTTGACGAGCACCCTAGTATATAAAACCACCCATTTCCCCTAATAAGCAAATCCTTAGAAGATAATAAACAAGGGTAACTAACTTTTCTCTCGAATTGAATCAAGAGGTTCCCGTTTAATACAACAGACGTAGAGGGTGCTAATACATCCCCTTTGCGTAATCGTCTCTCGAACCTAGAATTTGATTGCGATGACTATGTTCTTATCTCTTTAAAGGTTTTATCGATATTTTCCGATTTCTTCCTTGGAATGAATAAAGTTCGGTGGCAAATCTATTCGAAAGTTTTTTCGCGTTCATTGTGAAGATCGTATTTTTTGAGGTACAAAATTATTGTCCTTTAAGATTCATGTGTTCATTATTGTCCCAGAAGCCCCTTCTTCCCTAGATGCCTATAAGGTTTCCTTGAAGACCCCTCAGACATTACATTGTTTTCTTTATATGTAGATCAAATGCGACTAGGCATGCGTGGGAATGAGAGGTAATGTAAATATTTTTATTAATATTTTAAATATTTGTGTTATAGTATTAGAACCACTACGCCAGAATTGACTTTTAGCAGCGCATACAAAGACATCGCTGCTAAAGAGTCATTAAAAAAAATAGCATACCTTAGACAACGCTTTTTGAAAAGCGCTACTAAAGGGGGCCCCTAAGAAAGCGCTTTATTAAAAGCGTTGCTAAATGTGTGCCCTAAGAAAGCACTTTTGTAAAGCGCTGCTAAAGGGGGGCCATAAGAAAGCGCTTTTTTGAAGCGCTGCTGTAGGTCTAACCTACGAGAGCGCTTTTTCTATAAGCGCTGCTATATGGGGTATATAAGAAAGCGCTTTTAAAAAGCGCTGCTATAGGTATAATTAGAATAAATTTAAAATTACCCACCAGAATTTTTAAAAGAAACAAAAAATATTTCACAATTTTATAACAAATTTATTAAATCATTAAACTAACTACCAACTATTTCTCTAATATAGAAGTTTTCATACCTTGCTCATTTTTATAAAAAATACATAAAAGAAAAAAATATGATGTGTTTAGTTCACAATATATTAGTTTCCCAAACATTTCCGACCGTCTAAACTTCTTCCATTTTCAACCTTCAAACTTCCATCAAACCTTCACCATATCTTCAATCCTCACCATCCTTTCAACCTCCATGGACGAACCTCCAACAAGCTCTTCCTCTCCGAAAAACCCTTTTCCACGAAACCCACCAAACACCAAACAAAATCCATATGAATCCCCACCGTAAACCCACTCCAAGCCACCGAGAATCAAAACCCCCAAATCAATCTAACAGAACAGAAAAGAAAGTCGAAAAACAAGCGATTGAAGTAGAGAAGCAAAAACAGATTTGCTCTGTTTTGTTTCCCAAGCGTTATCACTCAACAACGAAGCTCATGTCGGTTGTCGCACACTCTCGCACGTGCGACCGCCCTTGGCCTCACTCACCCCGCCATCATCGAAACCCCTAAGGTCAATTTCCACTCCCTCGTTAATATGTTCATTTCATGTTTTCAATTTTTATTTCTATTGCTGTTTTGAAGTTGATTATTGTGTCTGATTGAATTTGGAATGATTTTATATGAGTGTGTTTTTTTGTGTGTGATACTGAGAATGCCTTTTTTGTGTTTGTGAAAATGCCTGAAAGATCTCTTTTTCTGCCACGGATGTTGATGTGACGGAATGGAAAGGAGATATACTGGCAGTGGGTGTTACTGAGAAAGATCTAACAAGGGATTCAAAATCAAGATTTGAGAATCCATTTGAATTTACAGATTGAGAATGAGTATGGACCTGTGGAATGGGAGATTGGTGCTCTTCGAAAGGCTTACACAAGTTGGGCTGCTCAAATGGCGATAGGTCTAGACACCGGTGTACCTTGGGATATGTGCAAGCAAGAAGACGCCCCTGATCCTGTTGTAAGATTTTCTTTCGTAATCAGGATTATCTGTATTCACGCATTTGGAAAATCATAGTCGTTTGATCAAGATTAGATGATATGAAAACGAGGATTTTAATATTATTTATCGACTATGTTGTAGATTAACACTTGCAATGGATATTATTATGAAAACTTCACTCCCAATGAGAACAATAAACCGAAAATGTGGACTGAGAATTGGTCTTGTTGGTAACTCATTCTCATTCGAATGCTACCATTAACTTAAAGATAGAAGCATTTCATTTGAGATCAAATGTTTAATTTTTTGTTACCGATTCTATAGGTACACCGATTTTGGTAGCGGTATATCTCATAGACCGATTGAAGATTTGGCATACTCAGTTGCTAGATTCATACAAAATTGCATCTCCTTTGTTAACTACTATATGGTATATGTTACTTCTAAGTTTATGTTATAGAAACTTTGGTTTTTGTCTGATATATTATCTTTGAATGCAGTACCATGGAGGAACTACTTTTGGTCGAACATCGAGTGGTCTTTTCATTGCAACAAGCTATGATTATGATGCTCCTATTGACGAATATGGTACGCGTTATGGTTTGAATTGTTTGCATGCATGTTTTGAATTATAACAGTTAGAAGCATTTTAAAGTGTTTCAAAATGTTAGGACTTGTGAATGAACCAAAATGGGGACATTTGAGAGACCTACATAAAGCGATAAAACAGTGTGACCGGCTTTGATTGTTGTGGATCCTACGGTCACATATTTCGGGAAAAACCTCGAGGTAAATTCTATTATCTAGTTCATGATAAAATTAAGGTTCAAAATTGTTACTGTGTTAAAGATTTGTTTTGTCAATTTGATCTTAGGCACATGTGTACTACATAAGTAGTAGTGTTTGTGCTGCATTTCTTGCAAATTATGACACGAAATCGGCGGCCACGGTTATGTTTAGAAATAGCCATCATGACCTTCCACCTTGGTCTGTCAGCATTCTTCCTGATTGCAAAACCGAAGTTTTCAACACCGCAAAGGTAACACAAGATAACCAAATCTGTTGGATAAATTTTGTTTAGTAAAGGTATAATTGATGGACAAGCCGGACTCTGATGCCAAAATGAAGGTTGGTGTAAAGAGCTCCCAAAAAGCGATGATTCCGACAAACATTACATTTGATTGGAAATCATACACCGAAGATCCCGCCTTCTCTAGTGAAGACGATCCTGTCACAGCAGAAGCACTTTGGGAGCAGATCAACATCACTCGCGATTCTTCAGATTATTTGTGGTATTTGACAGAGTAAGAATTTTCAACTTTCTTAACTTCTCAACACATTAAAAAAATTAGAATATCAATTAGTGTCTTGATGTTAATTCTATCTTAAACGATTTTCAGTGTCAACATTAGTCCTATTGAAAGTTTTATAAAGAATGGTCCGTCTCCTATTTTTACCGCAAACTCAACAGGTCATGTTCTACTTGTTTTTGTTAATGGACAACTTTCAGGTCAGTATGCTTTTTCTTCTTGGAAATTTTTTCATGATAAATTTCATTTTTATATATTTTAAATGAACAATATGTTATATGAATGTAGGAACTGTATATGGAGGATTGGATATATTTTAAATGAACAATATGTTATATGATAAATTTCATTTTTATATGAATGTAAGAACCGATATATTTCATGTTCTACTTGTTTTTGTTAATGAACAATATTTTAACTTTTTTCTGCATTCAAATTAAAACCAAAATGTTGGCTTGCACTTTGAAACATGGAATGTTGGAGTGTTAGGACTTGTATAATATTAGAACTCAATTATTTGTCATATAACCTTTTAGTAGATGAAAAATATTAGAACTCGATTATTTGTTATATAACCTTTTAGTACATCTGTTATAAAAATATTAGTAGATTGATTGGATCTAATCCATCTATTTAAAGTTAAAGATAAATATAACTCATTCAACATATTTTAAAAATTTAATAAATTAGTTTAATTATGATGGATAAGTTTTTTTTCTTGAGTGCTTTTAAGGTTTTGATATTTAATTATTATAAGTATATAACCTTTTAGTAACTGATATTGGACCTGAATTGGAGAAAAAGCTCAAGTATGCTGAAGATGTTTCTTCTGGAATAATTTTTGGATGGGAGCTTGTAAACTCTCCTGCTAATGTTCTCACTCCAAGTTCATATGCCACTTAAAATTGTATTTTACACGTGTGAATAATACATATATATACATATGTGTCAGTGCTTCTCTAAAACTTGATCTGAACTTGGTGATGTTTTTTTTTTCCAGCTGCGTTGGCAGAAGAAGCATCTAAGGTTGCTTCTACCTACAGTGACGTTTTCAAGACCAATATATGGAAGAAATATTTCGGGAAGTTGTATCTATTTGTAAAGTTATGAATTACAATGTATACTTTAGTTATTGTGTATTTGTGATGTTTTAATTAAGAAAACGATCAGTTATGTTGTAATTAAGGAAACGATCAGCTATTTGTAAAGTTATTAATTTTGACTGTATTTGTGATGTTGTAATTCGGAGGATCGGATTGTGTTGTAATATATTTAAGCAGGTTTATGTGTATTAAAATAATTATGAGCAAAGTGATGAATTACAATGTATACTTTAGTTATTGTGTATACTGCAAAGTGATGCATGCACATAAATAAGGCCAAAGTGTTGAATTAAAGGCCTGACTTATAAGCAGAGAATGTAATTGTTATAAGCAGGTTTATCGAAAAATATATAAAAAATGTGATTATTTAAAAAAAAAATTTTAAAAATTGTGAAGAATAGACAACGCTTTTAAAAAAAGCACTGCTAAAGGTTGGAAAAGGGGGGGTCTATGAAAGCGTTGCTAAAGGGGGTCTAAGACAGCGCTTTTAAAAGCGCTGCTAAAGGGGGGAGGGAAAAGCACTGATATAGGGTTGAAAAAGCGCTGCTAAAAGCGTTGAAGAAGGGAGGGGAAGGGGGAATAGGCAGCGCTTTTAAAGCGCTGCTAAAGGGGGGAGGGAAAGGCGCTGCTAAAAGCGTTGCTGAAGGAGAGGGAAGGGGGAATAGGCAGCGCTTTTTAAGCGCTGCTATAGGGTGAAGAAAGCGCTGCTAAAAGCGTTGCTGAAGGGATCCTTTAGTAGCGCTTTTTATTTAAAAAAAGCGCTGCCTTTACCTTTAGCAGCGCCACTTTTGGCAGCGCTTTTAAGCTCTGCTAAAAGCCAAAAAAAGCGCTGCTAAAGGTCTTTTTTGGCATAGTGAACTATCTGACAATGTATTTATTTTTTTACAGTACATTGATACATTAAAATGTATCATCCAAGGTAGGAAGGTTGTAAAGTTGGCACAACCTGATGAACCATGGTTTAAGAATGTCATGCAATTATCTAGATTGCAGAATTTAAGCATGATTGGATATGGTTATATTAACCATGACTTATTGTTTTCTTTTGTGAAGACATGACATGTAGACACGTCGTCATTTCATCTTCTGATTGGTGAGATGTTCATCACACATGATGATGTATCACGCCTGCTACATCTTTGGATCCGAAAAAATATTAAACTACTCCAAAATCAGTAAACCTTAAGCATTAAACATGAGGGTGACTTATTTGAGAGTTGAATTGAAATAGGTATAGATGTCCAACAAAAATCAAAAATCAAAATAATTTGTTAGTTTATTTTAGAAAAATATCTTTATATCTGTGAATAAGTTTTATTAAAATAAAAAAAAACATTATCTTAAAATATAAATTTAGATATTGAATATCAAGTATTTAGTTAAAATATATATTTTTGATAAAAAGAAATAATATTTTATAATGTAATTTATAGTAATTATCTTATACATTTAAGAAATGAATACTTAATCTATATATTAAACAAAAATATTATGTTTTTATGAAATAATAAAGATATATATTCATAAAATGTCTAATGTCTTGTTAATAAATTTGGTCTACCTAGTTTTTCATTTGGCTACATTATCACAATGTGTCAAAGAAAACTAGAAAAGAAATTTTATAGTGATCTAAAAGAACTTTTTTTTTTAAGTTATGAATAAGCTGTGTAGGTGTTGTGGCACCTAATTTTCCATCTCTTAGTACATGTGTATTATTACTTTGTCCAATATAGTAACATGAACGTTTCTGATTTATTTTTGTATTGAAATACAAGAAAGTGATAGGTATTAATATTCGTGTGGAAATATAGTCGTTGATTACTATATATGGAACTTTTCAAGACTAAAACTAAGAGTTAAATTGAACCTATATTAATAGTTGAATGTACATAAATAACAAAATCTTCCAAGAGACTTGTCAGGTGAGTTAATCACCATCCAACCTGTCCACACGCAACACTGTTGTTCGAATAACATAGGTAGGTAGATACCCCTTCAAAATTTATGAAACTTTAATACTTTCTTCTCACTAGTAACTTTGAATTTAATCAATAAACCAATGGAATTCAAAGGTATTAACTTGATCAACTTTAACTTGACAACAACTCTTTTAATGATAATTAATGTTGTCTTTTTATACTTTAATATTTTCTTAAATGTCGCGAGAAAACTTTTTACCTTAAAAGTATTACTCCCTACATTCTGCTAATAAAAGATTTATTTGACCATTACGCATTCTATTTAGAAAAAAAAAAATGATATTTTTATAACAATTATCATGGTCAAGTATTGAGAATGATAAAAATAATAGGTAAAATATATTTTTTTAGGTCTCTTAATTATATCCTCGGATTTATTTGGGTTTTTAATTTTTTTTTGTGTCACTTTAGGTCTTTTAATCTTCATCGTTTCATTTGTGTATCTTCGTTTTCGTTTTTATTGTATATCTTCTTTTTCATTTTTGTTTTTATCCTGTTCACATCATCTGCAATGTTTCATCTCCGTTTACTTCACCTGCATCATTTTCGTCTTCCTTAGCATCGTACTCCTCATCTAGGTTTTCTTCGAAGCATAAAGTCCGACCAATGTTCTTCATTTCTGAAGTAGAATAACTGTGAAAGTTGTGAATTCAGTGCAGACACCAACTCGTGATGGGTACCAAAATGTCATTGTGGGAACAAAGCTATGATTCGTAGGGCAACAACTAATAAAAACTTTGGTAATTTTTATTTGGGTTGTCCAAATTTTAAGGTAAGCCCTAATTTCAGTTTGATTTATGTCCAAATGTGATAAACCCGTTTTGATACATATACGCAATTTTCAAGGATCCTTGCAAAGAGGGTGTGATTTTTTCAATTGGTTCCGTGAGAATTTGAGAGATGAGAAGGGGAAATTTATGACGAATAAGTTGGAAAGCATAACATAGGAAATTGATGATGCAAAAAAGGAGTTCTAAAAAGTCAGGGTGGAAAATGAAGAATTAGGGAAAGTTGTGATGGAACTTTAAACTCTAGTGAACAAGATCTTGAAGTGGAAAAAATCATGGAATATTAAGTTTCTTGTAATCTTATGTGCATTGCTATTTAGGATGTTTTAGGAGTATGCACCAGTTTGTTTGTATGACTTAGGATGTATCAGTTTGTGTTTGTTAGCAATATCAGTTTGTATGGATGAGTTGGTATGTAGCACATTGTGTCATTTTAATATGAGTTGTTTTTTTGGCAGAATATTGTTTGTAACAGTCCATAAAGAAATAAATTTACAATACCAGTTCACATAACATGAATGCCAAAATGATTTTCATAACACATAAATAAATTGATTTGCATAACACACTACATAATTCCAAAATGATTCTAAAATGATTCCAAAATGACATTGACATGTTCACAAGACATAACAGAGTTCAACAAAGGTTCTAAACTGACATTGACATGTTACATAGACATGTTCAAGATGCATTACATAATACCAAAAGTGATTCAAAATATATTAACTAGACAATAGCTAAATAACACTAGATGTTCTTCTTAGGTGTGATTTTCTTAGTTTGAGTAGACCTCCTGGTTGTTGGGCCAACTATATTCTTGGTTGCAAATAATCTTGTTGTTGATCCTAGGGGACACAAATGGTCTTCTTACACCTAACTCATGTGTCTTGCCATTTCCTTGAGTTACGCTGCCTCGAGTTTGAGTTTCTTGAGTTGCACTTCCTTGAGTAGCTGACACTACTACGGAAAACATATACAACAACAGTTAGAAAATGGATAACATCATGCATGACCTGTGCTATTACATAGAGTGTGGTTGTATATATGCTACTTACAATTACGGTCTTATGATCGTTGTAGAAAACCTGAAAGCGCGTTATATATGATCACGGTTGCTATAACTAACTATTGTGGTATATGCATTTAGGTAAATAATATTTCATCAGGATTAATATAAATAACCGTTGTTGAAAATACCCAGAGTTTATTATATAATATGTAGATCGAACAAAACCAAAGAGTTCTAAAACAAGAACAAATAAACAGAGATCAGGGTAAGGGGGTTGGTTACGCAATAGGAAGGTGTTAGCACCCAAAACGTCTATAGTACTCTATAGGAGCCCTTTGAAATATTTATTCTTTTTGACTTGAAAAATGTTTGTTTAAAAAGAAGATTGAGGAGATGAGAAGAGAATTATTTTTTAGATTTTTTGTGTTTGAAGAGACTTATTGCCTCATGCCTACGTACCTACAAAGTGCAATATAGGATCAAAACCTCGTAGTTCATGGTACAAATAACAAAAATTTGTTGGTTTTGATTGATTTTAAATGTAAAGACAAATCATCATTTTAAGGAAAAAACTACGATTAGTCGCCCACAAGTATAAGACAACATTTGCATCACCTAAAGATGGAGGATTTTGCTTGGATCATCAACAAGTCTATCACTCAACATCTAAGTAGAAAATATCAATATCTTAATACTATAGAGAATAGGAGAATTATATCTCAACTATGGAAATGACTCATGTCTAAACTTTATGAAAAGTTTTAAAATGAAAAGTGCGCAAAGGCACAAAAAGTTTGAATGAGGTAAAGTGTTTTTTTATATCTTTTTGAAATTGGTCAAAATATGATTAACATTGATTGACATTTATTAAGAAAAACAAAGTTTGAAAATTACTTGACAAAAGTCAAGGTTTTATTGTGAAATTGGTTTTAAGTTTGAAAATAAGAAGGTTTTTAAAAGAGGGAGAAGATTTTGAAAATTTAAGAAGGGGAGAAGATGAAGTGACTATCCTAAAAAGTAAAATAAAAGGTAGAGATAAGGAGGATCTAACCAACTTGTAGCACACTCCATATCAATCCAAATAAGAATTTTATCCATCTTGAAGCATAGCAAATAAGCAAGCCAAATAAAGGCAAAGATCCATAATACTACAAGCATAGGGAAAGGGTCCTAATTCTAAGTCCAAGGGTCCAAGAATAGTCCAAGAAGTCCTAGGTCTAAGAATAGTCCAAGAGCATAACCACAAAGTTAAGAGCACCAAGTTTCTTAGAGGTTTAATCCTTTAGTAGTGTTTTGAACAAAGATATGGTCCAAATGGATAAAAGAAAAATGGTGGAAACATAAACATGTGCCCAACAAACAAAGAAAAAATAACGGAAGCATAAACAAAAGTATGATATGAGATGATAATAATGAAGCATAAAGATAAAAGAGATATAGGGAGCAAGAAGGAAACATAAACAAAGTTAGTACAATGATATCGTTAGTGAGTTATTAATTAGTCGTTAGCAAATGATCAACGAAGGATAACTCATGCATTTAAGCCAAAGTTGATGAAAACTTATTAGATGATTGATAAGACCAAAGCCTCCTAACAACAAACTTCATAGGTGATGGACTTAAGAAAAATAATCAACCATAATTGGACTTTCAAACATAGGTTTGATCCAAGAATGATCACTTTTTCATTACGGGACAATTTAGCGCTATGTTAACTAATCGTAATAGGTTTGATGAAAACTTTCTAATGACGAACTTACTAACTTTCAAAGGGAGAAAGAACTTTGGTGAATTTGGTAGTTGGAGAAAATTGAGAGTCAAGAAAGAGTTTGACAAGGTGATTTTCGTTATCCGAAGCTTATGAAATGAGAGAAATAAGGCCTCTATTTATAGGATTTAGGCTTGGCAAAATTGGTGGATTAGAATTTGGTTTGGAATCAAAATTAGGCATGAAATTTGAATTTGGAGGGAAATTAATGATCAAGTGGTGATTAGTGAATGTGTATGGTGGAAATTAATTATAATGAGGTATGGGATTTAAAATGAAGTGATCTAAAATATTCTCATGTGTTGAATTTGGTGCCAAAAATGTTGCAGAATTTGAATTTGCCCAATTTTCATAAAATTCACACGGAGTAACCGGTTATCCAATATCTGGTAACCAGTTACCACAGACAAAAATGGTGAAAATGCCCTTTTTTATGTGCTTTCTTGGCTCTGACTTGATTCTTTTGCTTGTAAAAGAAGACATGGAAATAAACACATGAACCTTGGAGTCTCTTGAGTAAAATTCAATCAAATCTCTTGAAATTCTTGATCAGATGATTTGAATTGTTTGTGGATCAACTTCGACTTTTTTTAGATGAAATTCACTCGAGCCGAGGGATTGATATTTGATATCTTTAATTCAAACTCTTTCTGAAAAAGTTAGTAAAGGAAAAATAAATTATTTTTTGGATTTTAATCAATGGTTAGTAAACATAAACATAAACAAATATCAAGCAAACAAGAAAATGAAGGTGTCCGGTGATCTCTCAAGAACAAACCTGCAGAGGAATGTGTCGCTACTGCAAAAAACGAGGCCGGCAATCATAGAAGAGTCGCCACCTCTCGTTATTTATCCCTCAGAACGGGAAAGGAAACGATCGGAAAAACCTGACGCGAAGGTATAAGACAAGGTCATCGCAACCATTGTCTGGATTCGGGAGTCGGTTACGCAAGGGGAAGGTATTAACACCCCTCACGTCCATCGTACTCGGTGGGATCCATGCTTGTTGTGTTTATCTGACGGGTTTGTTAAATCTATCTACACTAAGGTCTGGTCTAAAGAGAAAGGAAAATGACTCGACAAAGTATCGCACTTTATGCCTACGTATTCCCGTCTGGAACGAGAAATCAGAGTCAACGTAGTTCGCCTAACTACGAGTTACGGGAGGGGGGGGGGGGAAGGTTGCTCGCCGAGATATCGCATCTCGTGCCTACGTACTTTCACACAGCGCGAAAGATCAGAACAAACGTAGTTCAGGCTACGGAGAACACAAGTTTGTTCAGCTGTTTTTTTATCCAAGTAAAGTTAACAATCAGTTCCAGCAGTTGGTGTTTGCAGCTCGATCCTTGGAGACTTAGGCATTACTGTTTGCGGTAGAACTGAAATTTAACAGAACTCTCTTTACGCGAAGAGTTTTCCTGATTAAGGGTCCAAGAGGAGAAAAAGATGTTGGATCTTTGTTTTCTGTTTTTTACGGAAGAAGTGTTTTTTTAGTTGTCTATAGTTTGTACAGCACTAGAGACTATGACTTAGGAGCGAATGCGTCGCATATCGTCCAAAGGACGTATACTAAACACTCTAGATGATTGAGAGGAGACCGCTCAAACATCATTTCCCAAGTAGCTTAAGGCTCGTAACGCACTTGTACTAACTTGCCTTTATTGTGTTTTTTACTGTTGTTTGAGATGAGAAGAGAAACAGACTCTCTACGGGGGAACTGACTCGATCCTACAGTTATCATGTAATATTCGTCCTACGGTTGAGGTTAGAAGGGAAACTAACTAATGTTATCATGCATGGTTAGAATCCTAATGTCTGTCATAACTTCCCTTAAACAAGAGAAGTCAGCGTTCCTAGGGGAACATGGCAATGGAAATCAAACAGTAAAAGAATTAACTGTACAGAAATTACTGTAAAGATGCATGCAATGCAAGTGAGGGAGGAAATGTGTGTGGGGCATAAGCCTCCACAAGCCCATCTCAACCTCAAGCCAGATATGAATAACAGAAAAGATAATAGAAGACAGTAAATGCAATCAAACAAACCACACATCACACAGGCAAGGGAGCTGAGCTCTACCAAATACCAGCAAGCAAAGCCACCCAGTAAAAATACAAGCAGAGGGAGAAACTCAACCTCTAATGCAATACAAGCAAGGGGAGAAACTCAACCCTTAGGATGCTCTTAGGCCTATGATCGTCTAAATGAAGCCTACTACTAATGCAACACTCCAAGCAAGTCACATCAATACACATCAATACAGTTAAACAAGAAGAAAACAGACACGAAAAACAAGCCAGCAATCTCCACAGCAGAGCCATCTTCTGGAAGCAATCCAATCCAAAGTCTGTATCTGTTCTTCAAGTCCACCATCTTTAAGAGAAGGAAAGTAATCCATGACAAGCAATCAAATAAGCTTCTACCGTATGGAAGGAAATTGGGTGTTGGGAGGCAAGGGTAAGTTCCACAGGAGCTTATCCCAGGCACTCAACCAACAAAAAGATCTTTGGGGAAACCTAAGGGTTTGGCTCCTTCAAGAGGTGTGCCATATTCCCCCCACAAGAGGGACTGTGCTACCTCAAGAAGGTTCCTAAAGAGGAAATAATGAGGGAATTTTAGGAGAATGGAAATGAGAAGCAAGGTAAGTTCCACAGGAACCTACCACAGACACTCAACCAAATCCATTTCCTTTAGAGAGCTTGCTTAGGCTCAACTCCAATGTGAAAGGCAGGGAATTCCTCCACAGGAGGAATTATACCCACAATGAAGGATCCTAATTAAGCAAAGGAGTGTTTAAAAGGGAACTAATCCTAGGGAAATATCATTTACCTACTTGAATCTATAAAGAACATCAAATGTTATCTCCTAATGGTCATCTATTCTAAGATCAATTTGTAAAATGGGGAACTAAAGAAAAATCAATCCTAAAAAATCTAAGGAAAATCCTACATCATCTTATATGTGTCAACATTCTATGGTAGAAAAATAAGAGGTTAAATCTAAACCAAAGTGCCCAAATTAAATCCAAACTTGAAGGGTGCACCAAAGGAATTCACTAAAGAATACTCCTAAATAACTACCCTAAAGTCCTATTTAAAATAATCTAGAAAATAAAAAAAAAATCACATAGCAACATCAACATGTATACACATAGAACACAAAATTCCAAGATCAAACTCCAAAATATGAGAGAGAAATAAAATCAACAAATTCAGAACAACATTATTTCATTATTAAAAGTGTACTAAAAAGAAAATATGAAATAAAATGGAAAATGCATGGAAAATTAAAATACAAAGTATGATAAAATCATGAACATCCAAATCTATAACTACAATTTTTTTCAGAATTTATCTATGTCATTCACTATTTTTTTTAATGAATTAAACAAACAAGCTATTAAACAAAAAAAAATGAAGAAAAGAAAATAAAATAAGAACAGGGGAGGGGTGTAGTCAGCAAGAAAAACAAGGCACACACGCCTAGGCCCAAGAAAGGGGGGTGCTGAAAGCACCTGGGTGCTAGGCCCAAATGATCATGTAGTTCAACAAAAACTCAACTTATTAAAACATCCAGGGGGTATTGAGCAACTAATTCACGCGTTATTCATGCTGGGCCTAGCAATGGAAGGTGCGCATAGCAGGGGAAACCAAGGCCCAAAACAACATTAATTCACTCAGTTCTCTCAATTAAATCAAAAAAAGGAACACGCGAGGGATTGAACCCTCGCCTCCAAGGTTCACATAGCGCGCTGGGAAGAACTTGGCAATCCACTTATTGAAACGATTTAGTTTAGGGAGGGGATTACGTGGCGCGTTATCAGCCTATGGATACGGTGACTTAGTCCAATTTTCCAAACAAATGAAGGGCCAGGATTTCGTCTTCTTCATTTGAAAACGCACAGAGGAGGGAAACTCAGTTTCCGACGCGATTTGGCCGGAGCTTCACCGGAGCATTTCGCGTCCCCCTATCTCTCTCCATACTCCACCAAACGCGATGATTTCTGAACGAAACTTGTATGAAATTTCACGAGGATTACAACCATGCTAACTAAACGATCTAAAACTCCAAGAATCAAGAATTCTATATCCTAACCGAAAAGGGATCAAAGCTTAATTTGTCACTAATCCTCAAATTAACTGTCCAGAAATCATCTATAACCTAAAGGAAACCTAACCACATGAATCGAGGGCATTAAAAATGCATGAATTGAGTGCAATTTCAAGAAGTAAAAACCTGGTTTCAAGCTTCGATTTGAGGCATTTCTGGCTTGATTCTTGCTCTAGAACTTTCCAGATCCACTCAATGATGATGTTAGAAGAAGATTGAAGCTTCAATTGCACTTGAAATGATCTCAATCAGAAATTCGATCTTGCACTTTTCTCCTTCAAGCTTCAATGGCAAACTCTGATCTCAGCATCAATGAATCACCAACCCTGCTTCTGATGAGTTTCTAGACCTTTATAGAATGATTTAGAACCTTTTAGAGCTCAGCCCATGCCCAAAATCAGAAAAATCCAATTCCAACTTCCTTCAAAAAGTTTGATTATGGCATCCCCTAAATTCCTTCAATAGCTTGCCTATGAAGCCTCTAGTATCATACACCAACCTCCTTGAATGGATCCAGCTTGGTTAAGGCCCTGAATTTGGCCTTGGGAATGATTGGTGGAATGTAACTTATAAATGAAGAAACCTTATGAAAGGCCATGAAGCATACTTCAAATGAAAAATCCACAATTGACAATGTCTCTAAAACATGATTTCTGATTAAAATGAGTGGTCATTTGACTTGTTTTGGGCCCATAATCAATTATTTGAATTTCCCACGAAAAATGCCTTTGAATTTCTCTTCTTTCAAAACCACTTCAAGCCAATCTTTGATATGAGCCAAACCAATTCACCATGAGTTCTTGGTTAGCCTAAAAACCTCACTTTAAACAAGTTCCATGTTGAACAAAAATCCATTTGACATGTGCAAGTTGGAGATTTTGACCTATGATTGAAAATGGCCTATAATCTCACTTTCCCAAAATACCCCTAACTTGTAAACCTCATAACTTGAGTTCTACAAATCATATGGAAGATTTCTAATACAATTTGGAAAGCTAAGATCATGAGGAACAACTTTCATGTTGGCCAAAAGGTCATATGAAACCTCCTTCTAGGTCAAACATATCTTGGAAGTCAGATGATTTTCACAGACAAATTTCATATGCATCTGAGGACCTGTAACTTGTCTGGACCATAACTTGAGTTCTATAAATCCAATGGAGGACTTCTAGTACTCAAATTAAAGCTAAGAGTATCCTCTACAAGTTTCATGTTGGCCAAAAATGGATATGAAAGTTTTATCTTGACTTACATGGCTTGGAAGTTTGGGCACTAAACAGGGGATTTTACCCTAGGAACCCTGACTTAGCAACTCCAACCACTCTTGATTCTTCTCAACTTGATCTTGAAACAACCTCTCATATGCCTCAACATATCATTTCATAATCTCAATGACCTAGAAGTAGGTTTTGATCTTCTTCAATTGCTCATTTTGGCCTAGGATTAACCAGATGAAACCCTAGGGACACCAACTTCCACTGTGACTCTTGTACTTGCTACAAACATTTGATTGAGCTCTTCCTTGATCCTCTAGGAACTCCATGAGCTCTATCAACACATCATATCCATATCCCATGCTTCACAACCTCTGATACTCTTCAAATGGCTCCTCATGCTAGGAGATAAACCCCATACAAGCAACTGAATTCCTCAAGGACCCAACCCACTGACTAATGATTATGGTGACTTCTTTAAGCTTGCATAAAACCTCTAGATAGGCTTCTCTGGACATAAACACCACCTGATCCCCTGCACATGTGAACAATGCTATGATATGCAAATGCTATGATGATGATATACTAATGCAAAGGAAACATAAACCAGGTGAGAAAAGGTTAGGCAAATTTTGGGGTGCAACAGCTGCCCCCATTCAAGCGGCTTGGACCCGACTGGATGAAAAGCGAACGACTTTTGAACAATCGAGGTAGAAGACGGTTGAATACCAGAGAACCCGAAAATTTGCTAACCGAAGAGATAAACTTCCAAACTGCTTGGGAACACTACATCCCAACAATTGAATTCGGTTGTCACAACAACAACTGATCAATCGCCCGATAGAGAACCTGATTTTCAATATCAAATACCTGTGTGACGCCACAGGTGTCGAATCAACGACAAACTGGATTAACACCATCAATCCTCCCGAAATATGTCACAATAAGCGGACACCGTCAAAAGACCATATCTAAATATTATCCTCGGCCTTCCATTTTCGAAGAAGCGGGCGAAGCACTGAATCAAAGCGCGACATCAATATATCCTTGATCCTCCATTTCCGCAGAAACAGGCATACACTAAATAAAAGCGAGTACTGTCATTATCACTGACCTTCCATTTCCTAAGAAACGGGCATACGCTAAACTAAAAGCGAGTATCGTCAATATCTCTGACCTTCCTTTTCCTAAGAAACGGGCATACGCTAAATAAAAACGAGTATCGTCAATATCTCTGACCTTCCTTTTCCTAAGAAACGGGCATACACTAAACTAAAAACGAGTATCATCAATATCTCTGACCTTCCTTTTCCTAAGAAACGGGCATACGCTAAATAAAAGCGAGTATCGTCAATATCTCTGACCTGCCTTTTCCTAAGAAACAGGCATACACTAAATAAAAGCGAGTACTGTCAACATCACTGACCTTCCTTTTCCTAAGAAACGGGCATACGCTAAATAAAAGCGAGTATCGTCAATATCTCTGACCTTCCTTTTCCTAAGAAACGGGAATACGCTAATAAAAGCGAGTATTGTCAATATCTCTGACCTTCCATTTCCTAAGAAACGGGCATACGCTAAATATAAGCGAGTATCGTCAATATCTCTGACCTTCCTTTTCCTAAGAAACGGGCATACGCTAATAAAAGCGAGTATCGTCAATATCTCTGACCTTCCTTTTCCTGAGAAACGGGCATACGCTAAATAAAAGCGAGTATTGTCAATATCTCTGACCTTCCATTTCCTAAGAAACGGGCATACGCTAAATAAAAGCGAGAGCTGTCGAACCATCACGTCGACCGTTGAACCATCACGTCAACCCTTCGTTCACAAGGAAACGAGCATACGCTAAATAAAAGCGAGAGCTGTCGAACCATCACTTCGACCGTTGAGCCATCACGTCAACCTTTCGTTCACAAGGAAACGAGCATATGCTAAATAAAAGCGAGAGCTGTCGAACCATCACGTCGACCGTTGAAGCATCACATCAACCTTTCATTCACAAGAAACGAGCATACGCTAAATAAAAGCGAGAGCTGTCGAACCATCACGTCGACCGTTGAACCATCACATCAACCTTTCGTTCACATGGAAACGAGCATACGCTAAATAAAAGCGAGAGCTTTCAAACCATCACGTCGACCGTTGAACCATCACGTCAACCTTTCATTCATAAGAAAACGAGCATACGCTAAATAAAAGTGAGAGCTGTCGAACCATCACGTCGACCATTGAACCATCACGTCAACCTTTCGTTCACAAGGAAACGAGGATACGCTAAATAAAAGCGAGAGCTGTCGAACCATCACGTCGACCGTTGAACTATCACGTCAACCTTTCGTTCACAAGGAAACGAGCATACGCTAAATGAAAGCGGGAGCTATCGAACCATCACGTCGACCGTTGAACCATCACGTCAACCTTTCGTTCACAAGAAACGAGCATACGCTAAATAAAAGCGAGAGCTGTCGAACCATCACGTCGACCGTTGAACCATCACGTTAACCTTTCGTTCATAAGAAACGAGCATACGCTAAATAAAAGCGAGAGATGTCGAACCATCACGTCGACCGTTGAACCATCACGTCAACCTTCCAATTCCTAAGAAGTGGGAAAAGCACTAAATAAAAGTGCAAACCCGAAGACTTGAACCAACAACTCTGCGGGGAAATTTTGACGACAACCGTCAAACACCTATTTCGTCAACAGGTGGCAACTTCAGGATTTTCAAAATTGTTGTACGGCAGTCTGATGAATACTTTGCTGGGGAATAAGAGAAACTTAACCAAGCAACTCTAATGGGGAAAAACTCTACTGGGGAAGTCACGAGTAACAACTCCGAACGTTTAAACCATGAAATCTTTTAATGCTGACGTAACAGCAACCTGAGAAGAACTCCGCTGGGGGGGGGGAAGAAGAGAAACTTAACCAAGTAACTCTGCTAGGGGAGCACATGACAGGGCGAACACTATCATCGCATATCTCGCGCCACAAATCTGGATACTTGGACACCTTTCTGAACAAGAATCTTAAATACCTGCAGGGAAGAACACCTGAAATCAAAGAGGTAAACAACCTGGCTTATGTTTCAAAATGCATATGTTTGACAATGGCGTAATGCTCCATATAGCATGGAAATGCTACGCATTTGAGTAGATGCAAATATGATGATATATGCAAATGCAACGAGGTGCTCCAGCAAAATAAATGCTGAAGACAAAGCCAAATTCGTCGGGGATAACCGGATATCACAGTCATATTCCAACAAAATAAATGCTGGAAAGGTGAAACCAACTCCGCTGGGGATAACCATCCTGCTGGGGAATGGCTCACAAGCTCTGAGTTGCGAACTCTGCGGAGGATGATCATCCTATCGGAGGAAAAACAACCTGTTGGAAGACAAAAAGGACGGTCTTGCGCGGGGATACTCCTTTCAAACCACTGACCACCTGATCGTGCTCTGTGGGGATTAACCATCCTGTTGGGGATACTCAGCTGGGAATCGATTTGTATACTCTGGTTGTACTTCGCGGGAACTCTCTGGGGAGTAAATATACTCATGACCAACCACCGAGAATGCACACTCTGCTAGGTATATCAATCTCGACCCTCTGGGGATGACTATATCCTACTTATTAAGCCAATCTTGCATTGCTGAGGATACTCTGATCCTGCGCGGATTCAAACCCAACTCTTCTGGGGATGAAAACTTCAACCTCCATCCGCCGGGGAGGAAAAGCAAATTCCGTCTGCTAGGGAGGAATAAGTTTCACATAGAGCCTGCTCCTGCTAGGGAGGAAAAAGTTTCACATAGAGCCTGCTCCTGTGTTAAAGGACTCTGGCTGGGGAACATGATCCCTTGGATATCTGCTGCAAGGGTGACGACCTGCCCCAGTCCAAACATTTCAACTTGAAAAGGAAAAATTGCCACAAACCGACTTCGAGATGGCTTGCCCCTGAACCTGTGACAACTTCTGATAAACTCCGATAAAACACAGAGGAACATTTCCTTCGCTTCCGCTTTTGCCCCCCTGCTCATGGGATCTTCGTAAAATCTTCCCTTAAAAAAGCCCTGCAATCTTCGTACCCTGATGGTTAGATATGAACTGCTTTCACGTTTCCAACCTCGAAGAGGTGTTTCAGATTAATCGCCTTCTGATCAATAATGGATTTTGTGCTCCCAGGATGACTTGCCCTGGTCTTGCAATGACTTTGCCCCTGACTGGCTGATTCGTAGTAGTGCCTCTGACTACGAGAGATTTAACGAATCTCGACCTGATTGCCCCAGATGGATGACTTCATTGGGGATCATTTGATACGGCTAGCCCCAACTCAAATGAGTATTTGGCATTCTGCATTCTATCCCGATCAAACTTTCCACTGCGGAAACTTCCCTGCTGTCAAGCGCTTATTCGCGAGTAAAATAAATTGTTCTGCATAAAAGATATATTAAATGCAATGCATATGACAGTTTTCGAAATCCAATCCTGTTCACTGGAAAAAACTTTATGACATAAACGAATCAATTATCAAAATGTCAAAGTTAATACAACGCTGCAAGAGGAATCCGTTTCTTAGGAGTCAGTTTCGATGCGGTCTTTACCGAAGTATGCTCTCGAAATAAACATGCTTCAATTAGGACCTTTTTTCCAGGTTGTAACGTGGTCAGGCTCACGGTTTAAGAAAGAAAGGATAGAGGCTCAAAATTCATTTTAACCCACCCGTTCACCTTGATGTACTCCAATCCTACGTTTAGCTAATTCGACCTTAGCGCCCACTTCTTAGTGGTTGGAAATTAGGAGTGATAGTTCGAGAAACCATGAGTTTCTGGAGTGACAGCCGCTCACTTTTCGTCTTTGACACTTGGGGTCACACGACTCGTATTTCATTTGAGGATTTTTCTTTTGTAATCCTTTTCAGTTTTTTCGCTTTCCCTAATTTTTGCCTGGACTGGCTCTTTTGAGCTTCTTCTGTTTATTAAGTCCAGCGGGATGCCCTCATTTTTGCCTAAGTCATTTGTTTTCAGGATTCGACTTAGCGGGTTTTTCTTTCTTTTTTCCCTTTTCGAACAAGTCGTGTGACACTGTTTGTCTGACTCTTTGAGGAATAATGCGGCTGTCTCACTCTTGACGTTTAACCATTGTGGTTTTTTAGGCACGACCTCTAGAGGTGTGATTGATCCTCGAACGGATACTCCCTTTTTTGCAAGTTGGACGCTCGGTCAAATTAGCTAACACCTACCCTGCCCCAGGTTAAGATTGAGGGTTTTTCATCTTCAGAAAGAACTCCTAGTACTAGGCTCAAAGGGGTTGACAAGGGATTATCTTCCTTATATCTCCGGTGTTTAGGGATTTGAAACAATGCCTGTACATCATCAGCAGGTTTTATTCAAAAGCATACAATCGGAGGCTATGCGTCTTTCGATTTTCGTCATCCTCCCCGGATTCCACTTAAACAAGCGTTAGAAATAAATGAAAGCAATAGAGTGAACACGAATGGATTAATTCAAAACATGCATATTTATTTCATTATCAATATCGATTGACAAAACAACATGCTTTACAAACGAAATTTGCAATTCTACAGGAAAGAAACTACAAATGTAAAGAAATAACATAATAAAACGCAGACTGCCAGCCTTCAGGTACTGGGCTTTCACACTTATTTGCTGCTGAGGGGAGCGACCCTTGACGTCTTCAGGCTTGATCAGAAGAGCGGTGTACGACCAGCTTTCTTTTTGGGAAGGACATGCACCTTCTGTCTATCAACTCCTTTCAAATTATGGTGAGGTCGACTCTGATTCTGACAGTTTTGCTGCGATGGAGCAAGAGGTTGTCGATGCTGATCGAGGCATTCCTTGTGTCTAGGCGCTTTCGCTCTCAAGTTCGACCCGGGAACCGGTAACTGCAGTGGACAAAAGGATTCAGACTCCAACGACTCTAGCATATACCCCGGTCCCTTTGCATCTTCAGATAGGGGGATAGGAATATCAACTCCTGATACCTTCATGCCGCCCGGCATAAATTCAATTGCCTTCTCGTCTAGCAAATCTTGAACATTATGCTTAAAAGCTTTGCAGTTCGTGATGTCATGCCCTGGTGCCCCAGAGTGGAAAACATAATGGGCGTTCACGTCATAGCCTGGTGGTGGCTGTCCAGTCAATGGAGCCAAAGTACGAGGTTCAACCAGTTGAAGCTGGAGCAAGAGTCGCACCAACTGATCATAACCCATCGGGATCTCATCAAATACTCTGCCAGAGAGCTTCATCCTTTTACCATACCTTCTGGGGTTATCCTGAGAGATCAGTCGTGACCGTTGACGAGGAAAATCCTGTGCTTCAAGTTGTGCAGAGAGTCTCTTAGGCCTAACGTGCCTTGGCACAGATTCTTCAGACACTAGTGGAGTGAGCCTGGTGGCTGCGGCTTCGGGAACATGCTCACACTCCCTTCGGAGTATATTCCTCAACACTTCTGCCATCATACCCACCTGGGCCTTCAGTCGGTAGCTCTCCTCTTCAAGAGCCTCCTGATTCAAGCGCAACGTTTGCATGTCCTTCCTGAATTTCCCTAGCTGGCCTCGGGCTTCCATTAACTCAGCTTGAATCTGTTCCCTTGCTCGGAACCTGCGATCATTTTCAGTAGGCATCTCGTAACCCATGCCCTGTCCAGAGAAAGCATCCTCTTGACGGTTTTCACCCTAATAAGGACCCTCATTGTCGTACCCAGCGTATGCAGCATGGCGACCATAACCATTCAGATTGATCTGGGGATCACACCCCCTGTTGACAAAACACTGATTAGCAGTAGCCAGCCTAAAGCCAGCATTGTAGGCACCCATTCTGTAACCATTGTTACTCATAGCACCAAAACTCTGGTTACCAAATCCAGCATTGGCACCACCAGCATTACCAAAACCCATGTTCACACCAGCAAAGCCCATATTGCCATTAACCATGTTCACACTGGTATTCCCAGCACCAGTGTTGAAACCAGCATTACCATTGCCAACAATGTTCCCATTGGTTTCCAAGTTACCGTTCCTATTACCAGTGTTCCCATTACCAGCCACAAGAACGTTCTCACCAGCGTCAAGACCGCCCACTGGTATAGCATCACCAGCCTGAGGAGTTTCACCATGAGGACGATTAGCATCCGTACCCCCATGTAGCACACCGTTGCTATCAACTCGTGCAATCAGGGGCTGTACGAGAGTTTGGAGCTGTTCTTGGCCTTTAGCCACGGTCTCCATCACCTGCATAAACTGAGCCATGCGATCACGCATCTCCTGCATCTCTGACTGCATCTGGTCCATGACTTTCTTACAGTTGCTTCTGGTTGAGTAACGGTGAGTTCGGTGTTCGACAATCATGTAACCTGCATCAACAGAGGGTTAGGGAACACAGTACAAAGTCCCTGTCATGCAAATGATTTATGCTATTGCAAACACGTATCCATGCATTAGGAGAAAGTCCTCCTTGATTCTAGCTCCAAGACAAATAAAGTCTACCGTCCAATCATGGAAAAGAAATCCTCATATATATATGAAAAGCCCGCGTGGGTAGCGTACAACAAAAGCAAAGTACATCTGAAGCAGCAGCATGACCCCAACCAACAAGCATGGTGGTAATCAACATATTAATGCATAAAAGGTACAAAGAAATACAAAGAAAATCAGGTGCGGCCGCAGGCACGGAAATCCTCTAGTAACTTCTTCGTATCAGGATGGTCAGGCTGAGTGTGCAGGCCCTGGATCAACAGATCCCTTTGCCTGATGGCATCCGGGAGGTTCTCAGCAATGCTCCCACACACACCTTCTTCAGCATGATTCTCCACCCTACTCCTGTTAACGTCAGCCCGGAGTTGATAATCCAGTAAGTTAGCTTTGAGCTCAACTACCTTATATTGGGCATCTCGTCGGAGTGAGGCTTCAGCTTCTATCTTCTTGTTTTTGGCCTCAACCTGTGCTTCCAACTGGACTATCTGCTGCTTCAGCTTTTCTTCCCTCTCTTTGTGGCTAGTCAAGGTACTATTCCACAGCTTATCGTACTGGGTCAACTTCCGGTATACCCTATCTAGATCCTGCTTCTTGGTGGTTAATACCTTGTGCACTGCCTTTAGGTCCAACCCAACACGCTCTCTAGAATCGGTTTCTTTGGTCAAGTTGGCACCCAGGTGGTTGATCATCTCTGTCTGCCTCTTACAGGTGTAGACGACTTCACTCTTTTCTCTTCGGAGCTGAGCGATCTCATTTTCCAATTCTTCATTGGCTTTGACTAGCTCTGCATTCTTGGCTTGATGCTGCTCGTACTTCTGGATTTCGATCATGGTAGGCTCTGAAGGTTCGTCCTGCTTGACAGGAGGAAAAGGCATCAACACTTTCGCTGCTCTGTTACGAATCCAGTCCACATAAGGAGGATAAGCCCGATTATTGCTTTTCCCTAATGAGGTCTTTCCCTTTCGATGAACATTGTTCCAAGCGTGTTCAAACCTAACCAGATCATCCCCTTCTAATACACCAGTGAGGTATAGAGATTCCTGTACCTCTTCATCCTTAGGAGGTCCTCTCAAAGCATACCCGAATTGTCTGATAGCAACGGATGGATTGTAGTTGATACAGCCTTTCCTACCCACAAGAGGGACATTAGGAAAGCTCCCACAGCTGTAAATAATTTCACTCCCCAGACGATCTCTATCAAATCAATTGATGTCTTCGGTAGACAAGCTCATCAGTCGCTCTAACCATTCCTTCGTCTCTGCCGTCTTTATAAAAGGACCATCCTTCGGTAGATGAGTGACAGACCATCTGTAGAACAATGACGCACAACAGGACACACCCTTGCCCCTTCTATTTTCGTTCTTGTAGTGCACCAAATGGTACACGTCTCCGAGCAAGGTGGGGATTGGATTCTTTGAGACGAAGATACGAAGAGCATCCACATCCACAAACTCTGGAATATTAAGGAATAGCATGATACCATATATGCACAAGGCCAAAATAGCTTTGAACGCCACCCAGCATTCCTTCTTAGCGTAGTGTCGGGCTCTCTCAGCTAGAAAATGTAGTAGGAATCCCCAGGCTCCATTTCTCTTGACAGTCTTCCCTTCTAACTCAGAAACATCAACATGCAGAGCTGGAGCAATCTTAGCTAGATCTGGCTCCTGATCGATAGGGCAAAAGGGTACCTGAGCAAGAATTGGTATCTCTAATAGGACAGAGAACTCTTCCAGAGTGGGGGCTAGCACATAGCTCGGAAATGTGAAGCAACGCAGCGGGGGATCAAAAAATTGAAGTAGAGTCTGGAGTCCGTTCAATTCATACACCGACAGTTTGCATACAACACTGAGTAGCTTCCCATAGGTTCTTTTGAAATCTCCCATCACTTCTTTACCAGGCAAGGAAATGAAACCCCTCAGAGTAACAATATCCGGAGTAGAAAATTTGTAGGCCAAAGTTCTTCTCACGCTGGGCTCCATGATGGACACAGAAAAGACAAGATTGCTAGAATCGAGAGGGAACTGCACACCTGCAACACAGATACGTGTTAGATGTAATGCAATATGAAAATGTGAATGCATATGCAAAATTCAGCAGGGGATCAAATGCCGTGCTGTGCTGTGCGGTGAAGTGGAGTGGCAGATCATAATTTAGCTTCAGCAAGAAAATACCACACTCTGATAATACAGGACTACTGAAACCCACAAACTGATTCACTGACAAGAAAACCAGGTTGTCTGAAGGTTACGGTTTCCTGCAATAAACCCGACCCCGCTCACTGGTATGGACCTAATCACTGACAAAGGTACGTCATCCTATGCGTTCATCAGCGTCACAGACTTTCAAGAAACAATGATACGATACCCAGAAGGTGTGGCATCATCATCTCTTGAAGTGGCCTCACTTAGTTGAATGAAAAATGGTCGGTCCCCAGAGTCGACAATCCTAAGATCTGAAATCCTTTCAACGACCCACTGGGCTGGAAATGGAAATCATCTCAAAGAACCTCGTCTGAGTGCAGATTTCGTGGGAACTAGTGCATGCCTAACATACAGGTTCACCATAAATCTGCGTCTAAATCTATGTAGCTCTCAAGCCTGGGTCTGGCTTATCACTCATCAGAGCCCCTTCCCAAAACAACACAATAATAATAATATCATACTAAAAATAAAGTGCGAAAAGTAAAAAAGCGATAAACAAACATAACCCAACATGTAAACACACAAGCGCTAGAAATGACTCGCAAAGGGAACCGTTGGAGTCCCCAGCAGAGTCGCCAGCTGTCGCTACTGCGAAAAACGAGGCCGGAAATGACAGAAGAGTCGCCACCTCTCGTTATTTATCCCTCAGAACGGGAAAGGAAACGATCGGAAAAACCTGACGCGAAGGTATAAGACAAGGTATCGCAACCATTGTCTGGATTCGGGAGTCGGTTACGCAAGGGTAAGGTATTAGCACCCTTTACGTCCATTGTACTCGATAGGATCCACGCTTGTTGTGTTTATCTGACGGGTTTGTTAAATCTATCTACACTAAGGTCTGGTCTAAAGAGAAAGGAAAATGACTCGGCAAAGTATTGCACTTTATGCCTACGTATTCCCGTATGGAACGAGAAATCAGAGTCAACGTAGTTCGCCTAACTACGGGTTACGGGGGGGGGGGGGGGGAGGTTGCTCGCCGAGATATCGCATCTCGTGCCTACGTACTTTCACACAACGCGAAAGATCAGAGCAAACATAGTCCGGGCTACAGAGAACACAAGCTTGTTCAGCTGTTTTTTTATCCAAGTAAAGTTAACAATCAGTTCCAGCAGTTGGTGTTTACAGCTCGATCCTTGGAGACTTAGGAATTACCGTTTGCGGTAGAATTGAAAGTTAACAGAACTCTCTTTACGCGAAGAGTTTTCCTGATTAAGGGTCCAAGAGGACAAAAAGATGTTGGATCTTTGTTTTCTGTTTTTTACGGAAGAAGTGTTTTTTTAGTTGTCTATGGTTTGTACAGCACTAAAGACTATGACTTAGGAGTGAATGCGTCGCATATCGTCCAAAGGACATATACTAAACACTCTAGATGATTGAGAGGAGACCGCTCAAACATCATTTCCCAAGTAGCTTAAGGCTCGTAACGCACTTGTACTAACTTGCCTTTATTGTGTTTTTTACTGTTGTTTGAGATGAGAAGAGAAACAGACTCTCTACGGGGGAACTGACTCGATCCTACAGTTATCATGCAATATTCGTCCTACGGTTGAGGTTAGAAGGGAAACTAACTAATGTTATCATGCATGGTTAGAATCCTAATGTCTGTCATAACTTCTCTTAAACAAGAGAAGTCAGCATTCCTAGGGGAACATGGCAATGGAAATCAAACAGTAAAAGAATTAACTGTACAGAAATTACTGTAAAGATGCATGCAATGCAAGTGAGGGAAGAAATGTGTGTGGGGCATAAGCCTCCACAAGCTCATCTCAACCTCAAGCCAGATATGAATAACAGCAAAGATAATAGAAGACGGTAAATGCAATCAAACAAACCACGCATCACACAGGCAAGGGAGCTGAGCTCTACCAAATACCAGTAAGCAAAGCCACCCAGTAAAAATACAAGCAGAGGGAGAAACTCAACCTCTAATGCAATACAAGCAAGGGGAGAAACTCAACCCTTAGGATGCTCTTAGGCCTATGATCGTCTACATGAAGCCTACTACTAATGCAACACTCCAAGCAAGTCACGTTAATACACATCAATACAGTTAAACAAGAAGAAAATAGACAGGGAAAACAAGTCAGCAATCTCCACAGCAGAGCCATCTTCTGGAAGCAATCCAATCCAAAGTCTGTATCTGTTCTTCAAGTCCACCATCTTCAGGAGAAGGAAAGGAATCCCTGACAAGCAATCAAACAAGCTTCTACTCTATGGAAGGAAATTGGGTGTTGGGAGGCAAGGGTAAGTTCCACAGGAGCTTATCCCAGGCACTCAACCAACAAAAAGATCTTTGGGGAAACCTAAGGGTGCTAGGCCCAAAGAAATAGGGGTGCTGAAAGCACCTGGGCGCTAGGCCCAAATGATCATGTAGTTCAGCAAAAACTCAACTTATTAAAACGTCCAGGGGGGGGGGGTATTGAGCAACTAATTCACGTGTTATTCATGCTGGGCCTAGCGTGGGAGGTGCGCATAGCAGGGGAAATCAAGGCCCAAAACAACATTAAGTCACTCAGTTCTCTCAATTAAATCAAAAAAAGGAACACTCGAGGGATCAAACCCTCGCCTCCAAGGTTCACATAACGCGCTGGGAAGAACTTGGCAATCTACTTATTGAAACGACTTCGTTTAGGGAGGGGATTACGTGGCGCGTTATCAGCCTATGGATACGGTGACTTAGTCCAATTTTCCAAACAAATGAAGGGCCAGGATTTCGTCTTCTTCATTTGAAAACGCACAGAGGAGGGAAACTCAGTTTCCGGCGCGATTAGGCCGGAGCTTCACCGGAGCATTTCGCGCCCCCTATCTCTCTCCATACTCCACCAAACACGATGATTTCTGAACAAAGCTTGTATGAAATTTCACGAGGATTACAACCATGCTAACTAAACGATCTAAAACTCCAAGAATCAAGAATTCTATATCCTAACCGAAAACGGATCGAAGCTTAATTTGTCACTAATCCTCAAATTAACTGTCCAGAAATCATCTATAACCTAAAGGAAACCTAACCACATGAATCTAGGGCATTAAAAACGCATGAATTGAATGCAATTTCAAGAAGTAAAAACCTGGTTTCAAGCTTCGATTTGAGGCGTTTCTGGCTTGATTCTTGCTCTAGAACTTTCCAGATCCACTCAATGATGATGTTAGAAGAAGATTGAAGCTTCAATTGCACTTGAAATGATCTAAATCAGAAATTCGATCTTGCACTTTTCTCCTTCAAGCTTCAATGGCAAACTATGATCTCAGCATCAATGAATCACCAACCCTGCTTCTGATGAGTTTCTAGACCTTTATAGAATGATTTAAAACCTTCTAGAGCTCAACCCAGGCCCAAAATCAGAAAATCCAATTCCAACTTCCTTCAAAAAATTTGATTATGGCATCCCCCAAATTCCTTCAATAGCTTGCCTATGAAGCCTCTAGTATCATACACCAACCTCCTTGAATGGATCCAGCTTGGTTAGGGCCCTGAATTTGGCCTTGGGAATGATTAGTGGAATGTAACTTATAAATGAAGAAACCTTATGAAAGGCCATGAAGAATACTTCAAATGAAAAATCCACAATTGCCAATGTCTCTAAAACATGATTTCTGATTAAAATGAGTGGTCATTTGACTTCTTTTGGGCCCATAATCAATTATTTGAATTTCCCACGAAAAATGCCTTTGAATTTCTCTTCTTTCAAAACCACTTCAAGCCAATCTTTGATATGAGCCAAACCAATTCACCATGAGTTCTTGGTTAGCCCAAAAACCTCATTTTAAACAAGTTCCATGTTGAACAAAAATCCATTTGACATGTGCAAGTTGGAGATTTTGACCTATGATTGAAAATGGCCTATAATCTCACTTTCCCAAAATACCCCTAACTTGTAAACCTCATAACTTGAGTTCTACAAATCAGATGGAAGATTTATAATACAATTTGGAAATCTAAGATCATGAGGAACAACTTTCATGTTGGCCAAAAGGTCAGATGAAACCTCCTTCAAGGTCAAAAATAGCTTGGAAGTCAGATGTTTTTCACAGACAAATTTTAGATGCATCTGAGGACCTGTAACTTGTCTGGACCATAACTTTAGTTCTATAATTCCAATGGAGGACTTCTAGTACTCAAATTAAAGCTAAGAGTATGCTCTACAAGTTTAATGTTGGCCAAAAATGGATATGAAAGTTGTATCTTGACTTACATGGCTTGGAAGTTTGGGCACTAAACAGGGGATTTTACCCTAGGAACCCTGACTTAGCAACTCCAACCACTCTTGATTCTTCTCAACTTGATCTTGAAACAACCTCTCATATGCCTCAACATATCATTTCATAATCTCAATGACCTAGAAGTAGGTTTTGATATTCTTCAATTGCTAATTTTGGCCTAGAATTAACCAGATGAAACCCTAGTGACACCAACTTCCATTGTGACTCTTGTACTTGCTACAAACATTTGATTGAGCTCTTCCTTGATCCTCTAGGAACTCCATGAGCTCTATCCACACATAATATCCACATCCCAGGCTCCACAACCTCTGATACTCTTCAAATGGATCCTCATGCTAGGAGATAAACCCCATACAAGCAACTGAATTCCTCAAGGACCCAACCCACTGACTGATGATTATGGTGACTTCTTTAAGCTTGCACAAAACCTCTAGATAGGCTTCTCTGGACATAAACACCACCTGATCCCCTGTACAGGTGAACAATGCTATGATATGCAAATGTTATGATGATGATATGCTAATGCAAAGGAAACATAAACCAGGTGGGAAAAGGTTTGGCAAATTTTGGGGTGCAACAGAAGGTAAGAGAATCAAAGCTTGCAATCTTGTTTGTGGGATGAGATGCAAATGACATGTGGGATCTTAGGGGTAAAAATTAGGGTATTACACATATTGCTGTTAATTATTTTTTTACTGCCATGAGAATGCTTTTGCTTCTCGTTTCTATCTTCCTCATTTGTTCTAGTCATAATAACATCTAGGCGGATTCACTAAGATTTTGTTTTCTTGTGTTGCAGTCATAATAGAATGAGCAAATTAGTGATTGTCTTGTCACAAAGAAGTTAATTTCTGTAGATTCATATATGAGGAGGGAGAGATGAGTTTTAAGTATTACTTCATTATGATAAATAGAGCTGAGTTTTCATGGTTGCACTAAAACCTGTGGACATGGGATTGTGAAAAAGTAGAAATAGAAAACTAAAGCAAAAAAATTTAATATTATCGTTTCTCTTATTTTTGTAATAAGCATGTTATGAATTCATTTACTGATATGTACCATAAATTACCTAACTATTTTTATTACTATATAGAAAAAGTTGGACATTACTACCGCATAAGAGGTGCTTCTCCCCACTTTTCTTGACTTTTATTTCTCTTCTTATTTCCTTTTTCTATTTCTCATACACAGGATTATCTAGGTAGGTGTGTGATTTGGGCCTTAGACAATTCTTACACTTCCCATGGTTAAAATATACACCTTTTATGTAATTATTCAATTAACTTGTTGATTTAGACTATTAATTATCTAATTGCTTTTTCTTTGCTAATTAAGTAGTTGATTGTAGTTCATGTAATTAATTTTGGGTTGCTATTTAATTTCATTGCGATGATCCAAATTTTTTTAGACCCGTGGATTCGATAATCCAATGTCGTTATGCCACTAAAAATTTTCTTATACATTAATTGAACATTTTGCCGCGTTATGATCGCATATGACATTCCTCTTATTGCCACTATGCACAAACTGGGTTTTTTTAAAACATTATGATATATTATTTCTTAGACAAAGTAATTTAAAACGGGTCTTGTTGATAAGTGGAAACCTTGGTTTGAAATCAAGTAGTATTTCTTAATTAAATTAGAGTCATTTTCAAACCCGATTAAATATCTTTTCAAAACATGGTTAATCAAAACTTTTTCTTAATTAAAACAATGAAAATAGTGGATTCTTGGAGTCTAGCATTCCTTGGATCCTTGGACAATCACTTTCGAGGCGCACGCCTTGGGTTGTGTTTGTCCCGTCTTTCATTTCTAAAAATACTTAACTCTTTTCAAAGCCTTTAATCCATCCAAACTCTAATTCGATTAAAATTTTGAACCTAATTAAATCACTCCTAAAAGTTGGCTAAGCAGACTATATTTTTCTCAATTAAACAATGGAGATATTGAACTCTTGAGGTCTAACACTTCTTGGGTTCTCTAAAGATTGTTGTTGAGGCGCACGCCTTGGGTATGATCCTTTTGATCTTGCATTTATAAAATACACAATGCGTCAAAATACGCTAATCATATTCAAATCACTTTCCTAATCAAATTGTGAAAGAACTGAGTTCTTGGAGTCTCACATTCCTTGAATTCTTGAAGTAACTGCTCTTGGGGCGTACACTTTAGGTTGTGGGTTACTAAACCTTTCGTCCCTAAAAATACTTGCCTTAATTATTTGGGAGGAAATTCCATTGGAGTCTAGCATTCCATATGGTACTTTCACCGTCCATCAAACACAAATTTCATAGTTAATTGAATGAAAAAGGTATTTTTGGAATCTAGCATTGTAATAATACACCGATTAATTGGTTGCGAGGTTGACGTCTCGTTTATCGAATAATCGTCATTCTCCCTCAAAATACTCAACAAATTAAATGTCGTTCTTCATTGCCCCTATGCGACTGAAACCCTAAAACCTATTCAAATATATTATCTTTTCCAAACCAAAACATCAAACACGAAAAACTCTCTTTTCTCGCCCCGTGCGATCAAAACTTCTCAAAACACTAATTCCTCGCCCCTGTGTGATCCACAACTCAAACACCTTTACCAAAGAACATTGTTTAGTCCATTCTTCCGCACATATAAACTTGTGCTTCAGCCTCCCCTAGTGAGCAGACAAGCCAACGTTTAACAGTTAGAATGCGACCTAAACATTCGTTCATTTACAAACCAACCAACCATAGTTGACTAAACTACAGACACTCTGATTTCTCATTTTTCAATGAGAATACGTAGGCATAGGTTTGCGAGATCCTAACGAGCTACCTTTTTTTCTTCTACTTTCCCTCCATCTCCCGTAGTCCCACGAACTACAATGCTCTGACTTTCCAATTGCACGAGGGATTACGTAGGCACAAAGGCCCCAATCCTTGATGAGCACCCTAGTATATAAAACCACCCATTTCCCCTAATAAGCAAATCCTTAGAAGATAACAAACAAGCGTAACTAACTTTTCTCTCGAATTGAATCAAGAGGTTCCCCTTGAATACAACAGACGTAGAGGGTGCTAATACATCCCCTTTGCGTAATCGTCTCTCGAACCTAGAATTTGATTGCGATGACCATGTTCTTATCTCTTTAAAGGTTTTATCGATATTTTCCGATTTGTTCCTTGGAATGAATAAAGTTCGGTGGCAAATCTATTCGAAATTTTTTCGCGTTCATTGTGAAGATCGTATTTTTTGAGGTACAAAATTATTGTCCTTTAAGATTCATGTGTTCATTATTGTCCCAGAAGCCCCTTCTTCCCTAGATGCCTATAACGTTTCCTTGAAGGCCCCTCAGACATTACATTGTTTTCTTTATATGTAGATCAAATGCGACTAGGCATGCGTGGGAATGAGAGGTAATGTAAATATTTTATTAATATTTTAAATATTTGTGTTATAGTATTAGAACCACTACGCCAGAATTGACTTTTAGCAGCGCATACAAAGACATCGCTGCTAAAGAGTCATTAAAAAAAAATAGCATACCTTAGACAACGCTTTTTGAAAAGCGCTGCTAAAGGGGGGCCCTAAGAAAGCGCTTTATTAAAAGCGCTGCTAAATATATGCCCTAAGAAAGCGCTTTTGTAAAGCGCTGCTAAAGGGGGGCCATAAGAAAGCGCTTTTTTGAAGCGCTGCTGTAGGTCTAACCTACGAGAGCGCTTTTTCTATAAGCGCTGCTATAGGTATAATTAGAATAAATTTAAAATTACCCACCAGAATTTTTAAAAGAAACAAAAAATATTTCACAATTTTATAACAAATTTATTAAATCATTAAACTAACTACCAACTATTTCTCTAATATAGAAGTTTTCATACCTTGTTCATTTTTATAAAAAATACATAAAAGAAAAAAATATGATGTGTTTAGTTCACAATATATTAGTTTCCCAAACATTTCCGACCGTCTAAACTTCTTCCATTTTCAACCTTCAAACTTCCATCAAACCTTCACCATATCTTCAATCCTCACCATCCTTTCAACCTCCATGGACAAACCTCCAACAAGCTCTTCCTCTCCGAAAAACCCTTTTCCACGAAACCCACCAAACACCAAACAAAATCCATCTGAATCCCCACCGTAAACCCACTCCAAGCCACCGAGAATCAAAACCCCCAAATCAATCTAACAGAACAGAAAAGAAAGTCGAAAAACAAGCGATTGAAGTAAAGAAGCAAAAACGGATTTGCTCTGTTTTGTTTACCAAGCGTTATCACTCAACGACGAAGCTCATGTCGGCTGTCGCACACTCTCGCACGTGCGACCGCCCTTGGCCTCACTCACCCCGCCATCATCGAAACCCCTAAGGTCAATTTCCACTCCCTCGTTAATATGTTCATTTCATGTTTTCAATTTTTATTTCTATTGCTGTTTTGAAGTTGATTATTGTGTCTGATTGAATTTGGAATGATTTTATATGAGTGTGTTTTTTTGTGTGTGATACTGAGAATGCCTTTTTTGTGTTTGTGAAAATGCCTGAAAGATCTCTTTTTCTGCCACGGATGTTGATGTGACGGAATGGAAAGGAGATATACTGGCAGTGGGTGTTACTGAGAAAGATCTAACAAGGGATTCAAAATCAAGATTTGAGAATCCATTTGAATTTACAGATTGAGAATGAGTATGGACCTGTGGAATGGGAGATTGGTGCTCTTCGAAAGGCTTACACAAGTTGGGCTGCTCAAATGGCGATAGGTCTAAACACCGGTGTACCTTGGGATATGTGCAAGCAAGAAGACGCCCCTGATCCCGTTGTAAGATTTTCTTTCGTAATCAGGATTATCTGTATTCACGCATTTGGAAAATCATAGTCGTTTGATCAAGATTAGATGATATGAAAACGAGGATTTTAATATTATTATCGACTATGTTGTAGATTGACACTTGCAATGGATATTATTATGAAAACTTCACTCCCAACGAGAACAATAAACCGAAAATGTGGACTGAGAATTGGTCTGGTTGGTAAGTCATTCTCATTCGAATGCTACCATTAACTTAAAGATAGAAGCATTTCATTTGAGATCAAATGTTTAATTTTTTGTTACTGATTCTATAGGTACACCGATTTTGGTAGCGGTATATCTCATAGACCGATTGAAGATTTGGCATACTCGGTTGCTAGATTCATAGAAAATTGCGGCTCCTTTGTTAACTACTATATGGTATATGTTACTTCTAAGTTTATGTTATAGAAACTTTGGTTTTTGTCTGATATATTATCTTTGAATGCAGTACCATGGAGGAACTACTTTTGGTCGAACATCGAGTGGTCTTTTCATTGCAACAAGCTATGATTATGATGCTCCTATTGACGAATACGGTACGCGTTATGGTTTGAATTATTTGCATGCATGTTTTGAATTATAACAGTTAGAAGCATTTTAAAGTGTTTCAAAATGTTAGGACTTGTGAATGAACCGAAATGGGGACATTTAGAGACCTACATAAAGCGATAAAACAGTGTGACCAGATTTGATTGCTGTGGATCCTACGGTCACATATTTCGGGAAAAACCTCGAGGTAAATTCTATTATCTAGTTCATGATAAAATTAAGGTTCAAAATTGTTACTGTGTTAAAGATTTGTTTTGTCAATTTGATCTTAGGCACATGTGTACTACATAAGTAGTAGTGTTTGTGCTGCATTTCTTGCAAATTATGACACGAAATCGGCGACCACGGTTATGTTTGGAAATAGCCATCATGACCTTCCACCTTGGTTTGTCAGCATTCTTCCTGATTGCAAAACCGAAGTTTTCAACACCGCAAAGGTAACACAAGATAACCAAATATGTTGGATAAATTTTGTTTAGTAAAGGTATAACTGATGGACAAGCCGGACTCTGATGCCAAAATGCAGGTTGGTGTAAAGAGCTCCCAAAAAGCGATGATTCCGACAAACATTACATTTGATTGGAAATCATACACCGAAGATCCCGCCTTCTCTAGTGAAGACGATCCTGTCACAGCAAAAGCACTTTGAGAACAGATCAACATCACTCGCGATTCTTCAGATTATTTGTGGTATTTGACAGAGTAAGAATTTTCAACTTTCTTAACTTCTCAACACATTAAAAAAATTAGAATATCAATTAGTGTCTTGATGTTAATTCTATCTTAAACGATTTTCAGTGTCAACATTAGTCCTATTGAAAGTTTTATAAAGAACGGTCCGTCTCCTATTTTTACCGCAAACTCAGCAGGTCATGTTCTACTTGTTTTTGTTAATGGACAACTTTCAGGTCAGTATGTTTTTTCTTCTTGGAAATTTTTTCATGATAAATTTCATTTTTATATATTTTAAATGAACAATATGTTATATGAATGTAGGAACTGTATATGGAGGATTGGATATATTTTAAATGAACAATATGTTATATGATAAATTTCATTTTTATATGAATGTAGGAACTGATATATTTCATGTTCTACTTGTTTTTGTTAATGAACAATATTTTAACTTTTTCTGCATTCAAATTAAAACCAGAATGTTGGCTTGCACTTTGAAACATGGAATGTTGGAGTGTTAGGACTTGTATAATATTAGAACTCAATTATTTATTATATAACCTTTTAGTAGATGAAAAATATTAGAACTCGATTATTTGTTATATAACCTTTTAGTACATCTGTTATAAAAATATTAGTAGATTGATTGGATCTAATCCATCTATTTAAAGTTAAAGATAAATATAACTCATTCAACATATTTTAAAAATTTAATAAATTAGTTTAATTATGATGGATAAGTTTTTTTTCTTGAGTGCTTTTAAGGTTTTGATATTTAATTATTATAAGTATATAACCTTTTAGTAACTGATATTGGACCTGAATTGGAGAAAAAGCTCAAGTATGTTGAAGATGTTTCTTCTGGAATAATTTTTGGATGGGAGCTTGTAAACTCTCCTGCTAATGTTCTCACTCCAGGTTCATATGCCACTTAAAATTGTATTTTACACGTGTGAATAATACATATATGTACATATGTGTCAGTGCTTCTCTAAAACTTGATCTGAACTTGGTGATGTTTTTTTTTCCAGCTGTGTTGGCAGAAGAAGCATCTAAGGTTGCTTCCACCTACAGTGACGTTTTCAAGACCAATATATGGAAGAAATATTTCGGAAAGTTGTATCTATTTGTAAAGTTATGAATTACAATGTATACTTTAGTTATTGTGTATTTGTGATGTTTTAATTAAGGAAATGATCAGTTATGTTGTAATTAAGGAAACAATCAGCTATTTGTAAAGTTATTAATTTTGACTGTATTTGTGATGTTGTAATTCGGAGGATCGGATTGTGTTGTAATATATTTAAGCAGGTTTATGTGTATTAAAATAATTATGAGCAAAGTGATGAATTACAATGTATACTTTAGTTATTGTGTATATTGCAAAGTGATGCATGCACATAAATAAGGCCAAAGTGTTGAATTAAAGGCCTGACTTATAAGCAGAGAATGTAATTGTTATAAGCAGGTTTATCGAAAAATATATAAAAAATGTGATTATTTAAAAAAAAAAATTTTAAAAATTGTGAAGAATAGACAACGCTTTTAAAAAAAATGCTGCTAAAGGTTGGAAAAGGGGGGGTCTATGAAAGCGCTGCTAAAGGGGGTCTAAGACAGCGCTTTTAAAAGCGCTGTTAAAGGGGGAGGGAAAAGCGCTGATATAAGGTTGAAAAAGCGCTGCTAAAAGCGTTGCTGAAGGGAGGGGAAGGGGGAATAGGCAGCGCTTTTAAAGCGCTGCTAAAGGGGAGAGGGAAAGGCGCTGCTAAAAGCGTTGCTGAAGGAGAGGGAAGGGGGAATAGGCAACGCTTTTTAAACGCTGCTATAGGGTGAAAAAAGCGCTGCTAAAAGCGTTGCTGAAGGGATCCTTTAGCAGCGCTTTTTATTTAAAAAAAGCGCTGCCTTTACCTTTAGCCGCGCCACTTTTGGCAGCGCTTTTAAGCGCTGCTAAAGGCCAAAAAAAGCGCTGCTAAAGGTCTTTTTTGGCATAGTGAACTATCTGACAATGTATTTATTTTTTTACAGTATATTGATACATTAAAATGTATCATCCAAGGTAGGAAGATTGTAAAGTTGGCACAACCTGATGAACCATGGTTTAAGAATGTCATGCAATTATCTAGATTGCAGAATTTAAGCATGATTGGATATGGTTATATTAACCATGACTTATTGTTTTCTTTTGTGAAGACATGACATGTAGACACGTCGTCATTTCATCTTCTGATTGGTGAGATGTTCATCACACATGATGATGTATCACGCCTGCTACATCTTTGGATCCGAAAAAATATTAAACTACTCCAAAATCAGTAAACCTTAAGCATTAAACATGAGGGTGACTTATTTGAGAGTTGAATTGAAATAGGTATAGATGTCCAACAAAAATCAAAAATCAAAATAATTTGTTAGTTTATTTTAGGAAAATATCTTTATCTCCGAGAATAAGTTTTATTAAAATAAAAAAAAAAACATTATCTTAAAATATAAATTTGGGTATTGAATATCAAGTATTTAGTTAAAATATATATTTTTGATAAAAAGAAATAATATTTTATAATGTAATTTATAGTAATTATCTTACACATTTAAGAAATGAATACTTAATCTATATATTAAACAAAAATATTATGTTTTTATGAAATAATAAAGATATATATTCATAAAATGTCTAATGTCTTGTTAATAAATTTGGTCTACCTAGTTTTTCATTTGGTTACATTATCACAATGTGTCAAAGAAAACTAGAAAAGAAATTTTATAGTGATCTAAAAGAATTTTTTTTTTTTTAAGTTATGAATAAGCTGTGTAGGTGTTGTGGCACCTAATTTTCCATCTATTATTACTTTGTCCAATATAGTAACATGAACGTTTCTGATTTATTTTTGTATTGAAATACAAGAAAGTGATAGCTATTAATATTCGTGTGGAAATATAGTCGTTGATTACTATATATGGAACTTTTCAAGACTAAAACTAAGAGTTAAATTGAACATATATTAATAGTTGAATGTACATAAATAACAAAATCTTCCAAGAGACTTGTCAGGTGAGTTAATCACCATCCAACCTGTCCACACGCAACGCTGTTGTTCGAATAACATAGGTAGGTAGATACCCCTTCAAATTTTCAGAAACTTTAATACTTTCTTCTCACTAGTAACTTTGAATTTAATCAATAAACCAATAGAATTCAAAGGTATTAACTTGATCAACTTTAACTTGACAACAACTCTTTTAATGATAATTAATGTTGTCTTTTTATACTTTAATATTTTCTTAAATGTCGCGAGAAAACTTTTTACCTTCAAAGTATTACTCCCTGGAAATTTTACCCCATACCCCTACAATTATACTTATACCCCGACACTAAAAATTTTTGAACCAAAATACCCTCGTATGAAAAGTTATAATTTTTTGGTTTGTTTACCGGAAGACTTTTTGGAAGTCTTCCGGTTTACATTTTTTTTGTTTGTTTACCGGAAGACTTTTTGGAAGTCTTCCGATTTACATTTTTTTTATTTGTTTATCGGAAGACTTTTTGGAAGTCTTCCGATTCAAATTTTTTTGATTTATTTATCGGAAGACTTTTTGAAAGTCTTCTGGTTCATGTTTATTTTTTTTATTTTAATTTTTTAATTTTTTTTAATATTCAAATTACAAATATATTTATTCTATTTTAGTTAATTAATATATTTATTCTATTTATTATATTTATTCTATTTATTTATTTAATAATAATTATTCCACTAATTTGATTTTTTATTAATTTACTATATTTATTTACTTAATAATAATTACTCTACTAATTTGATATTGTTTTTCTTAATCAATAAAAATAAAAATTGTTAACTAATATATATATTGATTGTGTTCTTTAAAGAAGAAAATTAACAATTTAATAATATGTTTATATGAAAAATAAAAATAAATATCATATTTAAATTATAATCCTATCATTTCTTCTATCAAAAAATTTCACCAAAAAATTATAATATATAACATTTATAATTATTTAAACAATATTTTATGAGGTAAAATATTAACTTTTAAAAATATATTTTATAGGGTAAAATATACTTTTAAAAATTTTCACCATAAAATATTAACTTTTAAAATTTGTAGGGGTAAAATATTTTATGGGGTAAAATATTAACATTTAAAATATTAAAAACTAATTAAATCATAAATATTTAGCAAAAGAGTGATGAAAACATGGAAATTTTACTCCATAAAATATTTTACCCCTACAAATTTTAAAAGTTAATATTTTATGGTGAAAATTTTTAAAAGTATATTTTATCCCATAAATATTTATGATTTAATTAGTTTTTAATATTTTAAATGTTAATATTTTACCCCATAAAATATTTTACCCCTACAAATTTTAAAAGTTAATATTTTATGGTGAATTTTAAAAGTATATTTTACCCTATAAAATATATTTTTAATTAGTTTTTAATATTTTAAATGTTAATATTTTACCCCTACAAATTTTAAAAGTTAATATTTTATGGTGAAAATTTTTAAAAGTATATTTTACCCCATAAATATTTATGATTTAATTAGTTTTTAATATTTTAAATGTTAATATTTTACCCCATAAATATTTAACAGAAGAATGATGAAAACATGCTTTAGCAGAAGAGTGTAGTGAAATCATCCAAAGGAAGCTTCCACCCAAAATAATTAATCAGGTAGATTCACTATTCTTTATGTTATTGGTTCGCTAAATATTAGCATTTCTCTGTGTGATTTAGGAGCTAGCATCAATCTGATGTCATTGTCCATGATGAGGAAGTTAAAATATGGTGAGTAGAAACCTACTCAAATGATTCTAACACTGGCGGATAGATCAATCACATGCCCATATGAAATTCTTGAAGATGTCTCGGTAAGAGTAGATGTTCTATCATTTTCAGTCGACTTTGTGATTCTAGATATGCCTGAGAATTTTGAGACACCACAATTACTCGGAAGGAAATATTTATGATTTAATTAGTTTTTAATATTTTAAAAGTTAATATTTTATCCCATAAAATATTTTACCCCTACAAATTTTAAAAGTTAATATTTTATGGTGAAAATTTTTAAAAGTATATTTTACCCCATAAAATATATTTTTAAAAGTTAATATTTTACCCCATAAAATATTGTTTAAATAATTATAAATGTTATATATTATAATTTTTTGGTGAAAATTTTTGATAGAAGAAATGATAGGATTATAATTTAAATATGATATTTATTTTTATTTTTCATATAAACATATTATTAAATTGTTAATTTTCTTCTTTAAAGAACACAATCAATATATAAATTAGTTAACAACTTTTATTTTTATTGATTAAAAAAACAATACCAAATTAGTGGAGTAATTATTATTAAGTAAATAAATAAGAATAAATTAATAAAAAATCAAATAAGTGGAATAATTATTATTAAATGAATAAATAGAATAAATAGAGTAAATAGAATAAATATATTAATTAACTAAAATAGAATAAATATATTTGTAATTTGAATATTAAAAAAAATTAAAAATTAAAAATAAAAAAAAAATAAACATGAACCGGAAGACTTCCAAAAAGTCTTCCGGTAAACAAATCAAAAAAATGTGAACCGGAAGACTTCCAAAAAGTCTTCCAGTAAACAAATAAAAAAAATGTAAACCGGAAGACTTCCAAAAAGTCTTCCGGTAAACAAATAAAAAAAAATGTAAACTGGAAGACTTCCAAAAAGTCTTCCGGTAAACAAACCAAAAAAATGTAAACCGGAAGACTTCCAAAAAGTCTTCCGGTAAACAAACCAAAAAATTATAACTTTTTATACGAGAATATTTTGGTCCAAAAAATTTTAGTGTAGGGATATGGGTATAATTGTAGGGGTATGGAGTAAAATTTCCTTACTCCCTACGTCCTTCTAATAAAAGATTTATTTGACCATTACACATTCTATTTAGAAAAAAAAATGATATTTTTATAAGAATTATAATGGTCAAGTATTGAGAATGATAAAAATAATAGGTAAAATATATATTTTTAGGTCTCTTAATTATATCCTCGGATTTACCTGGGTTTTTAATTTTTTGCGTGTGTCATTTTAGTCCATTAACTTTGTAAAAGATGCATATGAGTCTCTTCCGTTTGTTTTCTTCAAGGGTTCATTTATTTAATTTACATGAAAGCTGAGTTGGCAATGTCCTTATTACTTAACTTCATCTTCATCGTTTCATTTGTGTATCTTCGTTTTCGTTTTCATTGTATATCTTTTTTTTCATTTTTGTTTTCATCTTGTTCACATCATCTGCAATGTTTCATCTTCGTTCACTTCACCTGCATCAATTTCGTCTTCCTTAGCATCGTGCTCCTCATCTAGGTTTTCTTTGAAGCATAAGGTCCGACCAATGTTCTTCATTTCTGAAGTAGAATAACTGTGAAAGTTGTGAATTCAGTGTATACACAAACTCGTGATGGGTACCAAAATGTCATTGTGGGAACAAAGCTATGATTCGTAGGGCAACAACTGGTAAAAATTTTGGTAATTTTTTTTGGGTTGTCCAAATTTTAAGGTAAGCCCTAATTTCAGTTTGATTTATGTCCAAGTGTGATAAACTCGTTTTGATACATATATGCAATTTGCAGGGATCCTTGCAAATAAGGTGTTGTTTTTTCAATTGGTTCCGTGAGAATTTGGGAGATGAGAAGGGGAAATTTATGATGAATACGTTGGAAAGCATAGAAACGGAAATTGATGATGCAAAAAAGGAGTTTGAAAAAGTCAGGGTGGAAAATGAAGAATTAGGGAAAGTTGTGGTTGAACTTTAAACTCTAGTGAACAAGATCTTGAAGTGGAAAAAATCATGGAATATTAAGTTTCTTGTAATATTATTTGCATTGCTATTTAGGATGTTTTAGGAGTATGCACCAGTTTTTTTGTATGACTTAGGATGTATCAGTTTGTGTTTGTTAGCAATATCAGTTTGTAGGTTTTTTTTTCCAGTCTCCTCTTTTCAACCATGCAACATATGTATATATAGGGAATAAATTACGGTTAACTCTAAATTGTCAATAATGTCCCTAACACCATTTTAAAGTCCAAATTAAATAATTAGTTAAAACTAAATAAAATTTAAACAATTTAAAATAAGTAAAATAAACTTAAAATAAAAACTAATAATCCTATATATTTCTAAAATTAAAAATATTATAAAAAGAACAAAGTCTCTTCCAATATTTTTTGTTTTATGATTTTTGGATATTTTTATGAATAATATGGAAAAAAGTGAAAAAAAAATGATATTTTAAAGAAATTATTTAAATAAAATACGAAAATAATAATTAAATTAATAAAAAAAACTATATTTTTTTATGAAAATAAAAAAGTTAGAATAAAAATAAAAGAAAAAATCAAAAAGTGAAGAAGGATAGATTCGAAATAAAATGACACTAGAAATCATGTAAAGGTAGGACAAATTTGTGGTATGACAATAGTACAAACAAAACATAAAACAAAAAATTAAAATAAAACATCATAAGAACTAGAATTAAATATCAGCTTGTTCTTGTTCTCCATCCGAAATAACATTTGTCATCTTCTTTTTGGATCAGTCTCCAACGGTGAATGAAGTAACCATTTGACGGAAACTATTTCACTTGAATTTTTTTTTTAGTTTTTGGATGGTTGAATCTCAAATTTTAGAGAGAAAGAAAGAAGAGAGAATGGAGGGAAAGGAGAGAGTATATGAAAATGATGGAAATTGTAGATACTTTACTTAGTTTATCTCTCCACCAATCAAAATAATCACCTTATTCCTCATTCATATTCCCCTACATTGTAAAAATATTCTTCAATTATCTTATTTTTGAAACATGCTTAAATATTTTGGTCAGAATGAATATCAAACTCATACTATAAATTGATAGTTGGTGGTAAATCACTATCATCATAAAAATATATACAACTGACACTATCTTTCAAAATGTGAAGATTCTAAGTAGAATCTACTATTATAAATTAGCCAAAATAAATTGTGGTCCTGAATGTACGTTACTCCAACTTGATTTGAATTGAGCAGATTAAATTATTTATTTCTATTTCATATAGCACTCACTTATATATGTCGACGAGAAAATTAAATAGAATAAATTGTTATTGTTTTCTTTTCATATCAATATGTTCACATCAATCATTTTCAAAAATGGTATGGGATTATGAGAAAACGTGATGATGCAGTTTTGTTCTTGTGATAAATAAAATTGCAACTCTATTTTTTCTATGTGTTACTTTATAGCACCAAAAACTATAAATATTGTTAATTATATAAACAAGTTAATGACATATTTACGCATATTATATTATTAATAAATAATATATTTAAAAAGAATAATAAACATATTAAAAAATTTATATAGAACTAATCACATATTAAAGAATAATTAAAATTTTCAAAATAATTACATAACTAATAATCTAATATTACACAATATTAATATGATTACTAGTACACACTAGTAAACTATACGAAAAGAAAATATTATAGTTTAAGTAGTACTTTATTAAAACACAAATCCAATTTATTGTCTGATTTTTAGAGTGCTTTAGTGGCCTGATACTTTGCATTAGGTCTTGGATAGGGAATCATCTGACCATTGTCCAATGTTATTGAAAAAAAATGTGCGAGACTGATGACCTAAATCTTTTAAGATGCTGAAATGTTGGAGAGAAATTGATGGGCACAACAAGATGGTTAAAGACTTACAAGGAGGTTTAAACATTGAACGATGAAGAGGTTATAAGTAGAGTCTTAGGGAGGGGCACATAAACCATTGTTAAAATCTAGGAGAAAAAATCAAAGAGGTCAAAGAGGAAAAAAAAGTTAGAATTAAAAGGAGAAGAATCTTAACTATCAGTTTCGAAAATTGAGATGTTGAGGGAATGCAAGTCCAAGATTTTTTAACACATCATTCTTATATGATATTATCCTTCATAAAAGATTGAAAGAAAAATAGATAAAATAGGGCGGCGCAAATTCTAAATTCTTTCATAGTGTAGCATCCTAAAATTTGCCTTTTCGTTTCGAATGTAACTGGATTTGACCAATTGTTTCATGCCACATCTCTTCTCCCCATAGCCTTTCATATGTTTACCAATGCTCATGAGATCCCCCCACCTTAGGGATTGGAGAGATACTGGATGTTTGTTAATGTCTAGCCACTGGTTGTGAATGATTCCTCCATATCTATGTGAAAGAATTCAACTCCATATAGCACCAGTTTCATTGAAAAACCTTCACATTCATTTGCACAACAAAGTTTGACTGAAAGTTCCTATTTCCTTGATACCAAGACTTCCTTCTAACTTGCTTTTGCACTCAAACTCCCAACTGATCCAGTTAATACCCTTACCTTTTTTGAATCCTTGCAATGCAAGAAAGAAAATGAAATTATTTGTTTCACCGCCATGGAGAAATGAGGCAGTTTGATGAATTTATAGTATATTATAAAGCAATAGACTAGGGAGAAAATTTACTTGGTACAAAGCAGAAGGAATATCCAATTTTCATTTATTTTATTTTAATTGAGTTTAAAATGATTTGTGATCTTACCGAACAATCAGAATATGAGATGGCCCAAAGGCGAACGTTTTTCATGTTGAGTGTGAAAGAGGAGGAGAGGGTGTATCTGCAAGACACTCCGATGCTAAAGTAAGAAAATGAGCAAGAGAGCGTGCGAGTACAGAATATGTGTTTCTAGGTAAGAAATTGGATATCTGACCGTCTTCAAGTGATATGGTTTTTATACTGCCCCTAGCGCTTGACCATTGGTCCCTATTTTCGGGGCGAGATAACCGTTTCCCGAAGAATATGTAACTATCAAAAATAGCAATTGAGACAGGCAGATGTGCCCATAACTAGCCGTTGTTACGGGCAGGGGAGCAGTCATGGGCACAAGCGTCTTGGCTGTTTCTGGACGGTGGAACCGTGCATGGCGGGGAAAAACGATGTGACCAAGGGTAAATAGGTCATTCTCGCTTGTTAGAGGGCAGAAAGGTAAACTTTCCCCCAAAGAGGTTGGACTTAGGAAATTGGGTCGTTCTGGGAGCAAAAGTGGGTTGGGCCATGTCTAGCCATTGGGCCAGTTCGGAATAGCAGCCCCCCAAGTCGTTCCTACCGAGCATGGTAGTGATGACTTAAGGATGGTTTGCTTCTCGGGCAGATTCGTCGTTTGTTTCACCGTGTTCGGATGAACCCTTGTCCGCAGACATTAATCTCGGCGATCATGAGATTCAGGGAGTCCAACGGTTAATGGGATCTAAAGAGAGAGGATGCCACATGTGCCTTGAGATGTGTGCTGCATTAAATGCATGATTATAGCTAGGCTAGAGTCATGATGATTCCCTATGCGTGTCGCTACTCGAAAAATGCAACGACGGGGAGGTGAAAAGAAAGGACAGAAGAGTCGCCACCGAACTTTATTTATCCCATGATGGGAAAGGAAAATATCGAGAAAATCTTAAGAACGGAACAGATAAGATGGTCTCGCGACCAAGAACGGGTTCAGAAGCCGGTTATGCAAAGGGAAGGTATTAACACCCCTCGCATCCGTCGTACTCGATGGGAACCATTTGTTTGTCAACGTGTGAATTTATTTGCTAAAAGTATTACTATAAAAGTGTGTTCCTAGGGGAGAGAGAAGGGTTAGAAAAGGGGGAAAGAGAGGTAACGAGAGAAGAAAAGACTCGGTAGGACTTCGCGGTCATAGGCCTACATATTCTCAACAGATATGAGAAAGTCAGAGTCGACGTAGTTCGGGGAACTACGGTTAAAAGTGGGGAATATGCTCGGCAAGGATTGTGGCCTTTGTGCCTACGTATCTTTACTCAAAAGAAATAAAGAATAATAGCAGCTGTAGTTTGGCCTACAGTTTGCAGGGAAGTTCTGGTAGACGATGCTATCATACGCATTCTAGCAGTTTAGGTGTATTGCTACTCACTCGTTTAGAGAATTAGGCGTTACCTGTTTGTAGTAGAACAAACGTAGCACGCCTTTCTGGGGAAAGGGTGGAAAAGAAAGAAAATGGTGCTCGCTAGGATTGTCCAATCCTATGCCTACATATTCTCAACATGCGAGAGAAATCAGAGCAACATAGTTCGTGCTACTACGGGTAACCGGTGTTTTTGTGGATGATGTTATCGTGCGCATTCTAGAAGTTTAGGTGTTTTTCTGATCACTCGTTTGGAGACTTAGGCGTTACCTATTTGCGATAGAACGGACGTAACATATCCTTTTTGAAAGACTGGTTTTCGCCATGCGAGGCAAGAAGTCACGTTTGATTGATGAGATTGTTTTTAGGGGTGAGATAGGTCCTCAGATAGTAACCCCTTGCGGGTAGTACCCAATTCTTTATTTCAAAGTTTTTTGTTATGAAAATGGTGTGGCGAATTTAGCGTCTTCGTATTGGAAGACGAGTATCAAGACCACACACACTACAGTAAGTATCCTGACACTTGGAGAGAAAGAAGTCTACACTCAATCCTCTCTCTTTAGTTCAACACAAAGAGAACTTCATTCTCTTATTAAAGTATTTTTGGTTTTGAATGGCAAGTGTTTTGCGACTGTAAACCCTATAGTACATGTCAATCACTCGGGATAGGAGATGGCCTACGCCTAACCACTCCACGATCATTCAAGTTTTTATTATGAAAATGAGTTTGAAAATGCACTCGGTGCGGGACCGAGGTTTTAGGTGAGAAAGGTTTCAGAAAGAAGTTGTGGAAAAAGAGCTGGTAAATAAAGTCGCGTCTTCATATTGAAAGACGAGTATCGAGACCACCCACTCTATAGTGAATATCCTGATACTCGGAGAGGAATAAGTCTACAGTCAATCCTCTCTCTTTAGTTCAATACAAAGAGAAGTCGATTTTCTTATTAAAAGTGTTTTGAAAATGCACTCGGTACGGGACCGAGGTTTTAGGAGAAAAATGGTTTGAAAATGCACTCGGTGCGGGACCGAGATTTTAGGAGAGAAGGTGTGGAATGAATACAAGCGTCTTCATATTGAAAGACGAGTATCAAGACCACACACACTACAGTGAGCATCTCGACACTCGGAGAAGAAGAAGTCTACACTCAATCCTCTCTTTTTAATTCAATACAAAGAGAAATTTATTTCCTATTGAATAGATTTTTTAGAACCTACCAAAGAGATGAAAAACGAGGACAGATATACACAGGATACAGATAATAAACAGTCCACTAGTTAGAATTTTATGGTTTTGATATTTATTAAGTGTTTTAAAAGAATGTACAAGTTAGTTGAACATTTACAGGATAATAATAATATACAAAATATATAATATGTACAAGAATATAAATGACAGAAAAATAAAGCAGTTAATATTTGACAAAAAATAAAGCAGTTGTATATTGACAGAAAATAAAAGTTAGTCGTCAATTGGTTAGTGGATTGAATCGAGACACAAAAGAATGGGATCTCGTCTTAACCGCAAACAAAATATCGATTAATCGAACATAGCCTATCGCGATCCCAAAGTAAAGAAAATGACCCAAATAGTCATCTTCCATATATATATATATATATATATATATATATATATATATATATATATATATATATATATATATATATATATATATATATATATATATATATATATATATATATATATATATATATATATATATATATATATATATATATATATATATATATATATATATATATATATATATATATATATATATATATATATATATATATATATATATAGGTTTTTTTTTCCAGTCTCCTCTTTTCAAGATGCAACATATGTATATATAGGTTTTTTTCCAGTCTCCTCTTTTCAACAATGCAACATATTTATATATAGGTTTTTTTTTTCAGTCTCCTCTTTTCAACAATGCAACATATGTATTTATAGGTTTTTTTTTTCAGTCTCCTCTTTTCAACAATGCGACATATGTACAAAAATGCAATGATCGCAACCGGATCCATATCAGGCAAAACTAAATTTATCGCAAAGAAAAAGAAATTTTAAACAAAAAACAATATTGCTCACGCAAAAATGCGATCATCGCAACCAGATCGAACTAACACAAATATCACGCGTCATGCACACAAATGTGCAAACGTCGTATCAACATCATTCGATCAGAAAATAGTCTTATATATATATGGAACAAATTATGGTTAATCCTAAATTGTCAATAATGTCCCTAAGGCCCATTTTAAAGTCCAAATTAAATAATTAGTTAAAACTAAATAAAATTTAAACAATTTAGAATAAGTAAAATAAACTTAAAATAAAAACTAATAATCCTATTTATTCCTAAAATTAAACATATTATAAAAAGAACAAAGTCTTTTCCAATAATTTTTATTTTATGATTTTTGGATATTTTTATGAATAATATGGAAAAAAGTGAAAAATTGATATCGTGCGTTTTTTGCGCACCTTTTGGAGGGATATCCATAGAAAGTTGAAGACGGAGGGGATAGTAGAGTAAAGAGAGATGGCCAAGGAGACAGTATTTGAGAACTTTTTGATGGTTGAATCTCAAATTTTAGAGAGAAAGAAAGAAGACAAAATGGAGGGAAAGGAGAGAGTATATGAGAATGATGGAAATTGTAGATACTTTACTTAATTTATCTCTCCACCAATAAAAATAATCACACCTTATTCCTCATTCATATTCCCCTAGATTGTAAAAATATTCTTCAATTATCCTATTTTTGAAACATCCTTAAATATTTTGGTCAGAATGAATATCAAACTCGTACTATAAATTGATAGTTGGTGGTAAATCACTATCATCATAAAAATATATACAGCTGGCACTATCTTTCAAAATGTGAAGATTCTAAGTAGAATCTATTAGAACACAGATTGGTTCTTAATAATATCTCTATGGTTTGCTGATAACTATTATGAAATTTTGTAATTAAGAATTATATACTCTAAAATTTGCTTGAGAGTGTTTGCTACAGATATTAAAATAATTATCACACCAGAAGCAAATCAGAACTGAACATAAGAAATATGCTAGACTCTGAAGCGTCAGATGCATCCATTAGAAGATTCTGAATGTTGCCAACAGAAGATCCTGAACGCTGTCTCCAGAAGGATCTGAAGCAGAAGCTCCAGAAGGATCTGAAGCAAAAGCTCCAGAAGAATCTGAAGTAAGTCAGAAGCATCTGAACCAAAGAAGAATTCTATATGAAGAGTTTTCAAAGCATAGTTACTACAGAAGATTCTGAAAGTACTAAAGCTGCCAGTACTGAGGATCTGACTCAAATATGCTCTGAACTTATACACGCTAAAAGCACACCTGCTGCAAAGACTCTGATTCAGCAAAACTCTGATCAACATCAGAAGGCTCTGATCAAATTAGACTCTGATAAATCTTGCTGAAAATTGAAGAAGAAGAATTCAAAGATTATGTCCGTTGGAATAATCCAAACGACTCTTTCCTTATTTATGCTAGACACAAGAACACAGACAAAAAGGATTTCTCTGTGCTTTCTTCTTCTAGGAAAGGTCACTTGATGTGAAGACAAAAAAGCTTAGACCTTTTGGGACACTCTTCTCAACGTGAAGTTCTCTTGGATCAAGCTGCCTATAAAAGCAAGTCTTCACCCATCTTCTTCAGTTGATGTTTTACCTGAAAGAAATCAATATCCAAAGCTCTCATACAATTCACATTCTTTCTAAGAATAAATTTCTTTGTTCTTAATATTAAGTGAAAAATCACAGTTGTGATAAAGCTTTTTAGAAGCAATTTAAACACTTGTATTTGTAATTACATTTAATTGTAACAAAACCTTAAGAAGATCCAGTTAGGATCAGTAGTTCTTGAGAAGACTTCGAACAGTTGTTCTTAGTGCTTACTATTGTAATCAGTTGATTAAATAGTGGATTAAGTCCTTGTTTGAGAAAGACAAATCACTCTAGGAAGGGTGGACTGGAGTAGTTGAGTTCAACGAACCTGGATAAAAATACTTGAGTTTTTATTTTTAAGTTTTTATCTTCATACTTATTCAACCCCCTTCTAAGTATTTTCTCACCTTCAGTTGGCATCAGAGCTCCGGTTCTGTGTGTGCTACCACTTCACAGTGACAGTAAAGATCCAGTGAGAAAAACTTTGATATATATTTGGTTGTTACTATGGCTGATAATACAATATCTAACATTAACAACAAATATGAACAAAGGGACAGAATCAGCACCAAACCCCCTATGTTTGATGGGGAGAAATTTGATTATTGGAAAGACAGGATTGAAAGTTTTTTCCTTGGATATGATGCTGATTTATGGGATCTGGTCATAGATGGATATGTTCATCCCACTGATGGGAATGGCAAGAAAGTAGACAGAAAATCTATGACAGATGCTCAGAAGAAGGAATTTAGAAATCACCACAAGGCCAGAACAATATTGTTAAATGCAATATCTCACACTGAGTATGAAAAAATTACAAATAGGGAAACTGCATTTGGCATGTTTGAGTCCTTAAAGATGACTCATGAGGGAAACTCTCAAGTCAAGGAAACAAAGGCTCTGGCTCTGATCCAGAAGTATGAAGCCTTCAAGATGGAAGACTCTGAATCTGTTGAAGCTATGTTCTCCAGATTTCAAATACTTACAGCTGGACTAAAGGTTCTGGATAAAGGATACTCTACTGCTGATCATGTGAAAAAGATCATCAGAAGCTTACCTACCAGATGGAGACCTATGGTGACTGCGCTGAAAATGGCTAAATATCTGAACAAGATCTCCTTGGAGGAACTAATCAGTTCACTAAGAAGCCATGAAATTGAACTTGAGGAAGATGAACCTCAAAAGAAAGGTAAATCTGTTGCTTTAAAATCTAATAAATCTGCTAAGGCATTGCAGGTAATAGAGGAGAGCTCTGAAGAATCCTCATCTGAAGATGAAGATGAACTATCCATGCTGTCTAGAAGAATAAACAAACTCTGGAAGCATAAAGGAAAGAAGTTCAGAAACTTCAGGAAGCCTGACCAAAGAAAAGAATCTTCTGGACACAGAAGATCTGGCAAAAAGGAGGTTGTCTGTTATGAATGTAAAGAACCTGGACATTACAAAAATGAATGTCCAAAGGTGCTGAAAGACAAGCCTAAAAGAAAATCTGATAAGAAGAAAAAGGTTCTAATGGCCACCTGGGATGATTCAGATACATCTGAATCTGAATCTGAGTCAGAAGAAGAATGTGCCAATGTAGCCTTGATGGCAGACATAGAAGATCAGGAGGAAGGAACTTCATGTTCTGAAGCTGACTCTGAATCTGACTCTGACGCTGAAGAGGTAATGGCTAAACTCACTAAAGAAGAACTTATCAAAGTGTTATCAGAAGTTCTGAAGAGCTATAATAATATTAAGCTCAAATACAAGAAGCGTCAAAGAAATCTTGTATCTGAGAATAATATTCTCAAATAAGAAGTGGTTGAGCTAACTGAAAAGAACTTAAAATTGAAAAATGATTCTGAATTATCTCAACAAAATTCTGATTCTGAAACTGAATCTGAATGCAAAAATATTTTGGAAAAATATGATTACAGCTTTCAGAAGTTTCTTGCTAAAAGCATAGACAGAAGCAAAATGGCTTCTATGATCTATGGAGTTAGCAGAAATAACATAAAAGGAATTGGATATAAATCTTCCTCTGGAAAGGATTTAAATCCAAAACCTGTTGATAAAATTATTATCAAGAAAACTCCTTTATATTACCACTTTAAATTTGGTCACTTGAATGATATTGAACAAACACGTTCTGAAAAGAATATTCATGTGTTTAAATCTAAGGCTAGTCAGAATAAACCTTATGTTGAAAAATAGAAGTTTAGACAAACCTTCAGAACAACTAACCCTAAAGGACCCAAGAAGATCTGGGTACCTAAAAGTAAAATAATCCCTGTTGCAGATGTTCTTAGCAGCAAGGTCAGGACGCCAATCATGGTACCTGGACTCTGGATGCTCTCGACACATGACAGGAGAAAGGTCTATGTTCCAAAGTCTGGAGCTTAGATCTGGAGGTGATGTGAAATTTAGAGGGAATCAGAAAGGCAAGATCATTGGATCTGGCACCATTGGAAATGGTAAACTTCCCTCTTTCACTAATGTTTTACTTGTAGAAGGATTAAAGCATAACTTATTGTCCATAAGTCAATTAAGTGACAATGGTTATGATATAACCTTTAATCAAAAATGTTGTAAAGCTATTAGTCAAAAAGATGGCTCTATCCTATTTAGTGGAAAGAGGAAAAACAACATTTATAAAATAAATCTTTCAGAACTTAAGGTTCAGAATGTTAAATGCCTCTTGTCTGTTAATGAAGAGCAATGGGTCTGGCACAGAAGATTAAGGCATATTAATATGAGACGTATATCTCAGATTAATAAACTTAATCTTGTCAGAGGACTTCCTAATCTGAAGTTCACCTCAGATGCTCTTTGTGAAGCATGCCAAAAAGGGAAGTTTTCAAAATCATCTTTTAAATCAAAAAATGTTGTTTCTACTTCCAGACCACTAGAATTACTTCATATTGATCTGTTTGGACCAGTTAAAACTGCATCCATCAGAGGCAAGAAGTATGGATTAGTCATTGTTGATGACTATAGTAGATGGACATGGGTAAAGTTCTTAAAACACAAGGATGAGTCACATTCTGTGTTCTTTGACTTCTGTAAACAAGTCCAGAATGAAAAAGATTTCAAAATTATAAAAGTCAGAAGTGATCATGGTGGTGAATTTGAAAATAAATATTTTGAAAAATATTTTAATGAAAATGGCATTGCTCATAATTTTTCCTGTCCTAGAACTCCACAACAAAATGGAGTTGTAGAAAGGAAAAATAGAACTCTGCAAGAAATGGCCAGAACCATGATCAATGAGACTAATCTGGCAAAACACTTTTGGGCAGAAGCAATCAATACAGCCTATTACATTCATAACAGAGTGTCTGTAAGACCTCTTCTGGAGAAGACTCCATATGAACTGTGGAAGAACAGAAAGCCCAACATTTCATATTTTCATCCTTTTTGATGCATTTGCTATATGTTAAATACTAAATAAAATCTAACCAAGTTTGATTCCAAAGCACAGAAGTGTTTCATGCTTGGATATTCTGAACGCTCTAAAGGCTACAGAGTATACAACACTGAGACACAGACTATGGAAGAATCTATTCATGTTAGATTTGATGATAAGCTTGGCATTAAAAAGCCAAAGCAGTCTGAAAACTCCGCAGATAGAGAAGTAGTCTTCACAGACTCTAAAGGCTCAGAGGCAGACAAAGCTCAAGTGAAGGAACCAGAAGCAACGCCAGATGCCATTCCTTTAACTTCTCAGATGAACAATTTAAACATTTCTGAAGAATCAACTGTTAGAGGATCATCTTCCAGAATGAAAGCTTCTCATCCAAAGAATGTTATAATTGGAAAGAAGGATGACCCTATCAGAACAAGATCCTTTCTAAGATCATCTGAAGCATCATTATTTGGACTGGTGTGAGAAATTGAACCAACTTCTGTAGATGAAGCTCTGCAAGACAATGATTGGATTATTGCCATGCAAGAAGAGCTAAATCAATTCACAAGAAATGATGTGTGGGATTTAGTTCAAAGACCACAAGGATTCAATATAATTGGAACTAAATGGGTCTTCGGAAACAAGCTTAATGAGAAAGGAGAAGTTGAAAGAAATAAGGCAAGGCTGGTTGCTCAAGGGTACAGTCAACAAGAAGGTATTGATTATACTGAAACTTATGCTCCAGTGGCAAGGTTAGAATCAATACGCATTATTATTTCATTTGCTGCACAAAATAACATCACTATGTATCAGATGGATGTTAAAAGTGCCTTTCTTAATGGTATTATAGAAGAAGAAGTGTATGTCCACCAGCCTCCTGGTTTTGAGAATGAAAAATTTCCAGATCATGTTTTCAAACTAAAGAAATCTCTGTATGGTTTAAAACAAGCTCCCAGAGCTTGGTATGAGAGATTGAGCAATTTTCTTCTGGAGAAAAATTTCATCAGAGGAAAAGTGGACACAACACTCTTTTGTAAATCATTTAAGAAAGATCTTCTTATTTGTCAAATATATGTGGATGATATTATTTTTGGATCTACCAATACTATGCTGGGAAAGGAGTTTGCTCAATGTATGCAGGCAGAATTTGAAATGAGCATGATGGGAGAACTGAGATTCTTTCTGGGAATTCAAGTCAACCAAACTCCAGAGTGCACTTACATACATCAGACCAAATATGTTAAAGAACTTCTAAAGAAATTTAACATAACTGATAATAAGCTGGCAAAGACTCCCATGCATCCAACTAGTTCACTAGGCAAGGAAGAGGTAAGTAAGAAAGTAGATCAGAAACTCTACAGAGGTATGATAGGATCTCTTCTTTACTTAACTGCTTCTAGACCTGACATATTCTTTAGTGTATGCTTGTATGCTAGATTCCAATCAGATCCTAGAGAATCACACTTGACAGTTGTCAAGAGGATTCTAAGGTATCTGAAAGGTACTTCTAATGTGGGTTTGTGTTACAGAAAATCTGATGATTTCAAATTAGTTGGATTCTGTGATGCTGACTACGCTGGAGACAGAGTGGAAAGAAAAAGTACTTCTGGAAGCTGTCAATTTCTAGGAAGAAATCTAATCTCTTGATACAACAAGAAGCAACCCAAAATTGCACTATCAACCACAGAGGCAGAATATATTGCTGCTGCTGGATGTAGCACGCAGATGCTCTGGATGAAAAGTCAACTAGAAGATTATCAAATATTTGAAAGTAACATTTCTATATTCTGTGATAATACTTCTGCTATATGTTTGTCTAAAAACCCCATTTTACACTCTAAGGCAAAACATATAGAAATTAAGCATCATTTCATCAGAGACTATGTTCAGAAGGGAATTATAAATTTAGCCTTTGTTGATACAGATCATCAATGGGCAGACATTTTCACAAAACCCCTTGTTGAAGATAGATTCAAATTTATTCTGAAAAATATTGGTATGGATTTGTGTCCAGAATAATATTTGTCAGAAGCAAATTTTACAGATGCAAAAATGTTTAATGTTCTGAAGTATTTCATCTGATCATTTATTTATTTCCTTAAATTACTTTATTTGTGAAACTCTGAACTAACAATACTCAGAGGATCTGAATGTTGATTAACGTTTCATTTCTCAAGAGAATTCAGAAGCACATGCAAGCAAACACGTGTCACTCTGAATCTGCAAAGGTGGCGTGTACACTACTGAAGAGACGTTTGAGGTGAAGTTTGAATAGTGAAAATCTTGATTTTCCCCCCAATTTGTCAGAATCAATAAATGCTTGAAATGATTTTTATTCTTTTTCATTAAATGATATGTGTGAACGTGCAATTATCTGACTGTTTGTATGCCTAAGTGTCTACTATAAATATCACACTTCTCACCACTTTCACACTTTTCACATCTCAATTGTTTATGCATTTCTGTCTCCTTTTCTCTCTTCACAAAAACCCTAAGCGTTTGACAAACTCATCTTCAATGGCAACTTCATCATCCACTGCTGCTCAGTTTCAATCAACCATGGCTGCAGTTACTTCTGCAAATATGGGTGTGACTCCATATACGACACCAAAGAGAACTTTGTTAACACCTGTTGACAAACTGGAGGTTCTCTGTGAATCAATGGTGGAATTTGATTCACTGGATGAGAATGGGTTTGAGTTTCGCTCCATAATAGATGCTCAAGGATGGGTGAAATACTTTGACAGACTTTTTGGACCAGTCTACCCCCTTCTGGTGAAAGAATTCTGGATCCATGTTGCTGTATACCCTAAGTTCATTTTGTCTTCTATTCTGGGTAAAGAGATAATCATCACAGAAGATCTGATCAGGAAACTCATTGGATATGAGGAAACAGATGGAGTATCTCATCTGCCAGCTGGGCGTGTAGATATGGATGAAGTATATGAGGAAGTGATGACTGCTGGACAAGCTTCTAATAAATTCAAAGATCTGAAGCCTGACTACAAGATCTGGGCAAAGATTTTCATGGGATGCATTCACCACAGAAAGTCTACAAACTCTCCAGACTATGTCAACAATGAACAACTCTACTTTATGTATTGCTTAAGTCAGAGCACCAAGGTAGATCTTCCATATATTCTGTTTATGCACTTATAGAATCACATAAATCCCTCCAGAGAATATGTGAAAGAAAAAGGTCAGAAGATCGGAACTTGGATCCCTTTTGGAAGGTTAATTTCAGATCTTCTAACAGAGAATGGACTGGTGACTGCTCTATATGATGTTGGAGTCACAGATGAACTGGAATTCATTCTTGGGAAGCCTCTGAATGCCAAAAGTCTTCAGAGACTAAAAATAGTAGAAGAACTCACAACATCACCCAAGAAGCTGAATATCACCGAACTCAGTCAGAAGAGAATCCCAGTAGATGACTACCCTCTGTTCTTTGCTGAAGAACCAAGAGAAATTATAGTGAGTTATATTGATGCTTGCAAGGCAGATGGAACGCCCATTCCTGCAGATATTCTGAAGAGAGCAAGGGAACCATTGCCTGTTGTAGAAGAAGAGATGCCAAGAAAAAGAAGTCAATCAGAAGCAGAAGCTGCACCTGTTCAGAAGAAGCCCAAAGTTGCTGAGAAGCCTCAGAAGCTTATCAAGAGGAAAGCATCTAGAGACACTCCTTCTGTTCCTGCAAAACGCATCAAGATTAAAGGTACCAAACCTTCTGTATCTTCTGTAAATAATACTGTAGTAAATGATTCAACATTTAAGTCTATTTCTAAACCACCTTCTACTCAAAAACAATCTGTTACTGCTCCACCTCATACATCTGTTCCATCCCCATAAAAATCATCTAATCCTGCTTCCATCTCACCTATAAAACCTTCTACTACACAATCTTCTGTACCAAAACCAACAACAACAAAACCACAAAATCAAACTCCACAACCAAAAGTACCAACAAAACAATCTGCACCACAACAACAAAAAGAAAAACCATCTGAACAACAACAACCACAACAAAAACCATCTGAAAAACCACAAGAAAAACCATCTGAACAACCACAAGAAAAACCATATGTATCACAACAAACCCAACAACCAGAAAAACAATTTGAACCACAAACACAACAACAAGAAAAACAAACACAACCAGAAAAATCACCATCAAACACATCTGAACCCATTGCATCTGTTCCAGTTATCTCTGAACCAATAAAAGTTACATCTGATCCACCCACATCAGAACCACCTACATCTGAACCCCCGTCAAAACCTTCTGAAAATCCTTTAGAATCAACCAAACCATCTGGAACCAATATCCCTGAGACAGAGGTTCTAGATGTTACACCTCTCAAAACTGTCTTTCAAGTATCCTCTACCTCTTGCACACCAACCACATCCTCAAATTCCTCAGAATCAGATATTCACCCAGATTTTCTAGTATCCCCCTCTCACAGAACTTCTGAAGTAAACCAACCAAAACCACCTGTTGCTTCTGAAGTTATTATTCCAGATCCTATTCCAACACCTAAACCATCATCTGAAATCATCATTCCCAATTCTACACCCAAGTCAAGCACATCTGAGTATGTACCTTCTGCTTCTCTTAAACTGTTTTCATCACACCTTCACAAACTTCCCCATGGTTTAAAAATAAAATATTTTTATGACAGATTTGAACCTTCTGAAACCATCACTCCTCTCAAACCCAAACTTACCATCATTCTACCATCTGTGCTTCAATCCTACATTAAAACAATGTCAGCAGTACCATCATTAGATACAAAACCATACTCTGCTAAATCTGCAAAAGCTGTTACTTCTGCTAAACCTGCTACATCTGATTTATCTGCTAAATCTGATAAACCTGCTAAATCAGCCTTCAAACCTTACTCAGATAAACCATTTGATGTTGTTTCCCATGTCTCAACTGCCAAACCATGTCTGCTAAATGCTCTAAAAAGATCAAAACCTGACAAATCCTCTGAAATTCCATTCATACCATACTACCCTCCTCCTCTGATCTCCATCCATAAATCCATCTTTCCACCTACTCCTCAACTCAGGCCAATAACCTTGGAAACTCTGTTACACCCTAGACCTAGACTAAATGTTGATCATTTATTTACAAGTTTTTTATAAGAAATAAAGATGTATTTAGGTTCTGTACAGAAGAAATGTTCATCAACAATGGATGCAAAGGAATCATATATCATTTGGAATGGCTTCATCAACAGATTCAATACTGTAGCATCCAATCTGAAGAATGTATGTTCTAATGATGCGAAGCTCAGATTTGCTGAAACAGCTAGAAGTCTGTTCTGGACTGTTAAGAGATCTGGACCACTGCTTCTTACAGATGCTCCTTCGTCATCAGAAGAAAATCCTGAATCTGCATCTGAAGATAATCCTCTGGCTATGACTCTGATAGAACAACCTTTTGGCTCTACTGCTCCTAACTCAAACACTCCTATGGAAATTGACTCTGTTCAAGCTTTAGAAACTGTTCCACCTTCTTCATCTAAGATTAAGAAAGAACATCCAGATCTTGAAGATAAGATTGCAGTTCTGGAAGCTGGTCAATCAGAAATCAAGTCATGGATGGATAAACAAGATAAGAAGTCTGAAGACATGACTCAGTGGATGTCCCAGCAGGATCAGAAGAATGAAACAATGGCTAAGTGGATGTCAAAACAAGAACAGTCCTCTTCTGAGATCACGGATCTGTTGAAGATGCTTTTGTCAAAACACTCTTAGTTTATTCATTTTGTTTCTTCTGTTGTTTGCATCTCATATTTGCATATGTATTTTGAATATCTTCTAATGTGTGTACTTTTGCTCTGAATTGAATGAATGAATGTTTCAAAGTTTTCTCCACATGATATATCTCATTTATTGTTTCCTTTTCTTTGTCTTTTCAAATTATTACCTTTTGCTTATGACAAAAAAGGGGGAGAAAATATAGATCTGAACTGTTTAATTAAACTTCACCAAAATGAAACTTCAGACATATCAACTTTATCTAACAAAAATTCTAAGTATTTCAGAATATTTGATAAGTACACTCTTTAAAAGAAACTCTGAGACTCTCAGATCATTTTGACAATTATCAGACTCTGACTTTGAAATATGCAAGACACTCTGACTCTCAAATGTTAAAGAATAATCAAGCTCTATCTCTGAAAAATACTCAAGACAAAAGGGAAGTTTCTATTCCTTATTTATATTTAATTCAGGGGGAGATTCATCATCTCAGGGGGAGTTATAATTACTCTATTTTCAATTAAACAAAATTTCTGATGTTTTTGTCATCATCAAAAAGGGGGAGATTGTTAGAACACAGATTGGTTCTTAATAATATCTCTATGTTTTGATGATAACTATTATGAAATTTTGTAATTAAGAATTATATACTCTAAAATTTGCTTGAGAGTGTTTGCTGCAGATATTAAAATAATTATCACACCAGAAGCAAATCATAACTGAACATAAGAAATAAGTTAGACTCTGAAGCGTCAGATGCATCCATTAGAAGATTCTGAATGCTGCCAACAGAAGATCCTGAGCCCTGTCGCCAGAAGGATCTGAAGCAGAAGCTCTAGAAGGATCTGAAGCAAAAGCTCCAGAAGAATCTGAAGCAAGTCAGAAGCATCTGAACCAAAGAAGAATTTTGTATGAAGAGTTTTCAAAGCATAGTTACTACAGAAGATTTTGAAAGTACTAAAGCTGCCAGTACTGAGGATCTGACTCAAATATGCTCTGAACTTATACACGCTAAAAGCACACCTGTTGCAAAGACTCTGATTCAGCAAAACTCTGATCAACATCAGAAGGCTCTGATCAAATTAGACTCTGATAAATCTTGCTGAAAATTGAAGAAGAAGAATTCAAAGATTATGTCCGTTGGAATAATCCAAACGATTCTTTCCTTATTTATGCTAGACACAAGAACACAGAAAAAAGGATTTCTCTGTGCTTTCTTCTTCTAGGAAAGGTCACTTGATGTGAAGACAAAAAGGCTCAGAACTTTTGGGGCACTCTTCTCAACGTGAAGTTCACTTGGATCAAGCTGCCTATAAAAGCAAGTTTTCACCCATCTTCTTCAGTTGACGTTTTACCTGAAAGAAAACAATATCCAAAGCTCTCATACAATTCACATTCTTTCTAAGAATAAATTTCTTTGTTCTTAATATTAAGTGAAAAATCACGGTTGTGATAAAGCTTTTTAGAAGCAATTTAAACAATTGTATTTGTAATTACATTTAATTGTAAGAAAACCTTAAGAAGGTCCAGTTAGGATCAGTAGTTCTTGAGAAGACTTTGAACAGTTGTTCTTAGTGCTTACTATTGTAATCAGTTGATTAAATAGTGAATTAAGTCCTTGTTTGAGAAAGGCAAATCACTCTAGGAAGGGTGGACTGGAGTAGTTGAGTTCAACGAACCAGGATAAAAATACTTGAGTTTTTATTTTTAAGTTTTTATCTTCATACTTATTCAACCCCCCTTTTAAGTATTTTCTCACCTTCAGAATCTACTATTATAAATTAGCCAAAATAAATTGTGGTCCTAATGTACATTATTCTTGCTTGATTTCAATTGAGCAGATTAAATTATTTATTTCTATTTCATATAGCACTCACTTATATATGTCGACGAGAAAATTAAATAGAATAAATTGTTATTCTTTTTTTTTCATATCAATATGTTCACATCAATCATTTTCAAAAATGGTATGGGATTATGAGAAAACGTGATGATGCAGTTTTGTTCTTGTGATAAATAAAATTGCAACTCTATTTTTTCTATGTGTTACATTATAGTACCAAAAACTATAAATATTGTTAATTATATAAACAAGTTAATGACATATTTACTCATATTATATTATTAATAAATAATATATTTAAAAAGAATAATAAACATATTAAAAAATTTATATAGAACTAATCACATATTAAAGAATAATTAAAATTTTCAAAATAATTACACAATTAATAATCTAATATAACACAATATTAATATGATTACTAGTACACACTAGTAAACTATACGAAAAGAAAATATTATAGTTTAAATAGTACTTTATTAAAACACAAATCCAATTTATTGTCTGATTTTTAGAGTGCTTTAGTGGCCCGATACTTTGCATTACGTCTTGGATAGGGAATCATCTGACCATTGTCCAATGTTATTGAAAAAAAGTGTGCGAGACTGATGACCTAAATCTTTTAAGATGCTAAAATGTTGGAGAGAAATTGATGGGCACAACAAGATGGTTAAAGACTTACAAGGAGGTTTAAACATTGAACGATGAAGAGGTTATAAATAGAGTCTTAGGGAGGGGCACATAAACCACTGTTAAAATCTAGGAGAAAAAATCAAAGAGGTCAAAGAGGAAAAAAAAGTTAGAATTAAAAAGAGAAGAATCTTAACTATCAGTTTCGAAAATTGAGATGTTGAGGGAATGCAAGTCCAACCTTTTTTAACACATCATTCTTATATGATATTATCCTTCATAAAAGATTGAAAGAAAAATAGATAAAATAGGGCGGCGCAAATTCTAAATTCTTTCATAGTGTAGCATCCCAAAATTTTCCTTTTCGTTTCGAATGTAACTGGATTTGACCAATTGTTTCATGCCACATCTCTTCTCCCCATAGCCTTTCATATTTTTACCAATGCTCATGAGATCCCCCCCACCTTAGGGATTGGAGAGATATTGGATGTTTGTTAATGTCTAGCCACTGGTCGTGAATGATTCCTCCATATCTATGTGAAAGAATTCAACTCCATATATCACCAGTTTCATTGAAAAACCTCCACATTCATTTGCACAACAAAGTTTGACTGAAAGTTCCTATTTCCTTGATACCAAGACTTCCTTCTAACTTGCTTTTGCACACAAACTCCCAACTGATACAGTTAATACCCTTACCTTTTTTTAATCCTTGCAAAGCAAGAAAGAAAATGAAATTATTTGTGTCACCGCCATGGAGAAATGAGGCAGTTTGATGAATTTATAATAAATTATAAAGCAATAGACTAGGGAGAAAATTTACTTGGTACAAAGCAGAAGGAATATCCAATTTTCATTTATTTTATTTTAATTGAATTTAAAATGATTTTTGATCTTACCCAACAATCAGAATATGAGATGGCCCAAAGGCGAACGTCTGTGATGTTGGGTGTGAAAAAGGAGGAGGGGGTGTATCTGCAAGGAACTCTGATGCTAAAGTAAGAAAACGAGCAAGAGAGCGAGCAAGTACAGAATATGTGTTTCTAGATAAGAAATTGGATACCTGACCGTCTTCAAGTGAGTGGGTTTTTATACTGCCCCTAGCGCATGGTCATTGGTCCCTATTTTCGGGGCGAGATAACCGTTTCCCGAAGAATAGGTAACTACCAAAACTAGCAATTGAGACGGGCAGACGTGCCCATAACTAGTTGTTGTTACGGGCAGGGGAGCAGTCATGGGCACAAGCGTATTGGCTATTTCTGGATGGTGGAACCGTGCATGGCGGGGAAGCGCGATGTGACCAAGGGTAAATAGGTCATTCTCCCTTGTTAGAGGGGCATAAAGGTAAACTTTCCCCCAAAGAGGTTGGACTTAGGCAATTGGGCCAGTCTGGGAGCAAAAGTGGGTTGGGCCATGTCTAGCCATTGGGCCAGTTCGGAATAGCAGCCCCCCAAGTCGTTGCTACCGAGCATGGTAGTGATGACTTAAGGATGGTATGCTTCTCGGCCAAATTCATCGTTTGTTTCACCGTGTTCGGATGAACCCTTGTCCGCAGAAGTTAATCTCGGCGATCATGATATTCAGGGAGTCCAACGGTTAATGGGATCTAAAGAGAGAGGATGCCACGTGTGCCTTGAGATGTGTGCTGCATTAAATGCATGATTATAGCTAGGCTAGAGTCATGATGATTCCCTACGCGTGTCGCTACTCGAAAAATGCAACGACGGGGAGGCGAAAAGAAAGGACAGAAGAGTCGTCACCGAACTTTATTTATCCCATGAGGGGAAAGGAAAATATCGAGAAAATCTTAAGAACGGAACAGATAAGATGGTCTCGTAACCAAGAACAGGTTCAGAAGCCGGTTATGCAAAGGGAAGGTATTAACACCTATCGCATCCATCGTACTCGATGGGAACCATTTGTTTATCGACATGTGAATTTATTTGTTAAAAGTGTTGCTATAAAAGTGTGTTCTTAGGGGAGAGAGGAGAGTTAAAAAAAAGGGGAAAGAGAGGTAACGATAGAAGAAAAGACTCGGTAGGACTTCGCGGTCCTAGGCCTACATATTCTCAACAGATATGAGAAAGTCAGAGTCGACGTGGTTCGGGGAACTACGGTTAAAAGTGGGGAATGTGCTTGGCAAAGATTGTGGCCTTTGTGCCTACATATATTTACTCAAAAGAAATAAAGAATAAGAGCATCCGTAGTTTGGCCTACTATAACGCCCATTTTAATTATTTTTAGTTCAGTGTTATTTTTATTCGCGGATGTGGTTGTGTGGCATTATTTGAGGATCAAAAGAAATCATAATAATTAATATATAGTGATAAAATGTGATAATTAGTAGTAATGTTAATATTGCTATTAATTATTATTATTATTATTACTAATATTAATATATATGAGTAAAATATAATTATTGGATTTTTGGAAATTAAAAGGAATAAGATTATTATTTATGGAATTAAGAAAATGTGGAGAATATTATTATTGGAAATTATTTGGAATGAAATAAATAAGAGTTGTATATTTTTGGGATTAAGGGAAAAGTTGGAAAATAGAACGTGAAGTGGAAGGAAGAACACGAGGAAGAGAAGAGCACGGTTGAAGCATCAAGAGCAAGAACGATCATGAGCGGGAAAGAGTGCATCAAGGCTGCGGATTGTGAAGTTCCTTCATCATCAAAACGAATTTGAGGTAACGGGGGGGGGGGGGGGGGGGATATATTGGTTGAATGGGTATTTACATGAATAATTGGTAGGAAGGAGGATCCTTAACCCCGTGAATGAAGATGTTTGCGTGTTGATGATGAAATGCATGATGAGTTGATGATATTGCATGTGTTAATTCTGTTTTACATCGTCGATGTTTGTGTTGAACTGTTGCATGCTGAATTTGATGGTTAGTTGATGAATTGGGGGTTTAAGAGTTGAATGTGGTTCTGAGTCGAGAGATGGTTGATCGGCTAGAGTCGGTGTTTCATCGGGTGAATTGGACACTAATTGGGTAAAACAATTGTAGAATATTGAGCTAGTAAGGCTGGTGTTATTTTTGGTGAGAGTTGATGTGGTGAGGCTGCTGCTATTTCTGAACAGCGAATTCTGGGCAGCGAATGCTGCCAGTAGCCTCTGTTTGGTTTCGCCAGAAGTTTCGCCGGGCGAGTTCCAACAAGTGTTCACTGCGGGGCTTCGCCAGGCGAATGGTCAGTGAGTGTTCGCTGTGGGGCTTCGCCAGGCGAATGCGCCAGCGAGCCCGACATCAGTTTGGGTCCTGGCTGATGTTATGTATTAATTTCCTTGTGGATTAGAATCTTGTTGATCATGTGTTGATAATGAGCTTATTGGGTGAGTTGTGGTGAGTATATGTAGGGCGTCGGGACGTGACTCCGTGATACCCGTATGTTTTGATAATTGAATTGGTGTATGCTAAGATGTGTGAGATGTTGTGATGAGTGGATCCGTAGGATTGATACGCCTTAAGTGCGTTGTGTTTGTGTGTTGTTTGTTGGATTGGATCAGTAGGATCGATATGCCTTATGTGCATGGTGTGTGATATGTTTTGTGGTGATTGGATCAGTAGGATCGATATACCTTATGTGCATAGTGTGCGATATGTTGTGTGGTGATTGGATCAATAGGATCGATGCACTTTGTATGCTTGTGTGTATATGTATTATATGATGCGATAGATCAGTAGGATCGTGTGCATTGTATGTGCTGTGTGGTTATGCATAGTGTCTTGCATAGCATGTGGACGTGGTGAATCATGGCTCGGTGGAGTGTATGTGATTCACACACGTGCTCCAAGTGGGGAGCATGGACATGGTGTATGCGACCACCCGTGTTCCAAGTGGGGAACGTTGGTAGGGATAGATCGTTGCTCGGATGGAGTGTATGTGATCTATCCTGAGATTTGATTATATGGGCTCAGGAGGAGCGTGGACGGGATTTGGATCGTTGCTCGGATGGAGTGTATGCGACCACCCATGTTCCAAGTGGGGAACGTTGGTAGGGATGGATCGTTGCTCGGATGGAGTGTATGCGATATATCTTGAGATTTGATTATATGGGCTCAGGAGGAGCGTGGTAGGGATAGATCGTTGCTCGGATGGAGTGTATGCGATCTATCCTGAGTTTGAGTCGGTACCGCATATCATTGTGTCGAGTTGCATGTGTTGCATTGGTTGTATGTATGTTGTGTTGACATGGGACAGTAGGTCCGGGTTCGATGTGTATGAAATGATGTTTATATGTTTCTGCCTTTTATTTCATGTACATTTATACTGTTAATATTTGATCGTGAATTCTCACCCCTTTGTTGTTGTTGTGGTCTGTGCTTCTTCGGAAGTACAGACAATCCAGGTGTTTAGCTAGCTTGGATTGTGGCGTTGTCGTAGGATTGCTCTGATACGTAACATCGGGGCTTTTTGGGAGTTTTATTATTTCTTGTTGATTATGTGTGCCCCCGTGGCGTATCTGATTTTTGTGGAATATGTGATGACATTATGTATATTTTGGGCAGATTGCCGATTGTTGTAAATGACGATGTTGATGATATGGATGATGTATATATGATATATGTTATGACAGACTACATCTTTTTCCGCTGCAATTTTGCTGAATATTATTTTGGAAGAATGATTTGTGGAATTTTGTTGAAAATTGTGACATCCTGTGGTGGGAAAACTCTGATATGTGTTCATTTTAATCGTTTTATTTTATTTTGGGGAAACGGGGTGTTACAAGTTAGTATCAGAGCAGGTCGGTCCGTCCGGCCAGTGTAGTGTTTTGAGTCTGTCTGTAGGATTGAGTTGGTTGTTTTTTGTTAACCTGGATTGTGGTTGTTGAGCAGTATGGCTGGGAGGAATGATGCGGCGTTGGCTGCGGCTATGCAGGCTATGGCTCAAGTGGTGGCCAATCAGAATCTGGCTGCGGGTGCTCATTTCAGAGACTTGACGCAGTTCTAGAGCAACAAGCCACCAAAGTTTGAAGGTGGGATTCTGGATCTGGTAGCTGCACAGAAATGGTTGAAGGCAATAGAGAAGATCTTCAGAACCATGGTGTGCAGCGATGAGCAGAAAGTGAGATTTGGTACTCACATGCTTGAGGGAGAAGCCGAGGCTTGATGGGACAATTGCCGTCAGAGGATGGAGGCTTCGGGGACTCCGATTACTTGGGAGGTGGTTCGATCTGGTTTTCTGGAGAAGTATTTTCCAGAAGATATCAGAAGTGCTAAAGAGGTGGAATTTTTAGAGTTGAAGCAGGGCAGTATGTCGGTAGCCGAGTACGCGGCTAAGTTTGAGGAATTGGCTCAGTATTGTCCCCATTACAATACTGAGGAGGCTATGACTTCTAAGTTCTTGAAATTTGAGAATGGGATGAGGCCAGAGATCAAGATAGGGATCGCGTTTCAGAAAATCAGGAGCTATCTTGAGTTGGTGAGTAAAAGTCGGATTTATGACAATGATAACCGTGCGAGGATTGCACATTACAAGGCGGTGAATGACCGCAAGGGTAAGCAGAGGTTCGGTGGTACACCTTACAGTGTGCCGACCAATAAGGAAAGCAGAAGGCTATGGTTGATAAGAGGTTCAGAGAAAGGAAAGCTTCAGCGGACTTAAAATGTTATCGGTGCGGTGTCGCGGGGCATCGTGCTAGCGATTGTCCTCATGAAGCGAAGAAGTGCTTCAAGTGTGGGAAACTGGGCCATGTTATGGCGGATTGTAGGACTAGTATGCCTACTTGCTATAACTGCGACGATAAATGCCATATTAGCACTCATTGTGAGAAGCCGAGGAGGCCTCAGGTTGCTGATAAAGTGTTTGCGGTAGTGGGAACTCAAGCGGCGAACACGGATCGTTCGATCAAAGGTACTTGTTTTATCAATAACATTCCTTTGACTGCTATGATTGATACGGGTGCAACCCACTCGTTTATCTCTATTGATTGTGTGAAGAGGTTAGGTTTGGTGCTGACTACTCTTGATCGGCGGATGACTATTGAAACTCCCTCGATTGGTTCAGTGACTACTCCGTTAGTGTGTTTGAAGTGTCCATTGACTATCTTTGACCGAGATTTTGGCGTGGATTTAATTTGTTTGCCACTTGGTAGTTTGGATGTTATACTTGGTATGAACTGGTTGGAGTTCAACCGAGTGTACATCGATTGTTTCCGGAAAGTGTTATTGTTTTTGACCCCAGAAGAGGAAGCATTTGCAGATTCCTTGTCTAGTAAGGAACTGAGGACTTTGTTGGAAGATGAAGCTCAGGTGTTTGCTTTATTTGTCTCACTGTCTGTTGACAACAAGGCATTGTTGGATGAGTTAGCTGTTGTGAATGAGTTTCCAGAGGTGTTCCCTGATGATATTACAGAGTTGCCTCCGAAGAGAGAAGTTGAGTTTAGCATTGACCTTGTTCCTGGTACGAGGCCTATTTCTATGGCGTCGTACAGGATGTCGGCAGTGGAGTTGTCCGAGTTAAAGTCTCAGATTGGAGAGTTGCTGGATAGAAAGTTTATCAGGTCAAGTGTGTCGTCATGGGGAGCTCCAGTGTTGTTAGTGAAGAAGAAGGACGATAGCATGCGGTTGTGCATCGATTACCGTCAGTTGAACAAAGTGACCATCAAGAACAAATATCTTCTTCCGAGGATTGGTGATTTGATGGATCAGTTGGTGGGAGCTCGTGCGTTCAGTAAGATTGACTTGAGGTTGGGTTATGATCAGATAAGAGTTAAGGAAGGTGATATTCAGAAGACGGTGTTTAGGACTCGGTATGGACATTACGAGTATGCAGTAATGCCTTTCAGAGTGTCTAATGCGCCAGGTGTGTTTATGGAGTATATGAACCGTATCTTCCATTCTTATTTGGATCAGTTTATTGTCGTGTTCATTGATGATATACTGATTTATTCTAAGTATGAGGAAGAGCATGCGGAACATTTGAGGATTGCTTTGCAAGTGTTGAAGGACAACAAGTTGTTTGCTAAGTTATCGAAGTGTGAGTTCTGGTTGAAGACGGTGAGTTTTCTAGGGCATGTTATTTCTGGTGATGGTGTTTCAGTAGACCCTTTGAAAGTTAGTGCAGTTTTGCAGTGGGAACCGCCAAAGACAGTAACAGAGGTTAGAAGCTTCTTGGGTTTAGCTGGTTATTACCGAAGATTTATTGAAGGCTTTTCCAGTTTGGCGTTGCCATTGACTTAGTTGACGAGGAAAGATCAAGTGTTTGTGTGGGATGCTGCTTGCGAAGAGAGTTTTGAAGAGCTGAAAAAGAGATTGACCTCAGCGCCAGTGTTGGTGTTACCGAAACCGAGTGAGCCTTTTGTAGTGTATTGTGATGCGTCCAAGATAGGATTAGGCGGAGTTCTTATGCAGAATGGGAAAGTGGTAGCTTATGCTTCACGACAATTGAGGGTGCATGAACGGAATTATCCTACTCATGACCTTGAGTTGGCTGCGGTAATTTTTGTTTTGAAGATCTGGAGACATTATTTGTTTGGTTCGCGGTTTGAGGTGTTCAGTGATCACAAGAGTTTGAAGTATCTGTTTGATCAGAAAGAGTTGAATATGAGGCAGAGAAGATGGTTGGAATTCTTGAAAGATTATGATTTCAGTTTGAGTTATCACCCAGGGAAAGCGAATGTTGTTGCAGATGCCTTGGGCAGAAAAGCGATTCATATGTCGGCTTTGATGGTGAGAGAAATGGAGCTTATTGAGCAGTTCTGAGATTTGAGTATGGTTTGTGAGTTTACTACAGATGTAGTGATGTTGGGTAAATTGCAAGTGAAGAATGATTTCTTGAGTATGATCAGAGAACATCAGAAGATGGATGTGAAACTTGTGGATTTGATGCAAGGAGCTGGAAGTGACTCCGGTGATGATTTCAAGTTGGATGATGCGGGTGTGTTGAGGTTTCGTGGCAGAATTTGTGTGCCGGATAATGATGAGTTGAAGAGGTCAATTTTGGACGAAGGACACCGTAGTAGCCTGAGTGTTCATCCAGGAGCTGCGAAGATGTATCAGGATTTGAAAAAGCTGTTTTGGTGGTCAGGTATGAAGAAGGATATTGCTCGTTATGTTTATGCTTGTTTGATATGTCAAAAATCGATGGTGGAGCATCAGAGACCTTCTGGGATGATGCAACCGTTAGAGATTCGGTTTGGAAATGGGATTGTATCGCCATGGACTTTGTTACAGGATTGCCGAATACGGCGAGAGGGTTTGATGCGATTTAGGTGATTGTGGATCGGCTTATGAAGTTTGCACATGTTGTGCCGATTGGTATCAATTTTCCGTTGGAGAAGCTTGCAGAGATCTATATTCGGGTGATTGTAAAGCTGCATGGTGTGCCATTGATGCGTGTTTTTCGCAAGTGTACGAATCACGTCAAAGTAATATAAAAGATTATCGAATCCACAGAGACCAAGTGTCAATCTATCGTACCTGTTGTTATGGTGTTTATCTAAGGCAACTATTTTTAAGGGTTTTAGTGAGGGTGCAATGGTAAATAAAATTATAATTTTAAATAATAAATAAAAGACAGGCTCGAATGTAATTCACGTAATCAATGATAATCCAGTACTTGTTAATGGAACTACTTATGGGCAATGTTTTCTCCTTTGAAAAGAACTAATTTAACAGGAACTGTCGCTTTCGCGTATTCAGAACCGAGTTGTACTCTCTAATCAACCCCTCCTATTGTCACGGATAAAAAGGTGCGTACTGCGTTAGAGTAGTAAACCTATTTTTAAGAAATATAGTTTCTTAACAAAGTTGAAAAGTATTTTAACCTGGACTTCTTAGCAAAAAGAGGTTCTTATGAACCAGACTCTAAATCTCATAACGCGTCCGAAAATCGTTTTAAAATCTCTTTTCTTTTTAATCTAAAAACTCCTAATGAACTATACAAAGCGCTTTTGGCTGTTTTTGAAATAGTTAAAAACAATTACTTGAATTGAAAGATAAAATAGCCCTTAGGTGTTTCCACGAACAATTATACTGATTACTGGTTTAATTACGATCCTTACATTCTAACCTTTATGGGATTAGTTAGACATGATAAAGTAAATATTCTTTTTATAGTTTTTCATATGAGTATTTTAAAGCGAGTGCGGGAAATAAACAAAGTAAAGTGCGAGAAAATAAATAAAAGTAAAGCAATGCGGAAAAATAAAATACGAACTGGAATTAAAATGGCGGCAGGATTAACTTCCTCCAGAGTGCTCCAAAACTCGAACCACAGACAGATTACAGACTCGATCACTCGATTGCAGAGGCACCCCGATGTGGAATGGCAACTGCTTTATAACTGATATATGCCTAGAGAATTCTAATTCTGGATGAAGAAAAACGAAAATCTAAGGTCCTATTTATAGTAAAAACTGAAAGCATGAAATGATCGGGACGCCCCTCCACTAAAAAGTGGAGGTTATGAAATTTTGCCTTGTGGCGCCCGCCACAAGGTCATGGCGCCCGCCATGGTCCCTACAGGGGATGATGGAGTGGGGATCGTGGGTCTTGGAGGTTGAGGAGTGGTCTTGAGACGTGGCCACGTCATGGCTAACCCCATGGCGCCCGCCACGGTGGGTGCCGCAAGTGCAAAATGCTGAATTTCTAGGTTTTCGTCCGTTTTCACTCCTTTTTCGCTCCTTTTCCCGATTCAAGCTCCGATTATTATAAAAACCTGAAAACATAAGAAAACAAAGCAATAACAAAGCAAAACAACAATAAAAGCTAAGAATGCATGCGAAATCGGAGTCAGAAATATGGTGAATTTTAGTGTGATCAAATTCTCCCACACTTAAACCTTTGCTTGTCCTCAAGCAAACATTAAAGCTTAAGAAAATATGGTGTCAACACTTGTCTTTGGGCTAAAGGGATTCTAAGTTCAAGTCAGGATGCATTGACAGATACTAACTAAGTGAACCAAGGGTACCATAGTAACACAAACACAAACTTCAATCCTATATTAACCACTCCATGTCATCCCACGATACCTAGGCCTATCTTCTCATCTTTTTGTGTCCTTTTCATTCAGGCGCAATCACATTAAGCCCGTTATCCGTACATGCTTCATAGTAGAGTGACCGGTTAGTGATTCTGATCCATAACATAAGGTTTCTGGCACATAAGCATGTGTAAACCTGTTTTTATTTCGCCTAAATGTAGCTGCGGGGGATCGGATCGTAATCCGCCCTACCAAGTTCAGTGCCAGATACCTCTGAACCAACTAACAATAGGTGACTTGCAATTTTTTTTCTTTTTGTGGCCAAAATTTTTTTTTCTTCTCTTTTTTCGGTTTAAATGACTTTGTGAGGGTCACCTATACCAGAGTTTGCCCTTTTTTTTTTTTTTTTTTTTTTTATTAGCACTGGATCATTCACTTATATTCATCGGCCCCCTACGTAGAGTATGCTTAGGCCGGAGCTGACTGCTAAAATAAACTACTTAGGACAATTTTTTGAATGATAGTAAAGGCCATGGTGGTGGGGTTTAGGAGTGATTCCTATATTCAAGAGGTCTATGGTGCTAAAATGGTTCTGATGTTTCAAAAAGTTGACCTAAGTCACCACATCCTAATCTAAACCTGTCTCAAAGCCCAAAAAACATGTGAAACAACATTGTTTTCTTTTTAAAAATTTTCTGGTAAGGCTAAGGAAATGGGAAAAAATGAAGATGAACTAAAAAGACACTATACTGGTGACTCGTCAGACTCATGCATTATCTAAGAAAAATAAATTACTGAAAAGGGAAATAACTGAAAGGAAATTAACTAAAAAGGGAAATAACAGAAAGCAATAAAATCCCCTCCCACACTTAAATCGAACATTGTCCCCAATGTTTCGAAATAAGATAAGGGGGGTAACCTGGAAAAAGACTACTGAGGAGGGGCACTGGTGCCTTCGCCGTCCTGATGTGATGGTCTGGAACGACGGGATCTACTACGATGCTGGTCCCTCCGGTCGAGTCGTGCTGATAAAGCAGCCTGAGCACTCCGGACCTCCCGAAGGTTACCCAAGATGGAACCCTGAGTAGCCTCTACAAGCTGGTAGTGTCGGCTGTTGAACTCTCTCTGACGGTTCTGCTCTAATGAAATATCGTTCAAGGTACGGCAAACGTTGCTACAAGCACGATCCGAAACCAATCGCGATTGTTGCATGAAGCTCATATTGTTCGTCAGCTGCTGTGAAATAGTAGAGAGAAGGCCATCACGCCTTTCTTCTCTAGCTGTCATATCACGCCACATCTCCTCGGTGACAAAGAATCCAGGAGCAGTACCTGCAACAGGGTTAGAGGAAGATGGTGCAGTGTGTGACTGTGAAGGACGATGGGGGAACATGTGAGGGATGGGAGACTGCTCTCTCCGATCATACTCATCATCAGTGTCATGTGCCTCCCCATCGGGAATATTAGGAGGAAGTGGACCCAAAACACGTGGAGCATTAAGATCATAGGTCCAGTTCCTTTCATCACGTACATCAGTACGTCTACTGCATGGTAAAGCAACAGTATCGAACCTTCCCTATGAGGGATTCCTAACAAATCTGCTAGCTCATTGGTACTGAATTCATATTCAATTCCAAACAGTCTAAAAATAACAGTACCGACAGTGCTAGCAGTGTCAGGACTGACAGTGTATATCAAAGAACTCAAAAACTCAGTTGTCAGCCTCTCATAGGTAGGTTCCTGATTAATGAAAATATTATGCAAGCCTAGAAATTCTAATAAATTAAAAACACTATGATAAATACCCAAAGCATACAGACAGTTATCGTCGACGTACCTAGTCGAGAGGATTTCTCGACTTTGAAGCCTCTGAATAATTTTCCGTTGCCTTTCGCCCGGTCTTCCATCACGAAGAATAAATCCGTTGAACTCCATTGTTGAAAAGCTCCTTAGGTAGTGAAAATAGTAGAAAAGTGGTTTATGAGGGGAATGATAAAGTTTTGATTTTTTTGGTTTTTGATGGATGAAAATGGAAATGGATGTTGGATATGTTTTATGGATGGAGGGTATTTTGGAAATGGGGGAGCTTTAATGGGGTTCAAGGAGGATTTGGAAGGTTGGAAAAATGGGTTTTTGGTGAAGAAAGGGATGAAAATGGGGATTGAATCCCGTATTTGTTGATGGTACGGTGTGGCGCCCGCCACAGGGCCTATGGCGCCCGCCACAAGGCCAATTCCTGGGCCTTGTGGTTTTGGATCCTCCTTTGGGCCTTCCTTGCACCTTTGTCTTCCGGGGGGTCTGAATAGCGTTTTCTTCTTCTTTTCAAGACATTGGCTTGCATATTTTTGTCTTATATATTTTTTTCTTTACACGATAAAAATAAAATGATTAAAAATCAAAAAAGAAAAAGAAAAATAAAAATTAGTGCATAATATGTATATATATATATAAGGAATTCAAAGTGCATGAAAATATAAAAGCTGCAATAAAGTAAAATATGTCTGAAAATGCGATAAATAAAAGTAAGTTAAATACTAGGGTAGTGCTGTCAGGGTGGAATGAGTCATGTGGTAGGTTTCTTATCCTGGCTTGATCCACGAATCTCAGCTATCTCCCTCTGAAGCTCGTCGATCGCCTGATGTAGAGCATCGGTCTCTGAGGCATGAGTGAGATCAGAAACCTGCATCTGTAACTCTAAGTCTGCCACTTCCTGCTTGAGCAGGGCAGTCTCCTTGCGGAGCTCATAAATCTGTGTTTGTAGGTCAGGTGGCTGCAGAGACATATTGTTAGACATAACAGTGATTCAGGGAGTAAGAGGTGTAGGAGTGTACTCAGCGGCGGGAGGCGATTTCGGCTCTTCGACAGTCTCTCCATAACCCTCTAGAGTATAACTCCAATTGGCAGGATCATGGACACTGGTCATCAGCGGATCTGGTAATGTAAAGTAGTGTATCGCTTCACCGTCGATCAGCAATTTAAACATGTTGGGCTCAAAAGAAGCCCTCCTCATCAGTCCTCTATCAAGACAAAAATCAATATCCAGGGTGGTGTAGCAGCAGAAGGTCCTGAGGTGCAATAGCTTGCGAGACAAACCCAATGCAGTAGCAATCTGTGTAACAATCCCACCGACATGGATGATTCCTACTGATGATCTGGCAGCACTAGCAAGGCCCTTCAGTAGAAAGTTGCCACAAGCAACAGGGCGAGACTGAGTCGCACAAAACAGTAGGAAAATCTCCTCTTCACTTAGCAGTGTCTCTGTATCTGGAAAACCTAGGAAAGAATGTGCTAGAATCATCTGGAAGTACCTCAATGCAGGGTTGTGGATTACCTGAGAAAACTGGGTAGAAGGATCTTGGCTCCCTCCGCCTGATATTTTAGTCCAAAACTTTTCCACTTCTCTGCTCATAAAATACCCCATCGGAGTCTCTGGAATAGCATCAGGAGTAGTCTGGAAACCTAACAAATCACCAAACTCTTTGTGAGAGAATGAGTAGTCAATCCCGAACAACCTGAAAACAGCGAGTCCATCGGGTCCAGCCCAAGGGTCATGATGAAACGAGCTGAGGAACTCAAGAGTCAAGTTCCTATAAGTGTTGTTCCTGTCGTCAAACTGATCCCACTGGAGTTGATGGCATAAAAATCTGACGCTTGGCTCTATCCCCAAGGCATACATGCAGTCATGGTCAGGGTACCTGGTAGGAGCCATAGGGCGTCTCATGTGAACATAGTAACGCTCTCTCTGTGCATCATCTCTAAAGGCCACGTGCATGTCATCAGGGTTCTGCATTCTGTACAAGGTTAGCAAACAAGTCCTGAAAGCACATAAAACATTCAATCGTGAGTCCTGACATAATAATAAAATAAACAAATTAAAATAAAGTAAAAATAAAAAGTACAAAAATAAGAAAAACCATGGGTTGCCTCCCATGCAGCGCTTGTTTAACGTCATTAGCTCGACGACCGATATTTAAACATCATTGGAAGGATATGGTGGATCACTCAGAGTATGACAGGTGTATGTTGTTGGAATGTCACCTCCTTCGTAGGGCTTCAACCTCTGTCCATTGACTATGAACGGTTTACATGTTTGGTTCTTGATTTCAATAGCACCGGATCTCAGGATCTTAGATACTTCGAAAGGGCCAGTCCATCTCGAACGGAGTTTACCTGGAAATAGTCGTAACCTAGAATCGAACAGGAGAACAGGATCGCCTATTTTGAAGTCTCTTCTTATGATTCTTTTGTCATGCCAAGCTTTTGTTCTTTCTTTGTATATGATGGCATTTTCGTAGGCAGATTGTCTGAGCTCTTCTAATTTGTGGATATCAAGGATACGTTTCTCACCAGCTGTCAAGTAATCCAAATTCAAAGTTTTGATGGCCCAATAGGCCTTATGCTCCAACTCAAATGGTAAGTGACATGATTTTCCATAGACCAGTTGATAAGGGGTTGTTCCTATAGGAGTTTTGAAAGCGGTTCTATAGGCCCATAATGCTTCTTGAAGTTTCTGCGACCAATCTTTTCTAGATATAGAGACAGTCTTCTCGAGGATTTGTTTTATCTCCCTATTAGATACTTCCACTTGTCCATTGGTCTGTGGGTGGTATGGTGTTGCTACTCTATGCTTAACTCCATACTTGCTTAAAAGTTTATCAAATATTCTCGATATGAAGTGTGATCCTCCATCACTTATGACTAAACGGGGTGTTCCAAACCTGGGAAATATATAATTCTTGAATAATTTGATGACTACTCTGGTGTCGTTTGTGGGTGCGGCGATAGCTTCAATCCATTTAGACACGTAGTCAACAGCTACTAATATGTACTGATTTCCAAAAGATGGTGGGAACGGTCCCATAAAGTCCATACCCCATACGTCGAAGAGTTCTACTTCTTGGATATTTCTTAACGGCATTTCATTACGTCTTGAAATATTTCCTGTGCGTTGGCATCTGTCACACTTGACAATGAAAGCATGGACATCACGCCACATAGTAGGCCAGAATAGGCCAGCTTGAAGAATCTTGGCGTAGGTCTTAGATGTGCTTGCATGTCCACCATAGGGTGCAGAGTGACAATGCTCAATTATATTATTTACCTCTTCTTCTGGAACACAACGGCGAAAAATGCCATCTTTACCTCTCTTGAAAAGAAATGGATCGTCCCAATAGAAGTTTCTCACATCACTATAGAACTTCTTCTTCTGGTGGTAGTTTAGATCAGGGGGTATGATGTCAGCGGCTAGGTAATTAACAAAATCTGCATACCAAGGTACATTGCTTATAGCTAAGGATTTATGAAATTGCTCATGAGGGTCTGGGTTATCATCTTCAATGGTTTCTAGTTGGGCTATCAGTCTATCGTAGGCAAAATCGTCATTTATGGGTACTGGATCAGGTTTCAGGTATTCTAGCCTAGATAGGTGATCAGCTACCACATTATCAGTGCCTTTCTTGTCACGGATATCCAAATCAAACTCTTGTAATAATAGAATCCATCGAAGTAACCTAGGCTTGGCATCCTTTTTGCTTAGTAAGTAACGAATGGCAGCATGGTCGGTGTAAACTATAATCTTGGCTCCTACTAGATAAGATCTAAATTTGTCTATTGCAAAAACTACAGCTAGGAGCTCTTTTTCGGTTGTTGCGTAGTTGAGCTGTGCAGCGTCTAGGGTTCTACTGGCATAATAAATCACATGTAACTTCTTATCTTTTCTCTGGCCTAGAACGGCTCCAACAGCATAATCACTGGCGTCACACATTATCTCAAACGGTTCCGACCAATCAGGGGGTTTCATTATAGGTGCTGAAATCAGAGCTTGCTTCAGAAGATTAAATGCTTCAGTACATTTTTCATCGAAGATGAACTCAGCATCTTTCATTAAAAGACCAGTTAAGGGCTTTGTTATTTTGGAGAAATCCTTGATAAAACGTCGGTAAAATCCGGCGTGTCCAAGAAAACTTCTTATCTCCCTGATAGTCTTCGGTGGTTTTAGATTCTCTATGACTTCTATTTTTGCTTTATCTACCTCTATACCTTTTTCGGAAACTATATGTCCTAAAACAATCCCTTCGGTGACCATGAAATGACATTTTTCCCAATTTAGCACAAGGTTTACCTCCACACATCTCTCCAGGATTTTCTCAAGGTTGACAAGACAATTTTTGAAATCTGACCCACAAACTGAGAAATCGTCCATAAATACTTCCATAATTCCATCCAAATAATCAGCAAAGATAGACATCATGCAGCGTTGGAAAGTTGCAGGAGCATTACAAAGTCCAAAAGGCATTCTTCTATAGGCAAAGGTTCCAACTGGGCATGTAAAGGTAGTTTTTTCTTGATCTTCGGGGTGAATAGGTATTTGGAAGAATCCTGAATATCCATCTAAATAACAAAAGTAAGAGTGTCTGGCTAGGCGCTCCAACATTTGGTCTATGAATGGTAATGGGAAATGGTCCTTCCTAGTTGCTTTATTTAATTTTCTATAATCTATGCACATACGCCAACCTCCATCAGTTCTTTTTGCTACAGGTTCGCCCTTCTCGTTTTGCACGACTGTGATGCCTCCCTTTTTAGGTACTACATGCACAGGACTCACCCATTTACTGTCCGAGATCTGATATATTATACCTGCCTCTAGTAACTTAAGAACTTCAGTCTTAACTACAGTACTCATTATAGGATTTATTCTACGTTGGTGTTCTCTAGAAGGTTTTGAATCTTCTTCAAGCAAAATCCGATGCATGCATACGGATGGGCTTATTCCTTTTAGATCAGAGATCTTATATCCTAAGGCTGAGGGGTACCTACGTAAAACTTCTAATAATTGATCGGTTTCTTCTTGGTTTAAGGTAGCACTGACTATAACTGGACGGTTCATATCTTCATCAAGAAATTCATATCTCAGGTTTTTAGGCAGTTCCTTAAGTTTTACGGTCGGTTTTATAGGGCAAGGCATAGGATCTGGGGTAAGAGATAAACATTCGTGAAGGTTATCATCAATGTAGGGTGTTTTATAATTGTCATCTTCCAAAATAAGGGTTGATGGCAATTTTATAGATTCAGTTTCTTCTTCTTGTTCTAATTCCCTAATACATTCTTCGATGATATCTAAGGCATAACAAGAATCTCCTATCACAGGTGCCATAAGAAATTTTGACAATATAAATTCTATCTTCTGGCCACCTACCTCAAAAGTTAGTTTTCCCTTTTTAACATCTATTACGGCTCCAGCAGTCGATAAGAACGGTCTACCTTTGGTATGTCGTCATCTTCTTTAATGTCCATGACAACAAAATCAGTAGGTATAAACAGCTGACCTATCCTAACAGGGACGTCTTCAAGTATGCCTATAGGGTATTTAACGGATCTATCGGCTAATTGAAGTGACATCTTAGTAGGTTGTAATTCTCCTAAGTTTAATCTCTCACAAACTGCTAAAGGCATTAAGCTCACACTAGCTCCTAAGTCTAGAAAAGCTTTTTCGATGACATGATTCCCCAAAACACAAGGAATGGAAAAATTTCCGGGATCTTTATCTTTCTTTGCTAACCTATTTTCGGAAATAGAATTACATTCCACGGGTTTCGGATCTTCGAGTCTACGTTTATTTGTAAGTATGTCTTTGAGAAACTTAGCATAAGAAGGTATTTGGGTGATGGCTTCTGTAAAGGGGATTTCTACGTGAAGTTTTTCTATAACCTTAACGAATTTTTGATATTGATTATCGATTTGGGTTTTCTTTAATCTTTGAGGGTAAGGTATTGGTGGTTTGTATGGCGGTGGCGGTACATAGGTTTTATTTTTAGGTTCTTCTCCTTTTTCTTGACTTTCCGGGGTTTCAGGCTTCTCTGGTTCCTTTTCCTCAGTCCTCTCAGAAGTTTCGGGCTCACTTAATCTAGGGTTTAAAGGTTCCTTATAAGCGGTTCCACTTCGTAGAGTAATGGCATTAGCTTGCCCTTTCGGGTTTTGTTGAGGTTGTCCAGGGAACTGTCCTCCAGGTGTAGTCTGTGGGGCTTGGTTTAACGCTACCTGAGAGATCTGGGTTTCAAGCATCTTATTATGAGTAATAATTTGATCAACCTTGGTTCCTAACTTGGTAATTAGTTCGTTAACATGGACGTTATGGTTCATGAACTCTTTGTTTTGTTGTTTTTGAGCAACGATAAAATCTTTTACAACTTCCTCAAAGCTCGGGCTAGGTGGTACAGGTTGCATAGGTTGATTTGTTCTAGGGGCTTGGTAACCTTGTTGTCTCGGAGGTGCGGTATTTTGGATAGGGTTATTATTTTTGTAGGAGAAGTTTGGGTGATTCCTCCATCCAGGGTTATATGTGTTTGAAAATGGGTTCCCTTGGGTATAGTTCACTTGCTCAGTGTTGGTTTCATTCAACAGATTGCATTCGGCGGATTGGTGTCCTTGCGTTCCACATATCTCACAATTCGGCGAAACTGCGGCAACAATATTCGGAGTTGTACACATATGTTCGACTCTAAGGGCCAACGCGTCCATTTTAGCCTGCATCATGTCTATAGAGCTTAGCTCATGTATTCCTCCTTGGGCTTCCTTCTTTTCCACTGTCGCTCGTTCTACTCCCCATGATTGATGGTTTTGGGCCATATCCTCGATAAGGGCACTAGCTTCAGGGTAAGGTTTGTTCATCAGTGCGCCACCAGCGGCAGCGTCGATGGTCATTTTAGTGTTATAAAGAAGTCCATTATAGAAGGTTTGGATGATTAGCCAATTCTTTAGGCCATGGTGTGGGCATGCTCTTAATAGTTCTTTATATCTCTCCCAGGCTTCGAACAACGACTCTCCTTGGTGTTGGGTAAATCTAGTTATTAGGTTTCGAAGAAGAGCGGTCTTACTTGGGGGAAAATATCTAGCAAGGAAAACTTTTCTAAGGTCATCCCAAGTTGTTATTGAATTAGGTGGAAGGGAATCTAACCATGATAGAGCTTTATCTCTGAGGGAAAAGGGAAATAATCTTAAGCGTATTGCCTCAGGAGAAGCTCCATTGGTTTTAAAGGTGTCTGCTAATTGAAGAAAGTTTTTTAAATGTTGGTTCGGGTTATCAGTAGCGAGACCTGCGAATTGTCTCTGTTGCACTAATTGCAACAGGGATGGCTTAAGTTCAAAATTATTGGCTGGGATAGCGGGGTTTACTATACTGTAACTAGGTTCCTCGTTTGATGGTTGGGCGAAGTCCTTAAGAGGTCTTCGGTTTTGATCTTCGGCCATAGCTCTCCTATTCCTATGGAAAAATAAACGTGCGCGAGCGTAACGTTCAGGTTCAGCTAGAGGGTCTACTAAACTTCCGGCACTGCGAGTCTTTCGCATTTACCGGTGGGTAACAACCTTAGTCTAAACGGTATAACTACAGGGTAATGAAATTTGACGATATTGGTCCCCGGCAACGGCGCCAAAAACTTGATGCGTGTTTTTCGCAAGTGTACGAATCACGTCAAAGTAATATAAAAGATTATCGAATCCACAGAGACCAAGTGTCAATCTATCGTACCTGTTGTTATGGTGTTTATCTAAGGCAACTATTTTTAAGGGTTTTAGTGAGGGTGCAATGGTAAATAAAATTATAATTTTAAATAATAAATAAAAGACAGGCTCGAATGTAATTCACGTAATCAATGATAATCCAGTACTTGTTAATGGAACTACTTATGGGCAATGTTTTCTCCTTTGAAAAGAACTAATTTAACAGGAACTGTCGCTTTCGCGTATTCAGAACCGAGTTGTACTCTCTAATCAACCCCTCCTATTGTCACGGATAAAAAGGTGCGTACTGCGTTAGAGTAGTAAACCTATTTTTAAGAAATATAGTTTCTTAACAAAGTTGAAAAGTATTTTAACCTGGACTTCTTAGCAAAAAGAGGTTCTTATGAACCAGACTCTAAATCTCATAACGCGTCCGAAAATCGTTTTAAAATCTCTTTTCTTTTTAATCTAAAAACTCCTAATGAACTATACAAAGCGCTTTTGGCTGTTTTTGAAATAGTTAAAAACAATTACTTGAATTGAAAGATAAAATAGCCCTTAGGTGTTTCCACGAACAATTATACTGATTACTGGTTTAATTACGATCCTTACATTCTAACCTTTATGGGATTAGTTAGACATGATAAAGTAAATATTCTTTTTATAGTTTTTCATATGAGTATTTTAAAGCGAGTGCGGGAAATAAACAAAGTAAAGTGCGAGAAAATAAATAAAAGTAAAGCAATGCGGAAAAATAAAATACGAACTGGAATTAAAATGGCGGCAGGATTAACTTCCTCCAGAGTGCTCCAAAACTCGAACCACAGACAGATTACAGACTCGATCACTCGATTGCAGAGGCACCCCGATGTGGAATGGCAACTGCTTTATAACTGATATATGCCTAGAGAATTCTAATTCTGGATGAAGAAAAACGAAAATCTAAGGTCCTATTTATAGTAAAAACTGAAAGCATGAAATGACCGGGACGCCCCTCCACTAAAAAGTGGAGGTTATGAAATTTTGCCTTGTGGCGCCCGCCACAAGGTCATGGCGCCCGCCATGGTCCCTACAGGGGATGATGGAGTGGGGATCGTGGGTCTTGGAGGTTGAGGAGTGGTCTTGAGACGTGGCCACGTCATGGCTAACCCCATGGCGCCCGCCACGGTGGGTGCCGCAAGTGCAAAATGCTGAATTTCTAGGTTTTCGTCCGTTTTCACTCCTTTTTCGCTCCTTTTCCCGATTCAAGCTCCGATTATTATAAAAACCTGAAAACATAAGAAAACAAAGCAATAACAAAGCAAAACAACAATAAAAGCTAAGAATGCATGCGAAATCGGAGTCAGAAATATGGTGAATTTTAGTGTGATCAGCCATTGAGTACTGTGTCGGATAGAGATCTGAGGTTCACTTCTGTATTTTGGAAGAGTTTGCAAGAGGCTTTAGGTACCGAGTTGAAGCTGAGTTCAGCTTATCATCTGTAGACAGATGGACATTCGGAGAGTACTATTCAGACTTTAAAGGATTTGTTGCGGGCTTGTGTATTGGAAAAAGGTGGTATGTGGGATACTCATTTGCCTTTGGTAGAGTTCACGTACAACAACAGTTACCATTTCAGTATCGGGATGGCACCGTTTGAAGCTCTTTATGGTAGGAGGTGTAGAACTCCTCTGTGATGGTATGAGTCAGGTGAGAGTGTTGTGTTGGGACCAGAGTTGGTGCAGCAGACTACTAAGACAGTTCAGATGATCCGTGAGAAGATGAGAGTATCTCAGGATCGGCAGAAGAGTTATTATGATAACCGCAGGAAAGAGTTGGAATTCAGTGAGGGTGACCATGTATTTTTGAGGGTTAACCCAGTGACTGGTGTAGGACGTGCATTGAAGTCCAAGAAGCTGGATCTGAAGTTTATCGGGCCGTATCAGATTTTGCAGAGGATTGGTGTTGTGGCGTATAGGGTGGCGTTGCCGCCGGAGCTTTCGAACTTGCATGATGTGTTTCATGTATCGCAACTTCGGAAGTATGTACCCGATCTGTCTCATGTGATTCAGAGGGATGAAGTCCAAGTTAGAGAGAATCTAACTGTGGAGACGTTGCCATTAAGGATCGAGGATCGCAAGATGAAGCAACTCCGAGGGAAAGAGATACCTCTGGTGAGAGTGGCTTGGGGAGGTGCTGCAGGAGGTAGTGTGACCTGGGAATTGGAAAGCAGGATGCGGGAAGCGTATCTAGAACTGTTTCCATCAGGTATTTTCGAGGACGAAAATAATTAAAGTGGGGGAGAGTTGTAACGCCCATTTTAATTATTTTTAGTTTAGTGTTATTTTTATTCGCGGATGTGGTTGTGTGGGATTATTTGAGGATCAAAAGAAATCATAATATTAATATATAGTGATAAAATGTGATAATTAGTAGTAATGTTAATATTGCTATTAATTATTATTATTATTATTATTATTATTATTATTACTGATATTAATATATATGAGTAAAATATAATTATTGGATTTTTGGAAATTAAAAGGAATAAGATTATTATTTACGGAATTAAGAAAATATGGAGAATATTATTATTGGAAATTATTTGGAATGAAATAAATAAGAGTTGTATATTTTTGAGATTAAGGGCTAAGTTGGAAAATAGAAAGTGAAGTGGAAGGAAGAACACGAGGAAGAGAAGAGCACGGTTGAAGCATCAAGAGCAAGAATGATCAAGAGCGGGAAAGTGTGCATCAAGGCTGCGGATTGTGAACTTCCTTCATCATCAAAACGAATTTGAGGTAGGGGGGATATATCGGTTGAATGGGTATTTACATGAATAATTGGTAGAAAGGGGGATCCCTAACCCCGTGAATGAAGATGTTTGCATGTTGATGATGAAATGCAGGATGAGTTGATGATATTGCATGTATTAATTCTGTTTTACATCGTCGATGTTTGTGTTGAACTGTTGCATGCTGAATTTGATGGTTAGTTGATGAATTGGGGGTTTCATAGTTGAATGTGGTTCTGAGTCGAGAGAGGATTGATCGGCTAGAGTCTGTGTTTCATCGGGTGAATTGAAGACTAATTGGGTAAAACAATTGTAGAATATTGAGCTAGTGAGGTTGGTGTGATTTTTGGTGAGAGTTGATATGATGGGGATGCTGCTGTTTCTGAACAGCAGAGTTTATTTTCCAAAATACGCAGATATTCGCTGGGCGAATGAGGGGGCGAGCCTTCGCCAGGCGAACTGGGCAACGAATGCTGCCAGTAGCCTCTGTTTGGTTTTGCCAGAAGTTTCGCCGGGCGAGTTCCAGCAAGTGTTCGCTGCGGGGCTTCGCCAGGCGAATGGTCAGCGAGTGTTCGCTGCGGGGCTTCGCCAGACGAATGCGCTAGCGAGCCCGATAGCAGTTTGGGTCCTGGCTGCTGTTCTGTGTTAATTTCCTTGTGGATTAGAATCTTGTTGATCATGTGTTGATAATGAGCTTATCGGGTGAGCTGTGGTGAGTATATGTAGGGCGTCGGGACGTGACTCCGTGATACCCGTATGTTTTGATAATTGAATTGGTGTATGCTACGATGTGTGATATGTTGTGATGAGTGGATTCGTAGGATTGATACGCCTTAAGTGCATTGTATTTATGTGTTGTTTGTTGGATTGGATCAGTAGGATCGATATGCCTTATATGCATGGTGTGTGATATGTTGTGTGGTGATTGGATCAGTAGGATCGATATACCTTATGTGCATAGTGTGCGATATGTTGTGTGGTGATTGGATCAGTAGGATCGATGCACTTTATATGCTTCTGTGTATATGTATTATATGATGCGATAGATCAGTAGGATCGTGTGCATTGTGTGTGTTGTGTGGTTATGCATAGTGTCTTGCATAGCATGTGGACGTGGTGAATCATGACTCGATGGAGTGTATGTGATTCACACACGTGCTCCAAGTGGGGAGCGTGGACGTGGTGTATGTGACCACCCGTGTTCCAAGTGGGGAACGTTGGTAGGGATAGATCGTTGCTCGGATGGAGTGTATGTGATCTATCCTGAGATTTGATTATATGGGCTCAGGAGGAGCGTGGACGGGATTTGGATCGTTGCTCGGATGGAGTGTATGCGACCACCCATGTTCCAAGTGGGGAACGTTGGTAGGGATAGATCGTTGCTCGGATGGAGTGTATGCGATCTATCTTGAGATTTGATTATATGGGCTCAGGAGGAGCGTGGTAGGGATAGATCGTGGCTCGGATGGAGTGTATGCGATCTATCCTGAGTTTGAGTCGGTACCGCATATCATTGTGTCGAGTTGCATGTGTTGCATTGGTTGTATGTATGTTATGTTGACATGGGACAGTAGGTCCGGATTTGATGTGTATGAAATGATGTTTATATGTTTCTGCCTTTTATTTCATGTACATTTATACTGTTAATATTTGATAGTGAATTCTCACCCCTTTGTTGTTGTTGTGGTCTGTGCTTCTTCCGAAGTACAGAAAATCCAAGTGTTTAGCTAGCTTGGATTGTGGCGTCGTCGTAGGATTGCTCTGATACGTAACACCGGGGCTTTTTGGGAGTTTTATTATTTCTTGTTGATTATGTGTGCCCCCGTGGCGTATCTGATTTTTGTGGAATATGTGATGACATTATGTATATTTTGGGAAGATGGCTGATTATTGTAAATGACGATGTTGATGATATGGATGATGTATATATGATATGTGTTATGACAGACTACATCTTTTTCCGCTGCAATTTTGCTGAATATTATTTTGGAAGAATGATTTGTGGAATTTTGTTGAAAATTGTAACATCCCGTGGTGGGAAAACTCTGATATGTGTTCATTTTAATCGTTTTATTTTATTTTGGGGAAACGGGGTGTTACACCTACAGTTTGCGGGGAAGTTCTGGTAGACGATACTATCATACGCATTCTAGCAGTTTAGGTTTATTGCTACTCGCTAGTTTAGAGAATTAGGCGTTACCTGTTTGCAGTAGAACAAACGTAGCACACCTTTCTAGGGAAATGGTGGAAAAGAAAGAAAATGGTGCTTGCTAGGATTGTCCAATCCTATGCCTACATATTCTCAACATGCGAGAGAAATCAGAGCAACATAGTTCGTGCTACTACGGGTAACCGGTGTTTTTGTGGATGATGTTATCGTGCGCATTCTAGCAGTTTAGGTGTTTTGTTGCTCGCTCGTTCTGAGACTTAGGTGTTACCTATTTGCGATAGAACGGACGTAACATATCCTTTTTGAAATACTGGTTTTTGCCATGCGAGGCAAGAAGTCACGTTTCATTGATGAGATTGTTTTTAGGGGTGAGATAGGTCCTCAGTGTTGCACCCTAAAATTTGCTCAACCTTATTCACTTGGTTTATGTTTCAATATCATTAGCATTTGCATATAGAGTCATGTACATAGACTAATCAACTGCATAGCATAGCATAGCAAGTCATCCAACAGGGGATCAAGCATTATTCTCATCTCTAGAGGCCTATCCAGAGGTTATTATCCTAATTCAATCTCATTCAAGTCATCAGAAAAGAATTTGAAAGCAGAGAGTTCAGTGGATCAAGCTTTGAGTCTATCTCCTATCTGAGGGCATCTGAGGATCAACAAGGAAATTGTGAGCTGTGGGCTGAGCATGGGGAGTATCTAGACATCTTGGAGGACTTAGAAATCCATTTGGAGAAGAAAACAAGTTGTTGATGTGATCACAAGAATTACAGTTGAAGACAGTCAACTAGGGTTTCATCTGGGTCAACCCTGGGTCAACCCTAGGTCAAAGGATTGTTGGAGAGGCATTAAGGGCTATTGAAGAGATGTGGGGTTCATCATTTGACATGGAGAATAAGGATATGTTGTTATGCTAAGAAGAAATCAAGAGAAATCAAGGAGAAGAGGAGGGTCTAAATTAGGGTTTCTATGTAAAATCCCCTAGTTTAGGTCAAATTTCCAAGCAAGATAAGTCAAAATGCAAGCTTCAAATGGATCCTTGGCCAACATGAAACTTGTAGAGGATCTCAATACCTTTAATTTTAGTGGTGGAAGACATCAAGGAGATTTATAGAACTCAAGTTATGGTCCTTGCAAGTTACAGGTCATCTGAGGTATCTGAAATTTTGTCTGTGAAAGTGACTTGACTTCCAAGCAATTTTTACCCCTCAAGGAGATTTCAAATGAATTTCTGGTAAACATAAGAATTGTTCCTTATTGTCTTAGCTTTCTAGAATGGTATGGTATGCCTTCATATGATTTGGGTAACTCTACTTATGATCTTGGCAAGCAAAGGGTATTTTGGTCATTTGTGAATTACAGGTCATTTTGACCTATGCCCAAAACTCATACAAGGAGGCCTCAAATGGAAAAACTTACAACATCAAACTTGTTCCAAATGACATTTTGAGTCTAGAAAAGTGACCATTAGAGATTGGAAAGATTCATAGCACAAGGTTTCAAAATTGTTGAATTTAATGAATAAAAATGGCCTTAAAAATGAGATTTTTCATATTTTGGCCAAATGAAGCAAAATTATAGGTCATTTTGAATGGAAAGGGCATTTTAAAGACATTGGCTAAAGTGGAATTTTGAGTTTAGTTCATAATTTGTGAGTTATCCATGGTTGCTTACAATGAAAGAAACATAAACCAATTTCAAGGGAATTTGTGCAAGGGAAACTTCTCCAAGTTTCTAGGAGGTTCTAACCTCATCTATATATTCATGCAAGATGGTTCATGCAAATGTTGGTGATTCCATTTGTTCAAAACCCCAAATTTTCCACACTTTCTTCAACTTGCATAAGCTTCACAAACTCTCCATAATCTCCCTCAATTCTCACATTTGTTGATTGAATCTTCATCATCATCATTCAAACACTATGATTCACATCAAGAATTGGCTGAATTGATCAAGAATTGTGCCATTCATATTCTTCACTCCAAGTTGCATTTTCATCCAAACTCCATTAAAACTTCATCTACCATTCCAATTGCTGTTATCATCATCATCCACCATCATCCTAGAGTATTTGGCAAAGGATAGTGGAAGGAATTCGTGGCTGGAAAAGGAGATCCAAGTTCAAACTCCAACTTGCATGAAGAGTGGAATAGAGTGATTCACAAAGATTGAACAAGAACCATTGCAAACAGAAGCACACACACTCATTGAAGATCACTTTCAGCAAGTATCAAGGCTTGAGTTTGAGTCTAACCACCATTGCCATCATCACTTGCAAGGTATGCAAAACTCTTCGAATCTCATCATTTAGACTGTTGTAGATCATGTGGTTAGGATAGGAGTGCTTAGCAACCATAGGAGATTAATTCTTGAAACTTAGGGAGAGTTATATGGAGTTTGGTGGCAGAGTGGTGGAACTTGGATGAGCAAGAAAACCTAGTTTAGGGGATGATAATCATGAAAGATGAGCTCAGAATAATCAGTACAATGTGGTGAGCGCATTAGGATGAAAATTGGCAAGGTTTGGTTGAGTTGATCACAGGTGCAAAAATTGAATCTCAACTGTTATACCTATCGAATTGATGTATAGGCTGAGTTTTAGAAGGAGGCAACACCATGGCTGTGTAGAGGGAGAGTTTTAGAGCGTTTTTGGTTTTTGAATCTCATGATTTCATGGAGGTATGAGAGAGAACCGAGGGATGGAAGAATCGTGCATGAGAAGGGTTTTCAGAAACCCTAAGTGGCTGGAGGTTGAAGAAGGGTCAGGAGCCACACGATTGCAGTCTGACCTTTGACTTGGAGACCCAATCCAACGGACACGATCAAACTTCAAAACGGAGGGAGATTTTAAAAACTGAAACGCACCGTTTCATTTAGTGGGGGGAAGTGGGCTCAGACAGCTATTCGCACCCCCCAATTTGATGGGCCCAACGCGCTGAACTTGATTTTCTTGCTTTTCTCACCCCCTCCATCTATTTCTTTATATTTTATTTTTATTTTCTTTTCATTCTCATGCATTTTCTAAAAATCATATAAAATGGAAAAAACATTATTTTTAATTCATTCTTTTTGCATTATTTTCTTTAAAGAGTCAAGAAAATTATAAAAAATAAAAATTGCATTTTATTTTTTATTTGATATTTTTCCCATATTTTCCAAATAAATAGCATTTTAAATAGTTTCATTCCATACATGATTTTGTTATTTTTTGTTCTATTAGATGCTTCAATATTTTTCACCCATTCTTTTTAGGTTGTTTAGTTTAGATATTAAACTTGTAGATACAATTTAGTTCCCATTTTTAGAAATTAATTTTAGGTGTTTAAGTTTAGGTGTGAATAACATGAACAAACTAGGGTTTTAGGTGATGACTTAGGAGAATTAATTCACTTCCCTTAGGACTTAGAGATTGAATAGGTTAGCTATGGGACTATAGGGGCTATGGGTAGTTATTAGATTCCCTTAGAAAAAGTCAGGATTCCCCTACTGCTATTAATGTACTGTATATCTGATTGACTGGTGTGGTGTGCCCTCTGGGGATTATTGCTTGTATGTGTGGGAATTGGGATTGTCTGGGGATTTGGGAGAGCTGAAGACTTGAGAAGATGAAGCCATTGGAGATCCAGAGATTGAAGATCAACTTCCAGAGTTGAAGAGGAGATTCCTGCTAGCAGATGCTGAGGAAACTAGGGTTTAGGAGCTAAGCAGAGCTCAAGATTAGAAAGCTTGTTCCTCAAACATGGATAGCCTTGTCTGCATCCATTCTTCTCTGTGATTCAGAGTCTCTCTAAGACACTCACCCCCTTCCTTTGGAAGGCTTGGTGATAGTGTCTAAGAGATAGAACTCTTGAGAGAAAATGTCTTTTGTGTTAGAAGCAGTCTGTTCACCACCTTTGGTAGTCAACTGATTGCTTAACACCCAATTCACTCTTGTGACTGATCCCTCATCCTGGAGGTTTGAACTTGAAGAAAAGCCATTGCAGATAGCAGACTGATGATCAAAGCCCTTGCCTGAAGGCCATGAAGATGGAGATTGATGCTTGTTGAAGCCTGTAGCTGATTGGAGATTACTTGGAGCCAGATGTTGATTCAAAACTGCTGAAGCTGTTTGTTGTTCTGCTATATTTCATTTCTTGATGTATTGATTGGTTTTCCTGACTGTATTGTTTGTTGTTTACCCTGTTGGGTTGAAAGTGAAGCATGTTCACTTTTGCCTATTGTTTTCTAGGTTCGAGGTTGAGTGGGACTCCCTTGCCTCGCTTGTATTGCTGCATCCATGCATTTTACCGCTTTATTATATCTGTTATTGTTTCTGTTTCTGCCTATCCCGTAGGATCTCTGTTTCTCTCTGTGCAAGAGAAGAGCATGATAGACACTAGGTCTTAACCCATGCATGATAACATTAGGTTAGTTTGATTCCCTTCGCAACCGTAGGTTAGAGTTATGTCTCTTCTTTCTCAAAACAAACAGAAAAACACAATAAGATTTCAAACACAATAAAAGACACTTCTTCCGTAAAAGAATGTGAACTCATCAAGACGTCATTTTTGTACGCTTGGACTGTTAATCAGAAGAAAACCTTTTTCAGAAGGAATAAAATCAACCAAGACAAGCCTGTGTCTTCCGTGGCCCGAACTACGTTTGCTCTGATCTTTCATGCTGTATGAAAGTACGTAGGCATAGGATGCGATATCCTAGCGAGCAACCTTCCCCTCCTTTCCCGTAGGTAGGCGAACTACGTTGACTCTGATTTCTCGTGCCAGACGGGAATACGTAGGCATAAAGTGCGATACTTTGCCGAGTCATTTTCTTTTCTTTCAACCCCTGACCTATAGTTTAGATAGAATAACAATCCATACCCGAAAACAAGCGTGGATCCCGTCGAGTATGACGGACGTGAGGGGTGCTAATACCTTCCCCTTGCGTAACCGACTCCCGAATCCAGGTTTTGGTTGCGACGACCATACCTTTCCCATGATTGTGCGAGGTTTACTCTGAGCGTTTCCTTTCCCTCCCGTGGGATAAATAACGCACGGTGGCGACTCTTCTGTTCAGCCGGCGCCGATTTTCGCAGTAGCGACAGCTGGCGACTCTGCTGGGGATCCAACGTCCCCTGGCTGCTAAGGACTGCGATAGTTCTTACGCATTTGGGATCCAACGTCCCTTCGAGAGAGTCAATCCTAACGCTTGTTTTCCCGTCAAGGATTTTGTATGGAGTTATTTTATATTTCTAACCTTGTATTTTCAGCTTTATATATTGATTATTGTTGCTGTATCTGGGGTGTGACGGGTGTTCTGATATTGAGAGATAAGCCGGACCTGGGCTTGAGTGCACCTAGAATTAGAGTAGAAATTAGTGGGCGCCCGCTTGCTTTGCTTGCTTTGGTGTCCCATGAAATCTACGCTCAGACGAGGTTCCTCTGGTTGGCCTCCTGCCCCTTCCTTTGGTTGGCGTGGGTTGCTGGTTAGTTGGATTGTCGACTCTGGGGACCGATCATTTGGAAGTTGGCTAAGTGAGGCCTCTTCAGGGATTGATGATGCCACTCCTTCTGGGAATCGTATCGTCAACCCTGAAAGTCTGTGACGCCGACGACCGCATAGGATGCCATACCTTGTGCCAGTTATAGGGCCACCCACCTGTGAGGGGATTCAGGGTTATGCAGGTAACTAGACCTTCAGACCACCGGTTTGTTTCTTGATCAGGATCCTGGATATTTATGGAGGGTTCTAGGGTCTTTCAGAGACCAGGTGGAGATGTGTTCTAAGGTCTGTCAGAGACCAGTTGGTGTGTTCCGAGGTCTGTCAGAGACTATTTGGAGATGTGTTCTGAGGTCTGTCAGAGACCAGTGGGAGATATGATTTGAGGTCTGCCAAAGACCATTCAGGTTATGAACATGGGGTCTATCAGAGACCAGTATTGGAGCTTTGTTTGAGGTCTATCCGAGACCAGGTTTGGATGACTTCTGGAGGGTCTGGGACTGTCTTGATTGGGTTCAGACTATTCAGCTACCGCTTTGGTCCCTGTTGCATGTTACTTGCATTGCATTACTGCATATCCATTACCATTTGCATTTCACTAACGTGTGTCTGTGCTGCAGGTGCATTTGCATTTCCCTAGTTCTAGTGCCCAGACTTCTGAGTGTTTGATCATGACTAGCTTAAGGAGAACAGTTGCTTACAAATTGCCTACTCCTGATATGGTTCCTTTACTGGGGTTGATCTCTCTTGCTGATGAGGGTGTTCGTAGGAGCTTCCGGATGAGCTATGGTAGACTACTGAGATTGGTGTACAAACCTACAGAGGTAGAGTTGGATGGGTTGTATGCTCTGATGCAATTCTACGACCCTGCTTTGAGGTGCTTTACATTCTCGGACTTTATTATGGGACCAACCCTGGAGGAATACGCTGAGTATGTTGAGCTGCCCGTGCAGAACCAGGTTCCATTCATTCATTATGACGCCAAGCCCAAGCCAGAGGATTTGGCAAAAGCTTTGCATATTGATGCTTCTGAACTTGTGACTACTGTTTCCCGTGGAGTTCCAGGCTTCTCACTTCAGTTCTTAGTTGGTAAAGCCCAGGAGTATGCCAAGAGCGGGTGCTGGGTTGCTTTCAATGCTGTGTTGGCTTTGTGCATTTATGGCATAGTCTTGTTTCCCAATATACCGGATTTTGTGGACTTCGACGCCTTCTACTTGTTTGCCGCTGGTAATCCTGTACCTACCTTACTCGGAGATTTGAAGGGAGAATTGCTAGCTGAGTTGCAGCATGCCTGGACACGTATTAACCGCAAAGGGAAGCCACTGTTGGGTAAGAACGATTGCCAGGCCTATGCACCATACCAAGTCTGGATCCAGGAAAGAGCAAGTCAGTTATTAATGCCATTTCCAGCTGCACCCGTCCTTGTTCCTATTCCGGCAGAAGAGCCAACTACTGTTTCTAGGGAAGCCTATGAGCAAGTTGTGAGAGAAAAAGAAGCCTTGATGAAGATCAACGAAGGGTTAGAGCAGGAGCTAGCTCAGGTACGCAGTGAGAAAAACAAGGCCGTATATGCTTTCCAACAACAAATTGAGCTGTTAAACAGGTTAGGGGCTGAGTTGACTGATGAAAAGAAAAAGCGCGAACGTCTGGGGCAAGAGTTCAGAAGCTCCCATGACATGCTGGAATCCAAAAAGAAGGCGCTCGACGCAGCACACCGAGAGATCTCTTCTTGCAATAAGACTTGGAATGCTACACTCACCAACAATAAGAAGAGGGAAGATAAGCTGAAGCAGCAAATCTCCGACCTCGAAGAGAAGTTGAAGTCTAGCATCAAGAAGTGTGAGGAAGAAGTGATGACCCGGTATAGTGTCCAGAATGCACTGAACAAGGCAATCAAATGCAGAGATGAAGCTGTGTCTCAAAAGCGAAAACTAGAAGATTGCTTCGGGGAAGCGACATGGGAAGAAACCGCTGAAGATGTGCACCGTGTTCTGAAGAAAAGGAACCAACTGGTTGAAGGGCTGCTTGCTCGACCCAGTCATCCGGAGACCAAGAAGCTGATAGAAGAATACCAGACTTTTGGGAGGATTTGATCATTTCATGTAGTAACTTGTATGCTTTATTTGCATAGTGCTGACCATCACCAGGATTGTTGGTTGAGGTCATGCCTTCTTGTTGTACTCTCAGCGACATTGTATTCTGGTTTTCTCAGCAATATATAAGGCTTTCTGTGATTCAGCTCCGATCTTTATATCATTAGCACTGTCACCGCACTGGCACCTTCACACTAGAACTGGGGGAATGAACTTCCCTAATGCACAGACACATTGCATTGCATTCATATCCATATCGCATTACAGGTAATCATTGGATGGTGTCTTATTTCATGCTCTGTACCAGGTACTTTTCAGGATTGCAGATCAACACCCGCACCGCTATTCTACCCACACCAACTGTCGAAGAATAATGGATCAAATGCAGAACGAGATGCAAGATGTGCGCGAGAAGCTCGCTCTCTTTATGCAGACCATGGAAGCTATTGCAAAGGGTCAGGAAAATCTGCAAGCCATGGTCCAACCTCTTTTGGCCCGAAATGCTGGTCACGGTAATGAGGATCATCAGTCCGTACGGGTCGACACTGTTCATGGAGACGGCACTCCCACGCCAGTGGCTCCACCTGTAGCCAACATACCAGCTGCTAATGTCAACAACGCTACCGCTGCTGTGAATGGTAACGTCGGAGTTGGAAACGAGACTGCTGTCCATAACGTTGGGCTTGGTGATGTCAACTTGGGTGATAACATGGGAGGCAACAGCTTTGTCAACGCTGGATTCGGATTCAACGATCAGGGATTCGATAACACTGGGAAATATGGTTTCAATGCTCAAGGCTTTGGGCAAGATGGTTATGGTGCGACCAATCAGGGTTACGGAGGTTTTGGAAATGGAAACGGCGCTGGGTTTATGGCTTTTGGCCCTGCTGGAGGAGTTCAAGGGTACGGCAACAGAGGCCGAGGTCCGGGGATGAATCAGATCAGAGCTGGGCGTAATATTGGATATGATGGGTATGGAGCTGGAAATGGTATGTGGCAAGAAGATCAGCAGGAGGACGCTTTCTCCGGTGGAGGTTTCGAAGGGCCGATGGATGACTCCCAGAAGATCAGAATGCTGGAAGAGCAGATGAGGGGGGTCCTGAACCAAAGCGCTGTGGGCTTGGACATGGCAACAATGGGGCTGGTACCTGGCTTGAGGGTGCCAATTAAATTCAAAGCTCCTGCGTTTGATAAGTATAAAGGGGACACGTGTCCGAAAGTGCATGTACGAGCTTATTACAGAAAGATGTCTGCATACTCAACTGATGAAAGAATGCTAATGCATTTCTTTCAAGATAGTCTGTCGGGTCCTTACCTAGAGTGGTATATGGGGTTGGAGCCAACCAATATCAAGACATGGAAGCAATTGGCGGAGGCATTTGTAGCTCACTACAAGTATAACAGCGATTTGGCGCCCAATCGGGTCCAATTGGCCGGGTTGTCTCAGAAGAAGGGGGAGAGCTTTAAAGAGTACGCGCAAAGGTGGCGCGATATGGCTGCCAGGGTCCGTCCTCCTGTAGAAGACAAGGAAATGAATGACATGTTCGTCGGCACATTCACAGGCTTGTTTCATGACATGCTGTTTCACACGTCTCTGGCCAGTTTTTCAGACCTAATTCTGATGGGAGAAAAGATTGAGCGTAACATTAAGCAAGGAAAATTCCAGGTTGAGGAATCGACTGCATCTGGCAGTAATAGGAAGGCTTTTGGTGGGCGCCGTCAGGGCGAGGCAAGCGCAGTATTTGGAGGCCGAGGCCGAGGCCGAGGCAGGGGACGAAACCAATATCATCAGCCGCAGCAGGTGGCGAGTGTTACTATTCCATATCAGCAACAACCACTTCAGCAACAACAACCGTCGCAGCAGCAGCCAATGCAGCGGCAGCAGCCTCAGCAGGGGGCACAACAGGCTCAGCGAAGATTCCAGGGTGGCAAACCGAGAAGAGTGTTTGAGAAGCCTCCCTCAACCTATGCAGATTTGTTGCAGACATTGTTGGGATTGAACCTGGTAGAGAAAAGAACTCTGGCACCAATAACGGGAGCTCCCCCGTTTGGTTACGATGCAAGCAGGCACTGTGAGTTTCATTCTAGGGCCCCGGGCCACGATATAGAGGGTTGCCATGCTTTTAAGCATGTTGTGCAGGATCTTTTGGACAATAAGACTATCAATTTCGGAACGGCAGGTCCGAATATAGTGCAGAAGCCCATGCCTAATCACGGGGCAAACGCCATTCTGACTGAGGAAGGGTTGAATCTGATTATGAATGTTGAAGATTTAAAGACGCCGCTGAGCGAGATAAAGAGCCGACTGTTACAAGGGGGTGTTTGCCCGGGATGTGACGAGTATTGCTTAGAATGTTGGACCCTAGCTGGGGGGTGTGATGATTTGAAGAAAGGCATTCAGGCTTTAATTGATGAAGGCATATTGCAGTTTGACCAAGCAGCAACTGAAGAGCCCGCAGGGGCAGTAGCATATGATCAGACTGATGTGGCCACGGTAACGATTCCTCGAAAAACAATCACTATTGCAGCACCAGTTCAGCGACCACCGATCACCATAACTAAGGCCGGACCGATCCCATACGAGAACACGAAAGCAGTCCCATGGTCATATGGGTTGGAGGTATATTGTGACGGGATAAAGATTGATGTTAATAAGCAGCCAGCCGAGACTGTGGATAATGTTGTCGGTTCAGGAGGTATGACAAGGAGTGGTAGGATCTTTATATCCCCTGAAGTGGAGGCCGAAAGACTAGCGAAAGGAAAAGGGAAAGCGGTTGAGAATGTCCCAGTGCAAGCAAGTGACAAAGAATCGGCATCGAAAGATGTAGAAGAGTTCATGCGCTTGATTCGAAAAAGTGATTATAAGATTGTGGAGCATCTGCAGCAGACGCCGTCCAAAATATCTATCCTGTCATTGCTCTTGTGTTCGGAAGCTCACAGAAATGCTTTGCTGAAAGTCCTGGATACTTCTTTTGTACCTCAAGACGTCTCCGTGAATCAGCTGGAAGGAGTATTGGCACATGTGAATGCAGGCCACAGCTTGGGCTTTACCGACTTTGATTTGACCCCGAAAGGGAGAGATCATAATATGGCGCTGCACATATCTGTTGAGTGTAGAGGATCAGTAATGTCGCATGTATTGGTCGACACCGGATCGTCTTTGAATGTGCTGCCCAAGAAGGCGATGATGAAGCTGGATGTTAGAGGAATCTTGTGCACGCCCAGCGACTTGGTAGTCAGAGCGTTTGACGGCACGCGGAGAACAGTCTTTGGATCGATAACATTGCCTCTACAGGTGGGGCCGGAGGTGTTTGCAACTGAGTTTTATATCATGGATATACAGCCTGCGTACAGCTGCTTGCTTGGAAGGCCTTGGATTCATGGGGCTGGGGCAGTCACGTCCACCCTACATCAGAAGTTGAAATATATGGTCGGAGACAACGTAGTCACTGTATGCGGAGAAGAAGACATCCTGGTCAGCCATCTATCGTCATTTAAATATGTGGAGGTCGACGGAGAGATCCACGAAACACCCTGCCAGGCATTTGAAGGGTTGCGTATCAAGGACAAAGGTCTCGGGCCGAGCAAAGTGCCAGAGATAGCCGTCTCATCGTATAAAGAAGCTCAAGCTCTAGTAGAAGCAGGAGAAGCACAGGGCTGGGGCAAGGTGCTGGACATTCCTGTGAAGATGGACCGGTTCGGGCTAGGATACCAACCGTCGTCGTCAACTCCTTCCGTGGGGGCACCCCGTTTCAGAGGGTCAATCACCATCTCTGCCAGTGGAGTGTGTCATGAGACCGTCAATGCTGCTTCGGAGTCTGATGAAGGAGACAACGACTGTGATATGGATGCTTGGATTCAGCCAAGCACGCCAGGACAAGGACTGTGCAACTGGTCTATTCAGGAGCTTGTTCCTGTGACTCTTAAACAGTAATGCTTTGCTTTATTAATTGTTGAATAATCTGATGTCTTGCCCGGGGCATCGTGATTTGCTTAGGGCTGTGTTGTTATGAACATTGCGTGTTAATCATTAAATAAATGGCGTTTTTCATGTGCAAATACTGTAATCTCTGTCTTTCTTGTTTTATATTTTTCAATAAAAGGGCAATGTGGTTATTCGCTTTCTACGCATTTTGAAGCACTTAACCATTCCTTTTGCAGGATAACATTTTCAGATGACATTCTTGAACCACCTATGACTCGTCCCGACTTCGAGCACCCGATATTTCAGGCTGAAGAAGAGGTTGTCGAAGATAGCGACGTTCCTGAAGAACTGTCTTGGTTGGTGAAGCAAGAGGAAAGAGCCATTCTGCCTCACGACGAGGTCATTGAAATTATCAACTTGGGGTCGGAAGGGGCTGAGAAGAATATTCGTATCGGAGCCGCGCTGCAGGATGATATCAAGCGAAGACTGGTTGAAATGCTTCGAGAGTATAGTGACGTATTCGCTTGGTCGTATGAAGATATGCCAGGGCTCGATACAGATATGGTTGTGCATCGCCTGCCACTGAAAGAAGATTGCCCACCGGTCAAACAAAAACTTCGCAGAACTCGACCAAATATGGCAGTGAAGATCAAAGAGGAAGTTCAAAAACAGTGGGATGTTGGTTTCCTGGCTGTGACAAAGTATCCCTCATGGGTTGCTAACATCGTACCAGTGCCAAAGAAAGATGGCAAGGTTCGAATGTGCGTGGATTATAGGGATTTGAATAAAGCAAGCCCAAAAGACGATTTTCCGCTTCCTCATATTGACGTGCTAGTTGATAATACTGCTCAATACTCCGTATTCTCCTTCATGGATGGCTTTTCAGGCTATAATCAGATTAAAATGGCGCCAGAGGATATGGAGAAGACTACTTTCATAACGCCTTGGGGAACATTTTGCTACAAAGTGATGCCCTTTGGTTTGAAAAATGCTGGGGCAACATATCAGCGTGCGATGATGACTCTTTTCCATGATATGATGCATAAAGAGATCGAAGTTTATGTTGACGATATGATTGCCAAATCCCAGACGGAGGAAGAGCATCTGGTGAATCTGCTGAAGTTATTTAAAAGGCTTAGGAAGTTCAGGCTGAGGCTGAACCCTAATAAATGCACCTTCGGGGTGAGATCGGGTAAACTGCTGGGGTTTATCGTAAGTGAAAGAGGAATAGAGGTCGATCCTGCTAAAATAAAAGCGATTCAAGAAATGCCGACGCCTAAAACAGAGAAAGAGGTGCGCGGGTTTTTAGGGAGGTTGAACTACATCGCCCGATTCATATCTCACCTAACGGCCACGTGTGAACCATTATTCAAGCTGTTGAAGAAATATCAAGCTGTGACATGGAATGAAAATTGTCAAAAGGCGTTCGATAAAATAAAACAGTATTTGCAGGAACCTCCTATTTTGATACCCCCAGTGGCAGGTAGACCCTTGATCATGTATTTGACGGTTCTTGAGGGAAGCATGGGTTGTGTTCTCGGTCAACACGACGAGACAGGGAGAAAAGAGCATGCGATTTATTACTTGAGTAAGAAATTTACAGATTGTGAATCTCGATACTCAATGCTGGAGAAAACTTGTTGCGCACTAGCCTGGGCCGCAAAGCGTTTGAGGCAGTACATGCTGAATCATACAACCATGCTCATCTCGAAGATGGATCCTATCAAATATGTATTTGAAAAGCAGGCGTTGTCAGGTAGAATTGCCCGTTGGCAGATGGTCTTGACTGAATATGACATCCAATACGTCTCGCAAAAGGCAATAAAGGGGAGTGTGCTGTCTGAGTATCTGGCGGAGCAGCCTATTGAAGAGTACCAATCGATGAGGTTTGATTTTCCTGACGAGGATATCATGTACCTAAAGATGAAAGATTGTGAAGAGCCGTTGCCAGACGAAGGACCAGAGTTGGGTTCCAAATGGAGGATGATATTTGACGGAGCTGTGAATGCTTACGGTAGCGGAATAGGGGCAATCATCACTACGCCACACGGGTCACACATCCCGTTTACTGCCCGATTGACCTTTGCCGTTACCAATAATGAGGCCGAATACGAAGCTTGTATAATGGGGCTTGAAGAAGCCATTGATTTGCGAATCAAAAATCTGGACGTATACGGAGACTCAGCTCTGGTGGTGAACCAGATCAAAGGGGAATGGGAGACACGTCAGCCCAATCTGATACACTACATGAATTATGCAAGGAGATTGTTTCCTTTCTTCGACAAGGTTGAATTGCATCACGTACCGCGGGCAGAGAATCAAATGGCTGACGCCCTCGCCACTTTGTCTTCCATGTACAAAGTCAACTTCTGGAACGAGGCTCCCCGAATCATTATCTCTCGGCTTGACAGGCCAGCTTATGTATTTGCTATTGATGAAGCATCCGATGACAAACCATGGTATTTTGACATCCTTAATTTCCTGAAGAATAAAGAGTATCTGGCTGGGGCATCCAGTCAAGATCAGAAGACTCTCAGGAGATTAGCAGGCAATTTCTATTTGAACCCGGATGGCGTCTTATACAGAAGAAACCACGACTTGGTGCTGTTGCGTTGTGTAGATGAAAGAGAGGCAAAGTTGCTCATGGAGGAAATACACGAGGGTACCTTTGGCACGCATGCTGGGGGACATGCTATGACGAGAAAGCTGCTGCGGGCAGGCTACTTTTGGCTGACTATGGAAACTGATTGTTTCAAGTTTGCGAGAAAGTGCCACAAGTGCCAAATCTATGCTGATAAGATCCATGTGCCTCCGAGTCCTCTAAATGTGATGTCATCGCCATGGCCATTCTCAATGTGGGGAATCGATATGATTGGAAAGATAGAGCCGACAGCGTCCAATGGGCACCGGTTCATTCTAGTAGCAATTGATTATTTCACCAAGTGGGTGGAAGCGGCGTCATACGCAAACGTAACTAAGCAGGTGGTGGCCAGATTCATCAAGAGAGATATCATTTGCCGATATGGAATTCCCGAGCGGATAATCACGGACAACGGTTCGAACCTGAACAACAAAATGATGAAGGAGCTCTGTCAGAATTTCAAGATCGAACATCACAACTCCTCCCCTTACCGACCCAAGATGAATGGCGCTGTTGAGGCGGCCAATAAGAATATCAAGAAGATCGTTCAGAAAATGGTGGTGACCTATAAGGATTGGCACGAGATGCTACCTTTCGCTTTGCACGGTTATCGTACGACGGTACGCACATCAACCGGGGCAACCCCGTTCTCGTTAGTATACGGAATGGAAGCGGTATTACCATTGGAAGTTGAGATCCCTTCTCTGAGGGTATTGCGAGACGTTCAGCTGGATGAGGCAGAATGGGTAAAAGACAGGTTGAACCAATTGAGCTTGATGGACGAGAAGAGGCTAGCTTCTCTAGCATACGGTCGTTTGTACCAGAGCCGAATGAAGAAAGCATATGATAAGAAGATACATCCGCGAAGCTTTCAGACGGGCGACCTTGTGCTGAAAAGGATTCTCCCGCCGCAAGCAGATCACAGGGGCAAGTGGACCCCCAACTACGAAGGGCCATACGTTGTCAAAAAAGTCTTCTCCGGAGGATCGTTGTTGTTGTCCACTATGGACGGTGAAGACTTTACGTCGCCTGTGAATTCGGACGCAGTTAAAAAATACTTTGCTTAAAATAGACCCGCTGGACAGAAAAAGAGAGAGTCCAGGCAAAAATGGGGCATCCTGGCGAACCAAAAACAGAATGAAAGGTTCGGGCAAAAGTTAGGGATAAAATTGGAAAAATGTACACCCGCGAAGTTGAAAACCTACACTGGGCGGCTTCGGCAAAAAAGGGTATCCCGGTGAACTGAAAACCCGTAAAGGGCGGTTCACGCAAAAGTTAGGGATTAGGAAAGCAAATGACTGCGGTCCGAATTTGATATTGCACTGAGCATCAATGCGGGAGAATACACCGGGGAGGATCGGTTATCTGGTACAACCTGTTCAGAAGTATGAATGCCGGGAAAGCATTAGAGTCGGATGAGTCATAGGAGGATCAGTTCGTGGTGTTCGTCTGCATCCCGTTGCCGACATGTGTACAAATTTAATTTGTCAATATATTTATGCTTCTTGTGCATACTTGTATATTTGCTTTGCGTAGCTTCCTCTTTTCAGGAGTTACATCCCGTGTACAAAACTCCGCCCATTCAGGGGCCCAATCAATAAAATACGTTATTCAGTACTTGACACTGTTCTTTACTGTTTTGTGCATGATTAACGCCTAAGCTTGATGAAACTAGCATGTGCATAACGTCACTGACCCTTGCCAATAGTTGCTAAAGCTCTGAATTAATTGAAAATAACGTCACTAACCTGAATCGACTTGGTTGCATAGATTTGTCTTGTCTTGTTTGTGTTGTTGCAGGTTTCATAGCTGTACGAGGAAGATGATCAAGAGACTGCAGACCCCCACGCAGGTCATGCATGTTCCTTACTGAAGAAGGATCGAATTCCCCAGCTAGTCGTAGCTTATCCAAAAGGACGTGCTCCCGCAGAGTCGTTTATCCTCAGCAGAATTGGCGGTTCCAAGATTGTAGGCTGTATTCAGACAGTGTATCTCAAGCAGAGTGGTTTAGCCGCAAAAGATTAACATTTGTGAGTTGTATTCAGGCGGTTCACCTTTCCCCGCCGGGTCATTTACTCTCCCCCAGCGGATTCCATTGATTTTTTCCCAAGAGAATCATCCCATCCCCAGCGGAATTCTCTTCTCAGCAAGTAGTCCTCCCAGTGGAACTCAAAGATTAAGGCTCTCCCCGGCAGAGTTGGTGTGGGTCATGGCATTTATTTTGTCAGAATACCGTAGGATATCCGTTCACTTTCCCGCAGAAGTTCAATCATACTAGGCACATCTGCTGTTCCCCAGCAGAGTTATATGCCCCAGCAGGGTGGCCCTTCAACAAGGTGCTGGTTTAAGTTCCCAATCTCCCAGCCGAATCGACTTCATCCTTCCAGCATTTATTTTGCTGGAATAATTCTATAGCACCTGGCTATCCCCAGCGGAGTTGGCATTATTTTCAGCATTTATTTTGCTGAAGCAGTTTCTGTACCCAGCAGTTCGAGTCTGCAGTTGCATTGGCATATAGGGTCGTACTTGCATCCACCAAATAAAAGTGTAGCATTTCCATGTCGGAGGGAGCATTGCATCATTGCCAAACATATGCATTTGTGAAATATAAACCAGGATGGTTAACCGTTTGTGTTCAAGTGTTATTTCTCTTGCAGGTAGAGAGAGCCCTTGCTCGGGTGAATCACCAAACATTCGAGGTCTCAGCGTGAGACATTCAACGAAGTGTCAGCTTTGGCACTACTCCCCACAGAGTCAGCAGGATAAGTTTCTCTTTGTCCCCAAGCAGAGTTACTTATGTCCCCGCCAGAGTTTCTTGTTGAAGTTCCTCTAGTCCGACCAGCAGACTGTTTCCTTCAAAGTTGTTGTTACGTCAGCATTGAAAGGTGTCATGAATCAAAATTTCAGAGGCTACCGCCGGTTATCAGAACAGGCGTCCGGAAGTTTGGTTTCCAAATGTCCCCAGTAGAGTCAGCCTCAAAGCTGCTGTAACGTCAGTGATAAGAAATTTGCGGACCAATGGAAGGATGAGTCCTAACGTGGACAATTTTATTGACGGGTTTTCTTTGTGCTAGAGAAGATTGTTGGAATGTGGAGTCCTAACGTGGACATTTCCTCGAGTTGACGATGTGTGTTAATCCTAACGTGGACATGATCGAGTTCTCGGTATTGATTGAGTGTGGAGTCCTGACGTGGACAAGATTGATTACTCTTCGTGTTGGTGTCCTGACATGGACAATTCATTTCCAGCAGATAGCTTTATTCGTAATGGTGAAATGTGAGTCCCGACATGGACGTTTATAGTTCTTTAAGATGACAAGATGCGAGAGTCTTGGCGTGGACAAGTTTATCTTTCTTTGTGATGTGGGCAAAGCGTGAGTCCTGACGTGGACAAGTTTTATTTCCTCAGCGGAGTCCTGACGTGGACAAATCAAGACGAAACGTGAGTCCTGACGTGGACAGGTTTATTCCTTACGTGGAAAGAGAAGCTTCAGTTCATTACGGAGAAAAGCAAGTTCAGTCCTGACGTGGACATACGCAGAAAAGACGAGTTTTATCCTTACGTGGAAAGATGATGATTCCTTACGTGGAAAGTTTGTATTCCTAACGTGGAAAGATATGATTCCTTACGTGGAACGATGAAGATTCCTTACGTGGAAGAAAAGATGTATTCCTTACGTGGAAAGGTGAGTCCTAACGTGGACAGTGTTATTCCTGACGTGGAAAGATTGAGTCCTTACGTGGATATAGCAAGTTTAGTCCTGACGCGGACAGATTGAGAAAAAGTTTGATTCCTTACGTGGAACGAAAGTTATTCCCTACGTGGAAAGTGTGGTCCTGACGCGGACAGATCCAGAAGAAAGTTATTCCTTACGTGGAAAGATGGAGTCCTTACGTGGACATGTCAAGTGGGATTCCTAGCATGGACAGATTGAGATTGTATTCCTTACATGGAACAAGTTGGAGTCCTCACGTGGACGAATCAAAATGTGTTTCCTTACGCGGAAAGATTGATCCCTTACGTGGAAAGATTAGTCTTAACGTGGACAGATTCAGATCAAGTTGGTTTCCTAACGTGGAAGAGATGATGTATTCCTAACGTGGAACGGTTATTCCTTACGTGGAAAGGTGAGTCCTAACGTGGACGGTGTTATTCCTAACAGGGACAATTTATTTCTGACGAGAAGGCAGACGAGCCATCCCCGGCGAAGTTATTGAGGTTTTCCAAATCGACAATGCAGGTATCCTGACGTGGACCGTGTTCTGTCTCTGCGATGATAGAATCTTTTTCAGAACGATGAAAATAATCCCTAGCACGGTCGCGCGAGACCAGTGGGTTGTCATAACAGTCAGATTCAGCTGATGAATGTCGTTCCCCAAGCAGGAGCGCAGTTTATTTCTGCGGTTGGCAAATTTCTGGTTTCATTTGTATTCAACCGTCTCGTACCGCGAATGTCTGAAGGCTCCGGGCTCTTCACCCAATCGGGTCCAAGTCGCTTGAATAGGGGCAGTTGTTGCACCCTAAAATTTGCTCAACCTTATTCACTTGGTTTATGTTTCAATATCATTAGCATTTGCATATAGAGTCATGTACATAGACTAATCATCTGCATAGCATAGCATATCAAGTCATCCAACAGGGGATCAAGCATTATTCTCATCTCTAGAGGCCTATCCAGAGGTTATTATCCTAATTCAATCTCATTCAAGTCATCAGAAAAGAATTTGAAAGCAGAGAGTTCAGTGGATCAGGCTTTGAGTCTATCTCCTATCTGAGGGCATCTGAGGATCAACAAGGAAATTGTGAGCTGTGGGCTGAGCATGGGGAGTATCTATACATCTTGGAGGACTTAGAAAGCCATTTGGAGAAGAAAACAAGTTGTTGATGTGATCACAAGAATTACAGTTGAAGACAGTCAACTAGGGTTTCATCTGGGTCAACCCTGGGTCAACCCTAGGTCAAAGGATTGTTGGAGAGGCATTAAGGGCTATTGAAGAGATGTGGGGTTCATCATTTGACATGGATAATAAGGATATGTTGTTATGCTAAGAAGAAATCAAGAGAAATCAAGGAGAAGAGGAGGGTCTAAATTAGGGTTTCTATGTAAAATCCCCTAGTTTAGGTCAAATTTCCAAGCAAGATAAGTCAAAATGCAAGCTTCAAATGGATCCTTGGCCAACATGAAACTTGTAGAGGATCTCAATACCTTTAATTTTAGTGGTGGAAGACATCAAGGAGATTTATAGAACTCAAGTTATGGTCCTTGCAAGTTACAGGTCATCTGAGGTATCTGAAATTTTGTCTGTGAAAGTGACTTGACTTCCAAGCAATTTTTACCCCTCAAGGAGATTTCAAATGAATTTCTGGTAAACATAAGAATTGTTCCTTATTGTCTTAGCTTTCTAGAATGGTATGGTATGCCTTCATATGATTTGGGGAACTCTACTTATGATCTTGGCAAGCAAAGGGTATTTTGGTCATTTGTGAATTACAGGTCATTTTGACCTATGCCCAAAACTCATACAAGGAGGCCTCAAATGGAAAAACTTACAACATCAAACTTGTTCCAAATTACATTTTGAGTCTAGAAAAGTGACCATGAGAGATTGGAAAGATTCATAGCACAAGGTTTCAAAATTGTTGAATTTAATGAATAAAAATGGCCTTAAAAATGAGATTTTTCATATTTTGGCCAAATGAAGCAAAATTATAGGTCATTTTGAATGGAAAGGTCATTTTAAAGACATTGGCTAAAGTGGAATTTTGAGTTTAGTTCATAATTTGTGAGTTATCCATGGTTGCTTACAATGAAAGAAACATAAAGCAATTTCAAGGGAATTTGTGCAAGGGAAACTTCTCCAAGTTTCTAGGAGGTTCTAACCTCATCTATATATTCATGCAAGATGGTTCATGCAAAGGTTGGTGATTCCATTTGTTCAAAACCCCAAATTTTCCACACTTTCTTCAACTTGCATAAGCTTCACAAACTCTCCATAATCTCCCTCAATTCTCACATTTGTTGATTGAATCTTCATCATCATCATTCAAACACTATGATTCACATCAAGAATTGGCTGAATTGATCAAGAATTGTGCCATTCATATTCTTCACTCCAAGTTGCATTTTCATCCAAACTCCATTAAAACTTCATCTACCATTCCAATTGCTGTTATCATCATCATCCACCATCATCCTAGAGTATTTGGCAAAGGATAGTGGAAGGAATTCGTGGCTGGAAAAGGAGATCCAAGCTCAAACTCCAACTTGCATGAAGAGTGGAATAGAGTGATTCACAAAGATTGAACAAGAACCATTGCAAACAGAAGCACACACACTCATTGAAGATCACTTTCAGCAAGTATCAAGGCTTGAGTTTGAGTCTAACCACCATTGCCATCATCACTTGCAAGGTATGCAAAACTCTTCGAATCTCATCATTTAGACTGTTGTAGATCATGTGGTTAGGATAGGAGTGCTTAGCAACCATAGGAGATTAATTCTTGAAACTTAGGGAGAGTTATATGGAGTTTGGTGGCAGAGTGGTGGAACTTGGATGAGCAAGAAAACCTAGTTTAGGGGATGATAATCATGAAAGATGAGCTCAGAATAATCAGTACAATGTGGTGAGCGCATTAGGATGAAAATTGGCAAGGTTTGGTTGAGTTGATCACAGGTGCAAAAATTGAATCTCAACTGTTATACCTATCGAATTGATGTATAGGATGAGTTTTAGAAGGAGGCAACACCATGGCTGTGTAGAGGGAGAGTTTTAGAGCGTTTTTGGTTTTTGAATCTCATGATTTCATGGAGGTATGAGAGAGAACCGAGGGATGGAAGAATCGTGCATGAGAAGGGTTTTCAGAAACCCTAAGTGGCTGGAGGTTGAAGAAGGGTCAGGAGCCACACGATTGCAGTCTGACCTTTGACTTGGAGACCCAATCCAACGGACACGATCAAACTTCAAAACGGAGGGAGATTTTAAAAACTGAAACGCACCGTTTCATTTAGTGGGGGGAAGTGGGCTCAGACAGCTATTCGCACCCCCCAATTTGATGGGCCCAACGCGCTGAACTTGAATTTCTTGCTTTTCTCACCCCCTCCATCTATTTCTTTATATTTTATTTTTATTTTCTTTTCATTCTCATGCATTTTCTAAAAATCATATAAAATGGAAAAAACATTATTTTTAATTCATTCTTTTTGCATTATTTTCTTTAAAGAGTCAAGAAAATTATAAAAAATAAAAATTGCATTTTATTTTTTATTTGATATTTTTCCCATATTTTCCAAATAAATAGCATTTTAAATAGTTTCATTCCATACATGATTTTGTTATTTTTTGTTCTATTAGATGCTTCAATATTTTTCACCCATTCTTTTTAGGTTGTTTAGTTTAGACATTAAACTTGTAGATACAATTTAGTTCCCATTTTTAGAAATTAATTTTAGGTGTTTAAGTTTAGGTGTGAATAACATGAACAAACTAGGGTTTTAGGTGATGACTTAGGAGAATTAATTCACTTCCCTTAGGACTTAGAGATTGAATAGGTTAGCTATGGGACTATAGGGGCTATGGGTAGTTATTAGATTCCCTTAGAAAAAGTCAGGATTCCCCTACTGCTATTAATGTACTGTATATCTGATTGACTGGTGTGGTGTGCCCTCTGGGGATTATTGCTTGTATGTGTGGGAATTGGGATTGTCTGGGGATTTGGGAGAGCTGAAGACTTGAGAAGATGAAGCCATTGGAGATCCAGAGATTGAAGATCAACTTCCAGAGTTGAAGAGGAGATTCCTGCTAGCAGATGCTGAGGAGACTAGGGTTTAGGAGCTAGGCAGAGCTCAAGATTAGAAAGCTTGTTCCTCAAACATGGATTGCCTTGTCTGCATCCATTCTTCTCTGTGATTCAGAGTCTCTCTAAGACACTCACCCCCTTCCTTTTGAAGGCTTGGTGATAGTGTCTAAGAGATAGAACTCTTGAGAGAAAATGTCTTTTGTGTTAGAAGCAGTCTGTTCACCACCTTTGGTAGTCAACTGATTGCTTAACACCCAATTCACTCTTGTGACTGATCCCTCATCCTGGAGGTTTGAACTTGAAGAAAAGCCATTGCAGATAGCAGACTGATGATCAAAGCCCTTGCCTGAAGGCCATGAAGATGGAGATTGATGCTTGTTGAAGCCTGTAGCTGATTGGAGATTACTTGGAGCCAAATGTTGATTCAAAACTGCTGAAGCTGTTTGTTGTTCTGCTGTATTTCATTTCTTGATGTATTGATTGGTTTTCCTGACTGTATTGTTTGCTGTTTACCCTGTTGGGTTGAAAGTGAAGCATGTTCACTTTTGCCTATTGTTTTCTAGGTTCGAGGTTGAGTGGGACTCCCTTGCCTCGCTTGTATTGCTGCATCCATGCATTTTACCGCTTTATTATATCTGTTATTGTTTCTGTTTCTGCCTATCCCGTAGGATCTCTGTTTCTCTCTGTGCAAGAGAAGAGCATGATAGACACTAGGTCTTAACCCATGCATGATAACATTAGGTTAGTTTGATTCCCTTCGCAACCGTAGGTTAGAGTTCTGTCTCTTCTTTCTCAAAACAAACAGAAAAACACAATAAGATGTCAAACACAATAAAAGACACTTCTTCCGTAAAAGAATGTGAACTCATCAAGACGTCATTTTTGTCCGCTTGGACTGTTAATCAGAAGAAAACCTTTTTCAGAAGGAATAAAATCAACCAAGACAAGCCTGTGTCTTCCGTGGCCCGAACTACGTTTGCTCTGATCTTTCATGCTGTATGAAAGTACGTAGGCATAGGATGCGATATCCTAGCGAGCAACCTTCCCCTCCTTTCCCGTAGGTAGGCGAACTACGTTGACTCTGATTTCTCGTGCCAGACGGGAATACGTAGGCATAAAGTGCGATACTTTGCCGAGTCATTTTCTTTTCTTTCAACCCCTGACCTATAGTTTAGATAGAATAACAATCCATACCCGAAAACAAGCGTGGATCCCGTCGAGTACGACGGACGTGAGGGGTGCTAATACCTTCCCCTTGCGTAACCGACTCCCGAATCCAGGTTTTGGTTGCGACGACCATACCTTTCCCATGATTGTGCGAGGTTTACTCTGAGCGTTTCCTTTCCCTCCCGTGGGATAAATAACGCACGGTGGCGACTCTTCTGTTCAGCCGGCGCCGATTTTCGCACTAGCGACACTCAGATAGTAACCCATTGCGGGTAGTACCCAATTCTTTATCTCAAAGTTTTTTGTTATGAAAATGGTGTGGCGAACGTAGCGTCTTCGTATTGGAAGACGAGTATCAAGACCACACACACTACAGTGAGTATCCTGACACTCGGAGAGAAAGAAGTCTACACTCAATCCTCTCTCTTTAGTTCAACACAAAGAGAACTTCATTCTCTTATTAAAGTATTTTTGGTTTTGAATGACAAGTGCTTTGCGACTGTAAACCCTACAGTACATGTCAAGCACTCGGGATAGGAGATGGCCTACGTCTAACCACTCCACGACCATTCAAGTTTTTGTTATGAAAATGAGTTTGAAAATTCACTCGGTGCGGGACCGAGGTTTTAGGTGAGAAAGGTTTCAGAAAGAAGTTGTGGAAAAAGAGGTGGTAAATAAAGTCACGTCTTCATATTAAAAGACGAGTATCGAGACCACCCACTCTATAGTGAATATCCTGATACCCGAAGAGGAAGAAGTCTACACTCAATCCTCTCTCTTTAGTTCAATACAAAGAGAAGTCGATTTTCTTATTGAAAGTGTTTTGAAAATGCACTCGGTACGGGACCGAGGTTTTAGGAGAAAAATGGTTTGAAAATGCACTCGGTGCGGGACCGAGATTTTAGGAGAGAAGGTCTGGAATAAATACAAGCGTCTTCGTATTGAAAGACGAGTATCAAGATCACACACACTACAGTGAGCATCTTGATACTCGGAGAGGAAGAAGTCTACACTCAATCCACTCTTTTCAATTCAATACAAAGAGAAATTTATTTTCTATTGAAGATATTTTTTAGAACCTACCAAAGAGATGAAAAACGAAGACAGATATACACAGGATACAGATAAAAAACAGTCCACCAATTAGGATTTTACGGTTTTGATATTTATTAAGTGTTTTAAAAGAATGTACAAGTTAGTTGAACATTTACAGGATAATAATAATATACAGAATATATAATATATACAAGAATATAAATGAATGAAAAATAAAACAGTTAATATTTGACAGAAAATAAAGCAGTTGTATATTGACAGAAAATAAAAGCTAGTCGTCAATTGGTTAGTGGATTGAATCGAGACACAAAAGAATGGGATCTCGTCTTAACCGCAAACAAAATGTCGATAATCAAACGTAGCCTATCGCGATCCCAAAGTAAAGAAAATGATCCAAATGGTCATCTTCCATATATATATATATATATATATATATATATATATATATATATATATATATATATATATATATATATATATATATATATATATATATATATATATATATATATATCAGTAATAGATGAATAAGAAGAAATAACTGTAAACGACACTCCTCTTAGGTTTTTTTTTCAATCTCCTCTTTTCAACAATGCAACATATGTATATATAGGTTTTTTTTCCAGTCTCCTCTTTTCAACAATGCAACATATGTATATATAGGTTTTTTTTCAGTCTCCTCTTTTCAACAATGCAACATATGTACAAAAATGCAATGATCGCAACCGGATCCATATCAGGCGAAACTAAATTTATCGCAAAGAAAAAGAAATTTTAAACAAAAAACAATATTGCCAACGCAAAAATGCCCCTAAGGCCCATTTTAAAGCCTCCTCTTTGCAACATATGTATATATAGGGAACAAATTATGATTAACTCTAAATTGTCAATAATGTCCCTAAGGCCCATTTTAAAGCCCAAATTAAATAATTAGTTAAAACTAAATAAAATTTAAACAATTTAGAATAAGTAAAATAAACTTAAAATAAAAACTAATAATCCTATTTATTCCAAAAATTAAAAATATTATAAAAAGAACAAAGTCTTTTCCAATTATTTTTATTTTATGATTTTTGGATATTTTTATGAATAATATAGAAAAAAGTGAAAAAAATGATACCGTGCGTTTTTTGCGCACCTTTTGGAGGGATATCCATAGAAAGTTGAAGACGGAGGGGATAGTAGAGTAAAGAGAGAGATGACCAAGGAGATAGTATTTGAGAACTTTTTGATGGTTGAATTTCAAATTTTAGAGAGAAAGAAAGAAGAGAGAATGGAGGGAAAGGAGAGAGTATATGAGAATGATGGAAATTGTAGATACTTTACTTAGTTTATCTCTCCACCAATCAAAATAATCACACCTTATTCCTCATTCATATTCCCCTACATTATAAAAATATTCTTCAATTATCCTATTTTTGAGACATCCTTAAATATTTTGGTCAGAATGAATATCAAACTCGTACTATAAATTGATAGTTGGTGGTAAATCACTATCATCATAAAAATATATACAGCTGGCACTATCTTTCAAAATGTGAAGATTCTAAGTAGAATCTACTATTATAAATTAGCCAAAATAAATTGTGGTCTTGAATGTACGTTACTCCAGCTTGATTTGAATTGAGCAGATTAAATTATTTATTTCTAATTCATATAACACTCACTTATATATGTCGACGAGAAAATTAAATAGAATAAATTGTTATTGTTTTCTTTTCATATCAATATGTTCACATCAATCATTTTCAAAAATGGTATGGGATTATGAGAAAACGTGATGATGCAATTTTGTTCTTGTGATAAATAAAATTGCAACTCTATTTTTTCCTATGTGTTACTTTATAGCACCAAAAACTATAAATATTGTTAATTATATAAACAAGTTAATGACATATTTACTCATATTATATTATTAATAAATAATATATTTAAAAAGAATAATAAACATATTAAAAAATTTATATAGAACTAATCACATATTAAAGAATAATTAAAATTTTCAAAATAATTACATAATTAATTATCTAATATAAGACAATATTAATATGATTACTAGTACACACTAGTAAACTATACGAAAAGAAAATATTATAGTTTAAATAGTACTTTATTAAAACACAAATCCAATTTATTGTCTGATTTTTAGAGTGCTTTAGTGGCCCGATACTTTGCATTAGGTCTTGGATAGGGAATCATCAGACCATTGTCCAATGTTATTGAAAAAAAGTGTGCAAGAGTGATGACCTAAATCTTTTAAGATGCTGAAATATTGTAGAAAAATTGATGGGAACAACAAGATGGTTAAAGACTTACAAGGAGGTTTAAACATTGAACGATGAAGAAGTTATAAGTAGAGTCTTAGGGAGGGGCACATAAACCACTGTTAAAATCTGGGAGAAAAAATCAAAGAGAAAAAAAAAGTTAGAATTAAAAGGAGAAGAATCTTAACTATCAGTTTCGAAAATTGAGATGTTGAGGGAATGCAAGTCCAAGCTTTTTTAACACATCATTCTTATATGATATTATCCTTCATAAAAGATTGAAAGAAAAATAGATAAAATAGGGCGGCACAAATTCTAAATTCTTTCATAGTGTAGCATCCCAAAATTTGCCTTTTCGTTTCGAATGTAACTGGATTTGACCAATTGTTTCATGCCACATCTCTTCTCCCTATAGCCTTTCATATTTTTACCAATGCTCATGAGATCCCCCCACCGTAGGGATTGGAGAGATACTGGATGTATGTTAATGTCTAGCCACTGGTTGTGAATGATTCCTCCATATCTATGTGAAAGAATTCAACTCCATATAGCACCAGTTCCATTGAAAAACCTCCACATTCATTTGCACAACAAAGTTTGACTGAAAGTTCCTATTTCCTTGATACCAAGACTTCCTTCTAACTTGCTTTTGCACACAAACTCCCAACTGATCCAGTTAATACCCTTACCTTTTTTTAATCCTTGCAAAGCAAGAAAGAATATGAAATTATTTGTTTCACCGCCATGGAAAAATGAGGCAATTTGATGAATTTATAGTAAATTATAAAGCAATAGACTAGGGAGAAAATTTACTTGGTACAAAGCAGAAGGAATATCCAATTTTCATTTATTTTATTTTAATTGAGTTTAAAGTGATTTGTGATCTTACCGAACAATAAGAATATGAGATGGCCCAAAGGCGAACGTCTGTTATGTTGGGTGTGAAAGAGGAGAAGGGGGTGTATCTGCAAGGCACTCCGATGCTAAAGTAAGAAAACGAGCAAGAGAGTGAGAAAGTACATAATATGTGTTTCTAGGTAAGAAATTGGATACCTGACCGTCTTTAAGTGAGAGGGTTTTTATACTGCCCCTAGCGCTTGGCCATTGGTCCCTATTTTCGGGGCGAGATAGCCGTTTCTCGAAGAATAGGTAACTACCAAAAATAGCAATTGAGACGGGCAGACGTGCCCATAACTAGTTGTTGTTACGGGCAGGGGAACAGTCACGGGCACAAGCGTCTTGCCTGTTTCTGGATGGTGGAACTGTGCATGGCGGGGAAGAGCAATGTGACCAAGGGTAAATAGGTCATTCTCCCTTGTTAGAGGGGCAGAAAGGTAAACTTTCCCCCAAAGAGGTTGGACTTAGGCAATTGGGCGGTTCTGGGAGCAAAAGTGGGTTGGGCCATGTCTAGCCATTGGGCCAGTTCGGAATAGCAGCCCCCCAAGTCGTTGCTACCGAGCATGGTAGTGATGACTTAAGGATGGTATGCTTCTCGGGAAGATTCGTCGTTTGTTTCACTACGCCAGAATTTAGTTTTAGCAGCGCATACAAAGACAACGCTTTTTAAAAAAGCGCTGCTAAAGGGTCAGTAAAAAAAAAAGAAAAAATTGCCTACCAAAGACAGCGCTTTTAAAAAAGCGCTGCTAAAGGGGGACCCTAAGAAAGCAATTTTTAAAAAGCGCTGCTAAAGGGGTACCCTAAGAAAGCGCTTTTAAAAAGCGCTGCTAAAGGGGGACCCTAAGAAAGCGCTTTTAAAAAGCGTTGCTAAAGGGGGACCCTTAGAAAGCGCTTTTTCTATAAAGCGCTGCTATATGGCATTGCTAAGGCACCCTATGAAAGCGCTTTTAAAGCGCTGCTAAAGGCCTTTAAAAAGCGCCGCTATAGGTATTAGTATTATAATTTTAAAATACCATCCATAATTTATAAAGAAATAGAACAGTCGTGTGTTTCTTTTCTTCTTTCTTTCTCCTCTGGCGACGACTTGCCCTATACGTACAACCATTTGCCGCCATCCTCCGTCCGACTGTCGCCCTCTTCCATTGGATTTCGCTGCCGTTCACCGTCCGTTTTCGAGTGCATCCGTCCTTCTGCATTGCATTTCCACCATTGTTACGGTATGTGAAGTTTTACTCTGGTTTTTTTGTTTATTTATCTTTTCACCATTGTTACTGTGGTATTTGAAGATATAGATGGTTTTTTTGTTCTGATGATATAGATGGTTTTGTGTTGTTGAGATATTGAAGGTTTTGTGTTATTGTCTCTTTATTGTTATTAAGAAATTGAAGGTTTTGTGTTATTGAGATATTGAAGGTTTTGTGTTATTAAGAAATTGAAGGTTTTGTGTTATTGAGGCATTGAAGGTTTAATATTATTGTTGCTGTTGTTGTTTTTATTGAGTTATTGAAGGTTTAGTGAAGGTTTTTAGTGTTGTTTTGCATTGAGGGTTTGAGGACATGTAAGTAAATTTGAGTTCAAGTATGATATTTGATATGATGTTAACACTAATGTTGTTGGGTTTGTGTAGTTATGTTACGTATACACTAAGGTTTTTAGTGTTGTTTTTGTTGTTGTTGCTGTTGTTGTTAAAAGCCTAAACTCAAAATGTTTTATATTATTGTTAATGTTATTGTTGTTTTTATTTTGTTGCTATTTTGAACTTAGATGGATAATTCATCTAGCATCAATCATACAAATGAATTTTCTTCTAATTTGAATATAACAAAAATATTAGATAATGATGGCTAAAAATATTAATGTAACTTGATAGAGCATATTTTTTTTCAATATAGTTTGGAAATTCCTATTTTTTAAGAGAGTAGCCAACATGAATATGGTTTTATATGATATGGTTTTATATGTTATTATGATTTTATATGTTGATGGTTTTATATGTTGATATGTTAGTATGGATTTCTCAATGTTTATATGATATGTTATTATGGTTTTATATGTTTAGTTAGGATTTCTCAATGTTTAGTAAGGGTGTCATTTTGGTTTAAGGATTATCTAGTATTTTTAATATGATTTGTTTTGGTGGATTATCTAGTATTTTTGTTTTGGTTCATTATTAATATGATTTTAATAAAATTTATATTTTGTCTGTTATAGGGGTTACCTGTGAAGAGCAAAGTTGTGATCGTTTCCAAGCATCCTACTGTGTAGCATTCTTAGAAGTTAGTGATTTCTTTACAGGTATTCTCTGTTTTGTTTAACTTTCATAGTTTAGTGTAGATTACTCAATTAGTATGGATAAAAAATGGATGTCTGGTAATTGATTTTCAAAAGAGTACGAGAATGGGGTATCGAAGTTCGTTAAGTTTGCTGTTGAACACGCCAAAGACCCCAGTAGGATCACATGTCCTTGCTTAGGATGCTGTTATGGGCGTCGAGTTGACGTCGTTCAGTTGGAATCTCATTTAATGAGACATGGAATTGATCGAAGTTACACATATTAGACATTACATGGTGAGATAAGTAACGAGAATGTTGAACCCCAGAATAATACGACATGTGCTTCAAAGGACAATGGCAGGGATACATATGATTTTGATCGAGTCGAAGAGATTGCAGAAGCACTTGAAGAAGATCTTCAAGATTGTCCCAAGATATTTGAGAGGTTGGTAAGCGATGCAGAGAAACCGTTGTATAAAGGTTGCACTACTTTCACAAGATTGTCCGTGGTATTAAAGTTGTACAATTTAAAGGCGGGTAATGGATGGTCAGATAAAAGTTTCACAGAGTTGTTAGCCCTACATCAAGAGATGCTTCCGGAGGATAATGTTCTTCACAACCGAACCTATGAAGCTAAAAAAATGTTATGCTCTATTGGCATGAGCTATGATAAGATACATGCTTGTCCAAATGTTTGCATTTTGTTTCAAAATGAATATGCATCATTAAACGAGTGTCCTAAATGCGTTGTATCTCGGTATAAGAAAAAATTGTCACCAGCAAAAGTATTATGGTATTTTCCTATAATTTCGAGATTCAGACACATGTTTCATAGTGAAACAGATGCAAAACACCTGACTTGGCATGCAGATGATAGAATTGTAGATGGGAAGTATCGATATCCGGCAGATTTACCACAGTGGATGAAAATTGATAATGATTATCCTGATTTTGGAGAAGAAGCTAGAAACCTTCGCTTGGAATTATCGACTGATGGAATGAATCTGCATGGTCTGCAAAGTATCTCACATTCCACCTGGCCTATAATTATTATGATTTATAACCTACCTCCATGGCTATGTATGAAGCATAAGTACATGATGTTATCTATGTTAATTTCTGGCCCTAAACAACCAGGAAATGACATAGATGTATACCTGACACCTTTAATCGAAGACCTAAAGAGTTTGTGGGAGAACGGTGTGGAGGTTTATGATGGATATAGGAAAGAAAGTTTTAATTTGAGGGCGATGTTGTTTGGCACAATTAATGATTTCCCAGCATACGGAAATCTATCGGGTTATAGCATTAAAGGTCAATGTGCATGTCCTATCTGTGAAGAAAACACAGATTGGACGCGGTTGGAATTTGGTCAGAAGAATGTCTTTCTTGGTCATCGTAGATTCTTAAATTCTAATCATCACTACCGTGGGTGGAGAAAAGCATTCAATGGAAATTCAGAACAACGTAAAGCTCCACCTACATTGACCGGCGAACAAATTTTTGAAAAGGTGAAAGATGTGAGTACTAAGTTTGGCAAGCCTTTTGCTCATACGCTTGTCACGCGTGGGTGGAAGAAGAGGTCAATTTTGTTTGAGTTGCCGTATTGGAAGTCGTTGTATGTAAGACATTTTCTTGATGTTATGCATATTGAAAAAAATGTATTTGAAAGTGTTATTGGTACGTTACTCAATATACAAGGAAAGTCTAAGGATGGCCTTAAAGCAAGAAAGGACTTGGTAGCAATGGGAATAAGAAATGAATTAGGACCCTTGAAGAAAGGAAATCGCACATATCTACCACCTGCTGCTTATACTTTATCTAGAAAGGAGAAAAAGATATTGTGTAAGTTTCTGAGTGAAGTTAAAGTTCTAAAAGGATACTCTTCAGATATTAGAAAACTTGTTTCTATGAAAGACCTAAAGTTAAAGAGTTTAAAGACACATGATTACCATGTTATAATGGAACACTTTCTACCAATAGGTATACGTTCTATTTTTCCATAAAAAGTGAGAGGCGCAATAACTAAATTGTGTTTTTTCTTTAGGTCAATCTGTAGTAAGGTGATAGATCCTACGATCTTACCAACATTGCAAAGAGAAATAGTTATTACTTTGTGCGAGCTTGAAATGTATTTTCCTCCATTATTATTTGACATAATGGTACATCTAGTTGTTCATCTTGTGAAAGAGACACAACTATGTGGACCTGCCTATATGAGATGGATGTACCATGTTGAACGTTATATGAAAATATTGAAAGGGTATGTGAAAAACCGAAGTCGACCAGATGGATGTATTGTTGAACGATACATTGTTGAAGAAGCTATTGAGTTTTGTACTAAATATTTGTCCAACGTTCAATCCATTGGCCTCCCAAAATCTCATGTTGTTGAAAAAATAGTAGGTAAACAGTTAATTGGAAATAAAGTTGTGACAGTTTCAAGGGATGAACGGGAGCAAGTGCATTTGTATGTTCTGCAAAATGACATTGAGGTTGAGCCGTATGTTGAAATGCACAAGGACGTTCTCCGAGGTTTAAATCTGAATAGAAATGAAAATTGGATAGTACGTGAGCACAATCAAAGTTTTATAACATGGTTCAAGGAGCATATTTTTTCAAAGTTTTATTCTGATCCCGCTTCAATAACAGAAAGATTGATATGTTTAGCATATGGTCCAAGTTTGCATGTGTTTTCTTATAGCGCATACGCAATTAATGGATACACATTTTATACCAAGGAACAAGATGATAAAAGTACAATGCAAAATAGTGGTGTCACCGTGCTTGCCGAAGCAATGCACATTTCCTCGTATTATGGGGTTATCGAGCGTATTTGGGTGTTTGATTATGAGAAGTTTCAGATTCCTATCTTTGGATGCAAGTGGGTTGAAAATAATAGTGGCATATGAATGGATAAATCAGGTTTTTTGAAAGTGGATCTTAATAAGGTGGGGTACAAAGATGAGCCTTTTATTCTAGCCACGCAAGCTAAACAAGTGTTCTATGTCACTGATTCGACAAGTACGAAATGGTCTATAGTTCTTTTTTCCAACAAAATAATCGATGATAACATTGGAGAAAAGGGGGATGTTGATGTTGAGAATGAATCTTATATTATAGATGATCCAGATGAGAATATTAGAGCGGATGAATCATATATTAGAAATGATCATAACGAGGGAATTTGGATCAATCCATCTGTCCGTGTTGTTAAGAGACAAGTAAACCCCGTTAAAACAAAAAAAGAAAGAGATGTTAAAGGTACTTGTAACATATTATTTCTTATTTATATCATGCAATAAAATAACATATTATTTCTTATTTATACCATGTTTTTCTTATTTATACATTTCTTATGTATATATTTCTTATTTACATATTTGCATGTCATTCATTTGATACTTTGGTTTTTCTGAATTACAGGTATATATATTATGGCCAGCAACGAGGAAATGTCACATGATGGAAAACAAACAACAAAAGACGTGGAAGGCGATATTAAAAGAGGCATAACGATTATGAAAAAAATCATCTGTGCGAGAGATAAAGGAGTAAAGTATGATGTCCATTGGAATGAAAGAGATCAGTTAGTTAAGCCTAACGGTACGTTGCTCACAAGTTACATCGGAGCACTTGTACGTTCGCAAGTTCCGATTACTTGCGATAATTGGAGAATTCTTTCATTACAACCGGCTAAAGATAAAATTTGGAGTGAGATTCAGGTATGATATTTGATTATTTTTAATTATATTGATTGTTACATCTTTAAATTAATTATACTAACATGTTATATGTATGTGTGTTTGTTTGCAGAGATCTTTTAATATTGAAGATCGTAGGAGAAAATATTGTATTCAATTGGCCGGAAAACGCTTGAGGGGATTTAGAGCGTTTTTAACAAACAAGTTTCTAAAAGATTCTGAAGGAAACTTTGTTGACTCGGAGCGTCCAATGAAGTACGCGGATTTGACTTCGGATGAAGAATACGTTTGTTGCAAAGCGAAGAACAAAAGAATTTGAAGTAAGTACAACTTATCATGAACTATGTATAATATATATACTTCTTCCACAAGAGTTCTGATAAACTTGTTTTTTCAGGTTGTTAGTGGCGTAAATCATCAACGGGCATCAAATCCCGCATATCCATACAGAAAGGGGCGTTTGAGATATGCACGCTTAGAACAAAAAATAGTAAGTACATATAAATGCTTTAATATGATATATTTACAAAAAATAGTAAGTATATATAATAGGATATAATGCTTTATTATCCGTCTTAATGCGTAGTTGGAAGAGGAGAAGAGTGATGTGATATCTCTTCCGGACCATGTTGTATGGAAGGCTGCCCGTGTGGGAAGAGATGGAGTCGTTCAGGAAGAAGTTCAACAAGTCTTTGAACAATGTGTAAGTACAACGTTATCTTTGTCAGTAACTGATCAAAAGTGTATAATATATTTATATATGTTTTTATCTATATTTCAGGAGACTCTATCCCAGACCATAACTCCCGCTGAGGACGATGATTGCAGAAGCTTGTTGAGTCGGGTGTTGAATATTTCTGAGTATTCTGGGCGTGTGAGGGGTAAGGGATTTGGTGTCACTCCATCCAAACTGTATAAGCAGGCAAAGAAAAAAAATCCAACCAATAAAGAAGTGATGGATACTTTGGAGGAATTGAAAGCGTAGATTCGTGAATTACAGAAGGACAATGAGAGATACATGTCGGAAAGGCGCGCTCCAGATGGTAAAGCTACTAGTGACAAAGATAGTATCGGTTGTCCGCAGAAGCTTCCAGAGGTAATTGTATATATTACATTGAAATTAATTTAGCACAGTTTACTTAATTGACACATTAACTGATCATTATTTGTTTAGGGCATTTCACTTTGCCGGCTATATTTATCGTCACCGACTCATCAAATGGTTGGCAAGGGAAAGGTGCATAACACTCTGGGAGACTTACTTCACCACAAACCGCTCCCTTCTGGAATTTTGAAAGTATCTATTGATATTGCGTTAGAGGGGGGTGCGTTGTTGCCTATACCAGATGTTGTTTAAGGCACAACAGTGGTGGAAGACATAATAGGAGCGTATGTGGCATGGCTGAAAAATCTCATTTGCATAGATGATGAGGTAGGTTGAACCTTTTAATACTCAAATGTTTTATGATCCATACATGAAAATTATTCTTACATTTACATTTTCTTATTTACATGATGATCTTAGACTCCTACAAAATCCAAATCAAAAGATGATAGAATTATTGTGCGGGATACCGATTCAGCTGCATCAAAGAAACAAGTACTACTACAGTTACATGATTATCTTAGTATACATTAATTACTGAACTTATATATGACTTTTAGGTTCATGGTCAGCAGTCGCAACAAGTCAGCAAGGGTAAGATGCCTGAAACTTCCAAGGTGCCTAGAAAAGCATTTGTTCCTCGATTTAGGATGTGCCTTGAAACATATGTGGGAACATCAGATGTGCCTGAGGGTGGCATCCATCAAATACATATGGACGGAGGTATTTTCGGTTTTGAATATCCCGAAACAATTGCTAAGGACGATTTTGACCAGGTTTTCAACCATTCTGAATCGGGCGTCGGTGTTATGCATTCATACATCAGGTACTTCGATCCATTTTAATTAAATAATTGAACATTTTAAAATTTGCTCGTTTAATTGAATATTCTAATGTTGATTATATTATTTCAGGATCTTGTATGAAAAGTTGTTGGTCCCGAATGTTTTGACTTCAGTATTCGCATTCTTATCTGCTAGCAGTGTCAACTCACAGACAATAGACCAGACACCAGATGCAGTCAAAGAGTACACAGTGCAGAGATTTATGGGCGCGACTACGGAGAAGTTGTTCTTGTTGCCATATAATACTGGTCATGGGTTAGATTTTATTCTAAATTCATTTATTATAATCGTTCGATTTTTGCCTTTCTATATAACATTTCCGTCTAAACTGTTGTCTTATTTTATAGTGGACATTGGTTGTTGGTCACGATTAATCCTAGGAAAGAAATAGTGTATTATATAGATTCATTGGATGGCGATGCAACAAAATATGAAAATCTGAGGAACATGGTTGATACGTAAGTGATGAGATATATTGTTCTGAATAATTATATATCTTTATTTATTATGTGACATTGTTCTAAATATGCATTTATATTATGTTAGAGTTATACAAATATTCAGAGCACAAAGAGATGCAACGGTGCCAAAAAGCAAGGCTAACAACATCATCTGGATCAGAATGGAGGTATATTTTCCCATGTTTGACTGTTATAGTGGTTCTACTTGATAAAACTATTTAAACTATATATCCTGATAAATGTTCATTTGTTTTTTCCATTTACAGTGTCCTCGTCAGCGCAATGGGATTGACTGCGGATATTTTGTATTGCGCTTTATGAAGGAAATTATTCTTTCTGGTCAAATAGAGGTTCCAATCATGGTATGGATCAATTCATAAGTTATATGATTCATTTTGATAATTATCCGATACTTCATCTGAGTAATTAGTTTTAAAATTAAATCTTGCATGTTTTGTTATATTATGTAGTATTTTGATGAATTCAAGTGCGCTACTTACTCGAAAGCAAGATTGGAAGAAATTAAAGAGGAATGGTGTCAATTTATTCTTGAGTTGAGAATTGTATAAAGTTATCGGATTGGAAGAATTGTAATTATATGTAAATTGACTGTATTTGTGATGTTGTAATTCTGAGGATCGGATTTTGTTGTAACATATTTAAGCAGGTTTATGTGTATTAAAATGATTATGGGCAAAGTGATGAGTTACAATGTATACTTAAAGGCCAAAGTTTTGAATTGTATATATAAGGTCAAAGTTTTGACTTGTATATATAAGGCCAAAGTGTTGAAATAAAGGCCTGAATTATAAGCAGGTTGTTGGTAAATATACAAAACAACTTGAATATTTAAAAAAAAAAATTTAAAATCTGGGACATTAGACAGCGCTTTTACAAAAAAGTGCTGCTAAAGGTTACAAACATAGCGCTACAAAAGCGCTGCTATAGGTTTGGAAGGGGGGGAGTCTAAGACAGCGCTTTGTGAAAGTGCTGCTAAAGGGGGGAGGGTTGGGGGAAATATGCAGTGCTTATAAAAGCGCAGCTAAAGGGATAAAAAAGCGCTGCTAAAAGTGCTGCTGAAGGGAGCCTTTAGCAGCGCTTTTTCAATAAAAAAAGTGTTGCCTTTACCTTTAGCAGCGCCACTTTTGGCAGCTCTTTTAAGCGCTGCTAAAGGCCAAAAAAAAGTGCTGCTAAAGGTCTTTTTTGGCATAGTGTTTCACCGTGTTCGGATGAACCTTTGTCCGCAGACGTTAATCTCGGCAATCATGAGATTCGGGGATTCCAACGGTTAATGGGATCTAAAGAGAGAGGATGCCACGTGTGCCTTGAGATGTGTGCTGCATTAAATGCATGATTATAGCTGGGCTAGAGTCATGATGATTCCCTACGCGTGTCGCTACTCGAAAAATGCAACGACAGAGAGGAGAAAAGAAAGGGCAGAAGAGTCGCCACCGAACTTTATTTATCCCATGAGGGGAAAGGAAAATATCGAGAAAATCTTAAGAACGGAACGGATAAGATGGTCTCGCAACCAAGAACGGGTTCAGAAGCCAGTTATGCAAAGGGAAGGTATTAACACCCCTCGCATCCATCATACTCGATGGGAACCATTTGTTTGTCGACGTGTGAATTTATTTGCTAAAAGTATTGCTATAAAAGTGTGTTCCTAGGGGAGAGAGAAAGGTTAGAAAAAGGGGAAAGAGAGGTAACGAGAGAAGAAAAGACTCGGTAGGACTTCGCGGTCCTAGGCCTACATATTCTCAACAGATATGAGAAAGTCAGAGTCGACGTAGTTCGGGGAACTACAGTTAAAAGTAGGGAATGTGCTCGACAAGGATTGTGGCCTTTGTGCCTACGTATCTTTACTATAAAGAAATAAAGAATAAGAGCAGCCGTAGTTTGGCCTATAGTTTGCGGGGAAGTTATGGTAGACGATGCTATCATACGCATTCTAGCAGTTTAGGTGTATTGCTACTCGCTTATTTAGAGAATTAGGCGTTACCTGTTTGCAGTAGAACAGACGTAGCACGCCTTTCTGGGGAAAGGGTGGAAAAGAAAGAAAATGGTGCTCGCTAAGATTGTCGCAATCCTATGCCTACATATTCTATACATGCGAGAGAAATCAGAGCAACATAGTTCGTGCTACTACGGGTAACCGATGTTTTTGCGGATGATGTTATCGTGCAATAGTTGAAGAAGAAGAAATAACTGTAAACGACACTCCTCTTAGGTTTTTTTTTCCAGTTGCCTCTTTTCAACAATGCAACATATGTATATATAGGGAACAAAATATGGTTAACTCTAAATTATCAATAATGTCCCTAATGCTCATTTTAAACTCCAAATTAAATAATTAGTTAAAACTGAATAAAATTTAAACAATTTAAAATAAGTAAAATAATCTTAAAATAAAAACTAATAATCCTATTTATTCCTAAAATTAAAAATATTATAAAAAGAACAAAGTCTTTTCCAATATTTTTTATTTTATGACTTTTGGATATTTTTATGAATAATATGGAAAAAAGTGAAAAAATGATATTTTAAATAAATAATTTAAATAAAATACGAATATAATAGAAAAGTTAGAATAAAAATAAAAGAAAAAATAAAAAAGTTAAGAAGGTTAGATTCGAAATAAAGTGGCACTAGAAACCATATAGAGGTAGGACAAATTTGTGGTATGACAATAATACAAACAAAAGAAAAACAGAAAAATAAAATAAAACATCATAAGAACTAGAATTAAATATCAACTTGATCTTTTTCTCCATCCGAAATAACATTTGTCATCTCCCTCTCTTCTTCTTTTTGGGTCAGTCTCCAACGGTGAATGAAGTAACCATTTGCCGGAACCTTTTTCACCTCAAATTTTAGAGAGAAAGAAAGAAGAGAGAATGGAGGGAAAGGAGAGAGTATATGAGAATGATGGAAATAGTTGAATACTTAGTTTATATATATATATATATATATATATATATATATATATATATATATATATATATATATATATATATATATATATATATATATATATATATATATATATATATATATATATATATATATATATATATATATATATATATATATATATATATATATATATATATATATATATATATATATATATATATATATATATATATATATATATATATATATATATATATATATATATATATATATATATATATATATATATATATATATATATATGTGTGTGTGTGTGTGTGTGTGTGTGTGTGTGTGTGTGTGTGTGTGTGTGTGTGTGTGTGTGTGTGTGTGTGTGTGTGTGTGTGTGTGTGTGTATATCAGTAATAGATGAAGAAGAATAAATAACTATAAACGACACTCCTCATATGTTTTTTTTTCAGTCTCCTCTTTTAAACAATACAACATATGTATGTTGCACCCTAAAATTTGCCTAACCTTTTTCCTACCTAACTTTTGTTTCATTGCATTTTCATAGCATTAGCATCTGCATAGCATTCGTTCTCGAAGCAGGAGATCAAGATCTTTCTGTGACGCAAGACTCATTTTTCAGTACAAAAGATCAAACCGAGACCAGCAGAGGCCCTGACATTTACTTTGCCCAGCGGTCGAACGAAAAATTTTATTTTGTTTTGTTTTGTAGGATAACTTCAGATCAGAAAATAACATGCAGGTTATTCCAAGCATTCTTATGGTTACGACATTCAAAAACAAGTGTCAGAAGCTGTTAACCGGTTTACCTCCAAAAGGCACAAAATTCAAAATTTGAAGGTGTTAACCGGTTAACACATACCGTTAACTGTGTAACAACTATGAATTTTGCCCAAAACGTGAATTTACAAAGGGGGCTGCCTTGGGGTTCAATTTTGATCATTTGGAAGGTTCCATTTTGCATTCTAGAAGGATCTAGAACCTTCTCAAGTTGGTTATTTCAGTTTCCATACCTAACTCCATTCCACTTCTCCAAACCTAACTCCATACCTCACTTGGAATCCAAGCCTATCATGTATATAAGTATTTCACTCCAAGCCTCAAAGAAAAAGGAGTCACTCATAATTCCAAATCCATTTTAGAATTGCTTGAATTATCTCTCAATTCTCTCATCTTCTCCATTCTCCAAACCCTCACTCATAGCTCCTCATCATTGGATCCATTGATTTTTCATTAAAATCAGTGGCATCTTGAGCATAAACCTCCATTTATCATCATCATCAGATCAAGTTTCGTAATCAATTTTCGTGCAAATTGAAGTCTGATTTTGAAGCTTAATTTGGAAGCATTTATTCGGAGCAATTCGGTTTGATCTTCATCTTCTTGCAAGCATTATTATGGATCTTGAAGTTTTCCGCTTAATCTTGAAGTTTTCCGCTGCTCAAATTCGGTTAATCAACAATCACCGGATCAAACCTCCGATCCGTAGGTTGGATTTCTGATTCGTTTTAATTATTCGAGCTTAATTGCATGCGTATCATGTTCATCTTCATATTCGATTGATTTTCGTTGATTTCGATCCGTTTGGATTATGATGTTGCCATGTGTTTGTGTTTCCATGTTGTGGAATCTTTGTTTTCTGTTGCTTATTTCGTGCTTAATTGATAAGTTGATCCTATGGATTATTGAATAAGCTGTTTTGTGCTGGAAATGATTTTCTGCTGCTGTTTTTGGCCTCTGTTGCAGTGTTAACCGGTTAACAAAAAGTGTTAACCGATTAACACCCTCCAACTTTCAAATTTTCAACGTAAATACAGTGTTAACCGATTAACACTGTTGAATTTTTCCCAATTTTCAAACATTTTTCATGTGTTAACTGATTAACACATAGTGTTAACCGATTAACATTGTATTAGAGGTCCTGTTTTGCTGTTTTGTTTGCATGATTGCATTCCGATTTGATTCAAATCATCATAGATTAATATGGTGTGTTAGGATTGAATTGTTGTGGTTATTTGTCACTATTTATTGTCGATTAATCATGATTGTATCGAAACGCGTGTGTCCATTTTCCACTTGTATGAATATTTGTGCATGTGTTTCCAAATGAGCTTTCGTTTGCGTGTTCATGTTCTTCCATGTTTGGCATTCCGTTCCGTTGTTTGCATCGTTCTAGCATCACTGAGGTTGAGACGCGCTTGTGGCGGCTGCTGCCCCACACACCTTTTCCTCCCTCCTTGCATTTTTCATATTATACACTTTCAATCTTTCATTTCTTTTGCTTATTTGTATGTGTTGAAGCATGATTGTTTTAATCCATTTAAAATAGTGAAATACGTCCATAATTCTTGATCTTTTTGCCTCTGATTCCTTAATGTGCTGAATGATTTTGCATGTTATTGGATTATTTTTAGAGCCGTTTCTGAATTTAATTGACTTTTTCCATGATTGGTAATTTCTTGAGTTGTAGAACTGGTATGATTACTTGTTGGATCTTATTCTATATGCAAACCTTAGGATAAATCCCTAGCTTTTGGCAGGTTGTTTCTAGAGACCTTAGGTATTTATATATATATATATATATATATATATATATATATATATATATATATATATATATATATATATATATATATATATATATATATATATATATATATATATATATATATATATATATATATATATATATATATATATATATATATATATATATATATATATATATATATATATATATATATATATATATATATATAGGCCCTGGCTGGATAGGTTTTGAGTGAACTCTTTAGCACCTTTCCCATTTGCATCTTCCATAGCACCCTTCATGGTCTTGCCCCTGGTTGATACTTAGGCTTGGAATTTTGACTTAAGATTTTAGCTGTACCTTCATAACACCCTTAGGATCCTGTAGATTTTTTTTCTAGATTTTTTAGGAGTGATTTCCTATTTTTCCCAGATTTTGCTTGATGGTTGTTTTTAGGGTGATCCCAACTTAGCATTCCACCTAGTTTGCACTTTAAGTGACCTTTTGCAAATACTAGGCCTCTAATCATTCCATGATACCATAATGGGTAGGTTGAGACCCCTGTAGGATGATTCCTAAGCTTTTAACATGTCATTAGCCCTTTAGAATGGACTTTCTTTTAGAGCTCAACTATTAAGGTTTTCTTTAGAAGCTTTAGGTGTTTTGCTTTTCTTTGCTTGCATTCATCCCTCCTTTTCTTATCCTATGATTCAAGGTTCCTTCGTGGGAGCCTAGTCCTTCCAAAAGGAAGGACTAAGGGCATACCGTGAATGGTAAAACCTTTGAGGATACAATCTTTGCGATGATTAGTTGAGTGCCATGAAGGATACCTTTGCTATACTTCGTGCTTCCCATCATCCCTTCAATAATCTCTTCTTCATGTTTGATTCCTTGCTGTGATGCATTAGGATAGTTTCATAAGTAGGTACTTTTGTTTAGGTGCATGATTGCATTAAAGGCCGAGATGCGCTTGTGGTGGTCGCTGCCCCACACTATTTCCTCCCTTTGCTTGGGTGTTTACTCGCTTTTCCATACTTCACATGTTTGCATTAAAGGCCGAGGCGTCCCTCCCTTTGATTGTTTGTTATTTTCCCTTTGTAATTGCTCATGTTTGCATTGAAGGTCGAGGTGATGCTCCCTTGCTTGTATTGTTGCATAGCATATGCATTTGTGCTTACTTCTTTTACTTGATAGCTTTATTCTTTCAGCTTAATGATTTTTGTTGTGGTTTTCTCCCTTTCCCATGTTCCCTTAGGATCTCTAACCTCTCTTCTTCAAGAGAGGTTATGATAGAACTTTAGGTTGAAACCTTTGCATGAAAACATTAGGGTAGACTCCCTTTCAAACTCAATCATAGGACCATATTGCATGATAACACTAGGGTGCTTGATAGTTTCCCAGTAGAGTCCTTCTCTTTCTCATCTTCAAAAAAAATCAAAACACATAATAAAGGGTAATGAGTATCATACGCTACGAGCCTTAAGCTATCTAGGAATGGCTGTTGGAGGGCTTCCCTTCAATAATCAGGATGTTTAGTATGGTACCCTTTGGGTGACATGCGACACATTCACTTCTAGATCATAGTCTCTAGTGCGGTATGAATTACAAACATTCCTAAAAAACACTTCTTTTTGATAAAAGACAAAAAACAAACATTCAAACTCCTTTTTGCCCCGTGGGCTTTTAATCTAAGGAAAACCTTTTATGATGAAAAGAGTGTTGTTAAGCTTCAGTTCTACCGCAAACAGGCGTTGTCCCTAACTGCTGGAACTGTAGTTTAACCTTACTTGGGTAAAAATAGACGACTAAACCTGTGTTCCCTTTTATCCCAAACTACGTTCCCTCTGATCTCTCATACCTATTGAGAGTACATAGGCACAAGACGCGATGTCTTGACGAGCAACCTTCCCCCCATCACCCGTAGTTAACCGAACTACGTTGACTCTGATTTCTCGTACCAGACGGGAATACGTAGGCACGGAGCTGCGATGCTTTGCCAAGTCATTTCTTTTTTTCTTTAAAACTAGATCTTAATAGGTAGATAGATAAACAACCCGTTAGATAAACAACACAAGTGTGGTTCCCGTCGAGTACGACGAACGTGAGGGGTGCTAATACCTTCCCCTTGCGTAACCGACTCTCGAACCCGAGATTTGGTTGCGACGACCTGTCTTTCCTTTTCGCTAGGTTTGTTCCGACCGTTTCCTTTCCCTTCCTGTGGGATAAATAACGATAGGTGGCGACTCTTCTGTCTTTGCCGACACCCTTTTTTCGTAGTAGCGGTAGCTGGCAACTCTGCTGGGGACTTATAGCTGCTGGGGACTTTTCCCTTCCCCTCTGTTGGGACCGTTTCCCATCCCCTATGCGAGTCAATCCTAGCGCTTGATTGTTTGTCTCCTTGGGTTTTGTACATACCTGTTGTACTTTAGCTTTACTTTCCCGCATTTTATTTTCCCGCATTTACTTTCAGCGTTATATTATATCATTGTTGTGCTGTTGTAGGAGGGGATTGATTCTGATGAGTGAGATGCCAGACCCAAGCTTGAGAGAAAACATAGCATTAGAGTGGAGATTAGTGGGGGCGTGCATGCTTTGCATGTACTAGTGTCACGCGAAATCCGCATTCAGGCGAGATTCTCTTGGATGATTTCTTTTCCATCCCTTTGGGCTTGAGGGGATTTTAGACTTGAGAGTTGTTGACCCTAGGAACTGATCATTTGTGACTCAGCTAAGTGAGGCCTCTTCAAGGAGTGATGATGCCAAACCAGAAATGGTGAACGTATCATCATTTCGTGAAAGTCTGTGACACTGAGAAACGCATAGGATGTCGTACCTTTATCAGTGATTAGGTTCATACCTGTGAGCGGGGCTGGGTTATGCAGGAAACTTTAACCTTCAGACGACCTGGTTTTCTCTTGACAGCTTGAATCAGTGACATTAATATCAGAGGTTTCTTTATCAGGGATGTGTTATGTTCTCGCCAGAGCATAATTTTGATCCTCTACAATCAACAACACAACACAACACTCTTGATCTCCTGCAACATTTTGCATTTGCATTTGCATTATCATTTTTGCATCTCATTAACACGTGTCTATGTTGTAGGTTCATATTCACCCCCTTGATTCTAGTGATCTGGTTTCTTCTCTCCGGCATGGAAGCTTTAAGGAAAACTGTTGCCTATAAGTTGCCTACTCCAGATATCAGTGCTTTTTCCGGTTTGATCCGTATGGCTGATAGAGGGGTCAATAATGATTTTGAGAAGACTTATGGGATGCTTCTTGATGTTGTGTGTAAACCCTCAACAGATGAAGTGAATGGTTTGTATGCCCTATTGCAGTTCTACGACCCTTAGCTTCGATGCTTCACGTTTCCCGATTTTATCCTTGCACCCACCTTGGAGGAGTACTCTGCTCTACTTGATGTGCCCATTCGTGATCGGATGCCATTTTACCACACTGACGCCAAGCCTGATATGGCCAAGCTAACTACTGCTCTGCATCTAGACGCTTCAGAGTTGAGTGGAAATCTGACTAAATGGAATGAGATACCCGGGTTCTCTTTGCAATTTTTGGTGGGGAAATCCCAAGAGTGTGCTAAGGACGGATGTTGGATCGTGTTCAACGCTATTTTAGCCATTTGCATTTACGACATTATCCTGTTCCCGAACATGCCAGACTTTATTGACTTGGATGCGTTTCACATCCTTGCTTCAGGTAACCCAGTACCCACATTACTCAGCGACGTGTATCACTCAGTCCATTACAAGAACGAAAACAGAAGGGGTAAGAATGTGTCGTGCTGTGTCCCTTTGCTGTACAAATGGTTTGATAACCATATGCCCAAAGCGGGCCCTCTTGTCACCTCTGCAAGTACGGTGGTTTGGTCAGAGCGCCTGATGGGTTTGACCGTGGAGAATATCACTTGGTTCGATAAAGATAGACTGGGTATAGAACTCATATGCAGCTGCAGTGGTTTTCCCAATGTTCCTCTTATCGGAAGAAAGGGATGTATCAATTATAACCCGACTTTGTTGATCAGACAGTTCAGGTACGCGTTGTGGGATGCTCCTAGAGAGGAGGAGGTGCAGGAATCTTTGTACCTCACAGGGTTGTTGAGCAGTGACATGTTAGCCAGGCTTGAGCATGCTTGGAATAACATCAGCAGAAAAGGTAAAGCCGCTTTGGGAAAAAGCAATAGTCGTGCCTATAACCCCTACAGGATCTGGATGCAGGAAATAGTGAAGATGATTCTATTGTCGTTTCCTCCAGCTACACCTCCTTGTACCCCCGAAGTTGAAGAGCCAACAATGGTGGATATACAGAAATATAATCATCTTCTAGCCGAAAAAGAAGCGTTAGCGAAGATCAATGAAGCATTGGAGAAAGAGATTATGCAACTCCATCACGAGAAGGTTAAAGTCGGGTACTCTTGCAAGAAGAAGACTGAATTGATAAACCGCCTGGGTGCAAGTTTGACCAAGGAGACTAATTCTCGAGAACGTCTGGGGTTAGATTTCAAAGATGTCAATAGTGTCCTCGCCACCAAGAAGAAAGACTTGGATAGGGCATATCTGAAGATATCCAAATTCGAGGCATTGTGGAACACTACTCTGACCAACCACAAAGAGCGAGAGGAGAAGCTGAAGCAGCAAATAGCCAAGTTAAAGATTCAGCTTGAGACCAAATACAAGAAGATAGAGGCTGAAGCATAACTTTGATGAGACACTCAGTACATATTGGTTAAAACCACGGCAAACCTGAAGGATTGCCAACTCAGAGCTGATTCCAAGAGGTGCAAATTGGAAGCCTGCGAAGACTTTGCTGAGGGTCTCCAAGATACCATCAGGAAGAGAGAGCTGCTCATCCGAGGTCTCCTCAACCAGCCTGACCACCCCGACACAAAGGAGTTATTAGAGGATTTCTGTGCCCGTAGCCGCACTTGATGTCTATTGTACTCCCTTGTATCTTTTATGCATTGATATGCTGACCACCACCAGGCCTGTTGGTTGGGGTCACGCTTGTTGCTTCAGTTGTATTCGATTACAATTGTACGCTGCCTTCGTGGGCTTTTCAGATATATACGAGGTTTTCTTTCCATGATTGGATGCTCGACTTTGTCTGTCTTAGAAACTAGAATCGAGGGGGGAATTTTCCCTAAAGCATAGATGCGTGTTTGCATTTGCATAATCGTTTTGCATAGCATGTGCCTCTGGCTTAATTATCTTATCCTCTGTGTTTTCCGTAGTTTGTTTCAGGATTGATCAGAAGCCGATTCACCGGTATTCTACCAGAGCAAATCAGATCAGAGTAACGGAACAGGTTCAAGCCGACATTCAGGGAATGAAGGATAGGATGGACCGTTTTTTGGAGCTCATGCAATTGGTCGCTAACAGCCAAGACCAACTCAGGACACTTGTGCAGCCTTGATTGCACGTATCGACGACAACGGTGTTCTACACGAAGGCGAAACTACCAACCATCCCCAAGCAGATACTCCTCGAGTTGACAACTATGGGCCGCATTTGGTTATTCCCAACATGGCAAGAATTGGGAATACTAGAATGGGTACTGGCCAAGCTGGGGCTGGTAATGGCACTACTAGTGCTGCCATTGGTAACATGGGTGCAAGCGGTAACAACGCTGCCGCCAACGCTGGTAACACTGGAAACAGAAACTTTCAGGGAACCGGAGCTGCCGGACTCATCATCCGAAATGGCCACCAACCTTGGAATGAGGATCGTCAAGATGACGTATTCTCGATGAAAGGGGCCGAGGGTGAATTGACTGTTGAAGCTCACCTAAGATTCAAAGCACTCGAGGACAAGATGAAGAGTTTTGAGAACTTGAATTCCATGGCCCTGGACATGGCCAAACTGGGGCTGATCCCTGATCTCAAGGTACCTCAGAAGTTCAAGGTACTCGACTTTGATAAGTACAAGGGCACCACCTGCCCCTGTGTTCACCTGAAATCCTTCTATCGGAAGATGTCGATGTATTCCGACGACGAGAAGTTGCTGATGCACTTCTTTCAAGACAGCCTATCAGGACCTTCGCTTGAATGGTACATAGGCTTGGAGCCCGCAAGTGTACGCAATTGGAAGGAACTTGCTGAAGCATTTGTGTGCCACTATCAATACAATAGTGACATGTCGCCTAACCGGGTCCAATTGCAGAATCTGTCTCAGAGGAACAATGAAGGTTTCAACCGCCGATGGTCGAATGTGAACTGGTAGACTTATTTGTGTCAACATTACCAGGTGTTTATTATGAGAAACTGATCGGCAGCATGTCGGGAAGTTTCTCTGATCTTATAATCACCGGCGAACGTGTGGAAAACGGTATCAAACTTGGGAAGATTCTAGGCGGAGAGTCATCCTCAGTTGGAAGGGGAAAGAAAGCTTTCAGCGGTAAGAGACGCGAGGGTGAGACCAGCTCAGTATCTAGTGCTCGGGGAAAAGGAAATGGTCAGCGTCAGCAGGTCGCTAGTATTACTATTCCAACCGTTCAACAGCCTCCACAACAGCAGCAACCAGAATAGAACCAGCAAGGGTACCGAAGGTACCATGGTAAAAGGTCATTGGAAAACCGTCACATTGACCCTCCACCTATGCCATACTCTCGGTTACTGCCAGAATTGCTTTAGCTGCAACTTATACAGAAGCGAACCATGGCTCCCTTGACAGGGGCACCTCCACCGGGGTACGATGCTAACACAAGATGCAAGTTTCATTCGGGGGCACCTGGCCACTCGATTGACAAATGTAAGGCGTTTAAGCACAAGGTGCAGGACTTGATTGACAGTAAAGCAATCAATTTCTCCGATGACATCCCGAATTTTCTGAAGAACCCTATGCCTAACCACGGGGGAGCCGGGGTTAATGCAATCATTGAAGAAGAAGACTCGGATCTGGTGACTGATGTCAGAGACCTGAAAACACCGCTTGGCTTCATTAAAGCTAAGTTGGCAAAGAGGGGTATATTCCCGGGCTGCGGGAAACTCTGTATGGAATGTGCAAATCATTCAGACGGCTGTGATCAGTTGGAGAGGGAATCCAGAGCCTAATGGACGAAGGAACTCTGCAGTTCGGGCAGAAAGTTGAGAATAGTTCAGGGGAAGTAGTACTCAAACAGAAGGATGGAGTTGCCACTATCACCATCCCCTACAAGACAGTTACCATTTCTGCATCAAGGCCGCCTACGATCACCATTATAAGGGCTGGCCCTATACCGTTCGAGAGTACTAATGTTGTCCCATGGCATTATGGGGCAGAGATTTACTGTAATGGACAGAAGTTGGAGTTGGATCCACCGGTGCAATCTGTTGATAACCTCGTCGGGTTTGGAGGAATAACTCGTAGCGGAAGAGTGTTCTCGCCACCAGAGATTGTAGCTGACCGAGCTGACAAATTCGACAAAGGTAAATATAAGGTCGTCGAAGAAACCTCCCGTGAGGTAGAGAAATACCTGCCTGTGAAGGACGCCGAGGAATTTATGAGACTAATCAAGAAAAGAGACTATAAGATAGTCGATCACCTACAACAGACACCGTCGAAGATCTCGATTCTGAATTTGCTGTTGTGCTCCGAGGCACACCGCAATGCCTTGCTAAAGGTTCTGAATGCCGCCTATGTGCCACAAGAAATCTCTGTCAACCAGCTCGAAGGAGTGGTTGCTCACGTCAACGCTGGAAATGGATTAGGGTTTACCGACTTGAAGCTGACGTCGAAGGGGAGAAACCATAATAGTGTGTTGCACATATCACTGGAATGTAGAGGAACCGTTATGTCACACGTTCTTGTAGACACAGGCTCGTCTTTGAATGTTTTGCCGAAGAAAGCGCTTATGAAGTTGGACACTCGTGGGCTGTTGTGTACACCCAGTGACCTGGTTGTGAAGGCTTTCGATGGGACCAAGCGGTCCGTCTTTGGAGAGGTGACTCTGCCCATTCAGGTTGGGCCAGAAACCTTTGATGCAGTCTTTTATATTATGGATATCCAGCCCACTTACAGCTGCCTGCTAGGCCGTCCTTGGATCCATTCTGCTGGCGCAGTAACTTCCACATTGCACCAGAAACTAAAGTATGCTGTGGGTGGCAGCATCGTTACTGTTTGCGGAGGAGAGGACATCATGGTGAGCCATTTGTCATCCTTCAAGTACGTCGAAGCAGATGGCGAAATCCACAAAACTTTGTGCCAAGCGTTCAAGGCTGCTGAAGTTAAAGATCTGACTCCGACGATGAATAAAATGTCTGAGATGACTCTCTCTTCCTTCAAGGAAGCTCTAGCGGTGGTCCAGTCTGGTTCGACCCAAGGCTGGGGGTAGGTACTGAATATTCCTAACAAGCAAGATAAGTTTGGGTTAGGATATCACCCTTCTTCTGCTACGTCATCCTCACAGAGTGCACCGCGTTTCAAAGGGCCCGTTCAATTCACAAAAGGGGGAGTAATCTTCGAACAGATTAGCGTTGTGTCTGAAGAAGATGGAGATAGCGATTACGACTTGGACTCATGGATCCAGCCATGCAAGCCAGGTCAGAGCCTCAACAATTGGTCCATTCAGGATTTCATCCAAGTGACTAGCAAAGAGATTCATACTATAGGTGACACCGATTCAGAACCGTCTATGACTCACTTCGACTTTGATTTCCCTATATATCAAGCTGAAGAAGAGATTGACAAAGATAAAGACCTTCCGAAAGAGTTGGCCCGACTATTGAAACAGGACGAGAAAATCATTCTGCCTCATGAGGAGGATATTGAAATCATCAATCTGGGTTCTCAAGAACTTGTCAGGAATGTCCAGGTAGGCGTTGCGTTATAGAGCGATATCAAGCAAAGGATGATCGAGATGCTTCGAGAGTATAGTGACATCTTTGTTTGGTCGTATGAAGATATGCCCGGACTAGACACGGATATAGTGGTTCATCATTTACCTCTGCGCGAAGAGTGTCCTCCAGTTAAGCTAAAGCTTAGAAGGACAAGACCAGACATGGATGTTAAGATCAAAGAAGAAGTCCAAAAGCAATTGGATGTTGGGTTTCTAGACGTCACTACTTACCCTCCGTGGGTCTCCAACATAGTGCCTGTACCAAAGAAAGATGGTAAGGTGAGAATGCGTGTTGATTATCGGGATCTGAATAAGGCGATCCCTAAAGATGATTTCCCGCTCCCTCATATTGACGTATTGGTCGACAATACTGCTCAATTTTCTGTGTTTTCGTTCATGGATGACTTCTCTGGTTATAACCAAATCAAGATGGCGCCGGAAGACATGGAGAAAACCACGTTCATTACACCATGGGGGACGTTATGCTATAAAGTAATTCCTTTCGGTCTGAAGAATGCAGGGGCAACTTACCAGCGGGAGATGGTCACTTTGTTTCATGAAATGATTCATCACGAGATTGAAGTCTATGTTGATTATATGATAGCAAAGTCCCAAACAGGGGAGGGACACCTGGTCAATCTGCTGAAGCTATTTGAGAGGCTTAGGAAGTTTAGGTTGAGGCTGAATCCTAACAAATGTACTTTCGGAGTACGGTCCGGAAAACTACTGGGGTTTATTATGAGCGAAAGAGGCATCGAGGTAGATCCTACCAAAATAAAAGCAATACAAGAAATGTCAGCGCCTAAAACAGAAAAAGAAGTTTGTGGTTTCCTGGGGAGATTAAACTACATTTCTCGATTTATATCTCATCTCACGGCCACGTGTGAACCGATGTTCAAACTATTAAAAAACGATCAGGCGATTATTTGGAATGACGAATGCCAGAAAGCATTTGACAAGATAAAACAGTATTTGCAGGAGCCTCCTATTTTGATACCCCCAGTTGTCGGAAGACCTTTAATCATGTACTTGACAGTTCTTGAGAATAGCATGGGTTGCGTTCTCGGTTAACACGACCAGACTGGCAGAAAGGAGCATGCCATTTATTACGTGAGTAAAAAGTTCACAGATTGTGAGTCCCGTTACTCAATGCTGGAGAAAACATGTTACGCACTCGTGTGGGATGCCAAGCGTTTAAGACAGTATATGCTCAATCACACAACCATGCTAATTTCAAAGATGGATCCAATCAAGTATGTCTTCGAGAAGCAAACACTTTCAAGCAGAATTGCCCGATGGCAAATGGTACTGACAAAATACGACATCCAGTACGTATCCCAGAAGGCCATCAAAGGAAGTGTTCTGTCAGAATACCTTGCTGAACAGCCTATCAAAGACTATCAACCTATGAAATTCGAATTTCTTGATGAAGATATCATGTTCCTCAAGATGAAGAACTATGATGAACTATTGCCCGACGAACGATCAAAGCTTGGCTCTCAGTAGAAATTGATATTCGATGGTGCAGTTAATTCGTATGGTAGCAAAATTGGGGCAATCATTACGACTCCTCACGGGTCTCACATCCCGTTCACTGCCAGATTAACTTTCCCGTGCACCAACAACGAAGCAGAGTATGAGGCATACATCATGGGTTTAGAAGAAGCCATTGATCTGAGGATCAAGAACCTTGATGTATACGGTGACTTGTTCAAGCGGTAAAGCAACAAGCAAAAATATTATTTTCGGAAGAATTTCCTCCGGGATTTATCGTCTCCACAGGGATCAGTGTGAGGGAAAGAATGCCATTCGACAATCTCTACGACTCTAAGCTTGGGTTTGAATGGTTTGGAATAAAAATTCAAAAGGAAAAACATAAAACAAGAAAATAAGTACATTCTTAAGAAATGAGAAAACTCGTCAGGAGTTGTATTTCGTTCTATCCATCATGTACTAAAAAATATATGGATCAAATGCACGCAACCTAATTCACTCGTCAATATCATCACGTATCGCTCACAACAGAGTTTATCTCTAACACAAAGTCGAGAGATCAACCGTATCGTCTCATTGTTGATCTCTCACACAACTCGACAACACGGAGCATTAAAAATCGATACCCACGTGAATATTAGTCCTAAATCTATCTCTAGCATTTAGAATCTAACAGATGTTCATCTTAGATCGAGTTTGAACCGTATATCTCTATAGCAATCCAAACCCATTAAGTAAAAAATCAAGATAAGCATCGATAAAGAGTTGTAAAAGATATTTTATACAAAGATCCATAAATATACATACAATCAAGATAAACTTACATACAAAACCCCAACAAATAAAAAATACATAGAGAGGAAGGAAGAAGAACACAAATCTCACGGTTTGTCAACTCCGATTGAAGTGGATTCGACTCCGGATCGTCAAGATGCACCCTCCAATGTTGTTTCTAAGCTAAATCTACTCAAGAATGTGTTTGATGAAGTTGGGGTAAAAAGTTCCCAAACAACCTAACCTAAAAAATGCTGAAAAATCACTTAAATAGACAAAAATGGGTCCCAGTATTCGCCTGGCGAAGTCCCATTCGCCTGGCGAACATATACAACTTTTGCTTCTGTAAAAACAGTGTTTTTCACGCGTTTTTGAACTTTCGGTTCGCCTGGCGAACTTTTGTTCGCCTGGCGAACATTCGCCGGGCGAACTTTGGCGAACATGACAGCAAACCAACTTGTTTCGACCATAACTTTTTAATCGTAACTCCATTTTTTGCCCGGTTCGAAGCGTTGGAAAGCTTATTCAATGCTCTATCTAACAATGCTCCAACATCAATGCTTTATTACCTACAAAAATGAATGAAATTCAATTAAACTCAATGATATTTACAGGAAAACATAATATATACACTATAACGTAAAATAAGCGCATTTATAAACAAAGCGGGGTTTATTCGAACGATTTTAACATAAAGTAACGTTAAGTGCAACAAAACTTATATACAAAAATAGGTAAAATTTGCACTTAACATGACTCAGCGCTTATTGTCAACCAGATCAAAGGCGAATGGGAGACCAGGCAACCGAACCTGATCCTGTACATGAATTACGCCAGAAGGCTTCTTTCTTTCTTCGATCGAGTGAAGCTCCATCATGTGCCTAGAGATGAGAATCAGATGGCTGGTGCCTTAGCCACGTTGGCTTTAATGTACAAATTCAATTTTTGGAATGAAGCTCCAAGAATTGTCAATTGAGGAAGCCTCTGATGGCAAGCCATGGTTCTATGATATCCAGAATTTCCTTATGACTAAGGAGTATCTAGTGGGAGCGTCAATGCAGGATAAGAAGAATCTTAGGAGGTTGTCTGGAAATTTCTACCTCAATCCTGACGGAGTTCTGTACAAAAGAAATCATGATCTAGTGCTACTCAGATGTGTAGACGAGAGAGAAGCAGGATTGCTTATGGAAGAAGTCCATGAAGGCACATTTGGTACGCACGCCGACGTTCATGCCATGACTCGAAAGATACTATGCGCTGGGTATTATTGGCTAACGATGGAGTCGGATTGCTTCAAATTCGCAAAGAAGTGCCATAAATGCCAGATTTATGTAGATAAAATTCATGTGCCGCCATGCCCGTTGAATGTCATGTCCTCTCCTTGGCCGTTCTCCATGTGGGGCATTGATATGATTGGCAAGATTGAACCCACCGCGTCTAATGGACATCGTTTCATTTTGGTGGATATTGATTACTTCACCAAGTGGGTAGAGGCAGCGTCGTACGCTAACGTTACCAAGAAAGTGGTAGCGCGATTCATAAAGAGGGACATCATCTATCGATACGGAATTCCCGAACGAATCATTACTGATAATGGTTCGAATTTGAATAACAAGATGATGAAGGAGTTATTCCAGAACTTCAAGATCGAACATCACAACTCATTGCCCTATTGGCCGAAGATGAATGGTGCGGTTGAAGCAGCCAACAAAAACATCAAAAAGATAGTGCAAAAGATGGTTGTCACTTACAAAGATTGGCATGAGATGTTGCCATTTGCTTTGCACGGTTATCGTACAACGATATGTATATCAACCGGGGCAACTCCTTTCTCGTTGGTATACGATATAGAGGCAGTCCTACCATTGGAAGTCGAGATTCCTTCTTTACGAGTTCTGGTCGACGTGAAGCTCGATGAGGCAGAATGGGTAAAGAACCGATTGAATCAACTCAGCCTGATGGATGAGAAGGGATTAGCATCGATTGCATACAGTCGGCTGTATCAGAGCCGGATAAAGAAAGCTTAAGATAAGGAGGTGCGTCCTCGTAGCTTTCAAATGGGTGATCTCGTACTGAAGAAGATTCTTCCACCACATTCCAATCACAGGGGAAAATGGGCTCCTAACTACGAAGGTCCATATGTCGTCAACAAGGTCTTCTCGGGAGGAGCCTTACTATTGTCCACGATGGACAACGAAGATTTCACGTCCCTTGTGAACACGGACGCAGTTAAAAAATACTTCGCTTAAAATGACCCGCTGGAAAGAAAAAAGAATATCCAGGCAAAAATGGGGCATCCCGGCGAACCAGAAAAAAGAAAAGGTTCAGGCAAAAGTTAGGGATATAAATGAAAAGATGTACACCCGCAAAGTCGAAAATTTGGAAAGGCGGCTTTGGCAAAAAAAAAGGGTATCCCGATGGATCGAAAACCCGAAAGGATGGTCCAGGCAAAAGTTAGGGATTAAAAAAGAAAATGAATGCGTTCTACGTGCGAACTTTCATTGCCTAGTGGTTTGGGAAGACCTGAGGGCCGTTTCTCCAAGTCAATCTCTTCTGAAGAAGAAGCGTCGGAGAAGTATCGAAGTCGAGTGAATTATGGATGGATCAGCTCATGGTGTTCGTCTGCACCACATCGCTGACATTTGTATATACTGATGTATATTTGTGTTTATGTTTTACAGCTTCCTCATTGTAGGAGCTTGCATCTGTTGTAAAACATTTTGCCTAGTTACGGGCTCATTTATTAATGAACATATACTATTCAGTATTTCGTTTGCTTGATGTTTATTTTAGCATTTATCTGTTTTGTTTGCGAAAAAAATGCCCGATGTTTTTTGTTAAAATATGCATACATAAACTTGCAGGCCTAGGCCGATAATGGTTAAAGCATTGAATTGCTTGAATAAAATCACAGATGATAACCTTGATAGGTCCCTTTGTGAAGGGTATCTTGTCTGTTTGTTCATTTTGTTGCAGGGTTGTAACCTTCGAAGCAGCTTTCCAAAGATGTATCCTCGACAGGAGCATCGTATCCCCAGCTGATTCGTGTGCAACAATTCCTCTCTTGGGGGGCTCCCCAGTGATTCCCCAAGCAGATCAGATGATCACGTTCTCATCGGTCGACCGATGCACACTTAATCTTCTCCAAGTGCAGGTATGAAACCTACCCTCCAACAAGTCGAGCATGGTTAGGGAAGTGGAATCCTTGTCAGCAAGCAGGTCTTGACTTCTCCTCAAAGTCAAAGCACATGACTGTGTCATCAAAGCAGGTCTTGACTTCTCCTCAAAGTCAGAGCACGTGACTGTGTCATCAGCAAGCAGGTCTTGACTTCTCCTCAAAGTCATAGCAAGACTTCTCCTCAAAGTCAGAGCACACGACTGTGTCATCAGCAAGCAGGTCTTGACTTCTCCTCAAAGTTAGAGCACATGACTGTGTCATCAGCAAGCAGGTCTTGACTTCTCCTCAAAGTTAGAGCATGTGATTGTGTCATCAGCAAGCAGGTCTTTACTTCTCCTCAAAGTCAGAGCACATGACTGTGTCATCAAAGCAGGTCTTGACTTCTCCTCAAAGTAAGAGCACATGACTGTGTCAACCAACCAGGTCCTGACTTCTCCTCAATGTCAGAGCACATGATTGTGTCACTAAGCTGCTTTCTTGAATAAAGGCAATGTTCTCCCCGTAGAGAAATTCCCAGTGAAGCCGCCGCCAAAAGAATTTCGACATTCTAGGAGGCCAGTCAGGGCTACATTCTCCGTCGGAGCAGTTAATGTCAGTGGTCGATCCTGATTCTTTCCCCGCAGAGTTGTATCTTCTCCAGCAGGTGAGAGAGGTTGCGTAGCTAATGCTATGTTTCTTCAGCGGAGTCCGTATCTCCAGGGAGTTATATCTGTGAAGGCCGTTCATAGTGTCGTCCCCTCAGCAGGTTTTGGTGTGAATCCCCAACTGAGTTTGAACTTCCGGTTCTCGTAGAACCCCGTTCCTCGGCGGAAAAGCCGTTCGAGGCCCGTTTTCCCCAGGTTAAGTCCAATTGAAATTGGCATGTTGCGCTTCTCGAGCCGAGTGGTTTCTTCCCCCTTGACAGGGTGGTTCTCTTCAGCATTTATTTTGCTGATTTGGTTCCGTAGCATTTCTGCATGATTGCATAGCATCTACCTTAAATGCGTTGCATTTCCATCGTATGGAGCATTACACCATTATCAAACATATGCACATGAAACATGAGCTAGGTGAGTACCATTCTTGTGTGCAGGTGTTCCTCAGCAGGTTGTTCAATCAGGATGGTTCTTGAGTCCCCAAAGCATAGGTTGATTGATTAGCAAGCCTTATTTCGCCCTTTAGAGTGGCATGGTTGAGACCATTCAGCGAAGGTATGACGGTGAGGTCAGACGTTTACCCGACGGCGAGGTTGGAATATTATCAATGGAGTTGTGACGGTGATGTCAAATGTTTACCAAGCTTGCGGTTCTCCATTTACTTGACGGTAAAGTCAGCAGTTGTTTATCAACTTCGAGAAGACCCAGTGGCAAGGTCAGGAAACATTATCCCTTGAGAGGTTGGCGGTGATGTCAGAAGTTTCCCTTCGACTGGATGTCGACATTTAGCGGTGATGTCAGAAGACTTTTATCCCTAGCAGGATTGACGGTGAGGTCAGACGAGTCCTTTTGACGCGAGGTCGATACTTAATGGAGTTACTTGAGAGAATGCTCCAGAATCCCCAGCGGAGATGCGTCACCCCCAACAGGATTCCGACGGTGAAGTCAGGAATTTCCCTTCGACTTGATGTGTAAGTCAGACAGAGATGTCAGGAAGTTTCATCCCCAGCAAGTTTCAGACCCGAGTGTCAGAAATTTTCAGACTTGATGACGAAGTCCGGCTACGATGCCCGAGAATTTTCCTTTCGACTTGATTGTCAAGCGTTCCTAATGACCTGATGAGTCCAGAGGTGACGTTAAGGAATTCTTCTGCTGTGACGCAAAATGCCTGACGGCAAAATCAAATATCTGTTACCAGTTACCGAGTAACCGGTGATCCCTTGATGACTTGATGACGAAGTCCTACGGCGAAATCAGATGATCTTCCTGACGGAGGTTTGAGATTAATAGTTCACCAGCGAGTTGCCGTGCAACTATCGTGGTGGTTTCCGAAGTTTTCCATCAGAGTACAGTTCGTTTTGCGGTTGGCAAATTTCCGGGTTTGTTGGTATTCAACCGTCTTTTACCTTGATTGTTTGAGAGTCGTTCGCTTCTCACCCAGTCAGGTCCAAGCCGTTTGAATAGGGGCGGCTGTTGCACCCCAAAATTTGCCTAACCTTTTTCCTACCTAGCTTTTATTTCATTGCATTTTCATAGCATTAGCATCTGCATAACATTCGTTCTCGAAGCAGGAGATCAAGATCTTTTTGTGACGCAGGACTCATTTCTCAGTACAAAAGATCAAACCGAAACCAGCAGAGGCCTTGGCATTTACTTTGCCCAGCGGTCGAACGAAAAATTTTATTTTGTTTTGTTTTGCAGGATAACTTCAGATCAGAAAATAGCATGCAGGTTATTCCAATCATTCTTATGGTTACGGCATTCAAAAACAAGTGTCAGAAGCTGAACAGAGCTCCCAACGGTCGAAAACGGGCAAACAGATAGGTTTCCCTCCAAAAAGTACAAAATTCAAAATTTGAAGGTGTTAACCGGTTAAAACATACTGTTAACCGGTTAACAACTGTGAATTTTGCCCAAAACGTGAATTTACATAGGGGCTGCCTTGGGGTTCAATTTTGATCATTTGGAAGGTTCCATTTTGCATTCTAGAAGGATCTAAAACCTTCTCAAGTTGGTTATTTCATTTTCCATACCTAACTCCATTCCACTTCTCCAAACCTAACTCCATACCTCACTTGGAATCCAAGCCTATCATGTATATAAGCATTTCACTCCAAGCCTCAAAGAAAAAGGAGCCACTCATAAATCCAAATCCATTTCAGAATTGTTTGAATTCTCTCTCAATTCTCTCATCTTTTCCATTCTCCAAACCCTCACTCATAGCTCCTCATCATTGGATCCATTGATTTTTCATTGAAATCAATGGCATCTGGAGCATAAACCTTCATTCATTATCATCATCAGATCAAGTTTCTTAATAAATTTTCGTGCAAATTGAAGTCTGATTTTGAAGCTTAATTTGGAAGCATTTATTCTGAGCAATTCAGTTTGATCTTCATCTTCTTACAAGAATTATTGTGGATCTTGAAGTTTTTCGCTTAATCTTGAAGTTTTCCGCTTAATCTTGAAGTTTTTCGCTGCTCAAAATCGGTTAATCAACAATCACCAGATCAAACCTCCGATCCGTAGGTTGGATTTCTGACTCGTTTTAATTATTCGAGCTTAATTGCATGCGTATCATGTTCATCTTCATATTCGATTGATTTTTGTTGATTTCGATCCGTTTGGATTATGATGTTGCCATGTGTTTTTGTTTCCATGTTGTGGAATCTCTGTTTTCTGTTGCTTATTTCGTGCTTAATTGATAAGTTGATCTTATGGATTATTGAATAAGTTGTTTTGTGCTGGAAATGATTTTCTGTTGCTGTTTTTGGCCTCTGTTGCAGTGTTAACCGGTTAACAACAAGTGTTAACCGATTAACGCCCTTCAACTTTCAAAATTTTCAACGTAAACACTGTTGATTTTCCCCAATTTTCAAACATTTTTCATGTGTTAACCGATTAACACTGTAACAAAGGGCCTGTTTTGCTGTTTTGTTTGCATGATTGCATTTCGATTCGATTCAAATCATCATAGATCAATATGGTGTGTTAGGATTGAATTGTTGTGGTTATTTGTCACTATTTGTTGTCGATTAATCATGATTGTGTCGACACACGTGTGTCCATTTTCCACGTGTATGAATATTTGTGCATGTGTTTCCAAATGAGCTTTCATTTGCGTGTTCATGTTCTTCCATGTTTTGCATTCCGTTCCGTTGTTCGCATCGTTCTAGCATCGCTGAGGTTGAGACACGCTTGTGGCGGCCGCTGCCCTACACACCTTTTCCTCCCTCCTTGCATTTTTCATGTTATGCACTTTCAATCTTTCATTTCTTTTACTTATTTGTCTGTGTTGAAGCATGATTGTTTTAAACCATTTAAAATAGTGAAATACGTCTATAATTCTTGATCTTTTTGCCTCTGATTCCTTAATGTGTTGAATGATTTTGCATGTTATTGGATTATTTTTAGAGCGGTTTCTGAATTTAATTGACTTTTTCCATGATTGGTGATTTCTTGAGTTGTAGAACTGGTATGATTACTTGTTGGATTTTATTATCTATGCAACCCTTAGGATAAATCCCTAGCTTTTGGTAGGCTGTTTCTAGAGACCTTAGGTGATCCTTAGGTATTCTTATCTAGATTTTTAGGCCTTGGCTGGATAGGTTTTGAGTGAACTCTTTAGCACCTTTCCCGTTTGCATCTTGCATAGCACCCTTCATGGTCTTGCCCCTAGTTGATACCCTTCATGGTCTTGCATCTTCCATAGCTCCTGTATATTGTTTTCTAGATTTTTTAGGAGTGATTTCCTATTTTTCCCAGATTTTGCTTGATGGCTGTTTTTAGGGTGATCCCAACTTAGCATTCCACCTAGTTTGCACTTTAAGTGACCTTCTGCAAATCCTAGGCCTCTAATCATTCCATGATACCATAGTGGGTAGGTTGAGACCCCTGTAGGATGATTCCTAAGCTTTTAACATGTCATTAGCCCCTTAGAATGGACTTTCTTTTAGAGCTCCACTATTAAGGTTTTCTTTAGAAGCTTTAGGTGTTTTGCTTTTCTTTGCTTGCATTCATCCCTCCTTTTCTTATCCTATGATTCAAGGTTCCTTCGTGGGAGCCTAGTCCTTCCAAAAGGAAGGACTAAGGGCATACCGTAAATGGTAAAACCTTTGAGGATACAATCTTTGCGACGATTGGTTGAGTTCCATGAAGGATACCTTTGGTATACTTCGTGCTTCCCATCATCCCTTCAATAATCTCTTCTTCATGTTTGATTCCTTGCTGTGATGCATTAGGATAGTTGCATAAGTATATACTTTTGTTTAGGTGCATGATTGTATTAAAGGTCGAGATGCGCTTGTGGTGGTCGCTGCCCCACACTATTTCCTCCCTTTGCTTGGGTGTTTACTCGCTTTTCATACTTGACATGTTTGCATTAAAGGTCGAGGAGTCCCTCCCTTTGCTTGTTTGTTATTTTCCCTTTGTAATTGCTCATGTTTGCATTGAAGGTCGAGGTGATCCTCCCTTGCTTGTACTGTTGCATAGCATATGCATTTGTGCTTACTTCTTTTGCTTGACAGCTTTATTCTTTCAGCTTAATGATTTTTGCTGTGATTTTCTCCCTTTTCCATGTTCCCTTAGGATTTCTAACCTCTCTTCTACAAGAGAGGTTATGATAGAACTTTAGGTTGAAACCTTTGCATGACAACATTAGGGTAGACTCCCTTTCAAACTCAATCATAGGACCATATTGCATGATAACACTAGGGTGCTTGATAGTTTCCCCGTAGAGTCCTTCTCTTTCTCATCTTAAAAAAAAAAATCAAAACACATAATAAAGGCTAATGAGTATCGTACGCTACGAGCCTTAAGCTATCTAGAAATGGTTGTTGGAGGGCTTCCCTTCAATAATCAGGATGTTTGGTGTGGTACCCTTCGGGTGACATGCGATGCATTCACTCCTAGATCATAGTCTCTAGTGCGGTATGAATTAAAAACATTCCTAAAAAACACTTCTTTTCGATAAAAGACAGAAACCAAAAATTCAAACTCCTTTTTGCCCCGTGGGATCTTAATCCAAGGAAAACCTTTTCTGATGAAAAGAGTGTTGTTAAGCTTTGGTTCTACCGCAAACAAGCGTTGTCCCTAACTGCTGGAACTGTAGTTTAACCTTACTCGAGTAAAAATAGACGAACAAACCTGTGTTCCCTTTTATCCCGAACTACGTTCGCTCTGATCTCTCATACCTGTTAAGAGTACGTAGGCACAAGACACGACGTCTTGGCGAGCAACCTTCCCCCCATCACCCGTAGTTAGCCGAACTACGTTGACTCTGATTTCTCGTACCAGACGGGAATACGTAGGCACAGAGCTGTGATGCTTTGCCGAGTCATTTCTTTTTTTCTTTTAAACCAGACCTTGATAGGTAGATAGATAAACAACTCGTCAGATAAACAACACAAGCGTGGATCCCGTCGAGTGCGACGGACGTGAGGGGTGCAAATACCTTCCCCTTGCGTAACCGACTCCCGAACCTCTTTCCCTTCCTGTGGGATAAATAACGATAGGTGGCGACTCTTCTGTCTTTGCCGACACCCTTTTTTCGCAGTAGCGACAATGTATATATATATTTTTTAGTCTCCTCTTTTCAAGAATGCAACATATATACAAAAATACAAGCACAACCGGATCCAAATCGGGCGAAAATAAATTTATCACAAAGAAAAAGAAATTTTAAGCAAAAAACAATATTGCTCACACAAAAATGCTATCATCGCAATCAGATCGAACTAACATAAATATCACGCGTCATGCACACAAATGTGCAAACATCGTATCAATATCATTCGATCAAAAAATAATCTTATATATATATATATATATATATAATATATATATATATATATATATATATATATATACATATATATATATATATATATATATATATATATATATATATATATATATATATATATATATATATATATATATATATATAAAGAAAAAGAAATTTTAAGCAAAAAACAATATTGCTCACACAAAAATGCTATCATCGCAATCAGATCGAACTAACATAAATATCACGCGTCATGCACACAATGTGCAAACAACGTATCAACATCATTCGATCAAAAAATAATCTTATATATATATATATATATATATATATATATATATATATATATATATATATATATATATATATATATATATATATATATATATATATATATATATATATATATATATATATATATATATATATATATATATATATATATATATATATATATATATATATATATATATATATATATATATATATATATATATATATATATATATATATATATAGACACACACATAGATGAAGAAGAAGAAATAACTATAAACGACACTCCTCTTAGGTTTTTTTTTTTTGAGTCTCCTCTTTTCAACAATGCAACATATGTATATATAAGGAACAAATTATGGTTAACTCTAAATTGTCAACAATGTCTCTAAGACCCATTTTAAAGTCGAAATTAAATAATTAGTTAAAACTAAATAAAATTTAAACTATTTAGAATAAGTAAAATAAAATTAAAATAAAAACTAATAATCCTATTTATTCCTAAAATTAAAAATATTATAAAAAGTACAAAGTTTTTTCCAATATTTTTTATTTTATGATTTTTGGATATTTTTATGAATAATATGAAAAAAAGTGGAAAAAAAATTATACTGTGCGTTTTTTGCGCATCTTTTAGAGAGATATCCATAAAAAGTTGAAGACGGAGGGGATAGTAGAGTAAAGAGAGATGGTCAAAGAGACCGTATATGAGAACTTTTTGATTGTTGAATCTCAAATTTTAAAGAGAAAGAAAGAAGAGAGAATGGAGGGAAAGGAGAGAGTATATGAGAATGATGGAAATTGTAGATACTTTACTTAGTTTATCTCTCCACCAATCAAAAGAATCACACCTTATTCCTCATTCATATTCCCCTACATTGTAAAAATATTCTTCAATTATCCTATTTTTGAAACATCCTTAAATATTTTGGTTAGAATGAATATCAAACTCATACTATAAATTCATAGTTGGTGGTAAATCACTATCATCATAAAAATATATACAGCTGGCACTATCTTTCAAAATGTGAAGATTCTAAGTAGAATCTACTATTATAAATTAGCCAAAATAAGTTGTGGTCATGAATGTACGTTACTCCATTTTGATTTGAATTGAGCAGAATAAATTATTTATTTCTATTTCATATAGCACTCACTTATATATCTCGATAAGAAAATTAAATAGAATAAATTATTATTATTTCCTTTTCATATCAATATGTTCACATCAATCTTTTTCAAAAATGGTATGGGATTAAGAGAAAACGTGAAGATGCAGTGTTGTTCTTGTGATATATAAAATTGCACCTCTATTTTTTCTATGTGCTACTTTATAGCACCAAAAACTATAAATATTGTTAATTATATAAACAAGTCAATGACATATTTACTCATATTATATTATTAATAATGATATATTTAAAAATAATAATAAACATATTAAAAAATTTATATAGAACTAATCACATATTAATGAATAATTAAAATTTTCAAAATAATTACATAATTAATAGTCTAATATAATACAATACCAATAGGATTACTAGTATACACTAGTAACTATACGAAAAGAAAATATTATAGTTTAAATAGAACTTTATTAAAACACAAATTTAATTTATTGTCTGATTTTTAGAGTGCTTTAGTAGCCCGATACTTTGCATTAGGGCTTGGATAGGGAATTATCTGACCATTGTTTAATGTTATTGAAAAAAAGTGTGTGAGACTGATGACCTAAATCTTTTAAGATGCTGAAATGTTGGAGAGAAATTGATGGGCACAACAAGATGGTTAAAGAGTTACAAGGAGGTTTAAACATTGAACGATGAAGAGGTTATAAGTAGGCTCTTTGGGAGTGGCACATAAATCATTATTAAAATCTAGGAGAAAAAAATCAAAGAGGTCAAAAAGGAAACAAAAAGTTAGAATTAAAAGGAGAAGAATCTTAACTATCAGTTTCGAAAATTGAGATGTTGAGGGAATTCAACTCCAAGCTTTTACAACTATCATTCTTATATAATATCATCATTCATAAAAGACTGAAAGTAAAATAGATAAAAGAGGGCGGCACAAATTCTAAATTCTTTCATAGTGTAGCATCTCAAAATTTTCCTTTTCGTTTTGACTTTAACTGGATTTGACCAATTGTTTCATGCCACATCTCTTCTCCCCATTGCCTTTCATATTTTTACCAATGCTCATGAGATCCCTCCACCTTAGGGATTGGATAGATGTTGGATGTTTGTTAATGTCCAGCCATTGGTTGTGAACGATTCCTCCATATCTATGTGAAACAATTCAACTCCATATAGCATCAGTTTCATTGAAAAACCTCCATATTCATTTGCACAAAAAGGTTTGATTGAAAGTTCCTATTTACTTGATACCAAGAGTTCCTTCTAACTTTCTTTTGCACACTAACTCCCAACTGATTCAGTTAATACCCTTACCTTCTTTTAATCCTTGCAAAGCAAGAAAGAAAATAAAATTATTTATTTCACCTCCATGGAGAAATAAGGCAGTTTGATGAATTTATAGTAAATTATGAAGCAATAGACTAGGGAGAAAATTTACTTGGTACAAAGCAGAAGGAAAATCCAATTTTCATTTATTTTATTTTAATTGAGTTTAAAAATATTTGTGATCTTACCGAACGATCAGAATATGAGATGGGGCAAAGAAGAATGTTTGGATTGTTGGGTGTGAAAAAGGAGGAGGGGGTGTACCTGCAAGGCACTCCGATGCTAAAGTAAGAAAACGAGTAAGAGAGCGAGCAAGTAAATAATACGTGTTTCTAGGTAAGAGGATACCTGACCCTCTCAAGTGAGAGGGTTTTTATAATACCCCTAGCACTTGGCCATTGGTCCCTATTTTTGGGGCGAGATAATCATTTTCCGAAGAATAAGTAACTACCAAAAATAGCCGTTGAGACGGGCAGACGTGCCCATACCTAGCCGTTGTGACGGGCAGGGATACAGTCACGGGCATAAGCGTTTTGGTTGTTTTTGGATGGTGGAACCGAGCATGACGGTAAAAACAGACAAGGAAGAGCGATGTGACCAAGGGTAAATAAGTGAGCCTCCCTTGTTAGAGGGGCAAAAAGGTAAACTTTCCCCCAAAGAGGTTGGACTTAGGCAATTGGGCCGTTCTGGGAGCAGAAGTGGGTTGGTCCATGTCTAGCCATTGGGTCAATTCAAAATAATAGCCCCCTAGGTAGTTGCTACCAAGCATGGTAGTGATGACTTAAGGATGGTATGCTTCCTGGGCAGATTCGTCGTTCGTTTTACCGTGTTCGAATGAACCCTTGTCCGCGGACGTTGATATCGGCGATCTTGAGATTCAGGGAGCCCAACAGTTAATGGGATCTAAAGAGTGGGGATGCCACGTGTGCTTCGAGTCGTGTGCTACATTAAATGCATGGTGATGGCGAGGCTAGAGTTATGATGATGCCCTACATGCGCGTGCTCGCACACGTGCCTAGAGCATGCTTATAAATAGTGAAGGAGTCCGTTCATTCATAAATTTTACTTCCTTCTCCTAGTATCCCCGTTTCTGCAACTGTCGTCCGCTACCGTCAACTTTTCTCCGACCACCGTACGACGCCCGACCAGAACCACGTTCCTTCCAGTTCCTCTTCCTCAACCATGTAATTGCATCAATCCTTTGCTTGTTATCTATTTTTCCTAATTTAAATGCCTTAGATGCATGTGGTTAGGACTGAAACCTCTTAGTTAGGGTGTGTTTAATGGTGGCTGTTGGTGGTAGACGGTGGCGCTGCCATCTGTTTTCCGTCGGCGACATAGTTGGCCCTTTTAGGAAGGGTAAGTTAACAACCCTTAGGTTCAGGTAGTTCGTAGTTGCGCCGTTGTTAGGTTACCATGATTTTTGGTTCAAAACCCTGTGAGGCCACTGGGTTTTGTGACCGGGGGCTATCCCCGGATGCCTTAGGTAGAACTGTCGGGCACCTTCCCCGTTTGTTTAGTTGCGCCGTTTGAGTATGGATTAGGTCGAGGATGCTCTCCTTCAGCCATTTGCACGCCCTTTCACTTGAATAAAAGTGGAATGGTGGATTTGATTTGGCCATCGAATTCACTGTTTTGCTCTTCTTTTCAGGTAAAAGAAATGTCACGCAGGGAAGAAAAAGAGCGTCTCAGGGATTCATCCGAGGACAGTTCCTCGAAGAGTACAAATATAGATCATAGTTCCTCGTCGCCCAAGGTTATGGAGACGTCAACAGCATTGTCGTTGGTGGACAAGTGGACTGTGGCCGAACTCGTGGAGCACACATCTATCTTCGCCTCTTATACCGGGGACGCCTTCACGATGGTGGAACCAGAGAGAGAGTGGACGGTGCACTTTCCTTCTAAAGAAGACCGCATTTGCTCAGCATACGAGGAGTGCTTTCCAATGTATGAATATGTCTTCAAGAAGATAGGGTTAAGTTTCCTTTTACTGACTTTCAACGTGTTTTCTTCGTCCATCTCGATCTGGCGCCTTCTTAGCTGCACCCAAATTCTATTGCCTTCATGCGAGCATATGAGCTGGTATGCGAGCATCTGCAGATCGAGGCCACCCTTCCTCTTTTCTTCACCATTTTCCACCTTCAAAGACATGTGTCAGGGAAGAGGTTTGGCTGGGTTTCCTTAAAGCAAGGGAAGAAGCTGTTCAAAGCTTTCTCCAAATCCATCTGGACATTCAAGGAGAGGTTCTATATGATTGAGTCGGTGTCAGAGGTGGCCACTGATTTGAAATTCGTATGGGAAGTCTCCACAAGTGAGAACTTGTTAGATGAGGAGGGGAAGATAGTCGCCCAAAGGCTTTTTACCTTTCCTTTTTGTTGGAGCGAGGCTCTTTTTACCCGCCCGATCGACGAGTACATAGTTACCCCTCACCAACTGGTGGAAGATGATAAAGCTAGCTATGCCAAGCTGGTGGCTTGCTTGGATAGCTTCCTTCCTACTCAGTGTGTGACTCGCGCTGGGCAACTTTTGTATGAGGAAGACGGTGGGCTGCAAGTGGAAGCCCGACACATCAACACAAAGGAGCTCCTCGAGTGCCAAACTTGCGAGGAGGCTCTTAAACTCTTGGGTAGTTGGCGCTTCTTTAATATTCTGCCCAAATCCTTTATTTCTCCATGCTTATGTGTCTATTATTTTGCAGGTAAAATTCTTTCAGCGCAGGAACGGATGATGAAGCATGATCAGGGGAAGATGAAGAGTGATGCTGCCTTGGGCAAGAGTTGTATTAGTCAGCGGACAGTTCCTCCTGCATCTGGTTCGGGGACATCATCTTCTACTCCTCCTCCCACCCAGACATCGCCTCTGCCCGTGAGCTCTAGGGCCAAACGTCCTCGAGAAAATTAGGTTGTGGACCTTACCCGGGAGTCTTCTTAGAGGAAGTACGAGCTTCCCCCCTGTTTTCTTGATATGAAGTTTTTCGAGGGGGCCTCTCTATCCGTTCCTCGAGTGGAGTTTCTAAGGCTCAAGGAAATGGATCTTCCTGCTAAGTGGGCCAGTCTTACCCAGGATGCCTCCGCCTTAATAAGGGTCCTGAAGATGGTTGTGGTATATGCCGAGGAAAGCTCCCCACTGGAGTTGGAGTTGAAGAGATCCCAGGCTGCAGTGACGGCTATGGAAGAAAATGTCAAGAAGCTCCAGGAGGAGAAAGAGAAGGAGCTTGAGGATGCACGTAAAAGCCGTAATGAGGTGGTTCTGGAGAGGGATGTTGTGGCCTCCAAGCTGAAAGCCTCTGAGGACCTAGTGCAGAAACTGCTGAATGCAGATGCTCTTACTGAGGATTAGCCCGAAGAGACGAGGCAGCTGACGACTCACTCAAAATTAGTTTCCCGGTTTGTCCAGGCTGCTGACGACCTAGTGGCTATCGGCAAGGAAGCCTTCCAGAATGCGGTGAGCCAGATAAAGGTGGTGAACCCGGGGATCAAGCTGATAACTAAAGGTATTGGATTCCTTTACACAATTCAGGACGGCTAGATGTTCGTCTCCGAGTTCCTTCGGTTCTACGCTGGTGATAGTGAATAGGGAAGGAGCTACACGAGGACATCCAGAAAGAGGAATAGTCGTACCTGTTGGTCTGCGTGCCATTTATGTAATTTTTATTGTAATCTTATTTTGGGGGGCATGGCCCTCTTTTATTTGTATCATGCATAATCGGAGCCCTTCGTGGTCATTTAAATTATATGTACGTAAGAATGTAGTATACCCGTGTGTTTGTATGTTTATGTTTTATTGAAAATTTCCTAAGTGTTTTGCATCGTCAAACACAGTCGTCAGAATTACTTAGTCGTATGTTATGTTGGATATTTCATAAGTGTTATGCACCATCCAATGCGGTCGTGACAAACACATAGTTGTATGATATGTTCGGGGTTTCCTTGACATATGATATTCAACAGTGTGAGGAACTGATAGAAAGGCCTAGGTTGTTTTCGGGTAGGGCAAAACTCAGGTCACGCTCGTGTACTGAGTCCACGACATGCACCTCCCATTGTGAGCTAGGGGTTCTGCCGTTTATGGTATTGTATCAATGGTGGGCTCGATCGAGGAACCACCGTCGAGCATGGGTAGACATTTTTTCCAAACCCTTGTTGGGATCCTTTTGGTGGTGCATTGCCTGTACCTGGGTGTGCAACCTTTAATCGTTCGTCGTGCGTGACGCTTGGTTTGGGTACACCGACGGTGAGGGCCTTAACTATAATATTGATTTAGCTTTTCGACCTTCTATGGTCGAGGTAATTCTTCCCAGGTTAGATATTCTAGGTAGTAGGCCCCATTTCCCGTCTTCGCTCTAACGCGGGAGGGTCCTTCCCAGTTTGTGGTGAGCTTGCCCTCTTGGGAATCTTTGTGATTCCTTCTTAGGACAAGGCTGCCTACTTGGAATTCTTGTTTGATGATCTTGGCGTTGTGCCTAATAGTTATTTTCTTCTTGAGTGAGGCTTCATAGAGGACCGCCCTGTCCGAACCTCCTCGACGAGGTAAAGTTCTTCTCTAATGGCCTCGTCGTTTGCCTCTTTCTCCAAGGGTGCTTCCGTTCGTCTGGTCGGCACGTGGGTTTCAATAGGGCTCACCGCCTTTGTCCCATATGCTAGGAGAAAAGGGGATTCCCTAGTGGACGAATGAGGTGTAGTACAATAGGTCAAGAGCACGATGTGTAGCTCCTCGATCCACAGTCTCTTTGTTTCATTCAAGACTTCGTTTGAGACCTCGTAAGATTACTCTGTTCGCTGCTTTAGCTTTTCTGTTGGTCTGAGGGTGCTCGACGAACGCAAACTATTGTTTAGTGCCTAGATGAGCAACGAATTCCTGGAATATTCTGTCTGTGAACTGTGTCCCGTTGTCTGTCACGATTGCTTGAGGAATGCCAAAATGGGCAAGGATGTTTCTCTTATAGAAGCGAAGTATGTTGTGGGCTGTTATCTTGGCCAGAGCTTCAGGTTTTACCCATTTGGTGAAGTAGTCCACGCGTACTATTAAGTATTTATTATGGTTGGAGCCTACTACGAAGGGTCCCAGGATGTCTAGACCCCACCAGGCGAAGGGCCAAGGGGAGGACATTACCTTGAGCTTTTTAGATGGTGTTAGGAGCATGTCCTTGTGCCGTTGGCATTTGTCATATTTCTTTATGTGTTATTTCGTGTCATTTTGCATGGTCAACCTGTAGTACTCTGCTCACAGAGCTTTCCTCGCGAGGGACCTCCCACTTAGGTGTTGGACGTTTATCCCTTCGTGGATTTCGAGTAGAACGTGAGCGACCATTTCTTCCTTGACATACTTGAGGAGAGGTATGAAGAATCCTCATCTGTACATTTTATTTTCGACGAGGACATAGGAGCATGACCTGCACCTTATAATGCTGGCTTTCTTTGGATCAGATGGTAGCTCGTTTTTAGTAAGGTAGTTGTATACTGGATTCATCAAGTAGTGGTCGTCGTCGACGACGTGTACGCCGAGTATCAGGGATGTTCTCTCGATGTTGGGTCGGGGGGGGGGTATCTTCTGAATAACAGATTTGTTTCCCTCTTTCTTCTTAATGATGGCTAGTTTTGACAGGATATCTGCTCTAATGTTATGCGCGCGGGGAACGTGTTTGACTTCCACTAAGGAGAATTTCGTCATCCTTTCTTTGAACAGGGCTAGGTACTCGGACATGTTATCATTATTGACCTGGTATTCTCCTCGGACTTAGAGGTCCACTACCTGAGAGTTGGTGCAGATGCCAACTTTGTCTGCTCCTAAATCTTCGACGAGACGTAGGCCGACCAAGAAGGCTTCATACTCAGCTTGGTTGTTGGAGGTTAGGAAAGATAGCGTAAGTGAGACTTCGATGAGGATTTCCTCCTTATTCTCTAGGATGACGTCGGCTCGACTACTTGCCGAGCTGGAGGCACCATCGATAAATATGACCCACATGTGGGAACCTTATTAGGTTGCACGGGTAAAGTCATTTTTGCCACGAAGTCAGCTAGTGTCTGAGCCTTCTGGTCCTTTCTGCTCTCGTATCGTATGTCAATTTCGGACAATTCTAAAGACCATATGAGCATCCTTCTGGCCATATCTAGGTGACCGAGCAGTTGCTTTATGGGCTGGTCCGTGAGTATTACAACGGTGTGGGCCATAAAATAATGCCTTAGTCTCCTTGTAGAATTGATAAGGGCGAGAGTGATCTTCTCTATCTATTAATACCGTAACTCAGGCCCTTGCAGTGCCTTGCTTGTGAAATAGATGGGTTTCTGCCCCTCACGGTTTTCACGGATGAGGGATACGCTCACAACCTTGGTTGCAACGGCGAGGAAGAGAAAGAGGGTTTCCCCATTTTCTGGTCAGGAGAGGACCAGAGGTGCAAATAGAGCTTGCTTCAAGTGGAGGAGAGCTTTGGCGCACTCTTCCATCCATTAGAATGTGGCCTATTTACAGAGGAGTTTGAAGAAGGGGAGGGCGTGCTGGGCAGATTTGGCTACGAAGCGGGAAAGCGATGCGAGCATCCCATTAAGGGATTGGATGAACTTCTTTGAATTCGGCGTGGGGAAATCGGAGAAGGCTCTGCAATTGTCGGGGTTAGCTTTGATTCCTCGTCCAAATAGTTAGAAGCTGAGGAACTTTCTCGCTCGCATCGCGAACGTGCACTTCTCCGGGTGGAAGCGCATCTTGTACCTCCTGGCCTGCTCGAAAACCTTTCTTAAATGGATCGTCTTATCCATTTTGTCGTGGGACTTCATGATCATGTTGTCGATATAGACTTCGAGTATGTACCTAATCTCTCCTCGAAAAACCTTATTCACCATTCTTTGGTAGGTAGTGTCGGCATTCTTCAAGTCGAAAGGCATTACGTTGTAGTAATAGTTCCCCGTTTCGGTCATGAAGGTCGTGTACTTCTTATCGCTTTTAGCCATGGTTATTTGGTTGTAGCCTGAATAGGCGCCCATGAACGATAACAATTTAAAATCGGCAGAATTATCCACTAGTTTATCTATGTTGGGGAGGGGTATACGTCTTTAGGGCATGCTCTGTTAAGATCGGTATAATCAACACACATGCGCCATTTTCCATTATTCTTTTTAACGAGTACAACATTTGACAACCAAGTAGAGTACTTGGCCTCTGATATAAAATTCGCCTCTAAGAGGTCCTTCACAGCTTCCTCAGCAACTACCGTTTTCTCTGGGGACTTTTGTCGTCTACGTTTGGCAATGACACTAGTGGCAGGGTCGATGGTGAGGTGGTGAAAAGCCACCTCAGGGTCTAATCCGGTCATCTTCTTGGTGCTCCATATGAACAGGTATGCATTCTCCTAGAGGTATGCTCTTAGTTATTTCCTGGCTAGCTCGGAGAGACTGGCTCCAATCTTCGCTCCTCGTTGGGGGTCATCACCGAGTGGGACAAGCTCGAATTCTCCATCTAGGATGGGACACATAGGATGGACGGCTTCACTGCTACTAGAGGGGGTGTCTGAAGGTGACTAGACCTCCCTTCCCTTTGTCTTCTGAGTTTTCTGGCCGTCTTTAGAGAAGCGGATGTCGAGGTCGATAGAGTCTATGTGAGGAAGTGGATTTGCTTCGTTGGAGCTGCTGGGCAGGAGTCTTTGGTCTGGCGGCGATAGCGTTCAGTCCTTTTGATGCTGCTTCAAAACATCTCCTTGCGGCCTTTATATCCCCGTGTAGATTTATGAAGAGGCCTTTGGAAGTGTAGTATTTCATCTTCAGGTGTACCGTTGAAGGCACATCCACCAGCTCAGCTAGAGTTGGTCGACCAAAGATGCATTGGTAGAGGGACGGGCAATCTATCACGAGGAACTGAACCTTAATAGATCTAGCTGTTTCCATGGACCCAAAGGTAACAATCAACTCAACATACCTCCAAGGCTTTTTTACTTACCCATTGAACCCTTGGAGTTCAAAGCGCATGTAGGGCGTCAAATATGACTCGTCCAGCTGGAGAGTGGAGAACAGCTGGGAGTACATGATGTCGATGGAGCTGCCTTGATCGACGAGGATTTGTCGAATATCAAAGTTTTCCATTTGAGCCTTGACGAGCATAGGGATGTTGGCGTTAGGTGCTCCGCCAAGGAACTATTCACGATAGAAGCAAATGAGGAAGAACTCTCCTCTGATCTTGTCAAGGGTGGATTTTCGATTTGAACTGCTGCTTATGAGGTGCTCGAATTTCCTCTTGACGGATCCTTCTATTACTTTGTTGAAACCTCCCCTTGAAATGACCATGGAGGAGGAAAACATCACCCACGGGCTGTGTGCGGAAAAATAGGGGGGCGGCGAGCCCCTCAGAGACAAAGAAATCTTCAGGTCCTGAGATGCACATGGCGACCTGGAGGCTGGTTTCTCCGGAGGTAGGCACTTCTTCCTCGACCTTCTGAGCTTCTTGGGCGTCTAGTCGAGGGGATTCTTTTCGCTTGGCGAACTATTTCAGGTGCCCATCACAAATGAGTATTTCAATGGCATCCTTCAGGTGGATGTAATCTTTTGTTCTATGGCTGTGACTCTTATGGAATCGGAAGTATTTGGACTTGTCCGTATTGAGCTTTACTGATATCTTCTTTGGGAATGGATCCCGACTTCGCAAAATTCTAAGTTGGCGCACTCAGTGAGGATCTTTTCCCTTGAGACTGTTAGGGGGTGTAATCGTGGAACCTTCTGGATGGCCCTTTGTTGTCGCAGGTCTTTCGAGGACGATCCTCCCGCTTTTTTTCTCCTCGACGGGATCTCGAAGGCTCGTCGGTCCTATTTGACCGCGCATTCTCCCGGTGCCTGAATTCTCAGGCAGAGCTGGCAGCCTCCTTCTCCTCGTACAGAATGTATAACTGAGCTCTAAGGAGGAAAGCGTCCAGTGTTGCAGGGGGTCGGAGGCCTATATCTTTGGAGAAGTCTGTGCAGGGACGGAGCCTACGTTCCAGCAGGAATCTCTTCATTTCATCAGTGGTGGATACTTGGAGGGCCTCCCTATTGAACCTTGTCATACGCTCATTTTCACCTTTAGCCTTTCATACCTTGTATTCTTCATATCATACATTGTTCTATTGCATTTCGAGCATGCGAGTTCACAAGGTAAGGATTGGGTCGATTTGTTGTTTTCCATTTCAAATAAGAGAAAATTCCTATCATGGGCTATATTGAAGAAAAGGTTCATCACCTAAGGTTTGGTTCAAGTTGGAAAGTTTATTCATGTAGATTCCTTCAAGGAGAAGTTACTTGAAAAATATTAGGATATTCAAGATCAATATTCCTAACGAACATGAAGTGCAAAGCCTAATTCAAGATTTCTTCACCCAACTTTGTTTCAAATTCTATGTTCAAGTGGAATTCAAATTTGCAAGACATAAGTCAAGATCATAAGTTCATAATTCATGACTTCATTCATTTCAAATTCAATGGCATAAGGGAGACCCGTCATTCCAAATTCAAAATTCATGAATTCAAGATTAGATTCAAGAATATTACAAAGGGAAATTTCATGACATTGCAAGAATGTAACATTTGTTACAAAGTTTCTAACTCTAAGTAATGCTTAGAAAGTTAAGCTATTTCTAATCTTAATTAATGTCATACTATGGTACCCTCCATGCCCCATCAAGTCCACATGTTCCTCATTATGCTTACAAACATCCACGGAAAATATTTAAGAGTTAACTCAACATTGGAATATTTCAAGATCAAGACTATGCATGCTTATTCATGGGAAATTTTAATGTGATCCAAAACAGTCCCATGCAAACAAAAGAGGGAGGCATATGTAGTTTCGAAAGGAGGGAAAACCCTAATGTTTTTAGGATAAGAAGGACAACAACTGCAAACAAAAGAGGGAGGCATATGTAGAGAGGAGATAGAGAGCAAAACATAGAGAGAAAAAACCAGAAAAATCAAGATAGTCACATAGAAACACAAGAGAACCATAGAAAAAAACCAGAAAAAAGAGAGGAAAGGAGGAGGTGAACAAGAAACATTGAGAGAAACCATTGAAAAACAAAACCTTCAAAGCATAGAATGGAGAGCGAAGAGAACACCCAACCAAAATCAGTGGAGGTTTTCAAGAAAGATAACAACTATTGGGTATCCATTTATTCAAACTCTTATCTCTTTATATATTTTGCATTTGTCTTTTATTTTCTCTTTTAAGTGATTTTTGTGTTGTATACATTGTGTAAGGTCTCAAGAGGGACCAAGAACTTTTGTAAGAACCACAAGAAAGGAAAGAACAAATGAACATAGTTTAGATTTTTCACCCAGCAGGGCTGACACGGGCCGTGTCAGCCCGCTGTTTAAATTTCCTTCGCGCGCATATCCCAGGGGTGCTGACCCGGGCCGTGTCAGCTCCCTGTTTACCCCCAAAGTCCATGATGTGGACATTTCCTGACACGGGTCGTGTCAACTGACATGGGCGGCCGTGTCAGCTCCCTATTTACCTCCAAAATCCATGTTGTAAGCACTTTCCGACACAGGTCGTGTCAGCTGACACGGCCAGCCGTGTCAGGCCCCTGTTTTTTCCCCCCACTTTTTTTCCTATTTCATGCCGTTTTTTTATGTCTTGCTTTTTTTTCAAGTCGATTAACCCAATATGGTTCTACGACCATTGTATGTGGATATTGTTATGGTCATTTATGACTTTTGATTCCAAAAAACTATTTTCAAAAATAAACTCTCGACTTTATCGAGCCATTTTTAACCTTGTAAGTCGATTGCCTTGTGCGTCGCCATCGACCTTGTTCGCCTCACTTCAAATATTTTTACAATCAATAAAACCCTTGACCCAACATCAAGTGGTATTTTTCTCATAAAAAATATAAAACACAATAAATATACGATTAGGGTTATATGCCATGAGCTTTAAAGTGGTGGAGATGGAATGAGAATAGAGCCCCTCCTAGACTCGTTCCGAATGTTTTGAATACAAGGCACTCAACTTGGTTATTCAAGACATTCATCTCTATCCAAAGTCTTTTGTGAGATCCTAATCAAGAATAATTTCTTCTAAAAAACCTAAAAATAACATCAACTCATCAAACTTTTCACCTTAGGGCATCAATCCGAAAACCCTTTTTCAAGGTATAAAATCAACCAACAAAACAACCATTTCACAAGCCTTCGAACTACGGAGCTCTAATTCTTCACTTCTTTTAAGTGAAGATACGTAGGAACAATGGCCACAATCCTTGGCGAGCACTCTAATAAAAAACTAACCCCTATTTCCCTTAAGCAAGCAAACTTTTAGATTAAAAACACCCATTCAAGCTAAACAACTTAGAAGGTTCCCATCGGGTACGATGGATGCGAGGGGTGCTAATACATTCCCCTTGCATAACCGACTCCCGAACCCTAAGACTTGGTTGTGATGACCATGCTCTTTACCCAAAGGTTTTATCGTTATTTCCCTTTCCCTCCTTGGTATAAATAAAATTCGGTGGCGACTCTGTGTCATTTTTCGCGTAGCGACAAACCTTTCAATGTAGGCTTGCAGAGGTTCGTCCCTGCCCTGAATGATGGCCTCGAGAGAGACTTCGATCTTTGGATGTCGGTGAGATGTCGTGAAATGTATGGAAAAGAGGCTCCTCAGTTGCCTTTATGAGGCGATGGAGTCGTCCGAGATCCTTCTGTACTAAGTCATGGCCCATTTCCTTAGTGTGGTCGGGAATAACCTGCATTTGATGGCGCCCTGAACACCGCGATAGTCGAGCAGCGCATCGATGTTTTTGATGTGCTTGTCAGGGTCATCTGTTCCGTGTATGTGCCCAAAGAAAGGGGTTTCTCTAGTCCCTTTGGGAGGCGCATAGTTATGATTTCCTGGGATAACAGGCCACGAGGCTCGTCATCGCTGCTGCTATCGGATCAGGAGGGGGAACGCGCGTTACATCCGTAGGTAGGACGGTAGGCATATCACGGAGACGTGGTTTATGCTCGGCCTCTAGATCTGGGTGGTGAGCATGGAGACTCCACCAGGTGTTCTCTTTGGCTCCTCTTGGATTGTGGGGATTGGTGGTTCTTGGGAGGATTCTGGTTACGTTTGCGGACAATCGTGGTCTATGGCTCTAGAGGTGTTCGACGATTCCTCTCGCAACGAGAAAGGGGACCCTATTACTGTCTTTATTTCTTGATGGGGAGATCTTGGACGAAGGGATTCTTCCAAGGCTTCAATTCTTGCGCTCCAGTTAAGGATGAGGAAGTTGGTCTTGTTGAGAACCTTGAGGAGGGTCGCCATGGCCGGGTCGGCGCTTGGCGGAACTGGGACCGACAGGTGCTGCTGGTCAAGCAGAACTTTGTCGTGGTCTGCATGAACAGGGGATGGGGAAGCTGTGACTCAGTCTCTTCGTCGGAGAATGTCGGCGGCATGAGAGGTGGAAGCCCTTTCAGCATCAGGGATGACAAGTTTTCCACAAACAGCGCCACTAATCTTACCGAATAATCAGAATCTGAGATGGGCCAAAGACAACTGTCTATAATGCTGGGCGTGAAAGAGGAGGAGGGGTGTAACTGCAAGGCACTCCGATGCTAAAGTAAGAAAACGAGCAAGAGAGCGAGCAAGAACAAAATATGGGTTTCTAGGTAAGAAATTGGATGTTTGACCCTCTCAAAAAGAGAGTTTTTATAAAGCCCCTAACACTTGGCCATTGGTCCCTATTTTCGGGGCGAGATAACCGTTTACCGAAGAATAGGTAACTGTCAAAAATAGCTGTTGAGACAGGCATACGTGCCCATAACTAGCTGTTGTGACGGGCAGGTACAGTCACGGGCACAAGCGTTTTATCTATTTCTAGATGGTGGAACCGTGCATGACAGGAAGAGACTGGCGGGGAAGAACGATGTGACCAAGGGTAAAAAGGTCAGTCTCCCTGTTGGAGGGGCAGAAAGGTAAACTTTCCCCCAAAGAGGTTGGACTTAGGCAATTGGGTTGTTCTGGGAGCATAAGTGGGTTGGGCCATGTATAGCCATTTGGCCAGTTCGAAATGATTTGTATTATTTTATTGATATTATTGAGGATGGCTAAAATTTTATATGAATTTCTCATTAATTTTTAATTATTTAAATAGTAGAAATAATGAAAATTTTAATTTTGAGGAAGAAATTAGAATTTTAATTAAAATTGAGAAAAATAGATAGAAATAGTGAGATATGATATTTTTTTAAATTTCAATAAAATACAAAAATTGGAGCTGTAGTAAAAAGATATACTATCATGAAGGGTTTGAGGACAATTCCCCTTCTTTTGGGTTGGAATAAGAGACCCATTACGAATAGTTTATTACTGAGTTCAGCTGCAATCCCTTCTTTCCTCTATATTCTTATCATTATTTCTCTCGCTCAGCTTATTAAAAAAATTATTTCTCTTCCACATAAAAGTCTCTTAAAATAAAGAAATCATATCAAAGACACGTGCATTGAGTTAACGTTAACATTTCTAACTTTTCAAGTTCTCATGTTAATTGTGAGCTATACCCAAGGATACAATGACACTACTAAGGAGAAATCAAACATAGTATAAACAGAAAAACAGAAAAATAAAATAATACATCATAAGATCTAGAATTAAATATTAGCTTGTTCCTGTCCTCCCCCGAAACAACATTTTTCATCTCTCCCTCTTCTTCTTTTCGGGTCAATCTCCAATGGTGAATGAAGTAACGAATGAAAAACAGCACAATCACGACAATGACATCCATTTGCCGAAACCGTTTTCGCCTGAATTGTTTTCTCCTAGTTTCCCAAAATATCTACCGTACATTTTTGGCACACCTTTTGGAGGGATATCCATAAAATGTTGAAGACGGAGTGGATAGTGGAGTAAAGAGAGAGATGGCCAAAGAGACAGTATATGATAATTTTTTGATGGTTGAATCTCAAATTTTATAGAGAAAGAAAGAAGAGAGAATGGAGGGAAAGAAGAGAGTATATGAGAATGGTGGAAATAGTAGATGCTTTACCTAGTTTATCTCTCCACCAATCAAAATAATCACACCTTGTTCCTCATTCATATACTCCTAATTATAAAAATATTCTTCAATTATCCTATTATTGAAACATCCTTAAATATGTTGGTCAGAATGAATATCAAACTCATACTATAAATTGATAGTTCGTTGTAAATCACTATCATCATAAAAATACATGCAGTTGGCAGTATCTTTCAAAATGTGAAGATTCTAAGTAGAATCTACTATTATAAATTAGCCAAAATAAATTGTGGTCCTTTATGTACGTTACTCCATTTTGATTTGAATTGAGTAGATTAAATTATTTATTTCTATTTCATATAGCACTCACTTATATATGTCGATGAAAAAATTAAATAGAATAAATTATTATTATTATTTTCTTTTCATATCAATATGTTCACATCAATCTTTTCCAAAAATAGTATGGGATTAAGAGAAAACGTGAAGATGCAATGTTGTTCTTGTGATAGATAAAATTGCAACTCTATTTTTTCTATGTGCTACTTTATAGCACCAAAAACTATAAATATTGTTAATTATATAAACAAGTTAATGACATTTTTACTCATATTATATTATTAATAAATTATATATTTAAAAAGAATAATAAACATATTAAAAGTTTTATATAGAACTAATCAACAATTAAAATTTTCAAAATAATTTCATAACTAATAATCTAATATAACACAATACTAATATGATTACAGGTACACACTAGTAACTATACGAAAAGAAAATATTATAGTTTAAACAGTATTTTATTTAAACACAAATCCAATTTATTGTTTGATTTTTAGAGTGCTTTAGTGGCCCGATACTTTGCATTAGGGCTTGGATAGGGAATTATCTGACCATTGTCCAATGTTATTGAAATAAAGTGTGCAAGACTGATGACCTAAACCTTTTAAGATGTTGAAATGTTGGAGAGAAATTGATGTGCATAACAAGATGGTTAAAGAGTTACAAGGAGGTTTAAACATTGAAGGATGAAGAGGTTATAAGTAGGGTCTTAGGGAGTGGCATATAAATCATTGTTACAATCTAGGAGAAAAATCAAAGAGGTCAAAGAGGAAATAAAAAGTTAGAATTAAAAGGAGAATAATCTTAACTATCAGTTTCAAAATTTGAGATGTTGAGGGAATGCAACTCCAAGCTTTCTCAACTATCATCCTTATATAATAGCATCCTTCATAAAAGATCAAAATAAAAATAGATAAAAGAGGATGGCGTAAATTCTAAATTCTTCCATAGTGTAGCACCCCAAAATGTATCCTTTCATTTTGACTGTAACTGGTTTATGTTTTTGTATTTTTGCATATCATGGCATTGGCTCTTGAGACATGAGATCAAGGTGTTTCTATCGCTGAAGGTTTTCTTTTATTGTAAGTTTTTAAGCAGCAAGCATCAGAGGCTTCACCAGTCATCTTGCTTGACAATCGGATACCATATTTTATTTTTCACCAGGTTATTTTAAGCACACGAGACAATTCATAAGTTATTTCAAAAAAATTTACGGATACAATATCAAAAGGCAAGTTTCATATGCTTAATGTGTCTCATAACGGGTGGCAAAAGAAGATTATGCAAGATTCCCTCCAAAAGACGCCAAAATTCAATTTTTCCTTGTGTTAATCGATTAACACATTTTCACTAGCAAATGGTTAATCGATTAACCAAGGCGCAATTTTTCCAAATGCTTTAAATTTCAGCACTGCAGAATTTTAAATCATTTTCAACCCTTGATCTTAGATGTGCATCATTAGAAGGATCTAGAATTGAGTCATTTTGATCATTTCCCTCCAAATTCTCATTTCTAATTCTACTCCTAATTTCCCTTTCTCACACTAATCCATACTCTAAACCATATTTCAATTCCAAACCTAGTGGTTATTAATCCATTTCCCTCCCAATTTCACACTCATTCACTCTCATTTTTCATGTCAATTTCAGAATTTACTCCCAATTCTCTCTCACTTTTTTTCATTCTCCATCGTCATGTTCAACCTTTCACCAAAGCTCCACATCCATTGATTGGTGATGATCATGTTTTGTTGATACAATTGGTGTTTACTTGCTGTAATATGATTTGATTTTCGTACATAATTGATTGCTCACTGTTTTGGATGGTTGCATAAGTGTTTTGCTGCTGAAAAGTACTTTTTAAACTTGATTTTCTGCTACTGGAATAGAGTTAATCGATTAACCCGTTACAGTTAAAAACTGGTTAATCGATTAACTAGTGTGAATTTTCTAATTTTTGTGTTGTTAATCGATTAACCAATTTTGAACTGTAAATGGTTAATCGATTAACACTAATGCATAATGTGATTTTTATGCATTTTCAAGCTTGCTTTGATTCCTTTCCATTTTTAATCTTCATGGATTGATACTATGGATATATGTGGATTGTCTTTGAGTTCTTTTGCTTCACACGATGGTTTGATTATAATTCTTCGACACGCGACTTTTGGCTTTACATTTATGAACGTGTGAGATTGTTGTGTTGTCTTGATGTTATGATCATGTTGCATGCTCACTTGTATCATGTCATTTGTTGATCATTGATGTTCACCTTGTTGGATTTATGTTACATGCACGTTGTTTGCTTTCTTTCCATATCTTGCATGATTGTTTGAATTGTTTAATTGATGTGAAATACATGTTGTTCTTATTAAATATTTGGTTGTGAGATCTTGTTGGATGCTTGTGCTAACTTGTTATACATCCTCATTTGTGATCATTGCTTGCTTAAGATGTTGCTCTATGATTAATGCATGCTTGCTGCCTGGATTTTTACACCTGCTATTTTGGAGTTTCACATGCTGTTAAATGTGCACCTATGCTGCCTGCTACTTTTTACACCTGTTATATGCTGAAACATGTGCTATTAAAATTTGTCTTGCTTGTGTACTGGATTTTATTGTTGTTTTATGCAGGAAGCGTTGTTGTAGCTGTTGTTTTTGCCTTGTCTTCTTGTTTTTGGCTTATATTTGCATGCCCTTTTAGGGCTTCCTAGTCCAACTTAATTTTTGATTAAACTTGGAGTATGATAGACATTAAAAGTTTAATCCATGTATGATAACATTAGGTTAGTCCCTTTTAACCTCAACCTTATGTCCATCTTTTTCATGCTAACATTCATATCTAATTTCCTTTCGCATCCCGACCTTAGGGCCAATTTGCATGATAATGTTAAGACCTAGTTTCCCCTTAGACCTTATGTGTGTCTTTCTTTCATCTCATCTCAAAACAATTTCTAAGACACTTAATAAGGAAGATGAACATTGTACGCCACGAACCTTAAGCATATAGGGAATGATGAGTAAAGAGTCTTTCCTTATTTGTCTAGAGTGTTTAGTGTATGTTCCGTCTTGGGGTGATATGCGACGCATTCATTCCTATATCATAGTCTTTAGTGCAACGTGAATCTCAAACCAATTAATTCACTTATCTAAAACTCATAAAAAAACTTCAAACTTTTTATCCTTCGGGATTGTTGCAAATTCATTTTCAGAAAAGAGTGCGCTACTTTTCCATTCTATCGCAAACAAGCATCGACCCTAACTGCTAAAATGAGAACATAATGTCACTCATAAAAAAAGCTTAAGCAACATGTGATTTAGTTACCCAAACTACATTTTCTATGATTTCTCATACCATAAGAGAATATGTAGGCACAAGATGACGAAGTCTTGACGAGAACCCTTTTTCCTTTTTACCCGTAGTTAGCCGAACTATGGATGCTCTGATTTCTCATACCAGATGAGGATACATGGGCACAAGACAAATATTTCTTAATGAGCAACCTTCCCCCATCACCCGTAGTTTTCTGAACTATGTTGACTCTGACTTTCCCATTGCACGAGGGAATACATAGGCGTAGAGCGGCAAAGTTCTACCGAGTCTCCTTTTCTTTTCACTTTCCCATTTCTATTTAGCAGTAGCTTTTAGATAACACACCCTTTGATTAGATAACAAGCATGGACCCTGTTGAGTACAATGGACGTGAGGGGGGTGCTAATACCTTCCTCTTGTGTAACTGACTCCCGAACCCAAGATTTGGTTGCGATCACCTTATCTTCTCCTTTCTTTTAGGTTTTCTTCAAATGTTTCCTTTCCCTCTTTGGGATAAATAATGTTTGGTGGCGAATCTTCTGTTTTTCTCTGTCGGTTGTTTTTCGCAATTGCGACAGTTGGCGGCTCTACTAGGGATATCTGATTCCCTATGCGAGTCAATCCTAGAACTTTTCTGTTTTATTTCATTGGGTGCTTATATGTATGTTGTATCTTTTATACATTATATGTTGTATATTATTGCATTTTCATTTTACTGTTGCATATGATTATTGTTATCCTAGTATGCTACTATTGTTGTGCTATTAGATGGGTTGTTCCATGAGAGATAAGCCTACTACCCAGGCTTGAGTACACACTTAAGATTAGAGTGAAGAGTAGTGGGGACTTCCGTGCCGTCTGGCCATGTAAAGATCGCATAAAATTCATGTCCATATAAGGTTTTCTTGGGAGATGATATATCTTGTACGTTTGGTGCATATGATAGGGTGTTAACTTAGAGAGCTTATGACTTTGGAGACCGTTCATTGGAAAGTCAGTTGAGACCTCCTCAATTGATGGTGATGCCAAACTAGAAATGGTAAAAGTATCATCGTTTCTCGACCCGAGAGTCTCTGATACTGAGAGTCTTTGATCTTGTGTACTCTGGTTTTCTATCACCTCAGTGTTATGGTTTTCTGGATTTCTTATTAGAGCAGAGTTCATGTTCTATTCAGTCAATAGCACAACAACTTATCTTGAGCATTGGATACCTTGATCCCTTGTGTGCATCTGCATAATCATTTTGCATCTTAACATTGCATGTTTATGTACTTTCAAGTTCTTGTCTCGCCTTTGATTCCGGTTATCTGGTTTTCTATAGAGATGGAGGTTGACAGAAAGAAGATCATCGTATATAATTTCTCGTCACCAGGGTTGGGATCTCTTCTTGATCTGATTGGTATGGCTGATCTCGGTATTCTTGAAGTCTTCAGAAGAGATTATGGGAGGATTCTGAGTTTCGTCCGCAACATCACAAATTTTAAGTATAGATCCATTCATACTATGTTGCATTTATATGACCCACCTATGCGTTGTTTCACCTTCCCAATTTATTTGTTGGTCCCCAGTTTAGAAGAGTATGCTCATATCTTAGGAATCCCTGTCCAGGATGGAGCATCTTTCTTTTATTCTGAGGAGAGCCTAGATTTTGACAAGTTTGATACTGCTCTTTATTTGAGCAAATCTGTGTTAGTGGATAACTTTGTTAGAAAAGAAGGAGTCTCTAGATATACCTTGGCCTTATTGGTGGAGAAAGCTCATAAATATGCTAGTGAGGTTGTTGGCTTGTTTTCAATGCCATATTGGATTGTGTGTTTATGGTATTGTGTTGTTTCCCAATGCGTTGAACTTTATAGATATGAGTGTTGTTCATCTCTTTGTATCATACAATCTTGTGCCGACGCTCTTAGGAGATCTACACCATTCTGTGCATTACAAGAACAGGAAGAGAAGAGGAAACATAGTTTCTTGTTGTGCACGGATTTTACACAAGTGGTTTATGGATCATCTTCCTTATTCCGGAGTCTTCATTGATTACAGGAATTCCTCTGGATGGTCAAAAAGACTGATGGGCTTAACTAACAAAGATATTGTCTGGCTTAACTAAGATCTTCTTGGCAAGGAGACCATTTTAAATTGTGGTAGCTTCCCTAATGTACCTTTGATGGGAAGCAGAGGGGGAATTAACTACAACCCTTCTCTCGCCATCAGACAAATTGGATATGCTTTGAAGGGACTACCAAAAGCCGAAGATATTCAAAAGTCTTTGTATTTCACTAGTATAGCTGACCCTGATATTCTGAAGAGAGTTGTTGATGCGTGGGGTAAAATCCATAAGAAGGGGAATCTTTCTTTGGGTAAATATGATTGTAGAGCTTATGATCCTTATGTGGAATGAATCCAGAAAAGGGTTGAAGAAGTACTATTGCCTTTCTTTACTGAAGAACCTTTATATCCCTTGGTAATTGAGCATCCTACGACGATTGATATCCTGAAGTAAAACAAGCTTTGGGTAGAAAAGGAAGAACTGCTTAAAGAGAATGAGGAGTTGAAAAAGGAAATCAGTCAGCTGAAGCATGATCGAAGTGAAGCTGTCCACTTGGCCAAGGTGAAGACAGAAACATTAACTTAGAAGGAGAAGGAGTTGTCTGATGAGACTATGATAAGAGAGCGAGTTGGCCAAGACCTGAAGAATGCTAGTAGCCTCTTGAAGCATAGAAAGAAGGACTTAGACAAAGCTTATATGGAGATATCCAAATTCAAAGATCAGTGGAACGTTATAATAACATCCAACAAGAATATGGAAGATGATCTTCACAATCAAATTGATAAGTTGAAGGCGCAACTCAAGGTCAAAGAGAGAGAAGTTGTGGTAGAGTTATCCCGCAGATACACAAGTGAGCAGAAACTCCAAGAGACCTTATCATCTTTTGAAGAGCTCAAGGTTCGGGGATAGTTGAAGAAGCATAGGCAAGAAGAAGTCTTTAGATATGTTGCTTAGGAAGAGTATTTTCAGTTTCTGGGAGATGTCATACGCAGAAGAGACATCCTCATCCAAGAATTGATTGCAAGACCAGAGCATCCTGACACGAAGAAGCTTCTCAAGAAAGCCCAGACTTGGTGCAAGGAGGACAGTGGGTGGGGAGGGTTATCTTTAGTGGATGATATATCTGAATGGCTTATTTCGTTCTAGTATCTGATCATCACCATACTTGTTGGATGAGATCGCCAGTTTTTGTATTATCTTTCTTATCTATGGATTGTATATATTGACTTATTGTTGTACCCCAAAATTTAACCAACCGTTTCTTGTACTTGGCTGGTGTTTTCTTTGTATTTTTGCATTTCTGCATTGCATAACATTTGTTCTTGAGGCATGGGATCAAGGTTTTCCTGTGGCTCAGGGCTCATTTTTAGCGCAAGAGACTGAACAACGAGCATCAGAGGCTCCGGCATTTATTTTGCCCAGCGAACGATCGATTTTACTTTGTTTTACAGATTATTTTCAGCTCAAGAGGCAGCATTCAGGCTATATCAAGCATTCTCACAGTTGTAGTATCCAAGAGCAAGTTCCAGAGGCGTAACATAGCTCAAAATGGCAAGAAACGAGCAAATGGGCAGATTTCCCTCCAAAAGGCGCCAAAATTCAAAATTTAAAGGTGTTAATCGATTAACCAAATGATTAACCGATTAACCAAGGCAAACTTAGGCCAGATTTTTAATTTTTAAAGGTGTTAATCGGTTAACCCCTATGGTTAATCGATTAACTAGTGCAAATTTTGCCTCTGCACGTGAATTTTCAAGGCAAGCCACTTTGGGGTCCATTTTGATCACATATGAAATTGATTTTACACCTTGGGAAGGATCTAGAACCATTTCAAATTTTGGTTAATTTTCATTTCCCTCCAAATTCCCATTCCTAATTCCATTCCATGTTTTTACAAGCCAGATTCCAAACCTCATTTGGATCCTAACCTAAGGGGTATTTAATTGATTTTACTCCAAACCACACACATCAACTCTCATAATTTCACTCTCATTTTAGAATTCACTCTCACTCTCTCAATTTTTCTCTCAACTTTTCACTCCACAACCAAAATTTCACCAAAGCTCTTCATCTTAAATTCATTGATTCTCCATTGGAATCATTGAATTCTTGAGTTTAGCCTTCATCCTGTACTTCCATTATATTCAATTCATCATTGGAATTTTGTGCTAGTGTGGATCTGAACTTTGAAGTGGGTTTTGAAGAGCTTATTTGGATAATTCTTGCTTAATTTTGGTGGAGCATCACTTCTATTGCAAGAACTCAATTGGATCTTGAAGGAATTCCGGATTTCTCGCTTGGATCTATTCAATCGAAGTTGAATCAATAATTACCGAAGCAAATCTCCGCTTTGTAGGTTGGAATCCTAGATCTATTGTTGTTTCAAACTTATTTTGCAATCGTGTGGATTTTAATTTTTGATTGACTTTTGGTTGATTTGATCCGTGTGATTGGTGATCTTGTTGTTTTAATTTGTTTACATGTGGATTAGATCATTGTTTTATGGTTTAATTTCGTGCTTAATTGATTATGTGATCATTGGAGTGATTGGAGAAGTGATAAGTTGTTGAAAAGTGCTTTTGAGCCACTGTTTTCTGCTGCAGGCACAGTGTTAATCGGTTAACCCCTAGTGTTAACCGATTAACTTTCACGAATATTCAAATTTTCAAGCATTTTGCAATGGTTAATCGGTTAACCAATTGGTTAATCAATTAACTAATGCAAATATTCAAATTTTCCATCATTTTTAGGTGGTTAATCGATTAACCCTTGGTGTTAACCGATTAACACTGTGCCAGTAGGCCTGTTTTGCTGTTTTTCATGCTTGTTTCAGTATCATTTCACTTCGAATCTTCATAGATCATTATGATGCATTAGGAGTGAAATTTTTTAGATATATGTCGTTGTTCTTGATTGTTTAATCATGATTTCGTCGACATGCTTGTTTGTTTTCCACTTGAATGCATACTTTCGTAGTTGTTGTTCAAAGTGACGATGTTCATCTTTTGCATTTTGCGTTGCACTTTCATGTTTGCTTGCATGTTTTTATGTTTGCATCATTTGCATTCCACATTTGCATGCTTGAGGTTGAGATGTGTTTGTGGTGGTGTTTACCCTACACTTTGTTCCTCCCTCTCTTCATATTCATGTTGATTGTGCATTACATGTTTGCATACTTGCATTTTCTTATGCCCCTTCTTCTTTCTCCTTTGCCATGTTCCCTTAGGATCTCTAATCTCTTTTGTTCAAGAGAGGTTATGATAGACCTTAGGACTTAAACCATGCATGATAACATTAGGTAGAATACCCTTAACCCCAATCTTAGGATCATTTTGCATGCTAACATTAGGGTTAATTTAGTTTCCCCTTAGATGTGTCTTTTCTCTTCTCACCTTCAAACTCTTAAGACACTTAATAAAGAATAACAAGTGTTGTACGCTACGAGCCTTAAGCACATGGTAAATGATGAGTGAGGGGTCTCCTCTCGCTTGTCTAGAGTGTTTAGTGTACATCCCGTTTGGGGGCGATAGGTGACACATTCGTTCTCAAGTCATAGTCTCTAGTGCAACATGAGTTACAAACCCAACTCAATTCACTTCTTGTTTAAAAAACACAAACAAAACACTAAACCTTTTTATCCTTCAGGATTAATCGAAAACCATTTTCAGAAAAGATTGTTGTTAACTCTTGGTTCTACCGCAAACAGGCATCGTCCCTAACTGCTAGAACGGAGGTTTAACCCTACTCGGTTTAAAACACTTAACCAACCTGTGGTCGTGTCAGCCCGAACTACGTTTGCTCTGATTTCTCGTACCAGACGAGGATACGTAGGCACAAGATGGTGATGTCTTGGTGAGCAACCTTCCCCACCTTTCAGTCATATTTTTCCGAACTATGTTGACTCTAACTTTCCCATTGCACGAGGGAATATGTAGGCATAGAGCGGCGATGCTCTATCGAGTCTCTTTTCTTTTCTTTTGTCCTGTGAGCCTGTAGCTTAGATAGATAAACACACCCTTTGATTAGACATAAGCATGGATCTTGTCGAGTACGACGGATGTGAGGGGTGCTAATACCTTCCCCTTGTGTAACCAACTCTCGAATCCAGGACTTGGTTGCGATGACCTTCTCTTTTCCCTTTTTCGTTAGGTTTTCTCTGATCGTTTACTTTCCCTCGCTTTGGGGTAAATAACGAACAGTGGCAACTCTTTTGTTTTCCACCGGGTGTTTTTCGCAATTGCGACAACTGACGACTCTGCTGGGGAAGCGATGGTTCCCTATGCGAGTCAATCCTAGCGCTTGTCTGTTGTGTGTCTCTAGGGTGTTTATTTTTGTGCAATTTTTTTTATGTACATTATCTGTTGTACATTATTGCATTTGCGTTTTATTGTGTTGCTGTTGTACTGTGGGGTGGGTTGTTCCATTGAGAGATAAGCCCAATACCCAGGCTTGAGTATACACACAGAATTAGTGTGGAGAGTAGCGGGAGCTTGTGTGGCGTGTGGCCATGCAATAGCTCGTGCGAAATTCAAGTCCAGATGAGGTTTTTCTTTGGAAATATTCTATCATGCGTGTCTGGTGTAGTTGAGGGATTATTTACTTAGATAGACTAACAACTCTGGAGACCGTTCATTGGGAAGTCAGCTAAGTGAGGCTGCTTCAGTTGACTATGATGCCAAACAAGAAATGGTGAACGTATCATCATTTCTTGAAAGCCTGTGACGTTGACAACCTGCATAGGATGTCGCACCTTTCAAGACTAGAACCCACATGTGAGAGGGGATGGGTTTTGCAGGAAACTTGACCTTCAACCAACCAGGTTTTCTTGTCAGTGCGGAATTTTGGTCCTGAGTACTTTGTGTTTCTCAGTGTTCTGGTTTTCAGGGTTTTCTTATTAAAGCGGAGCTATGGTTGAATACAGTCAACGACATAGTAGCAAGTTTAAGCATTGGATACCTTGATCCCATGTGTGCATCTGCATAGTCATCCTACATTTAACATTGCATGTCTATATGTTCGAAAGGTTCTCGTCTTTCCCTTGATTCTGGTACTGATCTTCTATAGAGATGGAAGTAGACAGAAAAAGGATTGTTGTATACCAGTTTCCGACATCTAAGGTAGGAACTTTATTTGGTCTGATCTCCATGGCTGAGCCTGGCGTCTTTGGAACCTTCAGGAAAGATTTTACCTGATGTATGAGAAGCTTATTAGGATGTTCTTGTCCATCTCTGCTATTTTTGTTTATTGAAACTGGAATCAAGGGGGAGATCTCCCTGTAAATACATAGACATGTATGCATTTCGCATTTGCATTTCATTTGCATAACAGGTGTTCGAGGTTTGGTTTTGTGATCCTGATCCAGTTTTTCTTTTGAATTTCAGACATCAGCGGGTAGAGAAGACAGAAGATGACTATGGAGAAAATGCAAGTAGACTTGAGGGAAATCCAAAGCCAGTTAGGACAATTCATGGTGGACATGCAAGCCTTATGTCTGGATCAAAAGATGCTTAGGGAGGAGGTTCATCAACTGAAGACTCAGATGGGCCTGATCACAGAAGTGATAAGGAATGTGCTAAGAAAGGAGGGCGATCAGGTGCCTAAAGCTGCAGCAAAAATGGTTATTCCACCCTTACCGGTGGAATCTTTCCCAAGGCGTGGTCTGCCTCAAAGATCTTCTACACAGCCTGAGACTCCAGGATTTCTCCATCAGCAGCTACCTCTTGCTCCCCGAGACAATCTTAAGACTATGAGGTATGCTCAAAGGCCGAAGCATCCCAACAAAATCTTCGACCATATCCCTATGACTTATGCTCAGTTGTTGCAACTCTTGCTTCAGTTTTGATTGGTTGAGCTTCGGACTCTGGCTCCATTTACTGGTAAGCCACAACCAGCTATGATGCAAGTGCCCATTGTGATTTCCATTCATGGGCACCGGGGCATAATGTCGAGAACTGAAAATCTTTTAAGCACCAAGTTCAGGACTTAATTGATTCAAATATAGTTGAATTCGCGTCGGGAGGCGTAAGCGTACCAGGTGGTATCATTCCTGTTACTGCAGAAGAGATGGATATTCTGATTTTCTTCCTTGAAGTTGTATTGGGTCAGGAGTATGTCTTGCAATCTGAATCTCCATGCCCACAGTTGTTGCACGTTCCTAGGCCAAGCCTGAGGATGAAAGTACCTGAACAGAGGGAGTCCCGGATACCTCAGACTCAATCACCAGATGTTTCAACTGTTCAGAGTCAACGATCTTTTGGGTCTTTGCATCAGATATCATTTCCCCTCCAGAATCAACGGTTGTACCGTCATCAGTCGCGTCAGCACGCTCAACAAAGACCAAAGAAGCCAGAGAGGCATTTTACTCGGTTGCCAAGGTCATACAGCCAGATCTGATCAGAGGTGGATTGATAGTGCGAAAGGAGATTAATTCGGAGACTCCTCTGTATCTGCCAGGTTTTAATGTCAACGCCCGCAATGAGTACCATGCTAGGGCACATGGGCATTCAACCGAGGACTGTAAGGTTCTTAAAATCAAGGTTCAGATTCTGTTGGATTCCAATATGTTCTCCATCACACCTCAGGGTATCCAGATCAACAATCCTCCTTCATCCAGCCATGTGGGTACATCGGTTCATGGAATGGAAGAATTTACCGAGGGCATAGGTTCAGAATAGTACCAGACTGACTTCGACGAGCAATTTTGAAGATGGCTGATTTAGTAGCAAGTCAATATTTGAAAGTACGGTTCCCTGAAGTGGGCAATTTTTATTTTATCATGTCATTTCTTTGCATTTGTAGTTTCTTTTCTATTTAAGTGCAAATCTCATTTGTAAAACTTGTTTGTTTTCAATCGATAATGATAATGAAATGAATATGCAGGTTTTTGATTAAATCCATTTGTGTTCACTCAATGTTTCATTTATGTCAAACGCTTGTTTAAGCGGAATCCGAGGGAGGATGACGAAGTTGAAAGACGCGCAAGCTTCCTTTTGTATGATTTTGAATAAAACCTGCTGATGATGTACATGCATTGATTCAAATTCCTAAAAACCAGAGATATAAGGATGATAATCCCTTGTCAACCCCTTTGAGCCTAGTAGTAGGAGTTTCTTTCTGAAAACGAAAAAACCCTCAATCTTAACCAGGAGCAGGGTAGGTGTCAGTTAATTTGGCCAAGCGTCCAAATCGCAAGAGGAGTGTTCCCGTTCGAGGATCAATCACACCTGCAGAGGTCGTGCCTAAAAAACTGTAGTGGTTATCCATTACCGACCAAGGACTGAAATAATCACAGTCCCTTCAACACGTCAGACAAGCCGATGTCACATGATTTGTTCCGATAAAAAATAAAAAAAAAGAGAAAAAAAAGGGGTTAAAAGAAAAAGCCTGCTAAGTTGAATCTTGAAAGCAAGCGACTTAGGCAAAAATGAGAGCATCCCGCTGGATTTCGAAATCATAAGAAACTCAAAAGAGTTAGTCCAGGCAAAAATTAGGGAATAAAAGCAGAAAAGAGAAAAGGATTACAAAAAGAAAATCCTCGAGGAAAAACAAGTTGTGCGACTCCAGGCACCAAAGACAAAAAAGTGAGTGACTGTTACTCCAAAAACTTGTGGTTTTCTGAACCCTCACTCCTGTCATTCAACCTTTGAAAGGTGAGCGCTTGTGTCGAATTAGCTTAACGTAGGATTCGAGAACATCAAGGAGAATGGGTGGGTTAAAATAAACTTTGAGCCTTATATCCTTTCTTTCAAACCGTGAACCTGGCCATGTTACAACCTTCAAAAGACCTAATTGAAGCAGGTTTGTTTCGAAAGCATACTTCGGTAAAGATCACATTGAAACTGACTCCTAAAAGGGTTCTTCTTACCATGTTGGTACTAAGGTTGACATTCTGATAAGTGATTCGTTCGCTATATGTCACAATTTTTTCATTTTCCAGTGAACATACTTGGATTTCAAAACTGTAATATGCATTGCATTAATATATCTTTTGTGCAGAATAATTTGTTTTACTTGTGAGAAAGCACTTGACATCAGGAAAGGTTCCACAGTGGAAAGTTTGATCAGGATAGAATGCATAACGCCTGAGTATTCCGTTGAACCGGGGCAAGCTATATCAAATGATCATATCATGGGAGTCAGCCATTCGAAGGCCAGTCAATTAGGGGAAAAGCCATTGCAAGGCTGGGGCAGGCCACTCTAAGATCCTGAGAGCTATTCTTATCCAGAAGACAATTAATCTGAAACATCTCTTCCGGGTTCAAAATGCTGAAGCCGTTCATGCCAAATCATCAAGGTACAGAAATTTCAGGTTTCCTTTCAAGGAAGGTTTTACAGAGATCCCACAGGCTGGGGCCAAATTGGAAACAAAGGAATTGTTCATCTCTATATCTTCAGAGTTTATCCGAGTTGGTTAACCAGGGACGAATCCTTTCATGGTACAATTCTGGGGCAAGCCATCTCGAGGTCGTCTCATGGCAAGCTTTTCTTTTCAAGATGAATTGTCCCAAAGATTAGACTGGGGCAAGTTGAACTACACTGGGGTAATTACTCAAGCCAGTTCATTCTAATCAACCAGAGTTTGAGTATCAGGGAATCGTGCCATCACCCCGTCAAATAACCTTAACCTTCTGAAAAGGCCTTGTTGGTGTTGGATTGTAATTCCACCACCTGAAGCCTGTTACTTGTCAGAACCTGGTAACCAAATCAACTTCTAAAGCCCAGTTCTCGTCTGGCAAACCTTCAAACCAGTCCTTGTCTGGTCAACCCTTCAGTAAGTACCGATTCCTTCCTGGTACACGCCAGCTATTTCAACCAGTTCTCGCCTGGTCTTCCTTTTTGTAGCCTACTGTTTAACCAGTCCCCGTCTTGTAAACATGGTTTCAAAGTCCAGTTCTTGTCTGGCAAACCAGAAATCAGTTCCCGTCTGACACCTAAGATTAAAAGTCAGTTCTCGTCTGACGAATTAACCTTTTCCACCAGTTCTCGCCTGGTAGTCAGTTCTCGTCTGACCTGTTTTTAGAATCTAGTTATCGCCTGGTAGTCAGTTCTTGTCTAAGCTATTTTTCAGAAACCAGTTCTCTCCTGGTAGTCAGTTCTCGTTTGACCTGTTTTCAGAACCCAGTTCTCGCCTGGTAGTTAGTTCTCATCTGACCTGTTTTTAGAATCCAGTTCTCGCCTAGTAGTTAGTTCTCGTCTGACCTGTTTTTCATAAACCCGTTCTCGCCTGGTAGTCAGTTCTTGTCTGACCTTTTTTCAGATCCCAGTTATCGCCTGGTAGTTAGTTCTCGTCTGACCTGTTTTTCAGAAACCAGTTCTCTCCTGGTAGTCAGTTCTCGTCTGACCTGTTTTTCAGAAACCAGTTCTCGCCAGGTAGTCAGTTCTCGTCTGACCTGTTTTCAGAAACCAGTTTTCGCCTGGTAGTTAGTTCTCGTCTAACGTGTTTTCATAACCCAATTCTTACCTGGTAGTTAGTTCTCGTCTGACTTCTTTGTAGAATCCAGTTCTCACCTGGTAGTTAGTTCTCGTCTGACCTGTTTTTAGAATCTAGTTCTCGCTTGGTAGTCAGTTCTCGTCTGACCTGTTTTTAGAATCCAGTTCTCTCCTGGTAGTCAGTTCTCGTCTGACTTGTTTTTCAGAAACCAGTTCTCGCCTAATAGTCGGTTCTCGTTTGAACTACTTTCAGAACCCAGTTCTCGCCTGGTAGTTAGTTCTCGTCTGACTTGTTTGTAAAACCCAGTTATCGTCTGACCTATTTTTTCAGAAACCAGTTCTCTCCTGATAGTCCGTTCTTGTCTGACTGGTTTTGTGAACTCCAGTTCTCGCCTGACTTGTTTTGTAGAACCCAGTGTTCGTCTGGTAGTCAGTTCTCGCCTAGCTCATCTTTTCAAAGTCCAGTTCTTGTTTGGAAAACCTTTTCTTTAAAGGAATCAGTTCTCGGTTGGTAGTCAGTGAAGGTGAGAAAATACTTAGAAGGGGGGTTGAATAAGTTTAGAGAAAATATTATGGCAATAAAAACTCAAAGATTTTTATCCTGGTTCGTTGAACTCAACTACTCCAGTCCACCCTATCAAGAGTGATTTGCCTTTCTCCACAAGGACTTAATCCAATATTAATCAAACTGATTACAATAGCAAGCACTAAGAACAATTATTCTTAGTCTTCTTAAGAACAACTGATCACAACTGGATCTTCTTAAGGACTTTTACAGTTAAATGTAAGAATAAACAAGTGTTTAGATGCTTCTAAGAAAGCTATATCACAACTGTGATTTTACACTTAAGTTTTAAGAACAATGAAATAAATTCAGCAAAGAGAATAAATTGTATGAGAGCTTATAATGAATTTCTTTCAATAATTCCGTCAACTGAAGAAGAGTGTTGGAGTCTTGCTTTTATAGGCACAGAAGTCCAAGTAGTTTTCACGTTGAAGGCTGTGTACTGAAAAGGGATGTAGCCTTTTTGTCTTCACATCACATGACCTTTCCTAGAAGTAGAATGTATAGAGAAATCCTTTTTGTCTGTGTTCTTGTGTCTAGCATAAATGAGGAATGAGTCATTTGGCCAAACCAACGGACATAACTTTGAATTCTTCTTCAACAAGTTTCTAATACTTCAGCAGATAACATCAGAGCCTTGAGTGATCAGAGTCTTTGATGTTCATCAGAGTTTACTGAATCAGAGCATTGCAGCAAGTGTGCTTTCAGCGTGTAATTTCATTTGAGCAGAGTTTTATGAATCAGATTCTCAGTACTGGCAGCGTAGTACTATCAGAGTCTTCTGAAATAAACTAAGCTAGAAACTCTTCATACAAAATCTTCAATGCTTCAAATGCTTCTGTAGCTTCTGCTTTAGAATCTTCTGTAGGCAGCGCTCAAAATCTTCTAAGAGATACTTCTGACGCTTCAGAGCCTTACATATTTTCATGTTCAGATCTAATTTGCTTTCAAAATAATATTCACTTTAATATCTGCAACACAGAATACTTGAACAAATTTTAGAGTACATAATTTCTTAATACAAAATTTCGTAAGAGTTATCATCAAAACCTAGAGATATAATTAAGAACCAATCTGTGTTCTAACAATCTCCCCCTTTTTGATGATGACAAAAACATAAGAAATTTTGTTCAATAAAAATATAATTATAACTCCCCCTGAGATTATGAATCTCCCCCTAAATTGAATACTTAGAAGAAATAGAAACTTCCCTTTTTGCATGAGTATTCTTTTCAGAATCAGAGCCTGATTATTCCAAAAAATCTTGACTTGGAAGGATGTTTCAGAATCAGAGCCTGATTGGTTAAACTTGATCTGGGGGGTCTCAGAGTTACTTTTAAAGAATTTGTCAGATTTTTCAAATGTTCTAAAATACTAAGAGTTCACGTTAGTTATAATTGATATGTCTGAATTTCATTTAGGTAGAGTTTATTTGAACAGTCAGATCCATTTTCTCCCTTTTTTTGTCATAATCAAAAAGTAAAACTTTTAAAGGCAATTAAAAGGAAATACTGAAAAGATACATTCAAGTAGAGAAAACAACAGAGTCATTCAATCATTCAGATTCAAAGTGACAAATCATCAGATAAGAAATTTAAGTACATGTGCACAAACATCAGATACAGAAAAACATAAAACTAGGTTTGCTTGGACAGAATCATCTTCAGAAGTTGAGCAATCTCAGATGAGGATTCTTCTTGCTTTGTCATCCATTTTGCCAGGTTCTCATTCTTCTGATCTTGTTGAGCCATCCATGACTTGATTTCAGATTGCCCAGCTTCCAATACTGCAATCTTATCTTCTAAATCTGGATTCTCTTTCTTGATCTCAGATGAAGAAGGTGGGGCAGATTCTGATACTGGTGCAGAGTCAATTTCCATTGGAGATGCAGAGTCTGGAGCTTCAGATGCAGAGGGTTGGTTTACAATTGTTAGAGCCAATGGATTTTCTTCAGAAGCAAATTCTGCAAAAGCCTCTATAGCAGATACTCCAGAAGATGAAGGTAAATCTTCAAGAAGTAAAGGTGCAGATCTTTTCATATTCCATATCATGCTTCTGACAGTCTCAAGAAATCTGAGCTTCGCATCATCAGAACAAACATTCTTCAGATTTGAGGCAGTAATATTGAATCTTGTAATAAATCTATTCCAGATAGCATCAGATTCATTTGCGTCCATGGTTGACAAGCATCTCTTCTTTACAGAGCCTAAATTCATCTTTATCTCTTTCAGAAAATTAGCAAATAAAGTATCAATGTTTAGCCTAGTTGTTGGTTTGAGAAGGGTTTCCAAAGTGAATGGCTTGGGTTGAGGTGGAGATGGTATGGTAAATTTTGGAATGATGATCAGAGGACGAGGCTAGAAAGGAAGAGATGGATGGTCAGATGAAGTGGTAGTTTTGGATCTGGATAAGGCATGAACCAGAGATGGTTTTACACGTGATGAAGAGGGAACAACATCAAATGTAATGGAAGTGAATGGAATGAAAACAGATTTATCAGAAAATAGAGGTTCTGATGAACTGATATCTGGCAATTCTTTTAAGTAGGTTTGAAGAACAAATGGTAAAATAGTGGAAGACTTAGGTTTAAATGGAGCGATAGAGTCAGATGGTTCAATTCTGGTATAAAAGTGTTTAATCTTTAGACCAGAAGGAAGGGGATCAGAGGGATGTTGTTTAAAGGAAGCAACTGAAACAAACTCAGATGTCCTAGGTTTTGGAATGGGTTCAGGAATGAGAGTTTCAGATGAAATAGGTGGATCAGATTGTTTAGATTCAAATTCTCTGAGAGAAGGAGGTAAAATGACATCTAGATGGACATCAGATTCAGAGGAATCAGATGAGGTGGTTGGGGTACAAGATGTAGATGATACTTCAAATACAGTCTTGAGAGGTTGAATATCCAGAATCTCAGAGTCAGGTATATTTGATGCAATAGGATTGGATGGTTCTGGTTGAGGATCAGAAGGTTTGGATGTTAGTGGTTCATATACAACTGGTTCAGATGCAACTTGTTCAGATGCAAAAGTTTCAGATGCAACTGGGTTAGATTGAATGGGTTCAGATGCAACTGGTTGTTGAATTTCATGTTGTTGTTGTGTTGTAGGTTGTTCTGTTGGTTTTGTTTGTGGTTCTGATTGTGGAATATCAGATGATTTTGGTGGTTCAGAGGTTTGAGATGGAGCAGGAATAGTTTGATTTTGAGTGGGAGGAGGTTCAGACATAGAACTAATTGTTTATACATTTATAGAAATTTTATAAAGAGAAGTTAAAGATGTTTTAGTACCTTTTGTCTTGATGCGCTTGGTGGGAACAGAGGGAACTTCTCCAGAAGCTTTTCTCTTGATTTGCTTCTGTGGTTTTTCAGCAACTCTCTGTTTCTTCTGAGCATCAGCTTCGTCTACCTCTAATTATCTTCTTTTTCTCATGTTCTCCTCATACACATCTGAAATAGGTTCTCTAGCACGAATCAGAATATCTGCAGGAATAGGTGTTCCATCTGCCTTGCACATTTCAATATACCTAAGAATAATATCCATAGGTTCTTCAGCACCAAAGATTGGAAAGTCTTGAACAGGAATCCTTCTCTGACTAACTTCAGTAACATTCAGCTTCTTTGGAGCAGTTGTGAGTTCATCCACAACTTTTAGCCTCTGAAGACTCTTTCCATTTAGGGGTTTACCAACTATTGTCTCAAGCTCTTCTTTAACTCCAGTTTCATAAAGAGCAGCTACCAGACCATTCTCTGTCAGAATGTCTGAGATCAATCTTCCAAAAGGAATCCACGTCCTGATCTTCTGTCCCTTAGACTTAATGGATTCTCTGGATGCATTAATGTGATTCCACAGATGCATGAACAGAATGTAAGGAAAATCTACTTTGGTACTTTGACTTAAGCAGTACATGAAATAGAGTTGTTCATTATTCACATAATCTGGAGAATTTGTGGATTTTCTGTGATTGATGCATCCCAGAAAAATCTTTTCCCATATTTTGTAGTCAGGTTTCAGATTCTTAAATTTGTTGGAGGCCTGTCCAGATGCAATAACTTCCTTATAAACTTCTTCCATGTCAACACGCCCAGCTGGCAGATGACAAACTCCATCAGTTTCCTCATACCCTTTGAGTTTTCTGATGAGATCTTCAGTGATTATGATTTATTTTCCCATAACAGAAGAGAGGATGAACTTTGGGTAAACAGATGCATGTATCCAAAATTCCTTTACTAAGTGTGGATACACTGGTCCAAATAATCTGTCAAAATACTTAACCCAACCTTGTGCATCAATAATAGAACACAAATCAAACCCATTTTCAGCCAGAGAATCAAATTCCACCATTGATTCACAAAGAACTTCAAGCTTATCAACAGGAGTTAATAAAGTTCTCTCATGTTCCTTGAAGGGAGTAGCACCCATGTTTGATGACGCAACTGCAGCCATTGATGATTGAAACTGAGCTGATGTTGAGGATGATGTTGCCATTGTTGAAGATGAAGAAGATTTGGATGAAGGTTTAGGGTTTTGATGGAGGCCAAATAGCAAACAAAAATGCATATATTGTTTGTGAAGTGAAAATTGTGAAACGGTGTGATTTGTGATATTTATAGAGAGAAGATTAGGGCACACAAACAGACACATTCAGCATGTTCACTCATAGCAATTAATAGCATTTAATGAAAAGAATAAAAATCATTTCAAAGCATTAATTGATTCTGACAATTTGGGGGGGGGGGGGACCAAGATTTTAACTATTCAAACAATACCTCAAATGTCTCTTCAGTATTGTGCATGCCATCTTTTCAGATTCAGAGTGACACGTGTTTACTTGCATGTGCTTCTAAATTCTCTTTGAGAAATGAAACGTTAGCCAACGTTCAGATCCTTTGAGATTGGTTAGTTCAGATACACACAAATAATAATAATTCAAGAAATCAAATAAATAACAGATGAAATACTTCAGAGTTTTAAACATTTTGCATCTGAGAAATTTGCTTCTGATAAATATCATTCGAACAAAAATCCATACCAACATTTTTCAGAATAAACTTAAACCTATCTTCAGCAAGGGGTTTTGTGAAAATATCAGCCCACTGATGATCTGTATCAACAAAGGCTAAGTTTATAATACCCTTCTGAATATAGTCTCTGATGAAATGATGTTTAATTTCTATATGTTTTGCCTTAGAGTGTAAAATAGGGTTTTTAGACAAACATATAGCAGAAGTATTATCACAGAATATAGAAATATTACTCTCAAAGATCTGATAGTCTTCTAGTTGACTTTTCATCCAGAGCATCTGCGTGCTACATCCAGCAGCAGCAATATATTCTGCCTCTGTAGTTGATAGCGCAATTGTAGGTTGCTTCTTGCTGTACCAGGAGATTAAATTTCTTCCTAGAAATTGACAACTTCCAGAAGTACTTTTTCTTTCCACTTTGTCTCCAGCGTAATCAGCATCACAGAATCCAACTAATTTAAAATCATCAGATTTTCTGTAACACAAACCCACATTAGAAGTACCTTTCAGATACCTTAGAATCCTCTTAACAACTGTTAAGTGTGATTCTCTAGGATCTGATTGGAATCTTGCACACAAGCATACACTGAATAAAATGTCAGGTCTAGAAGCAGTTAAGTAGAGAAGAGATCCTATCATACCTCTGTAGAGTTTCTGATCAACTTTCTTACTTACCTCTTCCTTACCAAGAGTACTTGTTTGATGCATAGGGGTCTTTGCCATCTTACTATCAGTCGTGTTAAACTTCTTCAGAAGCTCTTTAACATATTTGGTCTGATGAATGTAAGTGCAATCTGGAGTCTAGTTTACTTGAATTCCCAGAAAGAATCTCAATTCTCCCATCATGCTCATTCCAAATTCAGCCTGCATACATTGAGCAAACTCCTTTCCCAGCATAACATTGGTAGATCCAAATATAATATCATCCACATATATTTGACAAATTAAAAGATCTTTCTTGAATGTTTTACTGAAAAGGGTTGTGTCCACTTTGCCTCTAATGAAATTTTTCTCCAGAAGAAAATTGCTTAATCTCTCATACCAAGCTCTGGGAGCTTGTTTTAAACCATAAAGAGATTTCTTTAGTTTAAAAACATGTTCTGGAAATTTTTCACTTTCAAAACCAGAAGGTTGGTGAACATAAACTTCTTCTTCTATAATTCCATTTAGAAAGGCACTCTTAACATCCATCTGATATAGAGTGATGTTATTTTGTGCAGCAAAAGAAATAAGTAAACGAATAGACTCTAACCTGGCTACAGGAGCATAAGTCTTTGTATAATCAATTCCTTCTTGCTGGCTATAACCTTGAGCAACAAGCCTTTCTATGTTTCTTTCAACTTCTCCTTTTTCATTCAACTTATTTCGGAAGACCCATTTAGTTCCAATTATGTTGAATCCTTTTGGTCTTGGAACCAAATCCCAAACGTCATTTCTTGTGAACTGATTGAGCTCTTCTTACATGGCAATTATCCAGTCATTGTCTTGCAGAGCTTCATCCACAGAAGTTGGTTCAATAACTGACACCAATCCAAATAATGACGCTTCAGAAGATCTGAGGAAGGATCTTGTTCTTATTGGGTCATCTTTCTTTCCAATGATCACATCCTCTGGGTGAGAGGCCTTGATTCTGGAAGATGATCCTCTAACAATTGATTCTTCAGAAATATTTAAGTTGTTCATTTGAGAAGCTAAAGGAATTGCATTTGGCGTTGCTTCTGGTTCCTTCACTTGAGCTTTTTCTGCCTCTGAGCCTTCAGAGTCTGTGAGAATTACTTCTCTATCTGCAGAACTTTCAAACTGCTTTGACTTTTCAATGCCAAGCTTATCATCAAATCTAACATGTATAGATTCTTCCACAATATGTGTTTCAGTATTGTATAATCTGTAGCCTTTAGAGCGTTCAGAATACCCAAGCATGAAACACTTCTGTGCTTTAGAATTAAACTTGTTAAGATTCTCTTTAGTGTTCATCATATAACAAATACATCCAAAAGGATGAAAATAAGAAATGTTGGGCTTTCTGTTCCTCCACAATTCATAGGGAGTCTTTTCCAGAAGAGGTCTTACAGACACTCTGTTCTGAATGTAACAAGCTGTGTTTATTGCTTCTGCCCAAAAATGTTTTGCCAGATTAGTCTCGTTGATCATGGTTCTGGCCATTTCTTGCAAAGTTCTATTTTTCATCTCTATAACTCCATTCTGTTGTGGAGTTCTAGGGCAGGAGAAATCATGAGCAATGCCATTTTCATTAAAATGTTTTTCAAAATATTTGTTTTCAAATTCACCACCATGATCACTTCTGACTTTAATAATTTTAAAATCTTTTTCATTCTGGACTTGTTTGCAGAAGTCAAAGAACACATAATGTGACTCATCCTTGTGTTTTAGGAACTTTACCCATGTCCATCTGCTATAGTCATCAACAATGACTAATCCATACTTCTTGCCTTTGATGGATGCAATTTTCACTGGTCCAAACAGATCAATGTGAAGTAATTCTAATGGTCTTGAAGTTGAAACAACATTTTTTGATTTAAAAGAAGATTTTGAAATTTTTCCTTTTTGACATGCTTCACAAAGAGCATCTGAGTTGAACTTCAACTTAGGAAGTCCTCTGACCAGATTGAGTTTATTAATCTGAGATATACGTCTCATATTAATATGCCCCAATCTTTTGTGCCAGACCCATTGCTCATCATTAACATACAAAAGGCATTTAACATTTTGAACCTTAAGTTCTGAAAGATTGATTTTGTAAATGTTGTTCTTCCTCTTTCCATTAAACAGGATTGAGCCATCCTTCTGACTAACAGCTTTGCAACATTGTTGGTTAAAGATTATGTCATACCATTGTCACTTAATTGACTTATGGACAATAGATTATGCTTTAATCCTTCTACAAGAAAAAAATTAGATATAGAGGGAAGGTTACCATTTCCAATAGTATCAGAGCCAATAATCTTACCCTTCTGATTCCCTCCAAACTTTACTTCTCCTCCAGATTTAAGCTCCAAGCTTTAGAACATAAACCTTTCTCCCGTCATGTGACGTGAGCAGCCAGAGTCCAGGTACCATGACTGGCGTCTTGACTTTTCTGCTAAATACATCTGCAACAGGGATTATCTTATCCTTAGCTACCCAGATCTTTTTGGGTCCTTTTGGGTTAGTTGCCTTGAAAGTTTGTCTGAACTTCTGTCTTTTTACAACAGTTTTGTTCGGACTGACTTTTGGCTTAAACACAGGAACGTTCTGATTAGAACGTGTGTATTTGATATCATTTAGATGACCAAACTTGAAATGAGAGTATAAGGGAGTTTTCTTAATTATAAGTTTATCAATAGGCATTGGATTTAAATCCTTTCCAGAGGAAGATTCATATCCAATTCCTTTCCTGTTGTTTCTGCTAACTCCATAGATCATTGAAGCCATCTTGCTTCTATCTATGCTTTTAGCTAGAAACCTATGAAATCTGAAGTCATATTCTTCTAAAATGTTTTTGCATTTAGACTTAGTTTCAGACTCAGAGTCTTGTTGAGCTTTTTCAAAATTAGTTTTCATTTTTAAATTGTTTTCTTTTAGCTCAGCAACTTCTGACTTTAACAGATTATTCTCATATTCAATATTGCATTTAAGCTTCTTGCATTTGAGCTTAATCTGGTTATAGTTTTTCAGGACTTCTGATAAGACTTTAATAAGCTCTTCCCTAGTGAGATTAGAAAGTACCTCTTCTGAGTCAGATTCAAAATCAGACTCAGATCCAGATGATCCTTCACTCTGATCTTCCACGCCTGCCATCAGAGCCATGTTGGCGCATTCATCTTCAGATTCTGATGAGGATCCAGATTCATCTGAATCATCCCATGTTGCCATTAGAACCTTCTTCTTATGCTCAGGATTTCTTCTAGGCTTTTCTTTCTGAAGCTTTGGACATTCATTTTTGTAATGACCAGGTTGTTTGCATTCAAAACAAACAATTTCCTTCTTTCCAGATCTTTTTGGTCCAGAGGACTCCTTGCGCTGATCTGACTTCTTGAAGTTCTTGAACTTCCTCTGTTTGTGCTTCCAAAGTCTGTTGATTCTTCTGGACAGCAAGGACAGTTCATCTTCTTCTTCAGAAGAAGATTCTTCATAACTCTCTTCTAACACCTGCAAAGCTTTCACAGATTTGTTAGATTTTAAGGCAATTGACTTATCTTTCTTTTGAGGCTCATCTTCCTCAAGTTCAATTTCATGGCTCCTTAGTGAGATGATTAGTTCCTCCAAAGTGATCTTGTTCAGATCCTTAGCAAGCTTCAGAGCAGTGACCATAGGTCTGCATCTGATAGGCAAGCTTCTGATGATCTTCTTCACATGATCAGCAGTTGAGTAGCCTTTGTCCAGCACTTTTAGACCAGCTGTGAGGATCTAGAATCTAGAGAACATAGTTTCTATAGACTCAAATTCTTCCATTTTGAACGCTTCATACTCTTGTATTAGCGCCAGAGCCTTGGTCTCTTTAACTTGAAGGTTTCCTTCATGTGTCATCTTCAAAGACTCAAACAAGTCAAATGCAGTTTCTCTGTTTGTGATCTTCTCATACTCAGTATGAGATATTGCATTTAACAAGATTGTTCTAGCTTTGTGACGATTTCTGAACTCCTTCTTTTGGGCTTCAGTCATGGATTTTCTATCAATTTTCTTTCCATCCCCATCAGTGGGATGAACATACCCATAAATGACTAAGTCCCATAAATCAGCATCATAACCAAGGAAGAAACTTTCTATTTTGTCCTTCTAATAATCAAATTTCTCCCCATCAAACATAGGGGGTTTTGTGCTGATTCTTTCCCTTTCTTCATATCTGTTGTTGCTGTTAGATGTTAAAGTTTCAGCCATAATAACAACCAAATATATATCAAAGTTTTCTCACTGGGTCTTTTCTGTCACGGTGAAGTGGTAGCACACACAGAACGGGAGCTCTGATGCCAACTGAAGGTGAGAAAATACTTAGAAGGGGGGGGGGGGGGGTTGAATAAGTATAGAGAAAATATTATGGCAATAAAAACTCAACGATTTTTATCCTGGTTCGTTGAACTCAACTACTCTAGTCCACCCTATCAAGAGTGATTTGCCTTTCTCCACAAGGACTTAATCCAATATTAATCAAACTGATTACAATAGCAATCACTAAGAACAATTGTTCTTAGTCTTCTTAAGAACAACTTATCACAACTGGATCTTCTTAAGGACTTTTACAGTTAAATGTAAGAACTAAACAAGTGTTTAAATGCTTCTAAGAAAGCTATATCACAACTGTGATTTTACACTTAAGTTTTAAGAACAATGAAATAAATTTAGCAAAGAGAATAAATTGTATGAGAGCTTGTAATGAATTTCTTTCAATAATTCTGTCAACTGAAGAAGAGTGTTGGAGTCTTGCTTTTATAGGCACAGAAGTCCAAGTAGTTTTCACGTTGAAGGTTGTGTACTGAAAAGGGCTGTAGCCTTTTTGTCTTCACATCACATGACCTTTCCTAGAAATAGAATGCACAGAGAAATCCTTTTTGTCTGTGTTCTTGTGTCTAGCATAAATGAGGAAAGAGTCGTTTGGCGAAACCAACGGACATGACTTTGAATTCTTCTTCAACAAGTTTCTAATACTTCAGCAGATAACATCAGAGCCTTGAGTAATCAGAGTCTTTGATGTTCATCAAAGTTTACTGAATCAGAGCATTGCAGCAAGTGTGCTTTCAGCGTGTAATTTCATTTGAGCAGAGTTTTATGAATCAGATTCTCAGTACTGGCAGCGTAGTACTATCAGAGTCTTCTGAAATAAACTAAGCTAGAAACTCTTCATACAAAATCTTCAATGCTTCAAATGCTTCTGTAGCTTTTGCTTCAGATCCTTCTGTAGCTTCTGCTTCAGAATCTTCTGTAGGCAGCGCTCAGAATCTTCTAAGAGATGCTTCTGACGCTTCAAAGCCTTGCATATTTTCATGTTCAGATCTAATTTTCTTTCAGAATAATATTCACTTTAATATCTGCAACACAAAACACTTGAACAAATTTTAGAGTATATAATTTCTTAATACAAAATTTCGTAAGAGTTATCATCAAAACCTAGAGATATAATTAAGAACCAATCTGTGTTCTAACAGTCAGTCCTTGTCTGACCTATCTTTTAAAAGTCCATTTCCGGAATGATGTCCAATTGGCCTTTTATTCTTCCCTTGTGGTGGGAAAATTTCTCAGTAGAAGTCTCTGATATTCCCAAGTAGAGCGGGTTATTACTTGTATATCCCTGACGGGATGGATTCCCTTCCGAGCAGAGTGAAGCTTTCCGTGTTGTGGAGTGTTTGATGTTTTCCCAGCAGGGTGGAGTTCTTCAAGGAGGTCATTCGGGGCTGATTTTCTCTGTGGTTGATTGCGTTTCACCTGTAGAATTGTTGATTCCCCAGTTGAAAGGATTTGATTTCAACGTCTGGTTGTCTTGCTTCAGCTGATTTTTTTATTTCCCAAAAGAGTTTATTCGGGAAGGCCGTTCAGGGCGTGTTTTTCAGCAGGTTTTGATTAGGATCCCCAGCGGAGTGGATTCCCGTTCTTGTAAGAATTTTGTTCTCTAGGAAGTTCCTTTCCGGGAAGTCATTCAGGGTTCTTTTTCCCAAGTTAAGTCCAATCGTAATTGGCGTGTGTGACCTTTCTCCCCAGCAGGGTGGTTTTTTCCTTTCAGCATTTATTTTGCTGATTTGGTTCCGTTGCACTTTGCATTTGTGCATAGCATCCTCCAAATGCATAGCATTTCCATTTCGTATGGACCATTACACCATTGTCAAACATATGCATTTGAAACATAAGCCAGGTGGTTACTGCTTTGTTTGCAGATGTATCTTCGACAGATGATCGATATCTTTGCCCGAATGGTATCCAGACCATGGAAATTTTCGTTAGCCCGCGTGGTATCTAGACCCTGGCTTACGTTTCTCCCCAACAGCGTCGCCGTACTCCAGTTGGTGGTATTGTCTTTAGCCCTATATGGTATCCAAACTATAACAATTCAATGTTGTCTTGTTTGCCCGTATGGTATCCAGACCATGGCAAGTTTTGATTGATGTGGCCGTCTGAATGGTATCCAGACCATGACGAGTTCAAATTTATTTTGTCTGTCGAGTATCCAGACTCCGGTAAATTCCGAATGGTATCCAGACCATGACGATTTCAAATTTGATTTTTTCATTGAGTGTCCAAATTCCAGTCAATCTCGTGGAGTATCCAGACTCCGACGATTTGAAAGGTTACCTTTCTGCCCGTATGGTATCCATACCATGGCAGTTTCGCATGTGGTTTCTTTTAGCCCGTGTGGTATCCAGACCATGGCTTTTGTTATTCCCCAGTGGTGTCACCGGACTTAGGTTGGTGGTGTTGTTATGACCTCATGTGGTATCCAGACCCTGATAAGTATATTTGTGATGTACTCCCTCGTTCATTGACCATCCAGACTCCGGTCATTTTGTTGAGTATCCAGACTCCGGTCATTATGTTGAGTATTAAGACTCCAGCTATTACATTGAGTATCCAGACTCCGGTTATTACATTGAGTATTCAGACTCCGGCTATTATGTTGAGTATCCAGACTCCAGCTATTTAGTTGAGTATTCAGACTCCGGTTATTACGTTGAGTATCAGACTCCGGCTATTTTGTTGAGTATTCAGACTCCGGCTATTACGTTGAGTATCCATACTCTTGTCATTACGTTGAGTATTCATACTTCGGCTATTACGTTGAGTATCCAGACTCCGGATATTATGTTGAGTATTCAGACTCCGGCTATTACGTTGAGTATCCAGACTCCGGTTATTTCGTTGAGTATCCAGACTCCGGCTATTACGTTGAGCATCCAGGCTCTAGTCATTACGTTGAGTATCCAGATTCCGGCTGTTACGTTGAGTATTCAGACTCCGGTTATTTCGTTGAGTATCCAGACTCTGGTCATTTCGTTGAGTATCCAGACTCCGACAAATTTCTTTGACACATTTTGTTCGTTAAATATCCAGATTTCGACAATTTGAAATGTTATGCTTAAGCCCATACGGTATCCAGACCATGGTGCAATGTTTTATGGACGTGTTCATCTTAGCATGTATTCCCCGGCCAGAGTTGCTCGGTTAAGTTTCTCTCATCCCCCAGCGGAGTTTTATCAAGAGGTTTATCAGTTCAGCTATTTCCGGAGATTTTTGTTCTCGTCAGAGTTTGCAGTTTTATTTTTGTGGTTGGCAAATTTCCGGGTTCTTTGGTATTCAATCGTCTTTTCCCTTGAATGTTTGAAAGTCGTTCGCTTTTCACTTATTCAGCTCCAAGTCGCTTGAATAGGGGCAACTGTTGTACCCCAAAATTTGACCAACCGTTTCTTGTACTTGGCTTGTGTTTTCTTTGTATTTTTGCATATCTGCATTGCATAAAATTTATTCTTGAGGCATGGGATCAAGGTTTTCCTGTGGCTCAGGGTTCATTTTTAGCGCAAGAGACTAAACAACGAGCATCAGAGGCTCCGACATTTATTTTTCCCGGCGATCGAACGGTTGATTTTACTTTGTTTTGCAGGTTATTTTCAGCTCAAGAGGCAGAATTCAGGCTATATCAAGCATTCTCACAGTTGTAGTATCCAAGAGCAAGTTCCAGAGGCGTAACAGAGCTCAAAACGGCAAGAAACGGGCAAATGGGCAGATTTCCCTCCAAAAGGCACCAAAATTCAAAATTTAAAGGTGTTAATCGTTTAACCAAATGGTTAACCGATTAAGCAAGGCAGAATTAGGCCAGATTCGAAATTTTGAAGGTGTTAATCAGTTAACCCCTATGGTTAATCGATTAAACAGTGCAAATTTTGCCTCTGCACGTGAATTTTCAAGGCAAGCCACTTTGGGGTCCATTTTGATCACATGTGAAATTGATTTTACACCTTGGGAAGGATCTAGAACCATTTCAAATTTTGGTTAATTTTCATTTCCCTCCAAATTCCCATTCCTAATTCCATTCCATGTTTTCACAAGCCACATTCTAAACCTCATTTGGATCCTAACCTAAGGGGTATTTAATTGATTTTACTCCAAACCACACATATCAACTCTCATAATTTCACTCTCATTTCAGAATTCACTCTCACTCTCTCAATTTTTCTCTCAACTTTTCACTCCACAACCAAAATTTCACCAAAGCTCTTCATCTTAAATTCATTTATTCTCCATTGGAATCATTGAATTCTTGAGCTTAGCCTTCATCATTTACTTCCATTATACTCAATTCATCCTTGGAAGTTCGTGCTAAAGTGGATCTGAAATTTGAAGTGGATTTTGAAGAGCTTATTTGGATAATTCTTGCTTAATTTTGGTGGATCATCACTTCTATTGCAAGAACTCAATTGAATCTTGAAGGAATTCCGGATTTCTCGCTTGGATCTATTCAATCGGAGTTGAATCAACAATTACCGAAGCAAATCTCCGCTTCGTAGGTTGGAATCCTAGATCTATTGTTGTTTCGAACTTATTTTGCATAATCATGTGGATTTTCATTTTTGATTGACTTTTGGTTGATTTGATCCGTGTGATTGGTGATCTTGCTGTTTTAATTTGTTTACATGTAGATTAGATCACTGTTTTCTGGTTTAATTTTGTGCTTAATTGATTATGTGATCATTGGAGTGATTGGAGAAGTGATAAGTTGCTGAAAAGTGCTTTTGAGCCACTGTTTTCTGCTGCAGGCACATTATTAATCGGTTAAACCATAGTGTTAACCGATTAACCTTCACGAATATTCAAATTTTCAAGCATTTTGCAATGGTTAATCGGTTAACCAATTGGTTAATCGGTTAACCAATGCAAATATTTAAATTTTCCAACATTTTTAGGTGGTTAATCGATTAACCACTGATGTTAATCGATTAACATTGTGCCAGTAGGCCTGTTTTGCTGTTTTTCATGCTTGTTTCGGTATCGTTTCACTTTGAATCTTCATAGATCAGTATGATGCATTAGGAGTGAAATGTTTTGGATATATGTCGTTGTTCTTGATTGTTTAATCATTATTTTGTCGACATGCTTATTTGTTTTCCACTTGAATGCATACTTTTGTAGTTGTTGTTCAAAGTGACGATGTTCATTTGTATCATTTGCATGCTTAAGGTCGAGATGTGCTTGTGGTGGTGTTTACCCCATACTTTGTTCCTTCCTCACTTCATATTCATGTTGATTGTGCATTACATGTTTGCATACTTGCATTTTCTTATGCCCCTTCTTCTTTCTCCTTTGCCATGTTCCCTTAGGACCTCTAATCTCTTTTGTTTAAGAGAGGTTATGATAGACCTTAGGACTTAAACCATGCATGATAACATTAGGTAGCATTCACTTAACCTCAATCTTAGGATCATTTTGCATGCTAACATTAGGGTTAATTTAGTTTCCCCTTAGATGTGTCTTTTCTCTACTCACCTTCAAACTCTTAAGACACTTAATAAAGTATAACAAGTGTTGTACGCTACGAGCCTTAAGCATATGAGATATGATGAGTGAGGGGTCTCCTTTCGCTTGTCTAGAGTGTTTAGTGTACGTCCCGTTTGGGGGCGATATGCGACGCATTCGTTCTCAAGTCATAGTCTCTAGTGAAACATGATTTACAAACCCAAATCAATTCACTTTTTGTTTAAAAAACATAAACAAAACACTAAACCTTTTTATCCTTCGGGACTAATCGAAAACCATTTTCAGAAAAGAGTGTTGTTAATTCTTGGTTCTACCGCAAACAGGCATCGTCCCTAACTGCTAGAATGGAGGTTTAACCCTACTCGGTTTAAAACACTTAGCCAACCTATGGTCGTGTCAGCCTAAACTACGTTTGCTCTTATTTCTCGTACCATACGAGGATACGTAGGTACAAGAAGGCGATGTCTTGGCGAGCAACCTTCCCCACCTTTCACTCGTAGTTTTCTGAACTACGTTGACTCTGACTTTCCCATTGCACGAGGGAATACGTAGGCATAGAGAGGCGATGCTCTATCGAGTCTCTTTTCTTTTCTTTTGTCCAGTGAGCCTGTAGCTTAGATAGATAAACACACCCTTTGATTAGATAACAAGTATGGATCCCGTCGTGTACGACGGACGTGAGAGGTGCTAATACCTTCCCCTTGCATAACCAGCTCCCGAATCCATGACATGGTTGCGATAACCTTGTCTTTTCCCTTTTTCGTTAGGTTTTCTCTGATCGTTTCCTTTCCCTCTCTTTAGGATAAATAACGAACAGTGACGACTCTTCTATTTTCCGCCGGGTTTTTTTCCGCAGTTGCGACACTTATTATCTCATTTTATTTATGAGAAGAGCTTTTGATATTCTGTCTATCTCTACTATTAGTTTATTTGTGAAACTGGAATCAAGAGGGAGATCTCCCTGAGATATATAAACAAGTTTGTATTTTGCATTAGCATACTCATTTGCATGGAAGGTGTTTTAGTTTTATTCTTATCTCTTCTTAGCTTTCTATCATCAGCAGGATTGTGGAATTGGGTTTTCACATATATTCAACTCGGGAGAATCAATATAGACTCATGGATCAAGTGCAAGTTGAGCTTCAATAAGTCAGGACTCATATGATTCAATTTATAGAACTAATGCAAAATGTAGCTCAAGGACAGGAACAACTAAGAATTCTAGTCCAACCTCTAATTACACGTGTTGGTGAAGAAGGTGTTTTACATGGAGGAGCTGGTGTTATTCCTCCGCCTATTGGTGGCGCTGTTCCACAAGGCAATAATATTCATACTGTTGTTAACCCTCTAGGCGGAGGTGCTCCTGGTGGAGTTCATATAGGTGGTACTGGTGGAAGTGTATGTGTATTGCATGGGGCAGCTAACCCTCAATGGGAAGAAGATCATCGAGATGATGTCTTCTCTATGCGTGATATGGACATCGGTCTTTCGTCGAAAGCTGACAAAAGGTTTAAGTTGATTGATGAGAAGATGAAGGCTTATGAGAATCAAAACTCATTAGGCCTTGACATCTCAGACCTTGGTTTGGTCCCAGGGGTAAGAATCCCTCTAAAGTTTAAAGTGTCGGACTTTGACAAATATAAGGAGACTACCTGTCCTAAACATCATATCCATGCATACTACAGGAAAAATGTTTGCATTTTCCGATGATGAGAAGCTCCTAATGCACTTCTTTCATAATAGTTTGGCAGGACCGTCGCTAGAATCGTACATGGTGTCATGCTCTATTTTTTTACCCTAAGATTATGTTTTGCATCATTTGCATAGCATAACATGCACTTCATCTTGCATAGTGTCTGAAATGTCAGTCAGAATAAATTTGTTGGATTTACATACAACCCGGTCTAAATTTATTTCTAAATTAATTTGAAATGGAACTTTCTCTGTTTAATTGTGTTTTTATTTTATTATTATTTTATTTTATTATAGGAACACATGTCAAGATGTCATTGGATGGAATATTAAAAATTTGAAAAATTGAAAAAAAAACATTTGGTTAAGATCTATTTTTTTTATCTTGTTGTTAAATAGAGAAAAAAAAGGGACGCTACCCCTTTGTGCCGTTTTCTTTCTATTTTTTATATATATTATTATTTCCTATTTTTTTGTATTGTTTTTTAAACTTTAACTTTTTATTTAGTTATTATTATTACATGATAAAAATTAAGGTTTATGTTAATGGGTCTTAGGTTAATGTCTAACTTGGTGCCACACCCCATATTTTTTTTAAAAGCTACACATCTATGATTTTTTTTAAATTGTTAATTTTATTATTAATTAAAAGTCCTGATTTTGATTAATTAAATTTTTAATGTATTAATTGAATTTTTAAAAAAATTCTAATTGATTGATTAGTTTTTTAGTGAATCTTAACTAAAATTTTGATTAATCGTGATTAGTTACTTGTCAATTTACTCGTGGATGTTTGACATGCCTATATGATTTGGATCTCCAAGTCCCCTTAGGTTCTCGATTCGACTATGTTTTTGATAAACCGAATCAATATTAGACATTAGGATCAATTATTGCACAAGAACAATAAGATAGCTTTCCCATTCAATTTTATTTTAGGTCATAGAATTACGTTAGTACTCCCTTAAGATGTTAACTAGACAACCTACAACTAGGTTCCCTTTTCTCCCATGAGAGATTTAGACATGAGTCATCCTTAATCGAGATATAATTCTCCTATCCCGTGACATAATTGAGAAAGATGGAGATTCTTTTCCACTTGAGAGAGGTATGTGGCATACTTGTCGATTCTATATCCGAGTTAGAGCCCTTCTCTTAATGTGAAACAAAGATCCATCTTCCACAAGTTTGTGGTGGTTTAAGTTGAGTATTCTCCTTAAGATGACAACTTGTCTCTTCTCCTAAAACCAACCAACAAACTTTATGTACCCTTATTGAGGGGAACTACGAATGCTCTGATTTTATTCTCGTCAGGATACGTAGGCACGAGATGCGATGTCTTGGCGAGCATACGAAATAACACCTAAGATGTCCCTTTATCTTTTCACCCTTTAGCAAACATATGACAAATAACACATCAAAAAAATAGGTTCCTGTCGAGTACTACAAATACTTAGGATGTTAGCACCTTCCCTAGGTATAACCAACCCCTGAACCTTAGATTCTCTTTTGCTTTGCATTGCATTACATATTTTGGGTTATTCGTTATTTTTCCCTTCCTTTGGATAAATTAAAGATCGGTGGTGAACTATGATTTGTGATTCAAGTTAATCAATATCTTGATATCCGATTTTCACAGGGAAAGAAATGGCGACTTCACTGGGGAATCTTTATGAGTTTTAAGGGTTTCACCTAACTTGTTTTATATGTATACTTGTATACTTGTATATCTATATCTGCTTGGGTTGTTACGTTGTGTTGTGAGATAAGTCCTAACCCATACTTGAGTGCACTTAGGATATGAAGGTGATACATTCAAGGAGGCTTATAGGTAGTTGATTTCCGACCAAGCTAACTTGAGAAATCACCACTCAGTTAAGGCTCTCTTGAGAGTAGTATTGTTGAATAAGTATTTGTGAAAACATTACCACTTTCGACCTAGGAGCCCGTGATACTGAGAACCTTTAGTTACCTTTAACCCACTTGACCTTCTTAGGATGTAGTGCGATGGCTATGAGGGAGTAGTTCCAAAATAGTTGATACGCGATACTATACTCAAAAGAGGTTATCTTAAGAATACTATTAACCACCGAGTAATTGGGAAATTGATAATATCTGAAAGATGGACTAATGACTTTGGGAACCTTTTAGAACCCTTGTTCTGCAGGTACAAATAAACCCATAGTACGCACCTTTTGGTATAGGTAGAACATGGCTCCATGCTCATGATCTGTAAACCTAGGCCCTTATTTGTTTGCATATATATGTGAATTTGTGAATATATGTATACATGCATTCATGCATTCATCCATGCTTTCATGCACCATCTTTCTGACTGTTTCAAGGAACTTATAGTTATCTTGCAAACATCATAGGTTTTACCATGGATTTTGGAAAGTTGCACTCCATTTTGAAATCCTTCAAATTTTTAATGAAATGAGATTTTCAGCCATTCAAAGGGTTATCCATTTTATGATGTTTGCAAATATAAATTTTGAGTTCCTTGAAATTCATTTTCATTTGCACAACATACACCATTAGCATTGCATTCATTTTCATACTTGCTTTTCCTTACATAGAAACTCATTCAGCCTTCTGTCTTTGGATCATTCAGATGATTTCCTGGCATTCGTACTGAGCTTGAAGTAGTTACTGAAGGATAATGGAGAGGAAAAAGAATGTGGATCCCATGTCCGGCTTTAGAGTGATGACTAACCCGATATTTGGTTTTCCTCCTGACGACAATGCTCTATAAGTGGATGTTCCTATTCAATCTTAGCTTATGCAAGATAACCTGTATGTTAAAGTTGATGGAAGAGACTCTCGATTTCTGAGGTACGTGCGAAATCCTCAGAATGTTCGCCCTGTGATAAAGGTGAATGATCCTAGATTTACAGAAATCGAGGAAGGATTTCATGATCTCGAGGAACAATTGAAAATGATGAAAGGACTTAATGCATCTGGTATTAAGGTTTATTACTTGTGTCTAGTTTCGGGCGTGGTTATTCCCACGAAGTTCAAAATGTATGTCTTTTAAATATACAAGGGTGTTAGCTATCCAAGGTACCATTTGACGATGTTTTGTTAAAAAGATGACCGCTTATATTGAAAACGACAAGCTGATGATTCACTGCTTTCAAGAAAGTTTATGCGGTGCATCCTTAATGTCGTATATGAAGCTGCAAAGGTATCATATTCAGTCTTGGGAAGAACTAGCTGACGCTTTTGTGAAGCAGTACAATTACAGTGTGGACATGGCTCTAGACATCAATCAATTGATGAGTATGAGTCAGAAGGACAACGAATCCTTCAAGGAGTACGCACAACGGTGGAAAGAATTGGCAGCCCAATTTCATCCACCACTTCAAGAGAAAGGACTGGCAAAGATGTTTCTAAGAACACTGTCAGACTCTTATTATGTCAGGATGGTAGACATTGTGACATTAGAGTTCTCTAAAATTGTGGAAGTCGGAGTAAACATTGAAGATGCATTCAAAATTGGAAGAATCCAAGATGACTCGAATAGCCAAGCTAGTGAAGAGAATTTTTTTAGTGATTCCCAAGAGGAAAAGAGTGTTGATGTTGATGAAATTTGGGATTTTGCTCAGATCTTACAAGCTCCAGTTCCGGTGCCTTATCACCAATATCAGTATGCAACGCATGTTCAGTGTCAGCAACCACTACAAAGGTTGACTCCTCAAGATCAATGTCAAAATCGATAAGCACATAATCTAAATTATCAGAATTAGCGCTAGAATCAGCGGAGACCTCTGAATAATCTAGAAGGAGAGACTTGCCAGTTTTATCCAATCCCAATGACTTATAGTCAATTATGGTATTGTTTTGCCCGAAACTTGGTGATGACACCCAGAAAGACCAGAGCTGTGAAGTCTCACCCTCCTTGGTTCAATCTAAATTCCAGTTATGAATTTCATGATTGAGCAGTGGGGCATTCGATTGAAGAGTTCAAGGTTTTCCAAGAAAACGTTCAAGAGATGATTAACGACGAAATTATGACCTTCAAAGGAGGAAGCCCAATTATGAATGGAACACTTTTATGCTGATGAATATGAAGACTCAAGAGAGTCCTTTCAAAGCTGGAGAGCTTATTTCCAGGATCATCATGTTGTTTATTTATTTGTTAGCATTTGTTGTTATCCCTTTGATTCTAAAAGCATGATTTTCATGTAATAACTTGTTTGTTTTGAATGATTAATGTAATGAATATGTTTGTATTGAAGAAATCCATTTGTATTCACTCTTATAGTTCTTTTTTTTCTTTATAATGCCAATGTTACCTGATCTCTTGCTTAGGCAGAGAATTGCATGGAGGATGACAAAATAAAAAAAAATACAAGATTTCTTGTTGTATGCTTTTGAATAAGACTCTGGTGATGATGTAAGCCATTGTTTCAAATCCTCAAACACCGGAGATATAAGGGAGATAAACCATCATTAACCCCTTTGGGCTTTGAATTAGGAATTTTCTTTTCCAAATAAAAAAAACCCTCAATTTTAACCTGGGGTAAGGTAGTTTTCAGTTAAGCTAATCGAGCGCCCAAACTTTAAAAAAAAAGGAGTGAATATCTGAGGACACCACACCTATTCCTCACACATTAGGAGGCTAAATAGTCAAATCCACAATGATTATCCCTCAACTAGCCAAAGTGTGGGGTAGTCACAATCTTTTCAACAAGTCAAAATGACTTATAGTTACCATGATTTGTTCATAAAATAAATAAAAAAGAAAGAAAAAGCCCGCTAAGTTAAAACCTATGAAGCAGATTTAGGAAAAATTGGGGCATCCCGCTGTATTTCAAAAGATTACATTCAGAAAAAAGTTAGGGAATAGAAAAACGCGAAAAAACAAAGGATTACACAGAAAAAACCTCCGCAAAGAAGAAAGTCATGTGATCAAACACCAAAAGAAAAAAGGTAATTGATTGTCGTGTCCAAAGCCTCAATGTTTTCTCAACCATATCAAAATCCTCTTGAAAGATGATTGCTCGTGCAACATTAACTGAATGTAGGATTGGAGAACATCACGAAGAATGGGTAGTACAAATAAACTTTGAGCCTTTTATCCTTTGTTTCATAAACCGTGAACCAAGTCACGATACAAACCTCAAAAGACATAATAAAAGCAGGTTTATTTTGAAAGCATACTCAATGAGATAATGTTTTTTGACTCCTACAAGCTATGCTCAAATTTGTACTGGCTTTGTAAAATAAATCAACTTCATATCCTAATTAGTGATTTGGTCACAAGTTATTGCAATATCCTTTTCAATAAAAAAACTTCAAGACAAACATGTGTGTTGTATTAGCAGTTTCAAAATTAACATTTTTTTGCTTGCTAACATTGTTTGATATCATAGACACTTACATACGAACAACAATGATGAACTCAATATTTTGATACTTGAGACTCTAATGAAGGTGGCAAATCATTTCAAAAGATGACCATATCAAGGGGCACATTTCCTGAAGACTCTAAGAAACATGGGCAAGTTGTTTCTCATTTGTTGCTTTCATAGTCTGACCCTAAGGCGCAAGTTTGAAGACTCAGTTGTACATAATACAGCCAATCTGGGGCAGTTACGTCGAGATTCTACAAATCTCTCCAAGAGTTGGAAGACATTGGAACATCTTGGATGCCAAGTTTTCTGTAAAATCCTCTTGGAATGATTTATTCTCATAAACCATGTGATCTGGGGCATTTGAGAATTGAAGAATCTCATCCATTCACAACAACAGTTGTTCTAAATGGTGACCACCATGCAGTTTATCAATGTAGAACTACATTGTTCTTCAAACATTCTTCACCCATGTCCCCAGTAAGTCTCTACTTTAGGTGGTCATGACTATCCCCAGGTGAATCTCTACTTCAAGCAGTTATGGAAGAATTGATGCAAGAATTCCTCTGTTGGTAACTTAAGCATCCGCCAGTGATTTCCTTGGTTTCAACCTTCCCCAAGTGAAGTGAATTTTATTTCACTCCTCAATGATTTTCTTACAACTTCAATCTCCCCCAACAAAGTGGATTTTTATTTCATCCACATGAAGTCTCAAATCTGGCATCTTCAGCTTGCAATGTTGATTCGAGCTTCCCGTTGAATTGGATATTTATTTTATCCTTTGTGAGACCTTAGCTCTAGTATTTCCAGATATAACTTCCTTTTAGACTACTTCAGTTTGTAGTGGATATTTATTTTATCCCCATAAAGTCTCTCTAATCAGAGTAGTAGGGTTCATCTTGACAATCCCCTAAGTGAAGTCATGATGTTCATCCTCAAGCGGAGTGCTCTCTTTTCCCCAGAGAAGTTTGAAGCCTTAAAGCAAGACTGTGATTCCACGTGTGGCTTTCCATTCACCCCGATGATGCTTCTATCTTGCGAAGATTGGCCGAGTATCTGTGTCGAGATGTTCATTTCATCTCCAGTTTACTTCTCCTTGTTTGTTTTGTCAGCATAAGCATAACATAACATACATTCATTCATATGGATACATGGTATCTGTGCATTTTACATTTTTGTGTTTGTTTGTTTTTTCACTTTGGTCGTGTTTATCCCCAAGTGAATGGGTTTGTCTTCTCCCTCCAAGTAGATTCGTCAGCCCTAGGCAGAATGAGCACGACTTTTCTAAATTCTCCATTGAGTTCGATCCTCGTGGAAGACGGTTGCTTTGGCTTTCTTTTCCATTTTTAGGTAAGATAAACCCTGATTGAGTTCATTCCTCATTGGGTAGAGTCTTGCTTGACCGTTTCTCTTTAGTTACTTCCTGAATTGAACTTTGGTCCCTGACAATCACAATTTTGGATATCTCTAGGATTTTGAACCTGGATTGAGCGTGCATTTATTTTGTACTTTGACTCCCCAGGAAGAATTTGTTTGAAGATCACCGTTGAAGACAAAATATTTCTCTAGCAGTGTTACAACATTTTCTCAGCAATTTATACCTAGACAACAAGTGGAAGATCTTTATTTGAGCAGCTTGTTTCGTTCTCCGGTCTTCTATTTGGATGATAAATGACAGTCTCCTCAAGACAGTTTTTCTATCCCCAATGAGTTTATCAAGATTATCAAATTATCCTCCACCAAATGGTATCTCTTCGGAAATCCATCAGAAAAGTTTGATGAATACTTTACAAGTGTTTCTTTTTATTTGAGAATTCCTTATAAAAGGACTTTATTTGCTTCAATGCAACTTCAAACTATAGTAATACTGCTCCTCAGTGAGTCCACTATTCAATTTTCTTCCATGAAATGGCATCTCTCGAGAAGTTTGATGAAGAATCAGATGATCTTTCTCTTTATTTGAGAAGACATATTTTGCAAATCAATCGGCTTGCATCTCTTTTAGATCCTCGGCGATATTTTCTAATCTCCAGTAAATTATGGATCCCCGTTGAAGTCATAAATCTCCAGTAAAATTCCAATCCCCAATGAAGAAACTCTCCCATAAGTATTCACCTTTCCTAGAAGAAACTGAGACTCGTTCGTGGCTTATGACCCGAGACGCAGGGAAGTTTATTATACCCTTTTCAAGTGGAATACTTGATTAAAGAAGAAACTGAGATCCATTTATGGCATACAACCTTAAAGCGTTGGGGAGGTTTATTTACCCTTTCTAAATGGATCATTTAGTTAAAGAAGAAGCTGGATCATACCCTGATCATGGAATCTTATGTTAATCTATTACCTTTGCTTAAGCTACCGTAAGTTTTGATAGTAGTTAATACACTTTTCTTTTGGTCAGACACTTTTTCTTAGGCTGCCACATGTTTGGTAGTAGGTGATCTCTCTTTTCAAGTCTATTACCTCTGCTTAGACTATCATATGTTTGATAGTAGGTAGTATATCTATCTCTTTTTGGTCAGATACCTTTGCTTAGGATACCGTGTTTGGTAGTAGGTCATCTTCCCTTTGGGGTTTACCTTTGCTTAGGCTATAATATGTTTTGATAGTAGGTAGTACACCTTTCCTTTTAGTCAGTTACTCTGTGATCAGTAGTTACTTTCATTCAACAAAACCTTGGCAGTATGTGTTTCTTTTAAATTTACAGCAAACCTCAGCAGAAGGTGGCTTTATTTTATTATCTTTTTATAAATCTCGGCAGTAGATTCTCCGGTAAATTTTAAAAACAGAGTTTTCATCAAACCTCGGCAGAAGGTATTATCTTTTTATTTCCTGGTAAGTCTCGGCAGAACGTATTTTCTTTTTATTTCCTGGTAAGTCTCAGCAGAAGATTTGCAGTTTAACCTCAGTGAAAGGTATTTTGTTTTTAATTCCTGGCAAGTCTGGCAGTAGATTTCTAGTAGACCTCGGCAGAAGGTGTTTCATTTTGTAAATCCTCTAGTTATTCTCGGCAGTAGATCTCCAACTGACTTCAATAGAAGATGTTTCTCTGTTTCCAGGACCTTGACATTAGATTCTCTAGTTAAGTTTGATGCTTCTTTAAACTTCAGCATACAATTGTTTCTTTTTAGAATCTCGGTAGTAGATTCCCTGGTTAACCTAGGCAGGAGATTTTCCAGTAATATTTTTTACAGTTAACACATTTTTCAATAAAGCCTTGGCAGAAGGTATTCCCAAATGAGGTCCTAAGTCTCGACAGTAGACTCCTCTAGTTTATATCTCTTGAAATCCTCACAGTTGACCTCGACAGTAGGTACTCCAAATGGATTTTGTTAAAAAGATTTTGTCACAAGTTCATCACCATATGTTTAAGATGCCTTGTGATTTTCAGTTGGTAATCTCTTCCCCGGTAGAGTTGAGTCTCATCTCCGATGGAGTTTGATCTTTTCCCCGTGGAGTCTTGTTTTGCTTGCTAAGTTGTTCCTCGTTGGGTCTTTCATTCTTTAGTTGTGCTTTCAGCAACATTTCCATATACAGTTACCCCCTGCGGCATCATTCCTCACATGATCCCTATCTTGTATTCATATCATATCATATCATAAGCATTTTATAGAATCTTAGGGCCAAATATTTTGCATGTTTATATTTAAGTCTCTCCTACCATGTCGAGATAAAGATTTCAATCTCCATATCTCCAAATAGAAGATACTTGGTGTTGTACATAAGACAATTGTAGAAAGTATGGATAATCATCCATTTCTCAAGTCCATGATGCGGATAAAGCCTTAACATGTCCTTGTATCTCTCCCACGCTTCCAAAAGAGATTCATTGTCTTTTTTCCTAAATCCGTTGATTTTTCCTCTAGCATAGCTGTATTGCTCGGTTGGAAGTATCGGGCTAAGAAAACTTTCTTCAATTCATTCAATGTAGTAATGGAGTTAGATGGTAGAGACTTGAGTCAAGTTCTAGCTCTATCTCTTAAAGAAAAAGGAAAGAGACATAATCTTAAGGCTTCAAGATTAACTCCATTAGCTTTCACTATGTCTATGTACTGCAAAAACATTGATAAATCAAGGTTTCTGTAGGGCTACCAGAGAACTGGTTTTGTTGTACGGCTTATAACAACTAAGGTTTCAAATTGAAAGTATGTGCCTCGATGGCATGTGGTGTAATGTTGTTGTGTGGCTTTTCTTGTGATGGAGCATCATATTCCTTAAAAGGACAGTTTTGTGGTGCAGCCATAACTGGTTCTAATTCTGGGATATCTACATCAGGAATGTTATACTTTATTTGGTATTCATTTATTCGACATCTTAGATTTAAAAAAAAAACTATACTTCGTTGATTTGTTGCTCTAACTCTTCGCCTTGTGAGCGAGTGCTTAGCATACAAACAATGAATTAAAGGAAATTTTTTTACCTTAGTCTATACTGCGCAACAACGAAATTACAATATTGACTAAATTTCTCCCCGACAATGACACAAAAAACTTGATTGCGACTTTATGAGTCTATCGGATTATCTAGCTACAAGTATACATCGCATCATGTAGTTTTAAAATATATTGAACTCACAGAGACCAATAATCAACCTATTGCTATCTGTTGGTACTATGTAAAGCTAAGGCTAATGAATTCTTGGTTTAGACGGAAAATAAAAGCTAAAACTAAAATAAGGTTTAAGAAATATATCATAAAAGAGAGACTGGAATGTGGATTCCATTGTACCTCATGGACTCAATAATTCATTGGCGTTGGTTTGACGTTAAATTACTTTCAATAGAAAATACCGGTTTAAAAACCTTTATCTCACACTTTCGCGCTATTGATTACTATACTCCCAGACCATGAGATTTTGCTCTCGCTCGCCCATTTGAATCAAGAAGTATTTTTTGAAAACTAAATAAGTCCTAATTAATTCCTAAATCACTCTTGATGTATTTATGATCAATGCCCAATTTTCACTATCCAGTCCAAGCCTCACACTCTCACGCTATTGACTCAAAACTTTGTTGTTTTCACTCTAGTGTGTAGCACCCTAAAAGTTTCCAACCCTTTTTCTTAATCTCTTATATTATGTCTCATATCATTTTGCATTGACATTTGTGCATAGCATTGGTTCTAGGCAAAGAATCAAGGTATCTTGCTCAATTCTCAAGAAGAAGAGTTTGATTCTCATTGCTCAAGCAAGGGTTTATTCTCAACCTTGTGGTATTCTCAATCCTCAAGGTACTCTAATCATCAAGGCATGTCTCACAATCATCTGGATCAAGTTTACAAGCATTGATCATCTCCTCCTATCTTGTGAACAACTGGATTAGGGTTTTAACAAAAGGCATAATGGCTAGTTCTTTAGGCAAGACATGGTTCTAAGGATCAATACACATCTTGAGGGCTCTCTACATGTGTTATGTATCATCACAAGCCATAATAAGAGCTTCAATCAATGAAAAAGGTGCTAGGGTTTCATCTGGTCAACAATAGTCAACTGTGGCTCAATGGGGTCAAAGTCTTGGATTTCAAGGTCAAAAAAGGCATGCTATGTTCTCTCAAGTATTTTTATGTGTTTGGAACCAGAAAAGTCAAGGAGAAACATAAAATTTGGAGTTTGGTTGGATTAGGGTTTGATTGAAATATTTTCTAAGTATAGAAAACTCTAATTCTAGCCATTTTGCAAAATCTATAACATTTTCATATTTGATCCAACGGGAGGAAACTTGTTAATTATCAAATTAAAGAGGACATCATGAACTACAAGTTTTTAGAAGAGAGCAAGTCCAAATGATCCATGGTTTGAGAGATATGAAGAGCTAAAATTGAGAAAAATTGAGGTTTTGTCATTCCAGCACTTGAAAATTTTTCTAAGTATGGAAATTCAGCTTGAAGTACATGTTTTCAAGCCCATATTACATTATGATGCAAGCTTCAAATGACTTTTCCTCCAACATGAAAGTTGTAAGCAATCCTCAAAGCTTTCTTTTGAGTACTAGTACTCCTCTATTGGATGTGTAGAACTCAAGTTATGATCTCTCCTAGTTAGGGTTTCAAATATGTCATGTGGGACAAGTTTTTAGGCTGATTTTTTTAGGCAACTTTCTAAGGCACTTTTCACGAAGTTCTTGATCTTCATCATTGATCTTCACATCAATATTTTCAAGATCAAGAATCAGCTTGTTGAACATATCCAACTGCTCATCCAACACTTTGTCTCCACTCATCTTGAATGAATACAAAGGTTGCTTCAAGTAGAGTCGATTCACCAGAGATTTGGTCATGTACAAACTTTCAAGTTTCACCCATAATCCTGATGTTATAGTCTCCTTTGATACCTATCGAAGAACCTTATCACCAAGGATCAACAATATTGCGATTTGGGCTTTCTCAATCATGTTCGTCTTTTCTTTTCCTGTTAATGCATCGTCCATGGCTGCGTCTCCCTTCAACGCTTCCAAACAACCCTGCTGGATCAGTATGGCTTTCATCTTCAAGCGCCACAGACCGAAGTCATTCACTCCGGTGGACTTTTAAATCTCATAATTTGTTGAATGCATCTTTTCCATGCTCACCGCACCAATTTGTTGTGAATCGGATGTCTTGAAACAAAATATAAATGGTTTCTTTATGATTAAGAAACACACAAGGGTTAAGGTTAACAAAGATAACAAGGTAAAACACCAGGGAACAACAAAAATTGGTTATAAACTGATATTCTTTCTTTACTCTCACTATGCCAAAAAAGACCTTTAGCAACGCTTAAAAGCGCTGCCTAAAATGGCGCTAATAAAGGTAAAGGCAGCGCTTTTTTTAAGGAAAAAGCGCTGCTATAGGCTCCCTTTACCAACACCTTTAGCAGCGCTTTTTTCACCCTATAGCAACGCTTTTTTAAGCGCTGCGTATTCCTCCTTCCCCTCCCCCCTTTAGCAGCGCTTTTTAAAAGCGCTTTCTTAGACCCCCCCCTTTAGCAGCACTTTTTTAAAGCGCTTTCTTAGACCCCCCCCCCTTTTCTAACCTATAACAGCGCTTTTTTAGGCCTCTCTTTGCCCCTTTAGCAGCGCTTTTTTTAAAAGCGCTGTCTATTCTTCACGATTTTGAATTTTTTTTTTAAATAATCACATTTTTTATATATTTTTCGATAAACCTGCTTATAACAATTACATTCCCTACTTATAATTCAGGCCTTTAATTCAACAGTTTGGCCGTATATATAACAATTACTTTGGCCCATAACCATTTTAATAAACATAAACCAACTTAAATATATTACAACATCGCAAATACATTCAATTTACATATAATTACAAATCCGATAACTTTACAAATAGATACGTTATACAATTCTCAACTCAAGAATAAATTGACACCAGTCCTCCTTAATTTCTTCCAATCTTGCTTTCGAGTAAGTACCACACTTGTATTCATCAAAGTACTACATAATATAACAGAACATGCACAATTTAATTTTAAAACTAATTACTCAGATGAAATATCGGTTAATTATCAAAATGAATCATATAACTTATGAATTGATCCATACCATGATTGGAATCTCTATTTGACCAGAAAGAATAATTTCTTTGATAAAGCGCAATACAAAATATCCGCAATCAATCCCATTGCACTGACGAGGACACTGTAAATGGAAAAAACAAATGAACATTTATCAGGATATATAGTTTAAATAGTTTTATCAAGTAGAACCACTATAACAGTCAAACATGGGAAAATATACCTCCACTCTGATCTAACTGATGTTGTTAGCCTTGCTTTTTCGCACTGTTGCATCTCTTTGTGCTCTGAACATTTTTATAACTCTAACATAATATAAACGCATATTTAGAACAATGTCACATAATAAATAAAGATATATAATTATTCAGAACAGTATATCTCATCACTTACGTATCAACCATGTTCTTCAGATCAGGATATTTTGTTGTATCGCCATCCAATGAATCTATATAATACACTATTTCTTTCATCGGATTAATCGCGACCAACAACCAGTGTCCACTATAAAATAAGACAATAGTTTATACGAAAATGTTATATAGAATGACAAAAATCGAATAATTATAATAAATGAATTTAGAATAAAATCTAACCCATGGCCAGTATTATATGGCAACAAGAACAACTTCTCTGTAGTCGCGGCCATAAATCTTTAGACTGTGTAATCTTTGACTACATCTGGTGTATGATCTATTGTCCGTGAGTTGATACAGCTAGCAGATAAGAATGCGAATATTGAAGTCAAATCATTCGGGACCAACAAATTGTCATACAAGAACCTAAAAAAAACATAATCAACATTAGAATATTCAGTTAAATGAGCAAATTTTAAAATGTTCAATTATTTAATTAAAATGGATCGGAGTACCTGATGTAGGAATGCATAACACTGATGCCCAATTCAGAATGTTGGGAAACCTGGTCAAAATCCTCCTTAGCAATTGTTTCGGCATATTCAAACCCGAAAATACCTTTATCCATAGGTATTTGACGGATGCCACCCTCAGTCACATTTTTTGTTCCTACATATGTTTCAAGGCACATCCTAAATCGAGGAACAAATGCTTTTTTTGGATCGACCTTTTTTTTGTTGGGCACCTTGGAAGATTCAGGCATCTTACCCTTGCTGACTTGTTGCAGCTGCTGATCATGAACCTAAAGGTCATATATAAGTTCAGTAATTAATGTATAATAAGATAATCATGTAACTGTTGTAGTACCTGTTTCTTTGATGCAGGTGAATTGGTATCCCGCACAATAATTCTATCATCTTTTGATTTGGATTTTGTAGGAGTCTAAGATCATCATGTAAATAAGAAAATGTAAATGTAAGAATAACTTTCATGTATGGGTCATAAAACATTTGAATATTACAAGGTTCATAATGGTGTTCAACCTACCTCATCATCTATAAAAATGAGATTTGTCGGCCATGCAACATACGCTCCTATTGCGTCTCCCACCACTGTTGCGTCTGAAACATCATCTGGTATAGGAAATAACGCATCCCCCTCTAATGCAATATCAACCGATACTTTCAAAAATCCAGCAAGGAGCGGTTTATGGTGAAGTAAGTCTCCCACATTGTTATGCACCTTTCCCTTGCCAACCATGTGATAAGTCGGTGACGATAAATATAGCCGACAAGGTGAAATGTCCTAAACAAATAATGATGCTGATTAATGTGTCAATTAAGAAAATTTAACACTCGACTCAGTAAGCTCCTGCAATCATCGTCCTCGGTTGGAGTTATAGTCTTTGATAGAGTCTCCTGAAATATAGACAAAAGCATATATAAATATATTATACACTTTTGATCAGTTGCTGATAAAGCTAATGTTGTACTTACACATTGTTCAAATACTTGTTGAACTTCTTCTTGAACGACTTCATCTTTTCCCACACGGGCAGCCTTCCATACAACATGGTTCGGAAGAGATGTCACATCACTTTTCTCCTCTTCTAACTACGCATTAAGACGGATAATAAAGCATTATATCCTATTATATATACTTACTATATTTTGTAAATATATCATATTAAAGCATTTATATGTACTTACTATTTTTTGTTCTAGGAGTGCATATCCCAAACACCCTTTTTTGTATGGATACGTGGGTTTTGACGCCCGTTGCCGATTGGTGTCACTCACAACCTGAAAAAACAAGTTTAAGTCATATCAGAACTCTTGTGGAAGAAGTATATATATTATACATTATTCATGATAAGTTGTACTTACTTCAAATTCTTTGGTTCTTCGTTTGGCAACAAATGTCTCCCATTCTTCATCTGAAATCAGATCAGCGTACTTCATTGGACGCTCCGAGTCGACAAAGTTTTCATCAGAATTTTTAAGAAACTTGTTCTTTAAAAACGCTCTAAATCCCCTCAGTCGTTTTCCGGCCAATTGAAGACAATATTTTCTCCTGCGATCATCAATATTAAAAGATCTCTGCAAACAAATACACATATATATAACATGTTAGTATAATTAATTTAAAAATGTAATCGTCAACATAATTAAAAATAACCAAATATCATACCTGTATCTCGCTCCAAATTTTATCTTTAGCCAGTTTTAACGAAGGAATTCTCCAATTATCGCAAGTAATTGGAACTTGCGAACGTACAAGTGCTCCAATGTAACTTGTCAGCAACGCACCGTTAGGCTCAACTAACTGATCTCTTTCATTCCAATGTACATCATACTTTACACCTTTATCTCTCGCACGGAAGATTTTTTTCATGATCGTTATTCTTCTTTTAATATCGCCTTCCACGTCTTTTGTTGTTTCGTTTCCATCATGTGATGTTTCCTCGTTGGTGGTCATAATACCTGTAATTCAGAAAAACCAAAGTACAAAATTAATACCATAAAACGGGCTACAAGCTGATTATAACTATAAGTATACCTCTCAGACTTAATGTTAAATCATTTAATGTTAAATCACTTAGGTTATCACAAGGTTTTCACTCTTATGGGTTAAAACACAATTTTAAAAATATTTCAACAATTCATAACTATGTCCAACTTAATTCTAACAATCCTTTTACTAAAACAATAATATTGTTTAACCAACACACTTATTTCAACCAATTAACATAACCAACAATAATCAAGATTAAAAATGATTCCTAATCTCTCCATTTTCTATTTCCTCCCACTTTCTTGGTTACTATCACTTATAGTTCACTTTTTATTATTATTGGGTTTGAAAGAAGGTATTGGGATCTCGTATCTTTCTTCTTTTGTATCATTGTCCTCAACAGAATTTCACCATCAATATACAAGCTTAAATAAGAAATCTTCATGCATTTTCTAAAAACTAAAACAAAATTTCACCATCTATATACTAAAACAGAGTTTTTCTTACACCAACACTACAACACCATCTATATACTAAGAGGTATTTTATCAAACACTTAGAATGCACTTAAGTGAGAGAAAAAGAGAACAATGTTTTTCTCATTTTCTCATATTCATATCAGACGGATAAAAGCAGAGGAATGACAAGAACACCATTACAAAACAAAATAACGTGATTACCTTGTAGTTGCAGACGGAATGACGAAGGAGAATGACAGCCGACGACGGTTGGACGGAGGAGCTCGACGGAAACGGTGGTTAGGTTACGGATGAAAATGTTCGCCAGAGGAGAAAGAAGAAAGAAACATGCACGACTGTTATGTTTCTTTTAAAAATTCTGGTGGGTAGTTTAAATTTATTTTAATTATACCTATAGCAGCGCTTTTTAATGGCTTTAGCAGCGCTTTTAAAAAGCGCTGTCTAAGGTGTGGCTTAGGCTTCACATATAGCAGCGCTTTCTTAGGTATACCCTTTAGTAGCGCTTACAGAAAAAGCGCTCTCGTAGGTTAAACCTATAGCAGCGCTTTAATAGAACCCCCCCCCCCCCCCTTTAGCAGCGCTTTACAAAAGCGCTTTCTTAGGTCATACATTTAGCAGCGCTTTTTAAAAAGCGCTTTCTTAGGACCCCCTTTAGCAGCGCTTTTTAAAAAGCGCTGTCTATGGTAGGCTATTTTTTTTTCTTTTTTTTAATGACTCTTTAGCAGCGCTTTTTCAAAATAGCAGCGCTTTTTCAAAAAGCGTTGTCTTTGAATGCGCTGCTAAAAGTTAATTCTGGCGCAGTGTCTTAGAACAAGATTACAAGTATACAAGAATAATAAAATAACCTTTGTCTCTCTTGAAATTAGGATTTTATGTTCCTATTTTTTCTTATGCCAAGATTGAGAAACTAACATCCTATTTATAAGAAAAAAATAACACACTAACCTAATGAGTTTTTTAACAATTACTCATTACAAGCTAACTTAAGCAATTGAGCTTACAAACAATGCCCAATTCAACATGCTAACAACCCTATCAATATTGATTAATGCATGTTAGAACATAATTCGACTACAACACACATTACTCCGACAACAGCATGCGAACAGACTTTGACCTCATGCTTAATTTCTGTCGAATAAGAAGCTACCCTTCGACCATACTAGAGTGCAATGGAAAAGTAACTTTTTCTATAATCTTGATCTTGATTTTTTTTTAAAGGACACGTATATTAGAAATATTTATTTGAGAAAATTGGAAAATAAATATGTTAAAGTTGGTAAGATTATACTAATTATTTTTTTAAAATATTATAAAGTGATAATACATGTCATTTATTTACTTTGAAAGAATTTTATTTTGTTTTAAATAAACTTTACCTGATTTGTTTATTTTCAAGCAACGTTCAAGATTTTAAAATAATTTTCTTTTTCAAATAAAATTTAGCTTATTTGATTATTTTCATACAAATCTCAATTTTTATGCCTCAACTCTTGTCATTTAAATAGGTATATGCGAGTCTTTACCAATTAGAAATAGAATATTTATTTTTGAGAAAAAATTATTGTAATAACTCTTTTGCAAACTAAATAACAAATTGTGGCAAAATTAACTTAAAAATAAACAAAGCAGTAAAATAAATTTATTTGAACATCAAATCCACTAAATTTGTATTCATACTTCAATTTTTACAATTAATCATCACAATTTCCTCCCGGTCCTCCAAATTGGAGAGAATATCCGAAATCCTCAAAATTTCTATCAAAATATTTAGCATAAAAACAATTAGGCTTATCAGAAAGTATTTGAATCAAAGAATTTTCTGGTGAAGTGTTGGTGGAACTATATTGAAATTGGATACGTATAAAATAACTTGCATGATTATATTTGTCATCTATAGGAAACCGTCCAGAACCCATTGGAGGACTAGGACCACCTTGAGTGTTTGATGTTCTACCACCCCATCCTACTTGAAGGAATGGCGTGTTGGGAAATAATGATGCCGGAAAATATCCAATCATATCATTTTCAAAAGTTACCCACCAATTTTTTGTTTCCCTATTCTGCACATAAAAAACTATATTAGTGAATGTACCATAGCTTCTCTGTAAACATTTCAAAATATTTGATTGTATAAAATTCAACACATTCATTTTCTGAGATAACCTGGACAATAGATATTGTCATGTCGATCATTTGTCCATCGATGACAGATGTATCCACAAATCGTCCACCAAGATAGTTTTTCGTGTTAGTTTGAACAAATCCTGAACATTGCAAATTAAAGCATCCCGTGTTCTTGAAATTATCTGTCTATCATTTTTCAAAACCAAATCATATATTGTATAAATAAAACTTTCTTCTAATTAAAATTTAATGAAAATAAATAATGAAAGAAAAACTACAAATAAACATGTCTTATTTAGATATTTCAATTACGTAATAGTTCAATAAGTGACTGTGTCAAAATAGTAAAACTTTACTAGTCACAAGTTTGTCGGAAATTTTCTTTTTGAATTTATACTGTCATATAAGAAATAAAAGCGTAACAAAAAAATTCTTACCGTCCATACTACGTAAAAATGTGTTGCATTATCATTGTATAATTGTGGAGCCACCTAACAACAATGCAGGATATCAAATTAATAAATCATTCAAAATAATTTTTAATAAAAGACATATATATATATATATATATATATATATATATATATATATATATATATATATATATATATATATATATATATATATATATATATAACTTACATGCCATCCCATGCCGATATAATTTGTACTATCAGGTCCATTTCGAATATACATTACTGCCGAACTTGATTGATCATTTGTAACACTAACACTATAAATACTAGTTGTTCCATAAACTCCTACAAATGATTCACCACGTTCTGCATCTGATAAAACTTCTGCATACTACGAATAAAATACTTTTATACAACTATAATAATGTAAGTATAATGATAAGTATTTAAAATTTTACATGTACAAACAAAAACTTACATGATTACCATGGATATGATCAACTAAACCATTATTAAAATATGATTTTCCTCTAATTAAATCTTCTTTCGTTGCTCTTCTAACGGGAACAGTTCCAATTGGACAATTATCATTTTGAAGCCCAAAAGTAGCTTTAGTTGAACTATTCACACTATTTTTTCTATTATTTCTGATTGTAGTTCTCAAGTTTGGATTTTTCTATAATCAAAACAATAAAAATAGTTTAAAAATTTAATAAAATGAATATGCATGATATTTTGTGTTTATTAGAACTAATGAATGTATACCTGTAACTTATGATTCGTTAGCAAAGGATGCTTAAACGCTGGTTGATTATTAATATCAATGCAGTCAACAATATAACCAAATTCTGTCTATAAAAATCATATTCAAACAAATGCTAGGTTATTTATTTATGAAGAAGAAGAAGTTCAACTAAAAGAATAAAATAATGTGAGGTAAAAAGAATGTGAAATACATGGATACTCTTGATAGGAACTTTGTTAATCACTTTTAACTCATTCTCTATTTCCAAGTCCTCTTTCAATGGGATTCTCATCCCGTTAATACATGCCACCAAACACATGAAAATGAATGGATTCATCGTTTTTTAATCAATTATCATGAATAAAAAATAGGACTTAGTGTGGATCATCGTTTAATCTTCTCTCTTTTTATAGATAAGATTCAAACAAATATAATGGTATTTAAAAAACTGAATTTAAATTTGGTAAAATAAAAAAAAAAGAATTTAACTAAAATGTCTAAGTTCTTAAATGTGGTTTAATTTTATATGATTTTACTGTCTATTTGTGTTTATCTCAATGCTTAAATGATTTTATTGTCTATATTTGAGATAATTAATTTCAAAGAAAGAATATATGAAAAAATAAGTAAGTAAATGAATGTCAATTTATTTCATATCTTGGTTCTCATCTAAAAATATGTTAGCAACTTTTGAAAATATTTTTGTTTACTATGCAAATTTATATATTTTGTTCAAATAATGGATAGTCATTTTTTACCAAATATTTATAAAGTAATGAAATTAGTTCTTTTTCATCATATATAAAGAAATAAACTCTTTTTCATCATAAATAAATTAGAACAAATTAAAATATTGATTAAATAGAACAAGTTAAAATATAAATGGATTTTTAATTCAAATTTAGTAGAAGGTCCTTTAGTGCCTAAGAATATGTTAGGAATTTTAAAAATATTTTTATTGACTGTGCAAATTTATATATTTTGTTCAAATAAGAGATAGTTATTTTTGACCAGATAATTCTAAAATAATGATATTTGTTCTTTTTCATCTATATAAAAGATAATCTCTTTTTCATAAAAAAAATAGTCCTTTATTACTATACATAACGTAATTATGTAGAAAGTGTTTGAAATATTATATTAGATTTAATTAGATTAGATTTAATATTTAGATATAATTCAAGTTGGGTTGGTCTAAGCTCAATTAGGTTTATTATTTAGTTTGTTATTTTGAGTGTATATAAATAGTCATAGTTTGTATTTGTATTTTATAACAATTCAGTAAATCCTTATTTCATTATTCTCTCTTTCTCTCCTCGCAAAAGTGTCTCACACACAAACAAATTGGTATCTAGAGCTCCGTTAGATTCTTGATCGTGTTTTCAAGAATCACACGTCAGAGATCATGTTTCCGGGATCGTGGGTTATTGCGGATAAATCGCTGCAAAGATGAATGGTAACATAAATTTACCAAACTTACTTCCAACTCTTGACGACAAGAATTGGCTTCGATAGAGAAAACATATGCAATCTCTATTTGACTTTCATGAAACCTTAGAAGTGGTTACTAATGGTGTTTATGAGTTTGGTGAAGATGCAATAGAAGCACAGAGAATCCCTCACAAGGATGCCAAGAAGAAGGATTGCAAGGCGGCGTTTTATATTCAACCGGCGGTGGATGCACACAACTTCGACATAATTGCTCTTGTTGAATCGGTGAAGGAGGCATGGGATATTCTTGTCAAGTACTATGAAGGAGGCGAGAAAGTTAAGGTTGTTAAGTTGTAAACTTTGCGACGATAGTATGAATTATAGTCAATGGGAGAAGATGAAAAAATTGCAGGTTATGTGTCGAAGGTGCAGAAACTCGTCCATCTCATGAAAGGTTGTGGTGAAACCCTAACTAATAAGTTCATAGTTGATAAGGTAATATGTACGTTAACCTATCACTTTGATCATGTTATCATAACTATTCAAGAATCTAATAATCTTGAAACACTAAAATTGGAACATTTGATTGGTTCGTTGGAAGCACATGAGATTAGGATTGTCAAAAGGAAAGGAGTTCAAGATTCGATACAAGCACTAAAGACGCAATCATGGAAGAAGAATGGTGGTGCCAACAAGTTCAAAGGCAGAATCGACAAGACTCAGGGCAAAAAGTCTTGGTCGAATCCTCACAAGAATAAGATCGATGATAGAACTTTTGAATCCTCTAAAAGAGGAGAAGGAAATTCATATCAAAAAGACAAAGTAGAGAAAAGAGGTATGCAGTGCTATAATTGTGAAAAGTATGGTCACTTGGCCAAGCATTGTTGATACAGGAAAGAAAAGGGTTCAACAAAAGGCAAGGACGAAGGAGTGAATCTTGCACGTCAAGATTCAAATGATTCTAATGATATGATGGTTATGGTTGCAATTGCAGATTACCATGTCAAATCCAAGATTTGGTTCCTCAACTCAGACTGTTCGAATCACATGACGGGTAAAAAGACATGGTTAGTAGATTCCGACGAGTTAAAGAAGAGTAAGGTGAAACTTGCTAATAATAGCCCGTTGCCAGTAGAAGGTGCTGGTAACATGGTTATTCAAAGGAGTAATTGAGCAAAAGCCTTGATAAAAGATGTAGTCTATGTCCATGGAATGAAGTACAATCTACTAAGTGTTGGACAACTGGTCGAAAAGGGGTTCTCAGTGGTTATGAAAGATGGAGCCTTAGAAAATTTTGACATTCAGAATAACTTGGTCTTGAAATCTCCTCTGTCGAAGAATAGAATATTTAAGACCATGATCAATTCGACTGAAGTACAATGTCTGAAAATAGTTGTCAACCATAAGAATAGTTGGTTGTGGCATCTAAGATTTGGCCATCTAAACTTTAGGTCATTAAATCAACTGATCACTCACGGTATGATAACTGGTATACCAAGTGTTGAGATGCCTGACAAACTCTGTGAAGGTTGTCTAGTCGGAAAGCAGTCTAGGAAGTCTTTCGTTTCGACTATGCCAATGAGATCATCCTGCATACTCGAATTTGTACATTCAGATGTATGTGGTCCTTTTGAAGAGATTGCCATCGGTGGAAACATGTATTTCGTCTCATTTGTTGATGAGTACAGTCAAAAGCTCTAGATCTATGTGATCAAGCAAAAGGACGAAGTATTTGAAAATTTTAAGAGATTCAAGATACTTGTCGAAAACCAGGGTGAAAATAAAATTAAAGTTCTGCGAACAGATGGAGGTGGCGAATACACATCCAAGATGTTTGAATCATTCTGTGTAGAACATGGTGTTGATCATGAGATAACGACTTCTTATACTCCTCAACATTATGGAATAGCAGAAAGAAGAAACATGACCATATTGGACATGGCAAGATGCATGCTGAAGCAGAAGAATTTGCCAAAATCCTTATGGGGTAAAGTTGTTTCGAATGTTGTTTATATTTTGAACAGGTACCCTACTAAGAAGCTGAAGAACTAGGTTCTTGAAGAAGTATGGAGTGACAAACGACCATCAGTGAGTCATGTGAAGGTCTTTGGGTCTATTTTCTACATGCATATTCCTGATGCTAAGAGAAGGAAGCTTGATGATAAGAGTGGACCTATGATTTCGGTAGGATATCATAAGACTGGAGCATACATATTGTTCAATCCAATTAATCAAAAGATTGTGATGAGTCGAGATATTGTGATTAATGAAAATTCTGCGTGGGATTGGAATTCTAGTAATGAAATTGACAAGCCACTGATGAGCTATGATTTCGACGAAGCACATAATGATGTCGAAGTCGAAGACATTGTTGATACTCCATTTGAAGAAGACATCGAAGTAAGTAATGATGTCGAAGTCGAAGATATTGTTGATAATCCAGTCAAAGAAGTCATTGAAGCAGGTAATGATATCGAAGTTGAAGAGGATATAGCTAGCACAAGTCAGAGACCTCAAAGAACTAGAGCTCGTCCAACAAGACTTTAAGACTATGAAGTAGTTAGTTGGTGATGATGAAGTTACAATAGATGGGGAACTAGTCCATTTTGATTTACTTCCAAGTGCTGAACGAATTAACTATAGCAAAGCCTTCAAAGATAAATAATAGAAGTCTGCTATGGTCGAAGAGTTACAAGCAATTGAAAGAAACAACACATGGGAGTTGGTCAAATTGCCAGGCTATACAAAAGCTATCGAGGTAAAGTGGGTGTTCAAGTTGAAGCTCAATGCTAATGGGTCGGTAGCAAAGCATAAAGTGATATTTTTAGCTCGAGGATTTCTCTAGAGAGCAGGACTCGACTACTCTGAAGTATTTGCATCTGTCGCAAGATTGGAAACTGTTCGACTAGTGGTGGCCTTGACATGTAATCAAGGTTGGTCAATATTTCACTTATATGTAAAATCATCATTTTTGAATGGATCTTTAGAAGAATAGGTGTATGTCACACGACCTCCTGGGTTTGTGATTCAGGAGGAAGAAGGTAAAGTATACAAGTTGCACAAAGCGCTCTATGGTCTCAAGCAGACACCTAGGGCATGGAACAAGAAGATCAATTCATACTTGGTTGAATTGGGATTCATAAAATGCAAATCTGAGTATGGTGTCTATGTTCAAGTAGTGACACAAGATGTAACAATAATTTGCTTATATGTTGATGACTTGCTAGTAACTGGAAATAGCCTAAAAAACTTGTCAAAGTTCAAAGAGTTGATGAAGAAGGAATTTGAAATGTCGGATCTGGGAAAATTTTCATACTTCCTAGGCATGGAATTTCAAATATCGAAGTAAGGCATGATGCTACATCAAAGAAAGTATGTCAAAGAGATACTCAAGAGATTCAAAATGGATGATTCGACAACTATAACATCACCTATCGAACCAAATTTAAATATGGAGAAGCGTGGAGAGGGAGACAAAGTCGATGCAAATTTGTTCAAACAGATTATCAGATCTCTAAGATATGTGTGCAATAGTCGACCTGATATATGTTTCTCAATCGAATTAGTGAGTAGATACATGAGTGAACCAACGGTGTCACACACGAAGGCTGGAAGAAGAATCTTGAGATACTAAAAGGATTGACAAACTATGGAATTTTATTTCGACGAGACTCTAAAAGAAAAGAAGCTGTGGTTACTTGTTATTTAGATGCTGACTGGTGCGGAAATAAGGAAGATCGAATAAGCACTACTGGATATTTCTTTCAAGTATTTGGTGCCCCAATTTCTTAGTCCTCGAAAAAGCAATCTGTGGTGGCATTATCATCATGTGAAGCTGAATATATAGCGGGATCTTATGTTGCGTGCCAAGAAATTTGGATCAGACCGGTACTTGAAGAAATGGAGGTCGAAGTGAAGAAACCTCTTGTGTTGAAAATCGACAACAAGTCTGCCATAAATCTGGCGAAGAATCCAGTTCTGCATGGAATAAGTAAGCATATCGAAGCCATATTTCACTTCTTAAAGGAAAAGATAAATCAAGGTGAACTTGAAGTTAGACACTGCTCAAGTGAAGCACAGTTGGCCGATATTTTCACCAAAGGATTGAAGATCGACATATTCTTGAATTTGAGAAAGAAATTAGGAGTAGTTCAGATCGACTATGACTAGTATAAGTTCGACAACTTGGATTATGGAGGGTATGTTGAAATTTTATATTAGATTCGATTAGATTTAATATTTAGATATAATCCAAGTTGTGTTGGCCCAAGCCCAATTAAGATTTGTTATTTAGTTTGTTATTTTTAGTTTATATAAATAGTTATAGTATGTATCATTATTTCATAACAATTCAATAAATTCTTATTTCATTATTCTCTTTTTTTCTCTACACACAAAAGTGTCTCACACACTAACAGAAAGAACATCTCCTCTTAAGGTAAATTATAAGGATTTTGTTAAAACAAAAACTAATAAATATAAAATAAATAAATTGAAAAAATGAAAATAAATAAATAAATTATTTTGTTTAAAAAGAAAAAAATAAAATATAAATGGATCTTTAATTCTAATTTAGTAAAGTATCCTTTGATGCCTAAGAATATGTTAGGAAATTTTGAAATTTTTTTATTTACTAAGAAAATTTATATATTTTGTTCAAACAATGGATAGTTATTTTTGACCAGATATTTTTAAAATAATCATTTAGTTGTTTTTCATCATATATAAAAAAAATATTCTCTTTTAAATTAGAACAAATTAAAATATTGATTAAATAGAACAGATTAAAATAAAAATGGATCTTTGATCCGTTGGTGCCTAAGAATATGATAGAAATTTTAGAAATATTTTTATTTACTATGCAAATTTATATATTTTGTTCAAATAATGGATAGTTATTTTTGACCAAATATTTCTAAAATAATGATATTATTTACTTTTTGTCATATATAAAGAAATAAACTCTTTTTCATTTAAAAATTAGTTCTTTATTATATACATATCCTAATTGATCGTATTTGATCAGAAGTGATTGTCGACTGCCACGTGTCACTGATCTGAGAGCTGCTCAACGAAAGTAGGAGGAGGAGAGGGGTGTACCTGCAAGACACTCTGATGCTTAAGTGAGTAAAGGACTAGAGTAGGAGTAAATATAGAAGTGAGGTGTAGTGAATTGAGTACCTGACCCTCTAGTGAAAGAGGGTATTTATAGTGAGACCCCAGCGCAGGGCCAACGGTCACTTGTGTTAGGCTGGATTGCCAGGCCCAACCCAAGTGACTTCTATGGCTTATATGGCATAGTGAAGACCAGCACGTTGTCTACGCCCTAGTTCAACTGTCCCGTAATCTCCGGAAGATGGGCTGACCAGCTCTTTCAGAGGTGGGTAGTTGTCTGATGACGTGTTCCCGCGGAGGGGAGCATGTGGAGAACGTGTGGAAGACGTGTTGTTCTGCCCGACAGGGGGAGTCAGCCCGGTATGTCCAGAGCCGTTCCCGACACTGAGGGATTTGGGCCCTGTTGGGCCTTCCTCCAAATAGCGTTGGGATGGGCCTGCCCAACAGATGGGCAGGTCTGGGCCTACTCTAGGACAGGAGCCCCCTAAGTCGTAGCTTCAAGGTATAAGAGCAATGACTTGACGATAAATGTGTCGGGGACAAAGAAGGGTGAGTAAGAAATTCGTTGGACTGTTGTGTCGAGGATGCTAGGGTGCGAGGATCTCGAACTTGTCGGGCTGTCGGGTCGAGGAGGTGGAAGATTTTTGGGCGCCCGCCTGCCTGTGCTCGAGGGGGAGAACGAAGGGATGTGACCGTTCACGGTGGCCACATGTCTAACAATCAATGCACCATTTAGGGCGGCTACCCTAGGGTACTCGAGTTCCTAGGGGAGCTTCGAGTCCCGTGCTGGGTTTATAAATAGGCAGGTGCCTGCCCTTTTACTACTTTTCGCACTTTCTTGCTTTCGCACGTGATACTTGGATTTTCGTACACGCAGTTGCTCATCACCGCCACCGTCAGGTCTGCCGCGTATTCTGCCATCTCCATCGATCCCGTAAGTTTTCTACCTTTATTCCTCCGTTTTCTTTAGTTTCAACGCCTTTGTCGGGGACATGATGAATGCCCCGAGGAAAGCGAGGGTTTCCCGAAGAATACGACGGGATCCCCTTTTACCTGGGATGAAGGCCCCGAGGACACTTAGGGATTTAGGATGAATGTCCCGGGGACAGATGGTATGATATGGATGGATGCCCCAGGGACGTAGGGTGATGTTAGATGAACACCCTGAGGACGTAGGATAGGCTCAGATGAATGCCTCGAGGACGTAGGATATGGTTAGATGAATTCCCCGGGGAGGAACGCTTGGGTAGAGATGGATGTCACAGGGACACGAGCCGCCGCTGAGTCGTGGTCGTCGTTCCCATCGCCCTTTCACTTGATTTGTGGTGGAAGGGTGAATTTGATTTTGGAACATCGAATTCCCCATTTCCTTCTGCTTTTCAGGTGAACATGACCTCGTGGGTAGTGGGAATCATGGAAGTCGATGTGGAGCCAGAGTCCCCGGTGGCCCCACCCGTAGAGGGGCAAGCCCGACCTATCAAGGACTGGGTGGCACAGGAACGCTTAACCATGCCATCTTGCTTTATTGACAGCGACGTCAGCGCCTTTGTGACCATCGAGGATCGCTGTGAGGGCTCTTCTGTGAGCTGACAGGCATACCGACCACGGGACTACCATCGGATATGTTCGAGCTACGGAAAGATGAGGTTCCCCATGTATGGGCGTCTTCGACTTCCCTTCACCGATTTCCAGTTGCGCGTGTTCGACTGGCTGAAGCTGGAGCCTTCTCAACTGCACCCCAATGCCATAGCCTTCATCCGGATATACGAGCTTGTCTGCCAACATTTGGAGATCGGGGACACCCTTACGCTATTCGTTCGACTTTTCCACCTGTAGAGGCAGACGGTGGATGGCCCGCAAGGGTGGTTGTCTTTGAAGCAGTCGAGGAAGCTCTTCCGGGCGTACATGGATTTTGTCGGTGATTTAAAAGCGCGTTTCTTTTTGGTCCGATCTGTCTCTCTCCAGGAGTGCTTCACTTTGTACCAACGAGAAGCTCGGGAAGTGAACAGGCAGCGAGAGGAATTCATGGTGCCGAAGGTGCCTCTGGACTGGTCGGAGGAACACTTCAGGAAGGGCATGGATCACTATATTATGCGGGCAAGGACCATGGATGAGGAGGATCAGGTGGGTTTACAAAGATTAGTGTCCTTTGTGGCTAGCTTCACCCTAACAAAGCTCGTGACGCCCGATGGGTACTTCATCCTCGATAGTGAAGGGAATGTTCGTCAGCAGGCGAGGCTCGTAAACACGAAGGCTCTGCTCGAGTGTTCAACTAACAAGGAGGCTCTTCGCTTCCTAGGTAGCGGGCGGTGCCCTGCTCAACTCTTTGGTCCCCGCTATGTTCTTGTTTTTGCTAACCCTTTCTTTTGTTTTTGCAGGAAGTATGTCGACCATGCAGGAGCGTGTCAGGAAGTTGATGGCCTCTAAGGCCGCGACTAAGAGCGGAAAGGGAAGGGTCGCCCAAGTAATGCAGCAGCCTCCTGCCGACCAGGGAGGAAAGGGGTCCTCGTCTTTGCCTTAGAGCAGCCACTCCCTGATGTCACAAGGGACCATGAAGCAGGAGAGAGTTCAGGCGTCTGAAGTTGTTGTCGACCTCATGGAGGGTGTTTCCGAGGAGGGGTTTCTCATTCCCCCTTGTCACCAGCATCCCAAGTTCTTCCATGGCGCTAGGTCGCCGGTGGTGTCGGCCTCAGAAGCGAAGGTGGTTCTCGGGGCAAGCCAGGATGCTCGACGACAGCTGCTTACCGAGGATTTGGCCGCGATGATATAGGTTTTCTCGACCGTTTGGTCTTGAGTGATGAGGACTCCTCTTCTGCCGAGCTGGCCAAGTTACACGGAGATCTTACTTTTGCTCAGTTGAGGATGACCAAGCTGGATCTGAGCAAGGAGAAGGTGGCAACACAGTGCAAAAGGGGTACTGATGTTAAGGGTCGAGTGAAAGCTGTCGAGGAAGGACAATCGAGGCTGCGGGCTAGGGTAGAGGAGCTGGAAAATTCTCTTCGTCTTGCCGAGGACGAGACTGATGAGGAGAGGTTCTTTCTCTCCCGTGCTGACTTGCTGGGAAAAATTCGTGAACTGGAGCAAGACTGTCTGGGGGCCATCGAGGTCGGGTTCTCTAGCATTGTGGAATAGCTCAGGTTCGTGAATCCCGAGGTTGCTCTGGTCACTGAGGGGATTGGGCCCTACCACCAGGTCGTCGACGGACGGGTGGTCGTGGTCGGCGCTGAGGGAGATGAGGTAACATGCCTGCCGATGAGGTCGAGGGAGGTCAACCAGAATTTTAGTTTTCTTGTTCCCGGGCCTGCGTGCTCGTAGTTTCCTGGCCTACGTGCCCACTTTTGTTAAATTACTTTGTCGGGCCTGCATGCCCTTTTGATGTAATTTACGACTGCTGGGTTGGTGCCCTTATTGATTATGCAATGATATTTTACTTTTTTCTAAGTGTGTTCCTGTTTGTACGTTTGTATGTTTGTATGTTCGGATTCGTATTTTGTATGTTGTTGGGAGTGTAGCTTGACGTTTTATCAGTTGTGTCCGATAGTGTAGGGAACTGGCCGGGGTGACCGCGACTGTTACCTAGTCAGTTACGAAGAGGGACCGTGATCGCATCCCTCTCTCCGTGGCGTGAACGTCCTATCGCGAGCTAGGTGTTCTGCCATCTTGGTATGGCAGCAGCAGCTCTTGATTGAGGGGTCCCCATCGAATAAAATGCTCTGCTCGCACACACAAAAGGGCATGCGTTTGTTTCCGTTGAGTTTTTGGGAGGCGCGTGGTACCAGGGCGTGCTCCCGTGATCGTGATGTCGTTCGTCGCGGGTAACTTTTAATTATAGTATCTTTTGAGCTTCTCAGTGTTCCATGGTCGAGCAACTTCGTCCCCGTGTAGGTTTTCAAGGTAGTAGGCCTCGTGTTCCGTCTTGTCCCGGACATGATAGGGCCCTCCCAATTCGCGGCGAGCTTACCCTCGCGTGAGTCTTTTTGATTTCTTTGCAAGACCAGGTCACCGACCTGAAACTCGCGTCTTATGACTTTGCTGTCATATCGAAGGGCAATTTTCTGCTTTAGCGTGGCTTCACGGAGGGCTGCCCCAAAATGGATTTCTTCAACTAAGTCGAGTTCCTCACGGAGGGACTCGCCGTTGGGATCCTCCTCGAGGGGAGATTTGGTCCTTCTGGATGACTCCCTTATTTCCACCGGGATCACCGCCTCGGTTCTGTAGGTAAGTCAGAAAGGGGTCTCTCCGGTGGTCGAGTGGGGCGTTGTTCGGTAAGCCCAGAGCATGTTGTGGAGCTCCACGACCCATATTTTCTTTGCGTCCTCGAGTCTTTGCTTTAGGCCTCGGAGGATGACCATGTTTGCAGCTTCTGCTTAACTGTTCGTTTGTGGGTGCTCGAATAAGGTGAAGTGATGCTTTGTCCCGAGCTTGGTTACAAAGTCTCGGAAGTTTTTGTCAGTGAACTGCATCCCGTTGTCGGTCACGATGGCCAGTGGGATGCCAAACCTGGCGAGGATGTTCCTCTTGTAGAAGTGGAGTATGTTATGAACCGTGATCTTGGCCAGAGCTTCGACTTCGATCCATTTGGTGAAGTAGTCGACATCGACTATCAGGTATTTGTTCTAATAGGAGCCTATGGTAAACAGACCGAGGATGTCCATCCCCTACCAGGCGAACAACCAAGGGGAGGAAAGGGTCTTGAGCTTGCTCAGAGGGGCGAGGTGTATGTCTCCGTGTCTTTGGCACCTACCGCATCTCTTCACATGCTCCTTAGCGTCCTGCTGCATCATCGACTAGTAGTATCTTGTACGTAAGGCCTACTGGGCGAGGGACCTTCCTCCCAAGTGTTGAGAATTGATGCCCTCGTGTATCTCTTGTACGATGCCCGGGGCCTGGGCTTTGTCGATGCATTTGAGGAGAGGGATCGAGAAGCCTCTTCGGCACAGTCTCCCCTCGAGCAGCACATAAGAGCAAGCTCGGCGTTTGATAGCGCTGGCCTCTTTCGCGTCATCGGGAAGGCGACCAGTGATGAGGCAAGTGTGTACCAGGGTCATCCAGTTGTTGTTGTCCCCAATGGCATTGACCTCGAGCGTTATTTTTGCCATTTCCGTGCTGGGACGAGCAAGGACCTCTTGGACGACGGATTTATTCCCTCCTTTTTTCTTCGTGCTAGCTAGCTTTGAGAGGACGTCTTCCCGGGTATTCTTGTCACGTGGAACATGAAGTACTTCCACAGAGTCGAAACTTTTCATCTGCTCCCTGATAAGGGCCAAATATTCTGCCAGATTATCGTTCTTCGTTTGGTATTCGCCACGGACTTAGGAGGCGACCAACTGGGAGTCCGTGAAGATTTTTATCTCTTTGGCTCCGAGGTCTTCTTCCAAGCGGAGTCCGGCCAAGAAAGCTTTGTACTCGGCCTGATTGTTTGTTGTCGGGAAGGCTAAGGTTAGGGAGACTTCCACTACCGTGCCTTCTGTTAGAACACAGATTGGTGTTTCTTATATCTCTATGTTTTGATGATAACTTTTATGGAATTTTGTAATGAGAAAACATACACTCTAAAATTTGTTCAAAGTATTATTGTTTCAGGTATAAAATTAAATACTCTTAAAGAAGCAAAATACATAAGTACAAAGAAACTATGCAAAGCTCTGAAGCATCAGATGCAAGACTATCAGAAGATTCTAAAGCGCTGCCAGAAGGATCTGAAGCAGAAGCTACAGAATGATCTGAAGTGTTAATGAAAGGAGTGTACAAAAGTTGAGGCTTTGACAATCAGACTCTTATCATTAATATTCACGCTCTTAGCACATACTGCTGCATACTCTGATGAAGACTCTGATCAAGACTGAGAATCTGATATATTAAAAATCTTATCAAGACTGAGACTCTGATACATTAAAGATCTGATCATCTATCAAGACTCTGATCTTATCATTCATCTTAAGCTCTGATCATCTTAAAGCATTCCATACCTTTTAAGCTTACTACAAGTTCTGAAGTGCAGATTATGAAGACTTCATCTTGAAGGAAGCTTGTTGAAGAAGCTGTAAACTTGATTAGACGTGGTGCTACTTCCAAAGTAACCAACGACTAATTTGTCCAAAGAAGTGACGTGGTGCAAATCCCAAGGCTTCTACAATCATACCTTTCTGCAGAAAGCATATCTCTGCCCATACTTTTGGTGATGAAAAGTCATACAATCAAATATTATATTCAGCTGCACATCACTCAAGGCATTTGGAAAAGCTATAAAAGGAGAACTACCTCAACATTTTGAGGTTGCTAATTCACTACTCATCTTTTGCTCATTGCTAGATCACTCAGAAAGAAATACACACTTGATTCGTAAAAGAGAAAATCTCTCAAGATCTTACTCATTTTGATCTCTCATAAAACCATATAGTTTTTGTTGTACTTAATCTTAAGTGTAAACATCACAGTTGTGATCCAAATTATTAGAAGCATTCAAACACTTGTTAGTTTACATTAAATTGTAAGAAGTTCCTTAAGAAGACCAAGGTGTGGTCAGTAGTTCTTGAGAAGACTAAGACAGTTGTTCTTAGTGCTTTCTATTGTAATCAGTTGATCAATAGTGGATTAAGTCCTTGCAGAGAAAGGCAAATCATCTTTGATAAGGTGGACTGGAGTAGTTGAGTTCAACAAACCAGGATAAAAATCTTGAGTTGTTTTTATTGCCATATTTCTTAAAACTCTTATTCAACCCCCCTTCTAAGTGTTTTTCTCACCTTCAGTTGGCATCAGAGCTCCGGTTCTGTTTGTGCTATCACTTAACCGTGAACAGAAAAGATCCAGTGGGAAAAACTCTTGATACTCTTGGTTGATATACATTATGGCTGCTGAAACTTCAACACCCAACAACAACAAAAATGAAGAAAGAGTCAGCACAAAACCTCCCATGTTTGATGGAGAGAAATTTGATTATTGGAAAGATAGACTGAAAAGTTTCTTTCTAGGATTTGATGCTAATCTTTGGGACTTAGTTATTGATGGATATGTTCATCCCACTGATAGGAATGGCAAGAAAGTTGACAGAAAATCAATGACTGAGGAGCAAAAGAAGGAATTCATAAATCACCACAAGGCTAGAACTATATTGCTAAATGCTATATCTCATACTGAGTATGAGAAAATAACCAACAGAGAAACTGCCTTTGATATATTTGAATCCCTGAAGATGACTCATGAAGGGAACTCTCAAGTCAAAGAAACCAAGGCTCTGGCGCTGATCCAGAAGTATGAAGCTTTCAAGATGGAAGAATCCGAATCTATTGAAGCAATGTTTTCTAGATTCCAGATTCTCACTGCTGGCCTAAAGGTTCTGGACAAGGGTTACTCTATAGCAGATCATGTCAAGAAAATAATCAGAAGCTTGCCAACCAGATGGAGACCCATGGTCACTGCTCTGAAGCTGGCAAAGGATCTGAACAAGATTACGCTGGAGGAACTAATCAGTTCTCTAAGGAGTCATGAGATTGAACTAGAGGAAGATGAGCCTCTAAAGAAAGGTAAGTCAATTGCGTTAAAATCTAATAAAGCTATTAAAGTATTGCAGGTATTAGAAGAAAGCTCTGAAGAGTCTGCTTTTGAAGATGAAGAAGAACTATCCTTGCTATCCAGAAGAATCAATAAACTCTGGAAGAATAAGCAAAGGAAGTTCAAGAATTTTAGAAAACCAGATCAACACAAAGAATCTTATGGGCACAGAAGATCTGGAGAACACTCTGGATACAGAAGATCTGGAGAATCCTCTGGACACAGACAATCTGGAAAAAGAGAGGTTGTTTGCTATGAATGTAAAGAACCTGGGCACTACAAGAGTGATTGTCCAAAGCTTCAGAAGGAGAACCCAAAAAGAAAGTCAGATCACAAAAAGAAAGTTCTGATGGCTACCTAGGATGACTCAGATGCATCTGATTCGTCATCAGAGTCAGAATAGGAATGTGCAAATGTAGCATTCATGGCTGACATTAAGGACATTGCTGAATCATCTGAATCTGAATCAGAATCTGATTCTGAGGAGGTATTTGCTGAACTTTCTAGACATGAACTTGTTGAAAGTTTATCTGATATTCTTGAAAACTATAGTAAAGTTAAACTCAAATACAAAACGCTTCTAAAGCATATTGAGTTTGAGAGTAACAAGTTTGAATCAGAAATAGCTGAACTAAAAGCTGAAAATCTTCAATTGAAAAATAATTTAGAATCTGCTCAACTAAACTCTGATTCAAAATCTGAATCATGCTCTAAAAATATTTTACAAGAGTATGACTATAGTTTCAGAAAGTTTCTAACTAAAAGCCTAGATAGAAGCAAAATGGCTTCAATGATCTATGGTATTAGCAGAAACTATAGAAAAGGTGTTGGATATAAATCTTTCTCTTATGAAGATTCAAATCCAAAATTTGTAGATAAACTGGATATCAAGTATCCTCCCTTATATTCTCAGTTTACATTTGGTCACTTAAATGATATTAAACACACAAGTTCTAATCAGAACAAATCTGTGTTTAATAAATCTAAAGCTAATCAGAACAAGTCTTATGTTGAAAGACAGAAGTTCAGAAAAAGCTTTAAGGCAACTAACCAAAAAGGACCCAAGAAAATCTGGGTATCTAAGGATAAGATAATCTATGTTACAGACATCCTTAGCAGCAAAGTCAAGACTCCTGTCATGGTACCTGGACTCTGGATGCTCACGACATATGACGGGAAAAAGGTCTATGTTCCAAAGTCTAGAGCTTAGATCTAGAGGAGATGTCAAGTTTGGAGGGAATCAGAAGGGCAAGATAATTGGCTCTGGAACCATAGGCAATGGTAAACTTCCTTCCATAACTAATGTCTTGCTTGTTGAAGGGTTAGCTCATAATATATTGTCCATAAGTCAATTAAGTGACAATGGTTATGACATTATCTTTAATCAAAAGTGTTGCAAAGCTGTTAGTCAAAAGGATGGCTCAATCCTCTTTAATGGTAAAAGGAAAAACAACATTTATAAAATTAGTCTTTCAGAACTTAAGGTTCAGAATGTTAAATGCCTTATGTATGTTAATGAGGAGCAATGGGTCTGACACAGAAGATTGGGTCATATTAATATGAGACGTATATCTCAGATTAATAAGCTTAATCTGGTCAGAGGACTTCCTAATCTGAAGTTCAACTCAGATGCTCCTTGTGAAGCATGTCAGAAAGGAAAATTTTCAAAATCATCTTTTAAATCCAAAAATGTTGTTTCAACTTCAAAACCATTAGAGTTACTTTACATTGATCTGTTTGGACCAGTGAAAACTGCATCCATCAGAGGCAAGAAGTATGGATTAGTCATTATTGATGACTACAACAGATGGACATGGGTAAAATTCCTAAAACACAAGGATGAGTCACACTCTGTGTTCTTTGAATTTTGCAAACAAGTCCAAACTGAAAAAGATTTCAAAATTGTTAAAGTCAGAAGTGATCATGGTGGTGAATTTGAAAACAAACATTTTAAAAAATATTTTAATGAAAATGGCATTTCTCAAGATTTCTCTTGTCCTAGAACTCCACAACAGAATGGAGTTGTAGAGAAGAAAAATAGAACTTTGCAAGAGATGGCCAGAACCATGATCAATGAGACTAACATGACAAAACATTTTTGGGCAGAGGCAATTAACACAGCATGTTACATTCAGAACAGAGTGTCAATTAGACCTCTTCTGGAAAAGACTCCTTATGAATTGTGGAGGAATAGAAAGCCAAACATTTCTTATTTCCATCCTTTTGGATGTATTTGTTTTATACTAAATACTAAAGAGAATCTTAACAAGTTTGATTCTAAAGCACAAAAGTGTTTCATGCTTGGATATTCTGAACGCTCTAAAGGCTACAGAGTATACAATACTGAGACACAGATTGTGGAGGAATCTATACATGTTAGATTTGATGATAAGCTTGGCAATCAAAAGCCAAAGCAGATTGAAAACTCTGCAGATGGAGAAGTTATTCTCATAGAATCTGAGAAACCAGAGGTAGAGAAAGCTCAAGAAGAAGCTACGCCAGATGCAACTCCATTAGTTGAAGGTGAGAAAATACTTAGAAGGGGGGGGGGGGGGTTGAATAAGTATGAAGATAAAACTTAGAAGTAAAAACTCAAGTATTTTTATCCTGGTTTGTTGACCATCGGATTTTGCATGATCAGAGTCTTGGATACCCATCAGATTTTGCTGAATCAGAGTAATGCAGCAAGTGTGCTTTAGCGTGTAGTTCTATCAGAGCAGAGTTTTATGAATCAGATCCTCAATACATACAGCGTGTAGTACTCTCAGAGTCTTCTGAAAAACTGTGCTTCTTAACTCTCATACAAAGTTCTTCAATGCTCTAGAGTCTTCAGATCTATTAGAGTCTTCTGCTTCAGATCCTTCTGCAGCTTCTGCTTTAGATTCTTCTGTAGCTTCTGCTTCAGATTCTTCTGTAGCTTCTGCTTCAGATTCTTCTGCAGACAGCGCTCAAATTCTTCTATAAGATGATTCTGACTCTTCAGAGCCTTCCATAGTTCTATGTTCAGATTAATTTGCTCTTGGATGTATATATACTTTAATTATCTGCAGCAAATATTCATGAACCAATTTTAGAGTATATAATTCTTTAATACAAAATTTCATAAGAGTTATCATCAAAACATAGAGATATAACTAAGAAACAATCTGTGTTCTTACAATCTCCCCCTTTTTGATGATGACAAAACATGAGAATTTTTGTTCTATAATAAAAAAAAATTATAACTCCCCCTGAAATTAATACTTTAAGGAAAATAATACTTCCCTTTTTGCTTGAGTGTATTTCAGAATCAGAGTCTGATGACTTCTTTCAAACACAGAGTCTGGTTTTGCGTTTAGACTCAAAGTACAATTTGCTTCAAAAATCAGAGTCTGGTTGGGTAACTCTCAGGATAACTTCAATGAATTTATTTTGTCAGATGAAACAATAGAATCTGAAAGACTTAAATTCAAAGATAGTTAATAATATGTCTGAATTTTGTTTTAGTATTTGCTTATGGATTGAACAATCAGATTCTTTTTCTCCCTCTTTTTGTCATAATCAAAAAGATGTGTAAAGACAGAAAAAATAATAGAAGAAAAACAAAGCAAAATATTTCATTCATTCAGATGGTTCACATAACAGATGATAACAAACAAACAAGAGAAAACATATTCAAAACAGCAGTGCAAAATCATGAAAAGAAACTAGGGTTGACGAGATGCAATCAGGGTCAGAAGATCTGTGATCTTTATAGTAGACTCTTCTTGCTTGGCCATCCAAGTATTAATCTCTTTAGTGGTTTGTTCTTGTTTGATCATCCAGGACTTGATTTCCTTAACCTCTTTCACAAGTTCTGAATTGTCAGCCTTTACTTCAGATGCAGATGCATCAATGTCCATATCAGATGCAACGTCTTCAGATGAAGAGTCTTCAGCAGGAGCAGCTTCCAGAAGCAGCACTGGTGGTTTGGGAATGCTCATCAGAGTCTGTCTTACCAACTCAACAAACTTTTCCTTAGCATCTTCAGCACAAACTGTCTTGAGATGAGAGGCCACCACGTTGAACTTAGAGATAAATTTATCCCAAGCAACTTCAGACTTAACAGGGTCTATACTGAACAGACACTCTTCTTCCACACGTGCAATCCCCATACGAACTTCCTTTTTGAAATTTTCAAACAGTTTATCAACATCTGATCTAGGGTTGGGGTAAAGAAATTCCTCAAGAGTCACTTTCTCAGCAGATTCAGAGTTTGGCTGAGGTTGTTCACAAGTGGTGTTAGGAGGTGTTGGATCAGATGATGGTTATTCAGATGGTTGAGGTTCGGATGGTTGAGGTTCAGATTGTTGAGGTGCAGATTGTTGAGGTGCAGATGGTTGAGGTGCAAATGGTTGAGGTTCATATGGTTGTGGTATGGTGAGTTGAGGTGTAGGGGTTGGTGAAATTTCAGCTTCAGAGGATGAATTTTGAAAATCTGAGAGGTTGAAATTTGAACGAAGTGAATGTCTACAATTTATTTGGTCAGGTGCTGATAGATCAAAGAATGCAGGTTTGAGTGGATCAGGAATGTGTAAACAAGAGGGTGAGTGAACTTCTAATTTAGAATCAGATGAATCAGTGGAGTGACATGAGGTGGATGACAAGACAACCATGGTTGCAAGTGGTTCCAGATCAAGAATGTCATTTGAGGGTTCTGGAACAGGTAACGGTTGTTCTATTATTGAGGGATGTTCAGATGGTGTTGGTTGGGGAGGTTCAGATGAAATGGGTTGAGAGTGATGTTCTGGCAATTGTTGTTGTTGTTCTGGTTGTAGTTGTTGTTGTTGAGGTTCTGGTTGTTGTTTTTGTTGAGGTTCTGGATGAGATGGTTCTTGTTGTTGATGTTCTGGTTGGATTTTTGTTTGAGGTGGTTCAGATGGAGTTTGTACAGAAGATGGTTGAGAAAGTGTAGTTTGAGATGAAGGGGGTTCAGATGTATGAATTCCAGATGATGGTGGTATAGATGGTTGTGGTCTAGAAGGTGATGGAGGAGGTGAAGGTAATGGAGAGTGAATCGTTGGAGTTGGATCAGATGTTAATACCTGTTTGACAGTTTCTCTTATGTCTTCCAGACTTGCTTCTGGAGGAGTGGGTTTCACTTTCTTTACCTTTTGAGGCTTAGCAGCAGCTTCAGAGGCTTTTCTCTTTGGATGAGCCTCAGATCCTTCTTCAACAATCTTCTTTGAGCGTCTTTCTCTAACAGGATTGGGCAGAACTTCTCCTTCCTTCTGGACGATGTTCACAGGCAGAGGAACACCATTTAATAGACAATCAGCTATGTAGGATAAGATGATCTCCCTTGGTTCTTCAGCAGTGAACATTGGAAAATCTTCAACATGAATCCTTCTGTTGCTGACATCCTTAGTAGCAATTTTCTTAGGTTTGCTGGCAAGCTCTGTGATGACTTTCATCCTCTTCAGAGTATTGCCATTGATGACAGAACCTATGACATATGACAGATCCTCTGTCAATCCAGTATCATACAGATATTTCACAAGACCATTCTCTGTTAGAATGTCTGATATCAGTCTACCCAAAGGAATCCAATTCCTAATTTTTCCAGTTTTGACTCTTATATCTTCTCTTGTTTCCTTTATATGATTCAGAAGGTGACTGAACAGAAGATAAGGCAAGTCCACCTTCTTTCCCTTGCTCATACAGAACATAAAGTATAGTTGTTTAGCACTGACATAATCTGGGGAATTTGATGATTTTCTATGAAAGATGGAACTCATGAAAATCTTGGCCCAAATCCTGTAGACTGGCTTCAGTTCCCTTACTTTGCTAGTTGGTTCCCCAGAAATAGTAACTTCTTGAAACACATCAGCAAGATCCACACGAGCAGATTGTAGACTGGTTTCACCATCAGTTTCAGAGTACCCAATGAGTTGTCTGATCAGCTTCTCAGTAATCACAATCTCCTTTCCAGGGACAGAAGAATGGATGAATTTAGGGCACACCTGAGCATGTATCCAAAATTCTTTCACCAAAGTTGGATAAACAGGACCCATAAGTCTGTCAAAATACTTTGTCCAACTCTGAGTTTTGATGGTTGAGGAAAGATTAAATCCATTTTCTTCAATGGACTCAAAGTCTATGAAGCATTCACTCAGAACTTCCAGTTCTATAGTTGGAGTGAGAAGAGTTCTCATAGGTTCTTTGTAAGCTTCAGCATTAGGAGCAGAAACAGCAATGGTTGATTGCATCTGAGCAGATGTTGATGAAGAAGATGCCATTGATGTTCTTGAGTGAGAGGTTTTAGGTTTAGGGTTTAGATGGAGAGCAAAGAGACGACAGAAATGCATAAAAGGTTCGTGAGGTGAAAAGTGTGAAATGGTGTGATTTGTGATATTTATAGATAAAATCAGATACACAAACAGTCACATAGGCACACTTCACATAGCATTAAATGAAAAAGTAAAAACATCATTGCACAACAATTATGATTCTGAAAGATGGGGGGAAATTAAGAAAAGTCATATTTTCAAAGCAGTACTTCAAATGTTAATTCAGTAAAGTGCACTCTACCTTTTCAGTTTCTGAGCTACACGTGTTTGCTTGCTTGTGCCTCTGAAATATCTTGAGAAATGAAACGTTAGACAATGTTCAGATCCTTTGAGCATTGTTAGTTCAGATTTACGCAAGTAAAATAATTCAAGAAAATGAATAAATTAACAGATGAAATACTTCAGAGCATTAAACATTTTGCATCTGAGAAGTTTGCCTCTGATAAATATTATTCTGGACAAAAATCCATACCAATATTTTTCAGAATAAACTTGAACCTATCTTCAGCAAGGGGTTTTGTAAAATATCAGCCCATTGATGATCTGAATCAACAAAAGCTAAGTTTATAATACCCTTCTGAACATAGTCTCTGATGAAATGATGTTTAATTTCTATATGTTTTGCCTTAGAGTGTAAAATTGGATTTTTAGACAAACATATAGCAGAAGTATTATCACAGAAGATAGATATATTACTCTCAAAGATCTGATAGTCCTTTAACTGACTCTTCATTTAGAGCATTTGCGTGCTACATCCAGCAACAACAATGTATTCTGCCTCTGTTGTAGAAAGTGCAATTGTGGGTTGCTTCTTGCTGTACCATGAGATCAGATGACTTCCAAGGAACTGACAACTTCCAGAAGTACTTTTACCCTCTACTCTGTCTCCAGCATAGTCAGCATCACAGAATCCAACTAATGTATATTTATCAGATCTTCTGTAACACAGACCCACGTTAGTAGTACCTTTGAGATATCTCAGAATCCTCTTAACAGCAGTTAAGTGAGATTCTCTAGGATCTGATTGGAATCTTGCACATAGGCATACACTGAACAGAATGTCAGGTCTAGAAGCAATTAAGTAGAGAAGAGATCCTATCATACCTCTGTAGAGTTTCTGATCTACTTTCTTACTTACCTCTTTCTTACCTAGTGTACTGGTTGGATGCATGGGAGTCTTTGCCATCTTACTATCAGTCATGTTAAATTTCTTCAGAAGTTCTTTAACATATTTGGTCTGATGAATGTAAGTGCACTCTGGAGTTTGGTTGACTTGAATTCCCAGAAAGAATTTCAATTCTCCCATCATGCTCATTTCAAATTCTGCCTGCATACATTGAGCAAACTCCTTTCCCAGCATAGTATTGGTAGATCCAAATATAATATCATCCACATATATTTGACATATTAGAAGATCTTTCTTAAATGTTTTACAAAAGAGTGTTGTGTCCACTTTGCCTCTGATGAAATTTTTCTCCAGAAGAAAATTGCTTAACCTCTCATACCAAGCTCTGGGAGCTTCTTTTAAACCATACAGAGATTTCTTTAGTTTGAAAACATGTTCTGGAAATTTTTCACTCTCAAAACCAGGAGGCTGGTGAACATAAACTTCTTCTTCTATAATACCATTTAGAAAGGCACTTTTAACATCCATCTGATATAGAGTGATGTTATATTGTGCAGCAAATGAAATAAGAAGGCGTATAGATTCTAACCTTGCCGCTAGAGTATAAGTTTCAGTGTAATCAATACCTTCTTGTTGGTTGTATCCTTGAGCAACAAGCCTTGCCTTATTTATTTCAACTTCTCCTTTCTCATTAAGCTTATTTCTGAAGACCCACTTAGTTCTAATTATGTTGAATCCTTTTGGTCTTGGAACTAAGTCCCACACATCATTTCTAGTGAACTGATTTAGCTCTTCTTGAATGGCAATAATCCAATCATTGTCTTGCAGAGCTTCATCCACAATGGTTGGTTCAATTACTGACACCAATCCAAATAATGATGCTTCAGAGGATCTGAGGAAGGATCTTGTTCTGATAGAGTCATCCTTCTTTCCAATGATCACATTCTCTGGATGAGAAGCTTTGATTCTGGAAGATGATCCTCTAACAGTTGATTCTTCATAAATGTTTAAGTTGTTCATCTGAGAAGTCAAAGGAATTTCATCTGGCGTTGCTTCTGGTTCCTTTACTTGAGCTTTGTCTGCCTCTGATCCTTCAGAGTCTGTGAAGACTACTTCTCTATCTGCAGAACTTTCATACTGCTTTGGCTTTTTAATGCCAAGCTTATCATCAAATCTAACATGTATAGATTCTTCCACAATCTGTGTTTCAGTATTGTATACTCTGTAGCCCTTAGAGCATTCAGAATATCCAAGCATGAAACACTTCTGTGCTTTAGAATCAAACTTGCTAAGATTCTCTTTAGTGTTCAACATATAACAAATACATCCAAAAGGATGAAAATAAGCAATGTTGGGCTTTCTGTTCCTCCACAATTCCTAGGGAGTCTTTTCCAGAAGAGGTCTTACAGACACTCTGTTCTGAATGTAACATGCTGTGTTGATTGCTTCTTCCCAAAAGTGCTTTGCCAGATTAATCTCATTGATCATGGTTTTGTCCATTTCTTGCAGAGTTCTATTTTTCCTCTCTACAACTCCATTCTGTTGTGGAGTTCTAGGACAGGAAAAATCATGAGTAATGCCATTTTCATTAAAATATTTGTTTTCAAATTCACCACCATGATCACTTCTGACTTTTATAATTTTGAAATCTTTTTCATTCTGGACTTGTTTGCAGAAGTCAAAGAACACAGAATGTGACTCATCCTTGTGTTTTAAAAACTTTACCCATGTCCATCTACTATAGTCATCAATAATGACTAATCCATACTTCTTGCCTCTGATGGATGCAGTTTTCACTGGTCCAAACAGATCAATATGAAGTAATTCTAATGGTCTGGAAGTAGAAACAACATTTTTTAATTTAAAAGATGATTTTGAAAACTTCCCTTTTTGACATGCTTCACAAAGAGCATCTGAGGTGAACTTCAACTTAGGAAGTCCTCTAACAAGATTAAGTTTATTAATTTGAGATATACGTCTCATATTAATATGCCCTAACCTTCTGTGCCAGACCCATTGCTCCTCATTAACAGATAAGAGGCATTTAACATTCTGAACCTTAAGTTCTGAAAGATTTATTTTATAAATGTTGTTCTTCCTCTTTCCACTAAATAGGATTGAGCCATCCTTTTGACTAATAGCTTTACAACATTTTTGATTAAAGACTATGTCATAACCATTGTCACTTAATTGACTTATGGATAATAGATTATGCTTTAATCCTTCTACAAGTAAAACATTAGTAATAGAGGGAAGGTTACCATTTCCAATAGTGCCAGATCCAATGATCTTGCCCTTCTGATTCCCTCCAAATTTCACATCACCTCCAGATCTAAGCTCCAGACTTTGGAACATAGACCTTTCTCCCGTCATATGTCGCGAGCATCCAGAGTCCAGGTACCATGACTGGCGTCCTGACCTTGCTGCTAAGAACATCTGCAACAGGAATTATTTTACTCTTAGCCCCATATCTTCTTGGGTCCTTTTGGGTTAGTTGTTCTGAAGGTTCGTCTAAACTTTTGTTTTTCAACATAGGGTTTATTCTAACTAGCCTTAGATTTAAACACATGAATGTTCTTTTCATAACAAGTGTATTCAATATCATTCAAGTGACCAAATTTAAAATTGGAATATAAAGGAGTCTTCTTGATGATAATTTTATCAACAGGTTTTGGATTTAAATCAGAGGAAGATTTATATCCAATTCCTTTTCTGTTATTTCTGCTAACTCCATAGATCATAGAAGCCATTTTGCTTCTGTCTATGCTTTTAGCAAGAAACTTCTGAAAGTTGTAGTCATACTTTTCCAAAATATTTTTGCATTCAGACTCAGTTTCAGAATCAGAGTCTTGTTGAGCTAATTCAAAATCATTTTTCATTTTTAAGTTCTTTTCATTTAGCTCAGCCACTTCTGATTTGAGAATATTATTCTCAGATACAAGATTGCTTTGACGCTCTTTGTATTTGATCTTAATATTATTATATCTCTTCAGAACCTCTGATAACACTTTGATAAGTTCATCTTTAGTGAGTTTAGCCATTACCTCTTCAGCGTCAGAGTCAGATTCAGAGTCAGATTCAGAACCTGAAATTCCTTCCTCCTGATCTTCTATGTCTGCCATCAATGCTACATTGGCACATTCTTCTTCTGCCTCAGATTCAGATTCAGATGTATCTGAATCATCCCAGGTTGCCATTAGAACCTTCTTCTTCTTATCAAATTTTCTTTTAGGCTTTTCTTTCAGAAGCTTTGGACAATCATTTTTGTAATGCCGAGGTTCTTTACATTCGTAGCAGACAACCTCCTTTTTGCCAGATCTTCTATGTCCAGAAGATTCCTTTCTTTGGTCAGGCTTCTTGAAGTTTCTAAACTTCTTTCCTTTATGCTTCCAGAGTTTATTTATTCTTTTGGACAACATGGATAATTCATCTTCATCTTCAGATGAGGATTCTTCAGAGCTTTCCTCTATTACCTGCAACGTTTTAGCAGATTTATTAGATTTTAAGGCAATTGACTTACCTTTCTTTTGAGGCTCATCTTCCTCAAGTTCAATTTCATGGCTCCTTAGTGAGCTGATTAGTTCCTCCAAGGAAATCTGGTTCAGATCTTTAGCCATTTTCAGCGCAGTCACCATAGGTCTCCATCTGGTAGGTAAGCTTCTAATGATCTTCTTCACATGATCAATAGTAGAGTAACCTTTATCCAGAACCTTTAGTCCAGCTGTAAGTATTTGAAATCTGGAGAACATGGCTTCAACAGATTCAGCTTCTTCCATCTTGAAAGCTTCATACTTCTGAATTAGAGCCAGAGCCTTTGTTTCCTTGACTTGAGAGTTTCCCTCATGAGTCATTTTCAAGGACTCAAACATGTCAAATGCAGTTTCTCTATTTGTGATCTTTTCATACTCAGTGTGAGATATTGCATTTAACAATATTGTTCTAGCCTTGTGGTGATTTCTAAATTCCTTCTTTTGGGCTTCTGTCATAGATTTTCTATCTACTTTCTTGCCATTCCCATCAATGGGATGAACATATCCATCTATGACCAAATCCCATAAATCAGCATCATAACCAAGGAAAAAACTTTCAATCCTGTCTTTCCAATAATCAAATTTCTCCCCATCAAACATAGGGGGTTTAGTAATGATTCTGTCTCTTTCTTCATACTTGTTAGATGTTAAAACATCAGCCATTATAAATAACCAAATATAAGTATCAAAGTTTCTCTCACTGGATCTTTTCTGTCACTGTGAAGTGGTAGCACACACAGAACCGGAGCTCTGATGCCAACTGAAGGTGAGAAAATACTTAGAAGGGGGGGTTGAATAAGTATGAAGATAAAACTTAGAAGTAAAAACTCAAGTATTTTTATCCTGGTTCGTTGAAATCAACTACTCCAGTCCACCCTATCTAGAGTGATTTGTCTTTCTCAAACAAGGACTTAATCCACTATTTAATCAATTGATTACAATAGTAAGCACTAAGAACAACTGTTCAAAGTCTTCTCAAGAACTACTGATCCCAACTGGATCTTCTTAAGGAACTATTACAATAAAATGTAAGATTAATACAAGTGTATGAATGCTTCTAACAAGCTTTATCACAACAGTGATTTTTCACTTAATGTTAAGAACAAAAGAATAAACTCAGCAATAAGAATATTTTATGAGAGCTTGTAAGAGTTTCTTTTAGAGATTCGTTTGTCGTAGATCACTTTGAAGAAGATGAGGAAGACTTGCTTTTATATGCACAGTAGTCCACAAAGTCTTGACGTTGGAGGCTGTGTACTGAAAAGGCTTGAACCTTTTTGTCTTTACATCACATGACCTTTCCTGGAAGTAGAATGCATAGAGAAATGCTTTTGGTATGTGTTCTAGTGTCAAGCACGAAAGAGGAAAGAGTCGTTGAGCCAAATCAAAGGATATTACTTTGAATTCTTCTTCAACAAGTATTTCTTTTCAGCAAAGTTAACCATCAGATTTTACATGATCAGACTCTTGGATACCCATCAGATTTTGCTGAATCAGAGTAATGCAGCAAGTGTGCTTTAGCGTGTAGTTCTATCAGAGCAGAGTTTTATGAATCAGATCCTCAATACATACAGCGTGTAGTACTCTCAGAGTCTTCTGAAAAACTGTGCTTCTTAACTCTCATACAAAGTTCTTCAATGCTTCAGAGTCTTCAGATCTATTAGAGTCTTCTGCTTCAGATCCTTCTGCAGCTTCTGCTTCAGATTCTTCTGTAGCTTCTGCTTCAGATTCTTCTGTAGCTTCTGCTTCAGATTCTTCTGCAGACAGCGCTCAGATTCTTCTATAAGATGATTCTGACTCTTCAGAGCCTTCCATAGTTCTATGTCTAGATCAATTTTCTCTTGGATGTATATATACTTTAATTATTTGCAGCAAATACTCATGAACCAATTTTAGAGTATATAATTCTTTAATACAAAATTTCATAAGAGTTATCATCAAAACATAGAGATATAACTAAGAAACAAGCTGTGTTCTTACATTAGCTGCTCAGATGAATAACATGAATATTTCTGAAGAACCAACAGTTAAAGGATCATCCAGAATCAAAGCTTCTCATCCAGAAGAAATGATTATTAGGAAGAAAGATGACCCTATAAGAACAAGGTCGTTTATCAGATCATCTGGAACATCACTTCTTGGGTTGGTGTCTATTATTGAACCAACATCTGTGGATGAGGCTCTAAATGACAATGATTAGATACTTGCAATGCAAGATGAGCTAAATCAATTTACAAGAAATGATGTGTGGGATCTGGTTCCTAGACCAAAAGGTTTCAACATTATTGGAACAAAGTGGGTATTCAGAAATAAATTAAATGAGCAAGGAGAAGTTGTTAGGAACAAGGCAAGGCTGGTAGCTCAAGGGTACAATCAATAAGAAGGTATTGATTACACTGAAACTTATGCTCCAGTGGCAAGGTTAGAATCTATACGCCTTCTTATTTCATTTGTTGCACAACATAACATCACTCTATATCAGATGGATGTTAAGAGTGCCTTCTTAAATGGTATTATAGAAGAAGAAGTTATGTCCATCAACCTCCTGGTTTTGAAAGTGATAAATTTCCAAATCATGTTTTCAAACTCAAAAAATCTCTTTATGGTTTGAAACAAGCTCCCAGAGCTTGGTATGAAAGATTAAGTAATTTTCTTCTGAAAAAGAACTTTATTCGAGGCAAAGTGGACACAACTCTTTTCTGTAAAACATTTAAGAAAGATTTACTAGTTTGTCAAATTTATGTGGATGATATTATTTTTGGATCTACCAATATTATGCTGGGAAAGGAGTTTTCTTTGTCTATGCAGGCTGAATTTGAAATGAGCATGATGGGAGAACTTAGATTCTTTCTGGGAATCCAAGTAAATCAGACTCCAGAATGCACCTATATTCACCAAACTAAATATGTCAAAGAGCTTTTGAAGAAATTCAATCTGAATGAAAGAAAATTGGCAAAGACTCCAATGCATCCTACAAGCACACTTGGTAAGGAAGAGATTCCAATCAGATCCTAGAGAATCTCACTTAACAGCTGTTAAGACGATTCTAAGGTATCTGAAAGGTACTACTAATGTGGGTCTGTGTTACAGAAGATCTGATGAGTATAAATTAGTTGGATTCTGTGATGCTGACTATGCTGGAGACAGAGTAGAACATAAAAGTACTTCTGGAAGTTGTCAATTTCTTGGAAGTCATCTGATCTCTTGGTTCAGCAAGAAGCAACCAACAATTGTACTTTCAACAACAGAGGCAGAATATATTGCTGCTGCTAGTTGTAGCACCCAGATGCTCTGGATGAAAAGTCAACTGGAAGATTATTAGATCTTTGAGACTAACATTTCTATCTTCTGTGATAATACTTCTGCTATATGCTTATCTAAAAACCCTATTTTACACTCTAAAGCTAAGCATATAGAGATTAAACATCATTTCATCAGAGACTATGTTCAGAAGGGAATTATCAATTTAAACTTTGTGGATACAGATCATCAGTGGGCTGATATCTTTACAAAACCCCTTGCTGAAGATAGATTTAAATTCATTCTGAAAAATATAAGTATGGACTTCTGTCCAGAATACAATATTCATCAGATGAAATTTTTTTCAGATGATAAATGTCTAAACTCTGAAGTATTTCTTCTTCTCAATTCTGTGTTTATTTATTTGTGTGTAAATCTGAACTAACAAGGCTCAGAGGATCTGAACGTTGCCTAACGTTTCATTTCTCAAAGAGATTCAGAGGCACATGCAAGCAAACACGTGTAGCTCAGAATCTGGAAAGGTAGAGTGCACCATACTCAAGTGACGTTTGAGGTATTGCTTTGAAAATCCAAAATCTCTTGGTTTTCCCCCCTTCTGTCAGAATCTTAAATGCTTGATATGATTTTATTCCTTGCATTAATTGATTGATATGATTATGTTTCACTTCATTCAATGCTTGTGCACGCTTGAGATTGTGTGTCTTTTTGCATGCCCTAAATTTTTTCTATAAATTCTCACAACACTTCACAAATCACACTTTACACTCTCTTCATCTCTCATATGCATTTCTGCCTTCTCTATTGCTTCCATCTCATTTCAAAACCCCAAAACTCTCGTAAACCCAGACGCATCTCAAGAACTTCAATGGCTTCACCATCATCAACATCTGCTTAGATGCAAACTTCAACTGTTGCTGCATCATCTCCAAATACTACTGGTTCATCCCAAACTACTGTTGTGTACAAAGCACCTGTGAGAACTCTTCTCACTCTAATCAAAGAACTTGAAGTTCTGTGTGAGAACTTTGTGGATTTTGAATCCATCAAAGAAAATGGTTTTGATCTCCTTTCAACCATCAAAACTCAGAACTGGGAAAAGTATTTTGACAGGATGATGGGTCCTGTTTATCCAACTTTGGTAAAAGAATTCTGGATACACGTTCAAGTTTTCCCTAAGTTCATTCATTCATCTGTTCTTGGGAAGGAAATTATCATCACTGAAAAATTAATCAGACAACTACTTGAGTATAAGGAAACTGAGGGAATCACAAGTATGGCTACTGATCGTGTGGATTTGGCTGACATTTTTCAAGAAGTTTGTGTTTCTGGAGAACCATCCAACAAGGTCAGAGATCTGAAACCTGTTTACAAAATCTGGGCTAAGATCTTCATGAGTTCAATCTTTCATAGGAAATCTTCTAACTCACCAGATTATGTAAATTCAGAATAAATGTACTTCATGTTCTGTATGAGTAAAGGAAAGAAGGTGGATTTACCTTATCTTCTGTTCAGTCATCTTCTGAACCATATCAAAGAAACAAGCGAAGAAGTAAGGGTTAAAGCTGGAAAAATCAAAACTTGGATCCCTATGGGAAGACTGATATCAGACATTCTAACAGAGAATGGTCTTGTGAAACATCTGTTTGATGTTGGAGTAACAGATGATCTATCTTATGTAATAGGCTCTGTCATCAATGGGAGCACTCTGAAGAGAATGAAGGTCATTTCAGAGCTTGCTGGAAAACCCAAGAAATTTCACTCTGAAGATGTCAGCAGAAGGAGAATTCCTTTAGCAGATTTTCCTATGTTCAGTGCTGATGAACCTAGGCACGTCATTCTGACATACATTGCTGAATGTTTAAGAGATGGTATTCCTCTGCCTGCTAACATAGTACAGAAGGAAGGAGAAGAATTGCCAAATCTTCTGAGAGAAAGGCGTAGGAAGAGAAAGGATGAGGAAGGATCTATTGCACAACCCAAGAGGAAAGCCTCTGATGCTGGTGACAAGCCTGAGAAGGACAAGAAGCAAAAGGAAAATCCTCCAGAAGCTACTGTGGAAGAAATCAGAGAAACAATTCACCGGGTATTAACATCTGATCCCAAACCATCTGTACCTTCACCCTTACCTTCACCTCCATCATCTCCTCCTAAACCATCTAAACCTAAACCATCTGAACCTCATTCATTTGAACCCATTTCATCTCAACCATCTTCTGTTCAACTACCATCTGAACCCCCTCAACAAAAACAATCTGAACCACAACAACAACCATCATCTGAAACACAAAAACAACAATCCTCTGAACAACAAACATAATCAGAACAACAAAAACAATCTGAACCACTCTCTTATACTCAACCACCAGAAGAACCAACCATCAAAAATCCTGAACCATCTGTCCAACAACCATCTGAAGACATTCTGGATGTATCACCACTTGCAACCATGTATGTCCTCTCTTCAACTTCATGTCATTCAATTGAATTATCTGATTCTGATGAATCTGAAGTCCCCTCACCAACTAGCTTCCAAATTCCTGATCCCTATATACCACTACCATCTGATCTACCTGCATCTGACAACCCTCTTCGCTTCAAATTCAACTTCACAGATTTTATACCATCCTCATCTGATGTTGTTACATCAACACCATCTGATGCTGACACCTCCATTCCTCAACTCACCATACCACAAACATCCATACCACAACCATCTGAACCACAAACATCCATACCCCAACCATCTGAACAACCACCATCTGAACATCCATCATCTGATCACCCACCTCCTGAACAAACTCAAACACCTACTGAACCATCACAACCTGTCACCATAGATGACTTTCTAAACCCTAAACCCAGATCATATGTTTCTACTCTGTTCAAGAATTTCAAGAAGGAACTACGTATGGGAATTGCTTCTGTGGAGAAAGAGTGCATGGCTAGTATGGATCCTGCTAAATCTGAAGCTTCTTGGAACATATTCATATCTAAGTTCAACTCTGCTGCATCTGACCTCAGAACACTCTATGCTGATGATGCAAAGGCTAAGTTTGCTGAAATGGTCAGACAGACTCTGCTAAACATTATCACAACTCCATTGCTTCTTCTGGAAGATGCTCCTGCTGAAGATTCTGCAATGATAAAGATACTCCTGCATCTGACATGGAGATTGATCATCCAATGGCAATTGCATCCGCTTCTAAACCTTCTGCATCTGAGATGAAGACTGAGATTCCAGATGTTGTCCAAGAAGTCAAGGAAATCAGAACATGGACGATAAAACAGGAACAGACCACTGAAAAGATCAAGACTTGGATGGCCAAGCAAGAAGAGTCCACTGCTAAGATTACGGATCTTTTGACCTTGATTGCTTCTCTCCAGCCCTAGTTTTATTTTTCATGTCTTTGCATTCTTGTTTTGCACTTGTTTTCTGTTTGCTCTATTTTCTATCATCTGTTGTATGAACTTCTTATGCTGTTGTGCTATTTTGATCTGACTGAATCTGACTGTTTTGTCTTTCATTTCTGTGTTATGTTTTTCTCTTCTTCTGTTATCTTTTCTGTCTTTAAAATTCTTTTTGATTATGACAAAAAGGGGGAGAAAGAGAATTTGACTGTTCAATCCATAAGCAAATACTAAAATGAAATTCAGACATTATTTTAATCTAACATTGAATCTTAAGACTTTCAGATCTTATTATTTCATCTAACAAAATTGATCTGAAGTTACCCTGAGAATTATCCAACCAGGCTCTGATCCTTGAAAGCAAATTTTGACTCTGATTCTGGAAGATACACCAGACTCTTCATTTTGAAAGAAATTATCAGACTATAATTCTGGAAAGCATCCAAGCTCTGATTCTTTCTCTCAACAAGGATTTCTACCAGGTTCTGAAATATACTCAAGCAAAAAGGGAAGTGTTCTCTTCTATTAGAGTATTCATTTCAGGGGGAGATTCTTAATCTCAGGGGGAGTATTTTTTTTCTTTCTTCTTTTTATTGAACAAAATTCCCTATGTTTTGTCATCATCAAAAGGGGGAGATTGTTAGAACACAGATTGGTGTTTCTTATATCTCTATGTTTTGATGATATCTTTTATGGAATTTTATAATGAGAAAACATACACTCTAAAATTTGTTCAAAGTATTATTGTTTCAGGTATAAAATTAAATACTCTTAAAGAAGCAAAATACATAAGTACAAAGAAACTATGCAAAGCTCTGAAGCATCAGATGCAAGACTATCAGAAGATTCTGAAGCGCTGCCAGAAGGATCTGAAGCAGAAGCTACAGAATGATCTGAAGTGTTAATGAAAGGAGTGTACAAAAGTTGAGGCTTTGACAATTAGACTCTTATCATTAATATTCACGCTCTTAGCACATACTGCTGCATACTCTGATGAAGACTCTGATCAAGACTGAGACTCTGATATATTAAAAATCTTATCAAGACTGAGACTCTGATACATTAAAGATCTGATCATCTATCAAGACTCTGATCTTATCATTCATCTTAAGCTCTGATCATCTTAAAGCATTCCATACCTTTTAAGCTTACTACAAGTTCTGAAGTGCAGATTATGAAGACTTCATCTTGAAGGAAGCTTGTTGAAGAAGCTGTAAACTTAATTAGACGTGGTGCTACTTCCAAAGTAACCAACGACTAATTTGTCCAAAGAAGTGACGTGGTGCAAATCCCAAGGCTTCTACAACCATACCTTTCTGCAGAAAGCATATCTCTGCCCATACTTTTGGTGATGAAAAGTCATACAATCAAATATTATATTCAGCTGCACATCACTCAAGGCATTTGGAAAAAGCTATAAAAGGAGAACTACTTCAACATTTTGAGGTTGCTAATTCACTACTCATCTTTTGCTCATTGCTAGATCACTCTGAAAGAAATACACGCTTGATTCATAAAAGTGAAAATCTCTCAAGATCTTACTCATTTTGATCTCTCATAAAACCATATAGTTTTTGTTGTACTTAATCTTAAGTGACATCACAGTTGTGATACAGCTTATTAGAAGCATTCAAACACTTGTTAGTTTACATTAAATTGTAAGAAGTTCCTTAAGAAGACCAAGGTGTGGTCATTAGTTCTTGAGAAGACTAAGACAGTTGTTCTTAGTGCTTTCTATTGTAATCAGTTGATCAATAGTGGATTAAGTCCTTGCAGAGAAAGGCAATCATCTTTGATAAGGTGGACTGGAGTAGTTGAGTTCAACGAACCAGGATAAAAATCTTGAGTTGTTTTTATTGCCATATTTCTTAAAACTCTTATTCACCCCCCCCTTCTAAGTGTTTTTCTCACCTTCACCCTCCTTGTTTTCGAGGATGATGCCCGCGCCGCTTCCCGAGGAGCTCGACGTGCCATCGAAGAAGATGGTCCACTTGTGGGCTCCCGGGGTTGGTTCCACGGTGGGTGTCATCTCGATGACGAAATCGGCCAGTACTTGTGCCCTGAGGGCTTTCCTTCCTTCGTAGAAAATGTAGAACTCGAAGTGTTCTAGCGACCACTTCAGCATGCGCCCTGACATGTCGGGTTTGCCAAGCAGCTGTTTGATAGGTTGCTCAGTTCTGACTATGATGGTATGGGATAGGAAGTAGTGTCGGAGTCTCCTAGTTACATTGATGAGGGCCAAAGTGACTTTTTCGATCTACTGATACCTCATCTTGGGAGGGCCTTCCTTGTGAAGTAGATCGGTTTCTGCCCTTCAGGAGTTTTCCGGATCAGTACGGTGCTCACGGCTTCGGTGGAGACGGCCAAGTACAGCTAGATGGTTTCCTCGACGTCTGGCCTCATCAGGATCGGCGGCTCTGACAAGACGCGTTTGAGGTGGAGGAGGGACTATTCGCACTCCTATGTCCTTTCGAACACGGTCTCTTTCCTTAGCAGTTTGAAAAACAGGAGGGCATGTTGCACAGATTTGGAAATGAAGCGGGATAATGAAGCGAGCATCCCGTTCAGGAATTATATCGACTTCTTCGTGCTCGGCGTCGCGATCTCGGAGAAGGCCGGACATTTATCTGGATTCGCCTCGATCCCTCGTTCGGTCAGATAAAACCCGAGGAACTTCCCCGCACGTACACCGAAGGTGCACTTCTCTGGGTTAAACCGCATAATGTACTTCCTCGCTGTCTCGAAGACCTTCTTGAGGTGAGCCGTATGGTCAATTTCAGTGTGCAGTTTGACGATCATGTCGTCCATGTAGACTTCGAGCATGCCGTCAATCTCTCCCCAGAAGACTTTGTTCATCATCTGTTGATAGGTGGCGCCAGCTTTCTTTAGGCCGAATGGAATTACGTTATAGTAATAGTTTCCCGACTCGGTCATGAAGGTCGTGCTCTGTTTATCGACTTTAGCCATAAGGATCTAATTGCATCCCGAGTAGGTGTCCATGAAATATAATAGTTTGAAGCCCGCCGAGTTTTCGACGAGCCTGTCGATATTGGGAAGGGGATAGATGTCCTTGGGACATGCCCGGTTGAGATCGGTGTAGTCATTACACATTCTCCATTTTCCATTTGATTTTTTAACGAGTACAACATTGGACAGCCAGGTTCAATACCGGGCATCCGAAATAAAATTTGCCTCTAGGAGGTCCTTTACAGTTTTTTCCGCTGCCGCCGACTTTTTCGGGGACTGCCTACGTCTATGTTGTACTATGGCCTTCGCTGTTGGGTTAATGGAGAGCTGGTTGCAGGCGACCTCGGGGTCAAGGCCAGGCATCTCGGCGAAGCTTCAGGCGAAGAGGTCGGCGTTCTCACGGAGGCAGGCCTTCAGCTGCTTCCTCACCAGGTCGGGAAGTTTTACTCCAATCTTCACGCTCCTGATCGCGTCTTCGCCGAGGACTACTATCTCAAAGTCCCCATCTGGAATGGGGCGCGTTGGGTGGACGGGCTGCCCTTTGACCGTTAGAGTAATGTGCTCGGCTTTGTCCTCGTGGTCATGTTCGCTGGGGAAGCGGCAGTCGAGGTCCACGGCGTCGACGTGGTCCTTTGGCCTATTCTCCTGGACGTGCAGAGGCTTGGTTGCTTTGTATCATTATATAATATTGTGTGTGTGTGTGTGTGTGTGTGTGTGTGTGTGTGTGTGTGTGTGTGTGTGTGTGTGTGTGTGTGTGTGTGTATGTGTGTGTGGAGAAGAAGCAAGAAAAGGAAAGTGGGGAAAAAAGAAAGAAGGAATACATGGAAGAGAGGAAGAGAAGAAGAAGCTTGACTCATCATCATTTCCTCTCAATTTCTTCATCCATCTTCATCTTCTTCGTGTGATAATGTGAGTTCCATAACTATAATTAGATTTGGGAGGGAAGAAAATTCATGATTGAAAATTTAGGTTTTGTGTGAAAAATATGTCTAAGTGTGATTTGGATATTGATACATGATTATTTTGATGAATCACATACTTAATAATGTTATAACATGTTAAATTGAGTTATTGGAGGTAATATGGTCATGTGAGTTGAGGTATAGAGACATTTTTGCCTTCCTGGTGCATTTCTGGAAATTTTGAATTTCGTCTGCTTTGCCTGGCGAGTTGGGTTTTCTGTCAACTTTGTTGGGCGAGCTCGAAGCGAGCTAGGTTTTCTGAGAGCTTCGGCAGGAGAGCTCGGTGCGAGCTAGCTCGCAAGCTGTTCGTTGGGCGAGCATGATGACTTTTTGTGTCTACCTTGGTTTCTCTGCTATTCTTCAGGTGAACCTCGTGTGAACTGGCCTTGCTGACTGTTCACCGGGCGACCATGACAGCATGCAGAAAAATATTTTGCTTTCTTGATTTTCTCATAACTTGAGAATTGTAAATTATAATGAGGCACGGTCAAAAGCGTCGCAAAGCTATTCAAATGCTCTATGTGATAGCAAAGTAGAAACATGAGTATATGCCATTAATAGATAGGATAGAGATGAAATTGAAGTGGATATGAATATTATGGTTTTTGTTTCCACCATTATTACGAATCGAGAATCCGATTAATATGGGACTTGAAGCATTAGAAAGATAATCCAATGGGCTATTAAATGATGATGTGATATCATGAATTAACCAAGGATTTTTGGTAGAGGATATTAATGATTTATATGCATTAATGTTGTATGTGAACTACTTATGGTTGATTATGGTTGACATGTTGTGCTATTATATGTGTTTCATGTAAGATATTGTGCTATTATATGTGTTTCATGTAAGATATTGTGTTATGCTATTATGTATGATATATATATATATATATATATATATATATATATATATATATATATATATATATATATATATATATATATATATATATATATATATATATATATATATATATATATATATATATATATATATATATATATATATATATATATATATATATATATATATATATATATATTGGATGTCTTTATTGTAGAATAACATGCTTAAAATATTATGAAGATGAGTGAGGAAACCTAGGATATACCTAGGTAAATGACTTAGTAAGTTAACTTAGGATCTTAAATGGCTTAGATAGTGATGCTTAGATGTTATCATACCCCGATATTAGCAAAAGACAAGTAGTCATGTTGTCAACTAATAATATGCTTTATATGGAACAAGTTATGTTGTTATGTGATTAAGGTGAATGTGATCACCTTATGACTGTCAAATACAATCACATTGTGTTTCTTTTTAACCACGTAGTCAAATATAATGCCTTGATTATGATGTCCCAATGTGTGATAGTTGTAGAGAGTAAGAATTAGGATGTATGTATTGATACCTGAATGACCTGAGCTTAGTCCCAAAAGCGATGGATTAAATCCATGTGTATGTCAAGGTATAACTCATATTTGAATAACCTAGGCTTTATCCCAAAAGCAGTGGATTAAATCCATGTGTATATCAAAGCATGAGATAGGTATTCGTGACCTAAGTCGAGAAATCTAGGTGTTTGGGTTGGCCAGGGAAAGTTACCTATGATGCAAGGATCCATGACCCGTGTCGAGAATCTTAGATGTAGGATTGGCCAGGGAAAGATGTCTTGGTATGGTTTCTGAACTAATGATTATTTGAGTTGATGAACTCAAGAGCCATGTTTCCATACATTGTGAGTTTTGTGAACTCAAGTATTTTTCCCCTTTAGAATTGAGTTAGGTTTTGATTAGAACCCTGTTGAGCTGAGAGAACCCATAAGATAGGGGTTCATAGATCAAGGGCACATTAGCCTTCATGGTGGTGTGGTAGCAAACAACATCACGCTTTACATACAAGATAAGTTGTTGAACAAGAACAAAGAATATTATTTGGCCCCATTTTTCTGCCGGTAAGTATTAATTTATGCTTTCATTTATAAATCAATTTTATATGTATTATTAATTATTCTGAATGTTTATGCAATAATTATTGGAAACTAATAATTATATGTATGAAGCCAAATGTTATAGTTATGTTTTGCTCGTTGCACAAGGAACTTGAATAAATTTTGATTAACGCTTTGAGTGGGTAAGTGGTATTATTTTTAATACCCAAATGTTACCTTTAGTTTTGAATAGTTTTTATTCATGTTTAATTTTAACTGACATGTGTAGAGCGGCGGAGAGATACAATGCAATCAAACATAATGTACTTGGTAAAAATCAAAGGTTATATTACCCAAAAGTAAGTATATTACTTGTGTTGTTTGAAATTCTTTTATTTGTGTGTATTAGTGATATAAATATATAAAAATCATCTGTAGTGGTGAAAACAACCTAACAACTATTCTTGTGAATACTATGTTATGAGACAAATATTTTATATTGTCTCCGAAGACATTACAAATGTATGGATTAAGCATAAGGTATTAGCTTAATCCATATTCATGTAACTTATGTATATTTCTTAAGTTAATATTTTTGTTGTTAGCTTATCATAATTCAAATTATGTTCTAATTATAGGAGTTTAGTGACAGATCACCATATTCACAAGAAGATATAGATGACATCCCGATCATATTAGGCTGATGTCTTCTTATCTTGTTGATAACCTCAACAACAATAGTTTTTCTTGGTTGTGCAAATATGTATATTTTGTATTCTATATTGATGAGAACAATGTAAATTTGTATATTTAACTTTGAATACAATGTAAATCTTGTATACTGTGTTGATTAGAACACGGTAAATTTGTACATTTGATTTTGAAAACAATGTAAATCTTATATACTGTTTTGATGAGAACAATGTAAATTTGTGTATTTAAAATGATCTGATTCTAGTTTTTTCAATATTTTTTTTTGTGGAAAAAATGATACATGCTAGTCAAAAAGAGCTTTGAAACAAATTATATGTGGAAATGGATAAGATTTAACCCCTCGGTTATTAACTAAAACCGACGTACCAACATAAATTATTACCTCGGATTTTAAATAAAACCGAGAGGTAGAGTGGTGCGCGCTTCATAGCTTTGAAGATAAAAACGTTTTGTTGCTAGGGATCAATGACCTTTTCCATTATAACCTCGGTTTTTTTATTACCGAAGGGTAAAATGGCTAGTTTTCATGTCGCCCTTCGTTACCTCGGTTGTGTAACCAAGGTAAAATCCACTTCGCTTATGAGGTTAGATGTGTTATTTGTAGTAGTGCTTCAATGGATATATTTCACAGCTTCCATTGACTTTCTGACCATAATCACGGAACCAGACTCCACTACTATGGCATCTTGGAATCATTTGATTGTCATTTTTTAGGATAATTAGAATGCTCGCACTATCAACCTTGAGCAAGAATCTTTAACACTCGCATAGAGGATTTTTCCAATGTCTCTACTTACGTGGTAAATGTAGTGGACCTTAGCTTAGAGCTCTTAAAACCCTTCATCGTGGTCCTCTTCTCCTTTCCCGAACAAAATCATGACTAAATAACCACACTTGACTTGAAACCAAAATTTCTGCCCTTGAGTGCACACTGATCCTCTTGAGAAATCATGACAAAGATGACATTGATATTTGATGAGCCTCAATAAAAAACATAATCATGATGTTGGGAACTCAATCTTTATCTCAACTAAAATGGAATAGCCAAATAAATCACCTCTAAAGAGGGAAAACTCAAATCACAGGAAAATGTCTTTATGAGATCAATGCAAATGAATGCAAGGTTATGCTCTAATCGAGAATGCACATGAATGTAAAACAAGAGGCATTTATGGTTAGAAATAAGAGAGGGAAAATTTTGGAGTGCAACAGCCATCGAACTTTATTTATCCCAAAAGGGGAAGGGAAAACATAGAGAAAACCCCAAGAGAGAAAAAGGATAAGATGGTATCTCAACCAAATTATGGGTTTGGAAGCCGGTTATGCGAAGGGAAGGTATTAGCACCCCCATATCCATCGTCCTCGATGGGAACCATTCGCTGGTCTATGTGTAAGGATGTTTGCTAAAGGATGGCTTTCTAAGGGTTTTCTAAGAGGGAGAGATAAGGGTTGGAAACAAAGATAAAGAAAAGAAAGAAAAGGAGGAAACAAAAGAAGACTCGATAGGACTTCGTAGTCATATGCCTATGTATTCCCTCGTGCAATGGGAAAGTCAGAGTCAACGTAGTTCGGAGGATTATGGGTGAAGATAATGGAAGGGTGCTTGCCAAGGATTAGGGTCATTGTGCCTACATATCTACACTTAAAATAAGTGAAGAATCAGAGTGTCTGTAGTTCAGACTACAGGTTGTTGGTGTTTTTATGGATGATGTTAACATTCACATTCTAGCAATTAGGTATATTGCAACTCGCTCGTGGAGTCTTAGGCGTTACTTGTTTTTCGGTAGAATGGACGTAACATGATCTCTTTGAAAAGGCTTAGTTTTTTCCATCAAGGAAGATGCCACATTTAATTTGTTGAAGGTTGATTTTAGGGGTGAGATAAGTCCTTGGATAGTAATCTCTTGCGGGTAGTACCTAATTATTTATCTCAAAAGATTTGTTAAGGAAGTTGTGTTACGAATATAGTCGTCTTTGTATTGAAAGACGAGTATCGAGATCATACACTCTAAAGTGAGCATCCTAATATTCTGAGAGGAAGAAGTCTTCACTCAATTCCCTCTCTTTAGTTTAATACAAAGAGAACTTTATTCTCTTATTTAAATATGTTTTATTTTGGATGGTACGTGCTTTATGACAGTGAACCCTAAAGGTAATGTCAAGCACTAGGGATAGGAGAAGGCCTTCGCCTAACCACTCCACAACCATCCAAGTTTATTAAGAAAAAGAAGTTTGAAAATGCACTTGGTACAAGACCAAGGTTTTTAGACTCAAGGAGACAAAAAAAGAGAGAAAAAGTATAATATAATGGGTGGTGAATATACCAAGGTAGGTTGATGGCAATGTGCTAGGAAATCAACTTACAAGGGTGAAATACACAAAATGTTAGTGTGGGGTTTAATGGAAGAGATAAGAGGAGAGAATAATAGGAAAGGAGAACCCTAAGGTGTAAATCGAGTTAATGAGTTTGAAAAATGACTTGACGTTGGATCAAGCCTTATTTGTTCTTGATTTTGAAATGGCGTTCTAACCTAGTTCATTTGATCTTTCTTAACAAGCAAGCAAGCATGCATAAAAAGTAAAAAGAACTAAACTATTACATTGTAATAGGGAGATGGATACATGTAAAGTACACGGGAGTGCGAGAAATAAATGGGGTCATTGTCAAGTAGCCCAGAAGAAAGTTGTGTGTGTATGAGGTATCCTAAACTAAGCTATGAACAAGAGTTCAGACAAAAATCTCCATGCAAGGGTTTCTATACAAGGTCTAAACCTCCAATGCTCGGCATCGTAACCACAATCTACCAATTGAAAGTCTTTTCGATTTTGATAGTTTTGTTGTATTTTTTGTTTTGAATAAGATGAACATGATATGAATAATATAATGAGCAAGATAATATCAACAATAATATATGATTAATATAATATGAACTAGAGGGTATAGACAGTGATATATTGACAAAAAAAAGAAGCAAAGCAAGAGTATATTGAACAAAAATTAAAGTTAGTGGTTAATGATTAATCGAATGAATCGAGTCCATTTTAGAACTAAACCATCGTAGCACGGCCTATGAGGAAGATCATGCTATAGGAGGTCGCTCAATAATGATATTTGTGCTAAAACATGATAGAGAAATGATATATGGATCATTTTAAAAGAATCGTGCCACACGAAAAGAAAACAGCATAGTCTCATCTTAATCACAAACTTTCGTCGATTAATCGAAGGTAACCTATAACAACCCCAAAGTATAGAAAATAATCTCAATGATCATTCACTACAGATTTGAAATAATGAAGGTTAAACAACCTTGATAATCAATATTCGTGATACTTAGACTTCATCAACCAAAATAGATAAAAATGAAATGGAATTGAAAAGTGAAAATTAAAATGAAAAATGAGAAAGGATCTAGAGATTAGTAACATAGAAGTTGTAAATCAAGAAACGTAAATGAATTAAATAATAAAAAATTGTTCTTATTAAAAAAAGAACAAAATGTTAAGAGAATAATGAAACAAATTAATAAAGAAAAAAACAAGGAGACAAGAAAGAGAGGCATGGCTGAAGTATGAGGGTGTGCGACATTAAAATGGAATAATATGAGCTTAAAGCCCATCATCCTTCTAGAAAAACAAACACGTTTTTCTTAAAAAAACAAAATGGAGATGTGAAATCAAAGACGAGCCTCAAGCCCAAAAGCCAAACAAATAAAAAATTAACAGCAACAATATGTGGGCACCGTTTTGCTTAAGGCATAGAAACCACAACAAAACAAAGTTCATTTGTTAAAAGGCATGGCAAAGTAACAAATTTCCTTTTTTGAAAAATGAATCAAAAACCAAGGTTAAACACTAACAATATCATCCTCGCGGTGAAGTATCGATGCATCTATGTGAAACTCATCAACAAACAATATCAGCAAACATCGTCATGTTCCAACCTTTTCATTATGATTTCGTCTCTCTACAATTCAGGTTTGTGGGTATGTTTGGATCTTGAGAAATATTGAAGCTGATAAACTTGATACTTGATGAATCTGGGAAGAGGAAAGCCTTGTAGCTGGATGAACTTTGATAAAAAGATACTCACAATGCTGTGAGGTCAAAACCTTGCTTCAATCTTGAATGAAAGAACCTCAAAGCAAATAGGAAACCCTGATTGAAAGAGTTGTTGTAATCCCATATCTTAGAAGACCAATGTAATGTATGATTATGAGTTATGACCTAATGGATATGCAGATGAATCTGACACACAAGCCAGTTAAGGTAGGAAAAAGGAGTGGGCAAATTTTGCGGTGTAACAAATGAGTTTTTATCTTTTTTAAGTCTTTTGAAAGATATGCTTAAGATTGATTAGCATTTATTGAGAAAAAGGGTTTGAAAGTACACCTGACAAAGTCAAGGTTTATTAAGAAAGTGGTTCTAGTTTGAAAAAAGAAGATTTTGAAAAAGGGAGAGGATATTGAAAATTTAAGAAGGGGAGGAGATGAAAAGGCTATCCTAGAGCATAAAATAAAAGATAGGAAAGGAAAGATCTAACCAAGATAGAAAGCCTTTGACATAAACAAGTCAAACTCCCATCATTTGGACTCAAGAAATAAGATAAGTAGAGAAATAACCAAGAAACATATGAAAACTAAGTATCCAAGCCAAGTCTTCAAAGAGGTCAACCCAAGATCAAAGGTACCAGATGAATTCCAATGTCTCAAGTTACCACTCCAAATCATAGGGCAAAAAACCTAATTCTAAGTCCAAAACTCCAAATCCATGCAATGGATAGTAACCAAATAGTCCAAGGAACAATAAGAGTCTTTTAATGGTTTAAGCCTTTATTAATGTCTTAAAGAAAGGAAAAAGAAATTCCAAGTGGACAAAGGGAAAAAGGCATGAACATAAACAATGATAATAAGATATGTAAATGACAACAGTAAAATAAAGAGCAAGAAATAAAGATCATAAAGACAAAAGTGCATTAAAATAAATGGAATAAAGTAAAAGTTAGCACAATTAAAGTTAGTGTTAGTGTTAAAGTTAATGAAGAAGACATTTTGTCATTTAAAGTAGATTACTCAACTAATCAACCCAACAAGTATGAGACCTTTGCATCATCCTTTGATAAGGGCTTCAACTTGGATAAAATTAACAAGTATTCCACAGCTCTCTTAGGTGGAAAATAATCAACACACTATGGAGATATGAGAATTAAATCTAAACTAAAAATGATTCATATCAAAGACTAGACTAAATAATCACTTTCTAATTAGGGATAAATTTAGCACCGTGTCAAGCAATTATAGCACAATCTATAAGGAAGATCATACTGGTAGATCAATCAATAACAATTTGTACCATACATGTTAGAGATATGATATAAAGATCATACTTCTAAGACATGTAGCACAAGTCAAAACAAGTTATATTAAGACCTAAGTCAAGGAAAGATTGGTCCATTACATCAATCAATCATTCATGACACTTAGGTCAAACTTATGCATTAATTCAAAGTACCTCAATTGATCAAATGATCAATCAAATGGTAGATTTGAAATGATGAAAGTTCATCAAGCACCATTCAAGATCTCATGAATAAGATAGACTACACATCTTCCAATTGATCAAAAGAAATGTGAAAAAGAAGAAAAAAAATAAAGAGATGAAGAAGAGAGGATCAAACAAGATAGAAAAACCAAATTGGATCCAAGTGATAATCAAGTTATCATGAAAATCAATCATCCATTTTGGTGGATTAAGGTTTTCACCACATCAACACCCAAGATCCATTGAGTTTGATGAAACTTATGACTAAATCAACCAAGATCCGAGGCCAACAGAAGTCAACAGAAGTCAAAAAAAATATATAATACAATAATATGAATTAAAATGCATCAAAGTGAATTTTAAAAATGATTTTAAAATGAAAATAAAAGGTAAAATACAAATGATGCTTCAAATAAAATAAAAAATGACTAAGAAAATTCATGCAAGTCAGAAACAAGTCAAGAATAATATATAAATTTTTTAAGAATTCTTAAATGCATTAAACTATATTTAAACTATTTAAAATACTTCAAAAGAAGAAATGTCATGAAAAATAGCAAATGATATAAATAAATTATGAAAAATATAAAATCAGAAAGAGATAAATAATAGAGAATTTTAGAAATTATTTTGGGATTTTTGGAGTTAAAATGAATTTTTGAATTTAAATGCAATTTAAAATAAAATCAGAAAAAGAAAATAAAAGGAAAAAAGAGGGGAGCATAGGATCTGACTTCATTAATTGACGTTGCAGATCCAACACTCCTCAGATGATGATGCACGGTGGAATATAACAAAGATAATATGTTGGATCACATTTGAAATAAACCAATCAAAACATAACATTCTGCCAGCGTGGATAAACTCAGGTCACTTCCTTCACCTCTTTGGTCATCTTCTCTGGTGAGCAAGGCAAACTCATTGCAACCGTCTCATCAAGGAAAATTCAACCTCCTACTCCATTTTCATTTATTGAAAGTGAGAAAGGAGAATTGTATAGAAAACTTAGTAAAATAAAAACCACAAAAATAAAAATTAAATGATGAACACAAAGAATCAAAGCCATCTAGGATATGGGAAACAATCAGAAGGAAAAGGACTACATTGTGGTAACTTGTTTGATTGAAAATGGATCCTCAAACTACCTTGTCTAAAAACGGCCAGAGGAGCTCTAAAACTGGATTTGGTTAGAATGACTTAGGGACTCTTATAGCATGGGAATTGTTGTAAAAGCTTCAAAGGATGTCGATGGAGCTAACCGAATCAACTAATTGAGTTGAAATATGCTAGATATCAAAACATAATAGCTCACTTTTTGGAAAAAATTGAGAGTGGATCAGGGGTTTTATAGCTATCAAAAGCTTGCAAATGATGGTAGCAAGACCCTACATTTATTAGAGATGATGATGGAATGTTGAGAGGGATGGAATGATCCAGAATTCAGTGCAATCGTGTGCACCTTACAAGTGAGAAAAGTGTGACTCCATGTGCTTTAAAACTAAGCTAAATGATGCGTTATATGAGTCAGTTAACTTCAGGGAACTTCCCTAATCATGTTTAGCTCCAAAATGCATGGTAATTTGGCATGTAAACAAGTTTTGGTTAAGGTAAAAATTCTGATCATGGTGAAAACTTCAGTTCCAAGTACCCATGTTCAACTCAATGGGGCATCTTGTACACAAGGGTTTTTAATTCCATTATTTTTGCAATTGGTTAACATCATCACAAAGATAATAATGTCCAAGAAAGGTATCATTTGGATGCTTGAGCAAAAATTTATGTCATGTTGAAGTTGGCACAAAAACATGGCAAACCAAACTTAAAATATTCCAAGTTCAAATGGCTGAAAATGACCTATATTGTATCAATAAATTCCATGGCCTTCCAAATATAATTTGACTTTGACCTTTTAAGCAATCTGGTAGAGGGGACCAAAAATGATATTGTGCAAAAAAAATGAGCCCCAAATGTTGAAAATTGGAGAAGTTGTGATTCTTGAAAGTTGAGAAATAAGTCACTTGAAAATAGGTAAAATTTCACTAAGTCCATAAATCACCTATAATGTTTTCAAAACTTTGATAATCCTCCAAGCATAATTGGATTTTATCATGTAAAGAGAAATTGAATAGGAAGTTAAGAAGAGTCATATGTAAGAAGAAGCATTCAAAATTATTGAGAATTGAAGGTTTTGTGATCTTTTGAAGTTTGACTTGAAATGTTGACTTTTTAAGTCAAACTTCCTTAAATCAACTTATAATTTTGGACTTTCCTTGCATTTCAAAGCACATGGATAATCATACGTGTCATAAATTAATTTTTAACCCCAATATTTCACCTCCTCTTATATCATCTTGCATCATTCTAGGTCAATCATCCTTGCATGACTAACCCAATTATCTAGCTTTGTTTTGTTTGCTTTTATTCATCTGTGAATTAGGGTCCATTCACAGGAAGTTAAGAGATTGACCAGTAAAATTTTAGAGAGATCTTTATATAATCAAGTTCTCATATTCTCAAGAGATCTCCCTCCATCAAAATTCAAGACCAAATTGTCACACATCAAGTGTTTCAAAGATTCAATTACACCTAATCAAGAACTAGTTTTTTCCAACCAAGGTTAATTTCACCTTTGACATTTTTTGATCAAGACATGATTTCAAGCCAAGGATTCATATAATTTAAGACATCATAACAAGTTAATGTGTTCATCTAGATTAGGGTTACAAGGTTGTGCAGTTGATCAAGCTACTAGTGGCATCCATGCTAGGGTTTTTGACTGGATATATCTTGTAGTTGATTCTTGAGGCAAGCCTTATTCATATGGATCCTTTGCATCCCAAGGTTCTTATATGTCTCATGGCTCATCAAAAAGTCCCTCGGAGGTTCATTTGTGTAGAGGAATGATCAAGATTTTCATCTGGTCAAAGAAAAGTTAAATGTGGTTCTAAAGAGGTTTAAGGCTTGACTTTTGGTCATTTTGGTAATGGGAGGCCATTTCAAGTTATTACAAGTGATATGGTGAAGTTTAATCAATAAGAATAAAGGAAAGTCATAAAATCAGGAGATGTTACTAAATTAGGGTTTTTTAGAAATATTTCTAAATGTAAAATTCCCTCTTTTAGTACCTAACTTCAATGTTAAGTTTCATCATGATACAAGCTCCATCTCATTTTTCCATCAACATGATTGATATAAAAAATTTGGTACATCCCGGGACACCTGTCTACCATATTCACAGTGGCATTGCCATGCTTAGGCAACATATTTGCTTGTACATTTAGCCCTGAGTCTTCAAACGACAGAATACCACTTCAAACTAGACTTCACACTTAATACTTCAAAGGATAACAATTTTTAATGTCATGCTTAACGACCCCTCTATGAAATGCACAATGAGCTTTTAGCTTATACCACCATGGAATATCCTTAGGAACAGTTGGAGAATTCGGGTCTGGACAAGATTCTTATGTATTAAAGTTGGATATAATTCCGTGTAGGACATCGCAATAGGGTCAAATTGTACTTTATTTTGGACACAAATTTGTTTATTACTTTGTTGGTGAGTACTTTGTTGTTGATGGGTGGGAGCTTCTTGAACAACGAGAGTTGAATTGATAACATGAATAACTGATGCTACGTGTAGTTCGTGCTTATCATTCCTACCATGATATTTTCTACGCCTATCTAGGGAAATGGAATTGGTTTCAACCTCTTTCTTCTTAGAAAGTTCCCCTCCATTTTTTTTGAACTTCCAGCAGAATTTCCTTCTTTAGTCCATCATCCTTCACAGACACCTTCTTCTAATCTCATCCCTATGTTTACCATTTCTATAAAATCGTGGGGAGCACTTAAAATCATTTTCGCGTAGTAGAAAGGACTTAGGGTCTTCAAAAAGATTTTAAATTTCTTTCTCTTTAAGTGGAGGACTGATTTGTACGGAAATCTCACACCACCTTTGCGCATACTCCTTAAAAGTTTCTTTATCCTCTTGGGACATGGCACATAGCTGATCTCTGTCTGGTGCCATGTCAAATTATACTTATATTGATGAATGAAAGCCTTTCCCAAATCATTAAAGGCACGAATCTGAGTATTGTCTAGACCCATATAGCATTTTAAAGCAGTGTCAGTCAAACTATCCTGAAAATAGTGAATCAATAGTTGATGATTGTCAATTTGAGTAGACATATTATGAGCATACATCACCAAATGACTTAAAGGAAGGGAATTTCCTTTATACTTCTTAAATTCTGGAACTTTGAACTTGTGAAGAATCTTCACATTAGGAACCAGACAAAGCTCACAAGTATTCTTTCCAAAGAGTTCCTTTCCCCTTAAGGCCTTAATCTCTTTATGCATTTATTCAAATTGATCTTCCTTCTCCACTAGAGGAGGATGCACTCTGGCCGCCATGTTGCGCCACCTTTGCGCATATTCTTTGAAACTCTCCCCAGTTTTCTGTGACAATCCTTGCAGCTGGACCCTGTTCGGTGACAGATCACTGTTATACTTGTAATGAGTCACAAACGCCTCAACCAGTTGCTTCCATGTTTTGATCTGAGTGGGTTCCAGCCCCATATACCACTCAAGTGACGGTCCAGATAAGCTGTCTTGAAAGAAATGCATCAGCATTCTTTCATCATTCGAGTAAGCGGACATCCGTCTATAGTAAGAGCAAACATGCACCTTCGGACAAGTGTCTCCCTTATACTTATCAAAGGTGGGAGCTTTAAACTTCAGCGGTACCCTTAGGCCAGGCACCAATCCCATTGTGGTCATATCTAAACCAGAAGTATTTTGATTCACTACACCCTTCATTTGTTCCTCAAGCATTTTGATCCTCTGAACAGGATCCACAGGTCCATCCATACCCCTACTAGAGAAGGCATCTTCTTGTTGGTCTTCCATCCAATTAACATTCTCATTTCCGTACCCATCATACCCATTGTTACGACCAAATCTAGCCTGATTCATCACAGGGCCCCGTCCTCTGTTACCATACCCTTGAGCGACCCCGGCAGGTCCAAAAGACATCATTCCAGCACCATTTCCATTACCGAATCCACCGTAGGCCTGATTAGCATTACCAAATCCATCAGGTCCGAAACCCTGAGTGTTGAAACCAAACTTCCCATCCTGGTTGACATAATCAAACCCCTGGTCGTTATAGCCGAATCCGTTGTTACCAAAGCCATTACCTCCATTGTTATCACCGCCCAGATTGGCGTCTCCAAATCCAACATTGTTAATGACGGTCTCATTACCAATTCCTGTATTACCATTCCCGGCGCCAGCGCCATTGTTCACATTCACAAAAGGTATATTCACCACTGGTGGAGCTACAGGTGTAGGATTACCATCCCCATGAATGGTTTCAACATGTACAGAGTTGTGGTCTTCGTTTCCGTTCCCGACATTTCTCGCCAGCAATGGCTGCACCAAAGTTTGCAAGTTTTCCTGCCCCTTCACAATTGTCTCCATCGTCTGCATGAACAACGCCAGCTTTTCACGCATCTCCTGCATCTCGTTTTGCATCTAGTCCATGACTCTTTTGCAGTTGGTACGAGTAGAGTATCGGTGAGGACGTTGACTTTCAATCCTGGAGAAACCTGGCGAGATGCAAGAAATGAGATACAGTTCAATAATTACCTAGTAAATGCAATATGAATGTGTATGCAAATGCAACATGTGTCTGTGCATTAGGGAATATCACTCCCCAATTCTAGTGCCAATGTGCCAGTGCGGTGACAGTGATAGAAATAAGAAGCTCGAAACCCAATCATAGAAAAACATCTCACACATTGCAGAAAATCCCATCAAATCAGGAATACAATATTAATGAGCGTACAATAAGAAGGCATGACCTCAACCAACAATCCTGGTGATGGCCAGCACAATGCAAATAAAGCATACACATCAATACATGAGATAGTCAAGTGCGACCATACGCCCGGTACTCCTCTAATAATTTCTTAGTCTCAGGATGATTTGGTTGAGTAAGCAAACCCTCGACAAGTAGATCTCTTCGCTTGAGAACACGTCATAAATCACCAATAGATTCCTCCCATGCCCATTCTCCAAAGCGGTCCTCTAACTTCCGTTTCTGAGACACAACCTCCTTCTTGCACTCGACGGCTTTGTTCAATGAGTTCTGAAGACTATATCTTGTCATAACCTCCTCTTAATACTTTCTCTTGCTAGCCTTCAACTGGTCTTCGAGTTCAAAAATTTGCTGTTTCAATTTGTCTTCTCTCTTTTTATTGTTGGTTAGCGTAGCATTCCATGTTCTGTTGCACGAAGAGATTTCCCGGTAGGCGGCATCAAGTGACTTCTTCTTGGACTCTAACATATCATGAGAGCTTCTGAATTCTTTTCCCAGGCGTTCACGTTTCTTTGTCTCTTCTGTCAGCTCGGCGCCTAGCCTGTTTACCAACTCAGTCTGTTGTTGGAAGGAATACACAACTATGTTCTTCTCACTCCGGATTTGAGCCAATTCCTTCTCTAGCTCTTCATTGATCTTTATCAAGTCTTCTTTTTTTTCACAACCCGCTCGTAGACCTCAATAGGCACAGTAGTCAGTTCCTCAACTGGAATGGGAACAGGACGTGATACTGCTGGAAAAGGCATCTGCACCTGTCTTACCCTCTCTTGAATCCACACCTTGTAAGGCATATAAGCTTGGCAATCATTCTTGCCTAGTAATGGTTTCCCTCTTCTGCAGATATCATTCCAAGCATGCTGAAGCTTGGACAATAATTCCCCACTCAGGTCACCAGTGAAATACAGAGATTCCTGTATTTCTTCTTCCTTCGGTGGACTCTTCAAAGCATACCCAAACTGTCGAACCAACAAAGATGGGTTGTAATTAATACAACCCTTCCTTCCAATTAGAGGAACGTTGGGAAACCCGGCGCAACTGAAGATAATCTCTGACCCCAACAAGTCTCTGTCAAACCATACAATGTCTTCTGAAGAAAGTCCCATTAGACGCTCAGACCATTCAGCTGTATCTGCAGATTCAACGAAAGGACCCTTCTTGGGCAGATGGCTCTCAAACCACATATTCAGCAAAGGTACACAACAATGGACATTTTTCCCCCTTCTGTTTTCATTCTTATAATGCAAGGAATGATAGAAATCTCCAATCAAGGTAGGCACCGGGTTGCCTGCAGCAAACAAGTGGAATGCATCCAAATCAACGAACTCAGGCAGATTAGGGAACAGTATAATCCCATAGATGCACAAGGCAAGAACAGCGTTAAACACAATCCAGCAGCCACTTTTGGCATATTCTTGAGCTTTGCCAACCAAGAATTTGAGAGAAAACCCAGAAACTCCATGCCAGGAAGTCAACAACAACTCTGCAGGATCCTTATGCAAGGGAACAACTAAGTCTTCCAGCTTAGGCTTAGCATCAAAGTGAATGAAGGGAACTCGGTTCTAAACTGGCAACTCTAGAAACTCAGCGTACTCCTCCATGGTCGGAGCCAAAATGAAGTCCTGGAACATAAAACACCTCAAGGAGGGATCATATAACTATCTCAATGTGTATAACCCATTCAGCTCGTATGTGGTTGGTCTGCAAACCAAACTCAGTAGCTTCCCATAACTCTTTCTAAAACTTCTCTTCACATCATCATCAGCTAGGGAAATCAGACCCAACAGAGGAGTCACATCAGGAGTAGGCAACTTATACGCAACAGTCTTCCTCAAAGTACTCATAATAACAGATAGAAGTCCGGAGCACTAGAATCGGGAAGTATGAAAATGCACCTACAACACAGACACACGTTAATGATATGCACATGATGATGCAAACAATGCAATATGCAACAATGCAACAAGGGATCAAGCGCCCCTGGCTGAGAAGCCCAATCCACAATATTGGCCTCAAATAGACCCACAAACTGCTCAAGACCTTCCACAATGCTCCAGCCTGGTCTCTGACAGACCCAATAACACTGTCCTCAAATACCACTGAACCTCAATCAAGAAAACCGGTAATCTGGAGGTCAAGTTACCTGCATGTCCCAACCCCTCTCACAGATAGGTGTCCTAATAACTGACACAAGGTACGGCATCCTATGCGGTCGTCGGCGTCACAGACTTTCAAGACTGATGATACGATACCCAGAAGGTGTGGCATCATCATGTCCTGAAGAGGCCTCACTTAGCCAACTTCTAAATGATCGGTCCCCAGAGTCGATAACCCTCCAAACCAACAACCCCCTCAACCCAAAGGGTTGAAAAAGAAGTCAACCGGGAGAACCTCGTCTGAGCGTGGATTTTATGAGACACTAGTACATGCAAAACATGCACGCGCCCACTAATTTCCACTCTAATTCTAGGTGCACTCAAGCCCAGGTCCGGCTTATCTCTCAATCATAGAACCCCCTCATACCCACAGCAATAATAACAATAATATAATGCTTAAATTAAATGACTGCAAAGTAAATCCATACAAAACCCACGACGGGAAAACAAGCGCTAGGATTGACTCGCGTAGGGAACCGTTAGAGTCCCCAGCAGAGTCGCCAGCTGTCGCTACTGCAAAAATCGGCGCCGGCTGAATAGAAGAGTCGCCACCGTGCGTTATTTATCCCAACGGAGGGAAAGGAAACGCTCGAAGTAAACCTACCGCAAAGACGGGAAAGGAATGGCCATCGCAACCAAATCCTGGATTCGGGAGTCGGTTACGCAAGGGGAAGGTATTAGAACCCCGCACGTCCGTCGTACTCGACGGGATCCACGCTTGTTTTCTAGTACGGATTGTTATTCTATCTACACTAAGGGTCAAGGTTAAAAAGAAAAGAAAATGACTCGGCAAAGTATCGCACTTTATGCCTATGCATTCCCGTCTGGAACGAGAAATCAGAGTCAACGTAGTTCGCCTACCTACTGGAAAGGAGGGGAAGGTTGCTCGCTAGGATATCGCATCCTATGCCTACGTACTTTCATACGACATGAAAGATCAGAGCAAACGTAGTTCGGGCTACGGAAGACACAGATTTGTCGGTTTATCTTTTATACTTCTGAAAAGGTTTTCTCCTGATTACGGGTCCAAGCGGACAAAAATGACACCTTTGATTGGTTTTCAGTCTTTTATGCAAGAACTGTCTTTTATTGATGTTTGAAATCCTATTACTGTGTTTTTGATTGTTTTGAGATAGAAGAGAAAGAACTCTAAAACCTAGGGTTAAAATGGGAATCAAAACTATCCTAATATTGTCATGCATGGATTAACACCTAATGTCTGTCATATTTCTCTCTTGCGCAGAGAGAAACAGAGATCCTAGGGGATAAATGGAAAAGAAACAACATATATACAGTAAAGCAGTAAAATGCATGAATGCAGCAGTACAAGCGAGGCAAGGGAGTCCCACTCAACCCCGAAACTGGAAAACAATAGGCAAAGTGAAACGGCTTCTCTTCAAACCTAAGGGGAAAATTAACAAACAATACAGCAAAGAAAAATAAACCCCAAAACCAGCTCTGACAGCACACCAGCTCCTACAACAGCAGCTCTGAAAAACACCCAACTCTGACAGTTGATAAACAGCAAAACAGTAACATCTTCAAGTGAACCCCAAGATCCAACTCCAATGATACCCAAGCTACAACAAGCTTCCATCTCCAAGAAATCACCAAGCTTAAGTAAGCACAAAATCTCAAACAAATGACAGCATCAGACAACAAATAGCTCCAAACAGCAGTAAGCCCTAGCTTTAACAGCTGCACAGTTTTGACATGAATGACCTTCATCTTTGTCAATCTTTGATCTTCATCTCTATCTTCAATGGCTTCTTTCTTCAAGGCAAGCTCTCCTAGATGATAGTCACTTAACAAGATGAGTTGAATGTTAAACAGTTCATTGACTACCAAAGGAAGCCTACAAACAGTTTAACATTATAGAAGAGTGGTTCTCTCAAAGTTCTACCTCTAAGGTAAGGCCACTTATCTCTCCAAAGGAGAGAGGTGAATACCCTCGAGGGACTTTATATCATAGAGAGGAATGGAAGCACAAGAAGCTTACCATGTTTGTACAAAGAATTTGTTCTATTCTAAGGCTTTACCTATCTCCTATCTCCTATGTCTTCAATCAACTCCAAGCACAAACAATCTTCAAGCTTCAACATTTGATTATTATCTTCAATCTTCTCTTTTGATGTCTTCATGCTCCATAAGCTCAAGCCAAGCCCCATACCCCATAGAAAAGCCCAAAAGCCCAAGCAAACAAATATAAACCCCAAGTGGGAACACCAAACAAACACTCCATTTGTAAAATATACTAAAAATAGCAATATAGTATTTAAAATTCTAAGATTAATTCTAAGGGAATTTCTACATCTACCCTACATACCCTATATGTCCCAGAACCTAATTCATGCTAAAAAAACCCCAAAATAAAATTTTATAATGCACCTATGTTGAGTTTGAACCCCACTACTAGTCACCCTAATTTTCTCTAATCAAAACTAATCAAGATTAATCCACAAAAATGTGGAAGAAATCTCTAAGGGAACCTATACTTCTAATCTAATCAACCCAGCAAGAATCAACTCAAAACTATTCACCAATTGGTCATAAGAAAATTTACAAAAACATGTATCAAATGTACAAAATTAAAGAAATTAATAAAATGGGAAAGATCAAATTAAATTGAAAAAATGGGTGAATATGAAATTTATGATTTTCATAAAATCACAAATAAATCCAAGATCATGGAGGTATTTTTGAAATATTTTTCTGATTAATTCTGGATTTATTGTGATTTATTTTGTAAACTATATGCAAATATGAAAGAAAAAGAAAATTCAATAAAAATTGAAAAACAGGGGGGCGTCAACAACAATTATTTCACACTGCAGGAACACATTGGGCCCAGGAGGGGGGTGCTGGTAGCACGCGCTGGGCCCAGTATACTTCAGGAAAAAAAAAACACAAAAGAAAAAAACAAAAAAAACAAACCGGGGGGGGGGGGGTGCAGATAGCGACAGACTAGCTTTGTTATCCAGGTTGGGCCCCAGACGGGGGTGCGAACAGCAAACGGCCTAAGCCCAAACAAAATCTCACACCAGGGGAGGGGGTGTCAAGGGAAACATGGGAGTATGATCAGTACTCTCGTGACTGGGCCTAATGCCCGAGCCCAATCCACTCATCCTCAGCAATAACCCTAAACAAAACTTCTCCTACCTTTCATTCCACTGCCACTGTTCACTACCCTCTCCAACGAAACCCTAGCGGCGCAGAGAATCCCTCTCTGAAACTCAACTCTCTGAAACATCCTGAAACAAAATACCTTCACCAATCCATTCTAACTCCTTCACCACGAAGGGAGTTCATCAATCCAAATCGACATGAAATAATGCTAAAACCCTCAGAACAAAATTCTCCAACCTAAACCTTCGCCCTAACATCACTATTCAACCTACAGATTCTCAGATCCAGCTGCCTACAAGCATGCAATGAATTAGGAGGAAAGGGAAAGAAACCTGGGTGATGCTGAGATGATCTACGGACGACGAAGATTTCCTGACGAAAACCTTGAAGAAGATCTGGGGAGAGCTTCTACGCGGATCTACGAAACGGGGATGAAATCTGGAAAACTGGTTGAGGATGGCGGACGCTCGTTGAAGATCTTCGTCGAAGTTGCGTGAAAGTCCAAGGAATGCATTGAATCTGGACGAACGGGAGACGTTGGATGAAGATCCAAGTGACGAACACGACGCGATGAAGAGATCGTTGAAGGGATCGTTGATGAATCTGGAGAATGGCGAACGATGAAGATGAACAGGGTTTGATGAAACTCTGGTTATTCTGGAAAGAGAGATGATGAAGATGTGAAGGTGTTCCTGGCGTTTCTGGAAAAAACGAAGAACTGGATGAATCTTGATGAAGATTCCGGCGAGGAGTAGTTTTCCGGCGAAGATTGATGGGGGATGATCGGTGAGGATTGGTGTTGAGAGGAGAAAAAATCTGGGAAAAATGCAGTTTTCGGCGGTCTCAACAGACTCCGGTGACTGTTACGGCGGAGGAGGACGGTGGCTGCATGGCCGGCGGGTAGTCACGTGGCAGAGGGAGGAGGAAGGGGAGGACATGTGGGAGTAGAGAGGGAGGAGAAAGAAACGCGTGGGGTGCTAGGTGGCGGGTTCAGAGTGTGTGTGAGAGTGAGGTGGCTGAAAAGAGAAACGCACGCGTGGCACTGCTCTTGTAGTGACAAGTGGCATGCGAAATGGACCCTCTGACTGGGCTTTGGACTTGGATAATAGGCCCAATTGTTAATCCTGTGATTAAACTCTAAAAAAACAAAATTAACTGAAAATTAAACCTAATTAATCCTAAAACGAAAATTAAAAATAAAACCTAATTAAAATCTATCAAAAAACAGAAAAAACATTATTTGATATCTAAAAAACTATTTGAAAAATCTATTTAAATCTAAAAAAACAATTAAACTCTAATAATAAAAAAATCTGAAAGACATTAAATTCCAATTTTAAAAAATCTATTCTATTAATTTTGAAAAATCAATTAAAACTTAATAAAATCTAAAAAAACATGAATATCTATTTTAAAAAATCTATTCTTATTAAAGAAAAATGAAATCTAGTTATATCTATTTTTTTTTAAAATCTATTAAAAGGAAAATAATATCTAAAAATCTTTTAAATCTATTAAATCTCTAAAAAAAGAAAATAAAATCTATTTAAAACTCTAAAAATTATTAAAAAATCTATTAAATTCTATAAACAAAATACCACTCTATTTATTATCTAAAAAACAAATAACCCTATTAAAATCTATTAAATGCATTAAAAATCTAGAAAATAAAAGAAAAATCCTAAAAATGCCAGGAGGCCGATTAAATCGATTATAAAACGATTGCACAGCCCTAATGAAACCCGGGCCCCGAGAGGGCCTGAAAACACAGGGAACGAGCACCAGTTCTCAAAATACGCTTATTCAAACCGGCCTGAACTGCCTGAAACGCCAGGGGCTGCAATCAATCTGACTGAGAAAATGTAATGCATGCAGTATGCGAATGCGAATGCAAAATGCGTTGAAACATAAACCAGATATGGGAACCGGTTGGTCAAATTTTAGGGTGCAACAAAGGTGTACCTCTTCTGTCATATCATACAAATCTTGCAGACTTCGCATTCTGGGTTGTAGTGGTTCATCTTCATTGTTAGAATCTTCAAGATCTGTTGAAATGCTTGTTGGTACAACAACTGATGATTCTCTATCTTCGACGATGATATCTGTCGAACTGTTCCAGTCCCATTTGCTCGCTTCATTTATTCGAACGTCTCTACTCACTATCACCTTTTTGCTCATGGGATTGAATAGCATGTACCCTTTTGTTTTTTCATCATACCCAATGAATATATACTTCTGACTTTTGTCTTCGAGCTTCGTTCTACGTTGATCCGGTACGTGTGCATAAGCCACACTACCAAATATTTTAAGATGAGAAACTGTTGGCTTCTGTCCGCTCCATGCTTCTTGTGGTGTTTGATCTTCTAACTTCGAATGTAGACATCGATTCTGAACATGAATGGCACATTGTACCGCTTCTGCCCAGAATTCTTTCAACATATTCTTGCTCTTTAGCATTGATCGAACCATATCTAGAACTGTTTGATTCTTCCTTTCCGCCACACCATTTGTTGAGGTGAATATGGTGCAGTTAGAAATATCCTTATGCCTTGCTCTTCACAATAGTTCATAAAGGATGTCGAAGTATACTCACCACCTCTATCAGATCGAACGACTTTGATGTGTCTGTCAGTTGCCTTCTCCACCATTATTTTGAACTTTTTGAACACCTCGAATGCTTCAGATTTTTCTTTCAAGAAATAAACCCAAGTCTTTCGTGAGAAATCATCGATAAAAGAAATGAAATACCTTTTGCCACTAAAAGATTCCGAAGTGATATGCCCACATATGTCGGTATGAATCAGTTCGAGAATATGTTTAGCTTGATATTCCGCCTTCTTTTGAAATGAGGTTCTTGTTTGTTTGCTAAGCACACATTCTTCACAAAACTCTCCCTCGTAGTCGATGTCTGGTAGCCCGTGCACCATGTTCCTTTTCGCTAACCTCCTCAAACCAGCATGATGTAGATGACCAAAACGTAGATTCCATAGTGATGATTTATCTTCGATATTTACTTGCAAACATTTTTCTCGAACACTTCTCAAGTTCAGTTTGTACATTCGATTTCTCCCCTTTTCGACTTGAGCAATCAGATGCCCTTTCTTGTCCTTCAAGTGTAATATCTGATCTTTCATGAGTATCGAATAACCTTTTTCTGTGAGTTGCCCCAAACTCGAAATATTGGTCTTTAGATCTGGTACATAATAAACTTCTTGGATTGACCCAGTCCAGTCATCCTTCTACAAGTAACAAATTGTACCTTTGCCTTCGACCTTCACTTTCGATGCATCTCCGAAAGATACGTGACCATCTTCAATCTTTTGCAATTCTTTAAATTGATGTTTGTGACCACACATATGATTACTTGCCCCTGAGTCGAGATACCACATATTTTCATTTTTGTCGTCTACTTCCTTTTGAGTCATCAACAGAAAACCTTCATTTGCTTCGGCTTCCAAAGCTAAATTGGTTATTTCTTCTACCAACTTTTTGACTCGACAATCTTTTGCAAGATGTCCCACTTTACCACAGTTATAGCATTTGTAGGAGTTGCAATCATTTGCATAATGACCGTACTTTTTACATTTGTAACATTCGATGTTGGAGTGGTTCGACTGACCACTTATTTGTCCACGTCCTCTGCCACGCCAGTTTTGTTGGCTTAACTGTCCTCTCTCGAAGTTACTGCCTCGACCACTTCGACCACTGTCACGACCTCCACGACCACGTCCTCTACCTCTAAAATTTTGAGAGTAGAGTACCTTTTCATCTTTGATTGACTCCTTAGTTTTGTGTATTTCCTCGACTGCTTCATCCTTATTTTTCATCTTACGTTGTTCGTGTGCTTCGAGAGAACCACTGAGCTCTTCAACTGAGAGCGTTGAAAGGTCCTTCGACTCTTCTATTGCACACACAATATTCTCAAATTTGTCTGTTAAAGATCTCAAAATCTTTTCGAAAACTCGGGCATCAGTCACCGTTTCGCCATTTCTAGTGAGTTGGTTCACCACTGTTTGTACACGCGTGATGTAGTCAGATACTTTTTCTGACTCCTTCATCTGCATCCTCTCCAATTCTCCATGAAGGGTTTGGAGTCGAACTTGCTTCACTCGATCTGCTCCATTGAACACTTTTTCTAACGTGTCCCATGCTTCTTTCGACGTAGTCGAACCGACAATTTTTTCAAAGCCTGATTCGTCAACTGATTGGAATATCATGTACTGTCATACCCCAAATTTTGACCCCTTAGATTCTCATTATCATTTTAGGAGCATACTAATGAATTATCTAACCCTAACCCAGTGCAAGTTTGTCATTGTCCTATTACATATGAATCAGGGTTTTGTACAGTCAAATCGAAGCTTCAGGGTTTGTGATCAATCCATGTTTTAGGCTAATTCAATCATGAAACAAGATTAAGGGTGTCATATGATGTCAATTGAGAATCCAATTTGAGGTCGTTACCCCAGAATCAAGAACAGTGTATTTCAGGACACCCGATTAGGGTTTTTGACCAGTAAAAGTCAACTGTAGTTTGACTTTGATGTTGGAAGGTGTTTTAATGGTGGGATTATGATCCATGGAGTTCATATAGCTTAATAAAGTTCATTCAAGAAGTTTCAAAGTCTCAGGAGGTCCAGAGTGTCAACAGACGACTCGGTAGTCACCGATCGATCGTACAGTTGACCAAAAAGTCAACTCTTCAAATTTAAGGAATTGAACTTCAAAGTGTGAATAAAAAAATGCTCCTTATATCATATTGCACTTGCCTATCAATTTTCATGACCATTGGATCAAGGATGGAGGAGTAATCGAAAAATCGGGAAATTAGGGTTTTGAAAAGGGGCAAAACCATAACTCCTTAACCACACATCCAATTGAGTTGGTTCAAAACTCATTTGAAAGCTCTTGACAAATCCTACAAATGTCCCTGAGTGGTCCATGATCAGAAAATGCATAGATTTGGAGTTATGATCAAATTCATTTCAAGAAGGGAAAAAGACTTAGAAAATTTTCACTTTTAAGTTCATTTTTTAGCAACTTTGAGAGACTTTTTGACCAAGTTCCTTTGGAAATTTGAAAGTCATGAAACCATGAATGTTTTAGAGCTATTTGAGGTCTTTCTAAAAAGTACTAGCACATCTCAAAAGAATTTGTGAGCTGAAAGTTATGGTTATGGCAAGTTGGTGATTTCACACTTTAGTCTCACATTGTCAAGTGTTCAAAAATCATTCTTTCCTCAAATCTGACCAATCTCAGCTTGTGAAACATGTTTTATCTGGTGTATAGAGGGTTTGTAGCATGAAAGAACAAAAGAAATGCAGAAAAGTATGAAATTAGCCAAGTTTGCAAGTGGCTTGCAAGTTGCCTTGCAACTTGTAATTAAAGTAAACATGGTAAGCATGAGGTGTAAAAGCAACTCTGCAAACAGCCATCAAGCTATGCCTCTAGCCTGCATTTAGCCCTTTCAAAATCATCATTTTGCTTGACTATTGGGCTTACCTAGCAACCAAGGAAACCCCTTTGTGGAGGTTTGATCCAAAGGTGTAAAACCTTTCTTTCATGTGAAGAAATCTCCAAATCTTCCCCCTCTCTTCATTTGCCTATAAAAGGGAGCCCTCATCACTTCATTTGACACACAATATTGATTCTAAAAACCAGAGAAACACAAAGCACTCACTTTTCCACTCTTTACTTCAAAATCACCAAAATCACAAAATTGCCAAAAGCTTCAAAAATCTGTCTTGGTACATTTGCTGCCAAACTCATTTCTCCAAATTCAAATACCTCAACAATCATCCACATAATCTCTAAGTATGATATAGAAGGTGTCCAAGATCTTAGACCACTCAAAAACCTCACCATTCAAAACGTCAACTTCCATACCAAGTTACTTTGACCAAAAGCCACAAATTCAGTCAAAACTGGTTCTATGCATTTGCTTGGTGTTCTAATCACTCAAACACCTCTCATATATCATTTCTCAACTGTCTAAAGTGTTAAAGATCATTGGTGGAGTTTATTTCTCCAACTGTCTCAAAGATTGCATTCTTGCTTCAAAAAGAAGAAAGTTTCAAAGCTAGTATTATTTGGAAGTCTCTCTGGGTTTCTTAGTGTACTAACCTACTCAACACAGTCCACTAGAGGTATGTAAACAATCAATTCTTTCTTTATACCATGGTTCCATGATTTGGCACTTTGAGTCCATTATGTGAAAATATGTCATGTGTATGTTTCATGCCAAAATTCTGTCATAAATGAGGAACAACTCCTTGTTGATTTGAATCACATTTGAAATCATAATCAGGGTGGGTGAGTATGATTGGTTTGAGCTAATTGCATCTGGTTTGTGTTTTCATTCATAAAATGCTATGTGTTGTACATCATTGCCATGGATATGCCATTTGTAGTTTCAGACCAGGAAGGGTTTAAAATTGAATTCAATATCATTTAGAGGAACATTTATGACATGTATGTGTAACCTGCCCAACCTGTTCTCATATGTTTCAATATGTCACCTCAAAAATGCATCTTTTCAAAACAATGTGCCATGAGATACACCAAAAACGTTTTGTCCACAAAGCAACCAGTTCTTGAGCATTGGCATCTCTAGTTTCATGAATATAACTTGTATGTATGAGTTGTGTGGCTTATATGTACAGAAAACTGAACTGAACTTCCTTTGTGCATTCAATTTGCCAAGTTTTCACTCAAATCCTCATTTTCAATACCAGACTTTTTGGCCTTATTTTTATTGCTTAAACACTCTTCTTTCCATGTATAAAGTATGTGTATAGGATTAGCTTGGTGTAAATATACTACAAAACTGAATTGACCTCTCTGTTGCATCTCACTTGACAATTTTTTTTGCATTTTTGAATACTATGTTTCAATACAGGCTGTTTTGATCCATAACTCGATTTAGATATCATCTAATAATATTTTGTGGTATGTGTATGTAATTGGCATAATGTAGAACTGACTAGGTTTGAAATGTACAATCCTACTGCACTTCACAAAGCACTAAAATGCAGTATGAGTATCACTTTCCACAAACACTTGTCTTGAACTTGATTTCCTGCTCACTCTCATGCATTACTATGTTTACAAGATGTGCATAGGCTTGCCCTGATCAGAATGTGTTTAGGATTGAATTTCAGCCTCATTATGTGTCTTACATGACAAATGTTGCATTTTGAAAACCACTTTTCATTACAAACTTCCTTGAACTCTTTTTTCAATTTGAATCCATTTCATGACACATATGTGAACTGTTTGAGTGATTGGTTTGATTAAAATGTGCCTATAATATGAATTGATTTTGCTCATGCCCTATCAAAAAACCAAAGTGCATTTTAAGAGGCATATCTTACTACAGTCTGCTCCCAACTTATTTTGGTGTTTGAATCCACTCAATATCATGAATATAAGATGTGTATGTGATTGAATTGATATGAATTTGTTTTGAACTGAAATTGAGCATGTTCATGCATCTCACAAGCACAAACCTACACTTGGACACCATTTTCCACAGCAGTTTGCTTTTAACCTGAATATGTGTGTGTGTCCACTCATGAGCATTTGTATGATATGTGTATATGATTGGTATGATGAAAAACCAACTAGAACTAAAAATGAATGTTTTCATGCACTTCATACTTACACACTTGCACATTAATCACTACATTTCATAATAATCAATGCAGACCCCTTTTTAATGGTCAAACTTATCCATCAGCTTACATTCAATGTGTGTGTATGTTTGTTTTGATCAATATGTGCTTTGAAACTGAACTGCCATGAACCATGCATCTCATTCATGATTTTTTTTGCATTTCACATAGCCTTTCTTCATTACAGCATGAGTTGAACCCTACTTCTTGCATGAATTTATTCTTTATCATTTATATGGTGTGTGAGCATGATTACTTTGATTTGAAACTGGCTGGTATATGAACTCCATCTCAAAATGCATTTTCAAGCTTCAAAACATAGGCATTATCGGGTTTTAAAACAGAGGAAGAATTTCAAAAAACCAATGCCATCATCTTATTCCTCATGAAATTCTAGTCAGTTTACACTAAAATTTTGTCAAAATCCATGGAAAGTTTGACTGAGTTATGATCAAAATGCAAATCATTGAGTTTGTGCGTTTTTGTGCCCAACCAATTTTGTAGGTACCCCATATATATTTATGGGGTGGCTTTCATCAACGGATGTATAGCCACCCCAGTGGTAGTCACCTTGTCACTTAAGCGCCTCTTACCTTGCATACCTGGGTTCGACCCCTGAGGAGGGCAACCCTTTTGTTAATTTTTGTCATTTTTCATCCGATCTTTAAAAATTCATATCTCTCTCAATTTTAATCATTTTTCACCCATCCTTTTTTCATTTTGTTCATCTTGATGTCTACTTTCATGTCATATTTTGTATTTCCATGTTTGCCTAATTTTTCATCTTTTTTGACTATGTGCAAGTTATGTACGTTCTGTGATCGTTTTCGCGTATGCAGATGAATTTTCTTTTGATGTACTTGTGATTGTTTGTGATACTTGTTTGCATTCATGTTCTTAAATGTTATATAAGTTGCTAGGACTTCATCTTTGATTGTTACCATGTTCATTTTATTTCATCTGCTAAATACACTGAAGCTTGATCTGTTGTCACACTTCCTGCTTAATCAACTGCTGTGATTGTCATCATGCATTTTCATTTTTTATCATTTCACATGCTCACTTAATGGTTGTCACCATGGATGCATATTTATTATGTTGTTATCTTGTTCAAAATTTTCTTTCCCCCAAGTGATGAAGTTTGTTAACTCTCATCCAAGTTGCCTATCCTGTCCCCCTACAAAGGAAAAGATCTTTCCAATAACCCTTATGTTATGGGCAACTCATTCACCCATTCCCTTGACTTTGTTAAGTCATTTCAACCTTAGTTTAGAAATCATTAGACTTTGCTTTAAGTCTAAAAAACCCACCTGTACTAGGAGAGTTCTTCAAACTAGAACCCTAGGATAGAGTTTGTCAACTCTATGTGAGAATCATCATCATGATTTCTTACTTCCCCTGTTGAATATTACAACTTAGAATAGGGAGTTTTGTCAAACTCCACACAAACATTGTCATGTTTGTTCCCCTTTGAACCTTGATCATAATCAAGTGTTCTTCTTCCCTTGCGAGGTGAACTACGATTGCTCTGATTCTACCCTAGTTAGGATACGTAGGCAGAAGATGCGATGTCTTTGCAAGCAAACTTAGAAAACCATCTAGGTCTTTACCTATCCCTAATCCATGTCCCAGTTCATAGTACATATTCTCAAACTTAGCAAACAATCAAACAAAAGGTTCATGTAGAGTACTACAGATGCTTAGGGTGCTAACACCTTCCCTAGGTATAACCAACCCCCGATCCCCGAATCTCTTAAGCGTTGTCGTTACATCGCGAAAAAGGTTTTTCTTTCTTTAGACCTTTCCTTTGGATAAAATAAAGTTCGGTTGTAAAAGAATTAAGATTCAAGTTAACTTAATAGCTTGATATCCAATTTTCACCGCAACATGTACAATGTCGTCTTATCCTTTGATCGCGTTTCTTTCAACGCCTTGTTTTGAGCTGCCGAATATCCCGCAGTGTCTGTTGGTTCTTCAAACCGATCTTTGGTCACCTCCCACGCGTCTAGAGATCCAAGAAGAGCTTTCATTTGGATACTCCAGTTTTCGTAATTTGACTTCATTAGCCGTGGCAACGGCATTTGATTCATCATGTTTGCCATAAGCTCTGATGCCAATTTGACAACAGGAAATTTGCAGCTACTTATACTATATACCCGTAGGGGTATATATTGAAAATAAAACCAGAAGCACCTTTCTTTTTTTCTTTATGACAGAAGGACTATTTTCATTTCACTCTTGCTTCTTACAAATGAGAATACAACCAAGTCTTTATATAGACCCAAGACTCTACTATTCTAGGAATTAAAATGCAATTCAATTCTTATTAATACACCATTAACCTTTAGGCTTTTCATAACTAATATCTCTTGGCCTTTCATAACTAACATCTAAAATTAAAACTCCCTTAAAATAACATTTAAGGTTTATTCAACATTTTTTACTATGCGTATATTTTGTTTTGGATGCCTCTAGAGTGTTTCTGTACGCTCTCTTTTTTTCTGAAAAATGTTTATGTGATACCCCTTTTATACTCATTCCAAGAATTGAATCTTGTGATTTGGTTATTGATGGGTCATGAGTTTCCTTCCATTTTTTTGCAAACATATCAGTGTGCATAAAGTTATTTCCATTTCGATGCAAACCTGTCCCAACATGTCTGAATTTCCTTCTTTTTTCAATTGATTATGTTGGATCCTGTTTGAGAATTTTGATGTTTATGACCTCTTAGTTAACTACTATTTTGGAAATTGAATATGGCCGAATTTTCACAGTTTTCTAATAGTGCAGCATAAAGAGCTCTTGGCTTCACAGAATAATTAAGAGTTTGAAATGGAAATTCCACCAGTTTAATGGAGGTGATGCTCGGTCCAGGGGCTTTTGGAATTCTAATTTTTTTTGGCTCTCCTTATAGTTCTTAACCAATTTTAGGTATCATCAATAAAAGACTTTATGATGTACTTAAGAGATGCTTCTTTTATCACTACCACCAAATTGTTTGTTTAAGTGGTGTCTTTAATAATCCTTGTCATTTGGAGAATGATGGGGTGCTTTATGAGGTGTGTCAAGCTTGATATAATCCCTCCAATAAAAAATTCTTATTTTTGTAGCTTGAGTTCTTATGTAATGAATTCTTGTGCGCCTTGAATCTTTGAAACTAAAATGAACTTGTAAATCAACACTTTGAACTCTCCTTGTATATTGACTTTTGAATTTGGGTTTAGTCATTCGTATTTGTGCTTGAATTGGAAATTTTCAATGGATTATGATCATGGCATTAAAGCTTGAAGGATCAAAATGATAACTTGAATTTGAACCTTGACATGACGGAAAGAAAAATGAACTCGGAGTTTGATATAAAATATGGAGTTTTGAGAGTTTTGAATCTTCCAGGTTTAGAATTTTCATGTTGTTTTAGCTTGAATCTTAAAGTTTTTTTCCTAGAGTAAAACATGATGAAGTTAGATACTTGAACCTTGTGATTTTCTTGCACCCATCCTTAATAACTTGCGCGAATTGTTTTGTAGTTGTAAAATTCTTTTAATCTTCCTTGATACTTAATACTTGAACCTTGAGATTTTTCCTTTCTTGAATCTTCGATTTAAGCATGATGCATAAACTTCCTTAAATTTTTAATAATGAACTTATATGAATTATTTCTCACTAAAACTTATGGATATTAAGGTTTGAATCTTCTAACTTCCAAAACGAGAAATTAAAGGCTTGAATCCTATGATGAATTGAACCTGAGCTTAGATTTTTTTCTCACTCGGGTCTAACAGAGGACATGAATCTTGAGATTTTCAAACTTTATGAAGCTTTACTCTTATAGGTCACCCACACACAATGTAGCCTAGCTATTTGGATGGTGCATGAATCATGGTTATGTTATCGAGCCAAGGCTTTGAAGATCTTAATTTTGAACATCTCGATGAAACCATGAAACTCTTAATAATGGCCAACCTTCTTCAAAGGATAATACGTCCAAAATAAAACATCCTGTTACCACTGAGTTTGAAATACCATGGTCTAATACACTAAAGCCCAACAAACTCAATTTTGAGGTCAATGTGTTACATTCTTAAGAACAAATCTCCGATGATACCATATCAATCCTCCAATTCCCAAGCTCAATATCAATAGAAGAAAATCCTAATGAAGCTTTTGAGAAACCTTGAAGTAAAATGACTGCAACCCTAGATAAGAACATGTTCAACCCTTGTTTCACAAAGAGACCAGTTAAGTCAATCTTGGAGGATTCGAACCAGTAGGAAACCCTAGAATCCTTAAATCGGAATGGCTATGCCCGAAAATGCTTTCCCGTGAGAACCTACACTTGAAAATGTTACACTTGCGCAAATTGGTTAGTCACAATAAACACACTTACAAAAATCTACGTCTTGAAAATGCTATACAAAAAGAGGCGGGATCTTAGGTTCAAAAATTAGGGTGTGATACTCACTCCTCAACCATTCTCTAGAAGGGAAAGAAGACTAAATAAAAGAGTCTTGGATGAAGCCTTAAACCTAGAGTCATATGATATTTATACTCATTTGGATATCAATGATGGATTGTCTACTTTGCAAGCAAGACCTTTCATGGAAAGAGATGAGGCTCACATTGATAAGAAAAACACAAAAGTCTTTGAGGTTATCTTGGCCTTATTGATTTATGGACTCCTTATTTTCCCAAGTGCTGACGAGTTTGTTGACTTGAATGTCATCAACCTATTTATGATCAGGAACCATGTTTCCACCTTGCTAGTTGATGCATAATTCTCTATTCATCTGAAGAACTCACATAGAGAAGGCCAGATTACTTGTTATACCACTCTCCTTCGCAAGTGGTTTATTTCGCACTTGCCAAGGACCACCTCTCTATGGAGTCTAAAGTACAACCTTGCATAGATAGAGAAGTTTATATCACTAAAAAACTATGACATCCGTTGGTACGATCCCATGTATGGAGGAGTTACCATGATTCACAGCCGTGGGGACTTCCCTAATGTGCCTCTTCTTGGCACAAAAGGATGCATTAGCTACAATACTATCCTAGCTCGCTGTCAACTAGGATATCTTGCAGAGGAGAAGCCTGATCCGGTCTTTTTAGGAAGATGTTTTCTTGAAAAAGGAAGAAACTCAGATCTAAAAGCACGGATTACGTACGCTTGGTGTCACCTCAATACCCAAGGGATTGCTGCTCTAGGGCATCCAGACTCTACCGTCTCAATGGCGTATCTTTTTTCGTCTAAAGAGATAGCTTTAAAGATGTTCTACACTCACTTCGAGCCTACTCTGACGCCTCCGAAAGACCATTTTTCCGTGGAGGAATTTAAGGATGCTTTAGTCAAAGCTGAAAAAGAGGAAGAATGCGTGGAAGGATAAGCACTTCATGGTTTCTCAAGAGAACGAAGAACTATGGAAGTTGCTCCGTCAGAACCAAAAGGACGAGATTTCAAGGAAGATGAAGCTTCAAGAAGGGGAAGGATCTTCCTATAAGAAAGACTAGGCCTCTTAGTTTAAGAGGCCTAATCATATAATTTACGTATGCACTTTGGCTTTTAAAGTAATCTCTTTTCCTGTAAAACTTTCATTCGTTAATGAAAATGTTACTTTGCTTTTTTCTTCATCATTAATGTTTGTAAACATAATTTGGGGTTCTTCGAATATTAACTTTGCATTTGCATCAACATTTCATGAGCATTGTGTAACGCCCATTTTAATTATTTTTGGTTTCTAAGTTATTTTACTCGCGGGTGTATTTTGAGAATTATTTTGGAAGAATCAAGAGATCATGATATTAATATATGGTGAAAATGGTGTGATAATTAATATTGATAGTAATATTATTATTAATTATTATTATTATTGCCCATATTAATATTATGAGATAAATAATTTTATTATTAGAATTTTTGGATTAAAAGAAAATAAGAAATCATTAATTATTTGGAATATAAGAGAATTATTGGGATTAAGGGCAAGCTTGTCATTTGTGGAAATTAGAATTGGAAGGAAAGAAAGGAACGCGTACGAAGAACAGGAAGGGAAAAGAGAAGCTTGAATCGTGAAAGCAAGCTAGAGCAAGCAGAATTCGTGAAGATTTTGGTGCTTCGTCAACATCAGAACGTCAATTGAGGTAAGGGGGGAGAATTTAACGGTTAAATTGGTATTGCATGAATATAGGTAGAGAAGGGGGAAAATCCCTAACCCCAATGATTGTTGATGATTTGATGATTGATTTCATGTTGTTGAAGCTGTTACTATTGTATTGAAATGTGTTAATCCGTTGCATGTGGTTGGGTTCAATTGTTTGAGTGAATTTTGGGGTTTTTCGGTTGAGTTCGGAGTAGAGCCGGAAGTTTGTTGTTAGAATTGAGTTGATTAATTGTCGGATAGAATCGGGAACAGACCCCGTAACCAAGTTGTAGTATGTTGTTGGTTATGAGTTTCGATTTAATCGGGTGGAATCGGTGTGGGTGATGATTCTGCTGCGCAGAATTTTGCTGATACTGCAGGTGTTCGCCAGCCTTCGCTGGGTGAATGAGGGGGCGAGCCTTCGCCAGGCGAAATGGCCAGCGAGTGCTGGAAGTAGCTACTGTCTGGCTTCGCCAGAAGTTTCTCCAGGCGAGTTCCAATGAGTATTCACTACGGGGCTTCGCCAGGCGAATGGCAGCGAGTGTTCGCTGCGGGGCTTCGCCGGGCTAACGTGCCTGCGAGCCCGACAGCAGCTTGTGTTTTTGCTGCTGTTTTGTGTTGTTTCCTTTGTGGAACTGGACCCTCGTCGGTCATGTGTGATGATGAGCTTACTGGAGAGATGAGGCGAGTGTATGTTGAAGGTTGTAGGGCTGTGTAGCTGGCGTTTATCGCCTTAGACATAATCAGGGGATTATGTGTTAAGTCTCGACAAGTGTGGTTGTGTTCGTGAGATATGTGCACAATGTGCTAAGTGTGTGAGATATGTGGACCAGTAGGATCGACACGCCTTGAGTGTGTTGTGGTGATGTGTTGTGATGAGTGGATCTGTAGGATCGATACGCTGATTATGCGTTGCATTTATATGCTGTTGTGTGATATATTTGGGTCAGTAGGACCGACACGCCTTGTGTGCATTATATGTGATATGTTGTGTGGTGAGTTGATCGGTAGGATCGATGCACTTGTGTGCTTGTGTATGTATGCCTATTACGATGCGATGGACCAGTGGAGTCGTGTGCACTGTGTGTGTTGTGTGTTTATGCATAGTGTCTTGTATAGCGTGTGGACATGAGGTATGATGTACTCACGTGCTCCAGTGGGGAGCGTGGACGGGATTTGGATCATTGCTCGGATGGAGTGTATGCGACCACCCGTGTCCCAAGTGGGGGACGTTGATGATGTGCTCCCTGTGAGGAGGGTGATGGCCCAATGTCCATCGGTGTGATGCTGCCTGTGAGGAGGGTGATGGCCCAGTGACCATCGGAGATGTGCTCCTTGTGTGGAGGGTGATGGCCAGGTGTTTATCGATGCATGTGCTCCTTTGTGGAGGGTTGATGGCCAAGTGTCCATCGTTGATGTGTGCTCTTTTGTGGAGGGTTGATGGCCCGGTGCCCATCGTTATTGTGAGTCGGTACCGCATATTGTCGAGTCAAGTGCATGTGTTGCATTATGGTTTGTGTGAATTGTGGATATTGATGATGGGACAGTAGGTCCGGATGTGTTGTATGTGAAATAATGATTTATTGTTTCTGCCTTTTATTTCATGTACCATTATACCATTATTATTTGATCGTGATTCTCACCCCTGCGTTGTTGTTGTGGTCTGTGCTTCTACGGAAGTACAGAAAATCCAGGTGTCTAGCTAGCTTGGATTGTGGCGTCGTCGTAGGACTGCTCTGATACGTAACACCGGGGCTTTTTGGGAGTCTTATTGTTTACTGTTGATATGTGTGCCCCGGTGGCGTATCTGACTTTTGCGAGACATGTGATGATGTTTGATGATTATGTTATATATTTTTGGGAAGATGGCCTATGGTTGTATATATGACGATGTTGATGACATGGATGATGTATATACGTTGTTTTGTGTTACGACAGACTATATTCATTTTCCGCTGCAACTTTATTAAAAATTAATTTGGAAAAATGTTTTGTGAAATTCTGATGTGAATTGTGGCATCCCGTTTGGGAGAGGAACTCTGATATTTGTTTATTTTAATTGTTTTATTTTGTTTTAGGGAACGGGGTGTTACAAGTTGGTATCATAGCAGGTTGGTCCGTCCGGCCAGTGTAGCGTGTTAAGTCTGTCTAAAGGATAGAGAGTAGTTATTTTCTGTTAACCTGGATTATTGTTGTTGAGCAGTATGGCTGGGAGGAATGATGCAGCATTGGCTATGGCTATGCAGGCTATGGCTCAAGTGGTGGCCAATCAGAATCTGGCTGCGGGTGCTCAGTTCAGAGACTTGACGCAGTTCCAGAGCAACAAGCCACCAAAGTTTGAAGGTGGGATTTTGGATCCGGTAGCTGCTCAGAAATGGCTGAAGGCAATAGAGAAGATCTTCAGGACCATGGGGTGCAGTGACGAGCAGAAGGTGAGGTTCGGTACTCACATGCTCGAAGGAGAGGCCGAGGCCTGGTGGGATAATTGTCGTCAGATGATGTAGGCTTCGAGGACTCCGATTACTTGGGAGGTGGTTCGATCTGGATTACTGGAGAAGTATTTCCCAAAAGATATTAGAAGCCCTAAAGAGGTGGAATTCTTGGAATTGAAACAGGGCAGCATGTCAGTGGCCGAGTATGCGGCTAAGTTTTAGGAGTTGGCTCAGTATTGTCCCCATTACAATACTGAGGAGGCTATGACTTTTAAGTGCTTGAAATTTGAGAATGGGCTGAGGCCAGAGATCAAGATGGGAATTGCGTGTCAGAAGATCAGGAGTTATCCTGAATTGGTGAGTAGAAGTCGGATTTACGGTAATGATAACCATGCAAGGATTGCACATTACAAGGCTGCAAGTGACCGTAAGGGTAAACAAAGGTTTGGTGGTACTCCCTACAGTGTTCCGAATGGTAAGGGGAAGTTTAAGGGTGATGCTGATAAGAAGCTTAGAGAGGGAAGGGCGTCTGCTGGTACGAAGTGTTTCCGGTGCGGTGACATGGGTCATCGTGCCAATGATTGTCCTCCAGAGACGAAGAAGTGCTTCAAATGTGGGAAGTCGAGCCATGTGATGGAGGATTGTAGGATTAATATGCCTACTTGCTATAATTGCAGCGAGAAAGGAAATATTAGCACTTGTTGTGAGAAGCCAAGGAGGCCTCAGGCGCCTCAGGTTGCTGGTAATGTGTTTGCGGTGGTGGGAACTCAAGCGACAGACGAGGAACGTTCGATCAAAGGTACTTGTTTTATCAATAACATTCCTTTGACTGCTATGATTGATACGGGTGCGACCCACTCGTTTATCTCTGTTGATTGTGTGAAGAGGTTAGGTTTGGTGTCGACTACTCTTGAGCAGCGGATGACTATTGAGACTCCCTCGATTGGTTCAGTGACTACTTCGCTAGTGTGTGTGAAGTGTCCACTGACTATCTTTGGCTGAGATTTTAACGTGGATTTGATTTGTTTGCCACTTGGTGGTTTGGATGTTATACTTGGTATGAACTGGTTGGAGTTCAACCGGGTGTACATCAATTGTTTTCGGAAAGTGTTACTGTTTTTGACTCCAGAAGAGGAAGCTTTGGCAGATTCCTTGTCTAGTAAGGAATTGAGAACCTTGTTGGAAGATGAAGCTCAGGTGTTTGCTTTATTTTCATCACTGTCTGTTGACAACAAGGTGTTGTTGGATGAGTTAGCTGTTGTGAACGAGTTTCCGGAGGTGTTCCCGGATGATATTACTGAGTTACCTCCGAAGAGAGAGGTTAAGTTTAGCATTGATCTTGTTCCTGGTACGAGGCATATTTCCATGGCACCGTACAGGATGTCGGTAGTAGAGTTAGCCGAGTTGAAGTCTCAGATTGGAGAGTTGCTGGATAGGAAGTTTATCAGGCCTAGTGTGTCGCTGTGGGGAGCTCCAGTGTTGTTAGTGAAGAAAAAGGACAGTAGCATGCGGTTGTGCATCGATTACCGTCAATTGAACAAAGTGACCATCAAGAACAAATATCCTCTTCCAAGGATCGATGATTTGATGGATCAGTTAGTGGGAGCTTGTGTGTTCAGTAAAATCGACTTGAGGTCGGGTTATCATCAGATAAGAGTGAAAGAAGGTGATATTCAGAAGACGGCGTTTAGAACTCGATATGGACATTACGAGTATGCAGTAATGCCTTTCGGAGTGTCTAATGCGCCGGGAGTGTTTATGGAGTATATGGACCATATCTTCCATTCTTATTTGGATCAGTTTATTGTCGTGTTCATTGATGATATACTGATCTATTCTAAGTCTGAGGAAGAACATGCAGAACATTTGAGGATTGCTTTGCAAGTGTTGAAGGACAACAAGTTGTTTGCTAAGTTATCAAAGTGTGAGTTCTGGTTGAAGACGGTAAGTTTTCTGGGCCATGTTATTTCTGGTGATGGTGTTTCTGTAGACCCATCTAAGGTGAGTGCAGTGTTACAGTGGGAACCGCCGCAGACGGTAACAGAGGTTAGAAGCTTTTTGGGTTTGGCTGGTTATTACCGAAGATTTATTGAAGGCTTTTCTAGATTGGCTTTGCAATTGACTCAGTTGACGAGGAAAGATCAAGTGTTTGTGTGGGATGCTGCTTGTGAAGAGAGTATTGAGGAACTGAAGAAGAGATTGACTTCAGCGCCGATGTTGGTGTTACCGAATCCGAGTGAGCCTTTTGTGGTATATTGTGATGCGTCTAAGATGGGATTAGGCGGAGTTCTTATGCAGGATGGAAAAGTGGTAGCTTATGCTTCGCGACAAGTGAGGGTGCATGAGCGGAATTATCCTACTCATGATCTTGAATTGGCTGCGGTGGTTTTTGTGTTGTTGATTTGGCGACATTATTTGTATGGTTCGAGATTTGAGGTGTTCAATGATCACAAGAGTTTGAAATATCTGTTTGACCAGAAAGAGTTGAATATGAGGCAGAGGAGATGGCTAGAATTCTTGAAAGATTATGATTTTAGTTTTAGTTATCACCCAGGGAAAGCGAATGTGGTTGTGGATGCGTTGAGCAGGAAGACAAATCATATGTCGGCTTTGATGGTAAAAGAGATGGATCTCATTGAGCAGTTTCAGGATTTGATCATGGTTTGTGAGTTTACTACATATGGTGTGATGTTGGGCAAATTGCAAGTGAAGAATGATTTCTTGGATATGATCAGAGAACATCAGAAATTTGATGTGAAACTTGTGGACTTGATGCGGGAAACCGGGAGTGATTCCGGTAGTGATTTCGAGTTGGATAATGTGGGTGTGTTGAGGTTTCGGGGAAGAATTTGTATGTCGGATAATGACGAGCTGAAGAAGTCGATTTTAGACGAAGGACATTGTAGTAGCCTGAGTGTTCATCCAGGAGCTACAAAGATGTATCAGGACTTGAAAAAGTTATTTTGGTGGTCAGGTATGAAGAAGGATATTGCTCGCTATGTTTATGCTTGTTTGGTATGTCAGAAATCAAAGGTGGAGCATCAGAGACCTTCTGGGATGATGCAACCGTTAGGGATTCCAGTTTGGAAGTGGGACAGTATTGCTATGGATTTTGTTACAGGTTTGCCGAATACGGCGAGAGGATTTGATGCAATTTGGGTGATTGTGGATCGGCTTACGAAGTCTGCACACTTTGTACCGATCAGTATCAGTTTTCCGTTGGAGAAGCTGGCAGAGATCTATATTCGGGTGATTGTGAAGCTGCATGGTGTGTCGTTGAGTATTGTGTCGGATAGAGATCAAAGGTTCACTTATGTATTTTGGAAGAGTTTACAAGAGGCTTTGGGTACCGAGTTGAAGCTGAGTTCAGCTTATCATCTGCAGACGGATGGTTAGTCGGAGCGGACTATTCAGACTTTAGAGGATTTGTTGCGGGCTTGTGTGTTGGAGAAAGGTGGTACGTGGGATACTCATTTGCCTTTGGTAGAGTTCACGTACAACAACAGTTACCATTCCAGTATCAGGATGGCACCGTTTGAGGCTCTTTATGGTAGAAGGTGCAGGACTCCTTTGTGTTGGTATGAGTCGGGTGAGCGTGTTGTATTGGGACCAGAGTTGGTGCAGCAGACTACTGAGACAGTGCAGATGATCCGTGAAAAGATGAAAGCATCTCAGGATCGACAGAAGAGTTATTATGATAACCGCAGGAAAGAGTTAGAATTCAGTAAGGGTGACCATGTATTCTTGAGGGTTAACCCAGTGACTGGTGTTGGACGTGCATTGAAGTCCAAGAAGTTGGATCCAAATTTTATCGGACCGTATCAGATCTTGCAGAGGATTGGTACCGTTGGTGAGAGTGGCTTGGGGAGGTGCTGCAAGTGGCAGTGTGACCTGGGAATTGGAAAGCAGGATGCGGGAAGCGTATCCAGAGCTGTTTCCATCAGGTATTTTCGAGGACGAAAATAATTAAAGTGGGGGAGAGTTGTAATGCCCATTTTAATTATTTTTGGTTTCTGAGTTATTTTACTCGCGGGTGTATGTTGAGAATTATTTTGGAGGAATCAAGAGATCATGATATTAATATATGGTGAAAATGGTGTGATAATTAATATTGATAGTAATATTATTATTAATTATTATTATTATTGCTCATATTAATATTATGAGAGAAATGATATTATTATTGGAATTTTTGGATTAAAAGAAAATGAGAATTAATTAATTATTTGGAATATAAGAGAATTATTGGGATTAAGGGCAAGCTTGTCATTTGTGGAAATTAGATTTGGAAGGAAAGAAAGGAACGCGTACGAAGAATACGAAAGGGAAAAGAGAAGCTCGAATCGTGAAAGCAAGCAAGAGCAAGCAGAATTCGTGAAGATTTTGGTGATTCATCAACATCATAACGTCAATTGAGGTAAGGGGGGAGAATTTAACGGTTAAATTGGTATTGCATGAATATAGGTAGAGAAGGGGGAAAATCCCTAATCCCAATGATTGTTGATGATCTGATGAATGATTTCATGTTGTTGAAGCTGTTACTATTGTATTGAAATGTGTTAATCCGTTGCATGTGGTTGGGTTCGATTGTTTGAGTGAATTTTGGGGTTTTCCGATTGAGTTCGAAGTATAGCCGGAAGTTGGTTGTTAGAGTTGAGTTGGTTAATTGTCGGATAGAATCGGGAACAGACCCCGTAACCAAATTGTAGTATGTTGTTGGTTGTGAGTTTCGATTTAATCGGGTGGAATCAGTGTGGCTGATGATTCTGCTGCGCAGAATTTTGCTGATACTGCAGGTGTTCGCCGGCCTTCGCTGGGCGAATGAGGGGGCGAGCCTTCGCCTGGCGAACTAGCCAGCGAGTGCTGGCAGAAGCTATTGTCTGGCTTCGCCAGAAGTTTCGCCAGGCGAGTTCCGGTGAGTATTCTTTGCGGGGCTTCACCAGGCGAATGGCAGCGAGTGTTTGCTGCGGGGCTTTGCCGGGCGAACGTGCCAGCGAGCGCGACAGCAGCTTGTGTTTTTGCTGCTGTTTTGTGTTGTTTCCTTTGTGGAACTCGACCCTCGTTGGTCATGTGCGATGATGAGCTTGCTGGAGCGCTGAGGCGAGTGTATGGTGAAGGTTGTAAGGCTGTGTAGCCGGCGTTTATCGCCTTAGACATAATCAGGGGATTATGTGTTAAGTCTCGATAAATGTGGTTGTGTTTGTGAGATGTGTGCACGATGTGCTAAGTGTGTGAGATTTGTGGACCAGTAGGATCGACACGCCTTGAGTGCGTTGTGGTGATGTGTTGTGATGAGTGGATCTGTAGGATGGATACGCTGATTATGCGTTGCATTTATATGCTGTTGTGTGATATATTTGGGTCAGTAGGACCGACACGCCTTGTGTGCATTATATGTGATATGTTGTGTGGTGAGTTGATCGGTAGGATCGATGCACTTGTGTGCTTGTGTATGTATGCCTATTACGATGCGATGGACCAGTGGGGTCATGTGCACTGTGTTTGCTGTGTGTTTATGCATAGTGTCTTGCATAGCGTGTGGACGTGAGGTATAATGTACTAACGTGCTCCAGTGGGGAGCGTGGACGGGATTTGGATCGTTGCTCGGATGGAGTGTATACGACCACCCGTGTCCCAAGTGGGGGACGTTGATGATGTGCTCCCTGTGAGGAGGGTGATGGCCTAGTGTCCATCGGTGTGATGCTCCCTGTGAGGAGGGTGATGGCCTAGTGACCATCGGAGATGTGCTCCCTGTGTGAAGGGTGATGGCCACGTGTCCATCGGTGCGTGTGCTCCTTTGTGGAGGGTTGATGGCCAGGTGCCCATCGTTGATGTGTGCTCCTTTGTGGAGGGTTGATGGTCCGATGCCCATCAGTATTGTGAGTCGGTACCGCATATTGTCGAGTCAAGTGCATGTGTTGCATTGTGGTTTGTGTGAATTGTGGATATGGATGATGGGACAGTAGGCCCAGATGTGTTGTATGTGAAATAATGATTTATTGTTTCTGCCTTTTATTTCATGTACCATTATACCGTTTTTATTTGATCGTGATTCTCACCCATGCGTTGTTGTTGTGGTCTGTGCTTCTACGGAAGTACAGACATTCCAGGTGTATAGCTAGCTTGGATTATGGCGTCGTTGTAGGACTGCTCTGATACGTAACACCGGGGCTATTTGGGAGTCTTATTGTTTACTGTTGATATGTGTGCCCCGGTGGCGTATCGGACTTTTGCGAGACATGTGATGATGTTTGATGATTATTTTATATATTTTTGGGTAGATGGCCGATGGTTGTATATATGACGATGTTGATGACATGGATGATGTATATATGTTGTTTTGTGTTACGACAGACTATATTCATTTTCCGCTGCAACTTTATTAAAAATTACTTTGGAAAAATGTTTTGTGAAATTCTGATGTGAATTATGACATCCCGTTTGGGAGAGGAACTCTGATATGTGTTTATTTGAATTGTTTTATTTTGTTTTGGGGAATGGGGTGTTACACATTGCATATGCATTTCCTGTGTTGTGGCTTATCGGTGTTATTTTACCTCCAGTCTGTTACACTGAGTCCTCCGCATCCTTATAACACTAGAGCTCAAGCCTGAAGGAGAATCGCTGAGCAAGATCAAGAGTTTGATAGAGTCAACAATGAGTTGGATGACATACAAGGCAGTATGGGGCAAATGATGGAGATGTTGCAAGTAATATGTGCAAAGATATACACTCAGTCGACCGTAGTTTTCTGAGGTCAATGCCACAACAATGGAGCCTACACCAGTTGTAACTGTTTCCACTAGTGATCCACCCTTTGGTCTACCATTTAACTTTGTACCACCGCCAGTCACTGTAAAGACTACACAACAAGTACCTCAGCAGACCATTCCTCTGAATGTTGATTTCCCCCATACTATCCCTACTTACACTCCAGTTGTTGTACAAGCACAAGCACATCCATACTTCAACAACCAACATAAAGTTTATGATATCCCTGACCAGTCAAAAGAAGGAGATGAACGCCACAAGAAGATGAGGGAAGATTTCAAAACAATGGCGAGAAAGATAAGGGCTATGGAAGGTAATAGAATATTTTGGGCCGATGTGAGAGACATGTGCTTGATTTCTGGATTAGTGATTCCACCAAAATTCAAAACCCTAGTTTTTGACAAATATGAGGGGGCTACTTGTCCCAGAACCCACTTGATCATGTACTATAGGAAGATGGCAGTCTATGTGGAAAATGATAAATTAATTATCCATTGTTTTCAAGACAGTCTCAAAGGTGCTTCAGCTAAATCGTACTTAAGCTTGGACCATTCTAGAATTCATAATTTCTAAGACTTGTCTGATGCTTTCATCAAACATTATAAGTATAACATGGATTTGGCTCCGGACCGAAGATAGTTGTTGAGCATGGCTTAGAAAAGTTCTGAATCTTTCAAAGAATATGCCCAACTTTGGAGGGAAACCGCCTCACTAGTGGAACCCCCTCTGACCAAAAAAGAATTAGCTAATTGGTTCGTTGACAAAATAAGGCCTGAATTCTACAAGAGGGTGATTAGCAGTGTTAGTGTTAACTTCTTTGACATTGTAGTTGTGGGAGTAAAAGTGGAATTAGGATTTAAAAATGGGAAGATGACGAGTATCACTGGAAGTTCAAGTGGAAGCGTCACCAAGAAGTCCTTTGGAAATGTTCATAAGAAGAAGGAAGGCGAGACTAATACCATTTCTATATAAAAAAGAAGTCAGGCTAGAGAACTCCAACGTCAACAACAACCATTATACCCTGTTCAATACACTCAACAATCCTATGTGGCAACCATTACACCCACGTTTCACAATCAAACTCCGATTTTTCAGCACGATCAACCACCACCTGCATATTAACAAGGCTATCAACAGGCACCCAACGCCTCAGACTATCAGCAAAAACAACAACCTAGGGCTCCATTCCCTAGACAAAATATATAAAATAGAAGACCCGGGGCAAGACCCCCTATCCCACCAATTCCAATGAGCTATACTGAATTGTACCCATACATGGTACAACAGGGTTTGATCACCACCAGAAAGATGGGACCGCCACCAGATCCTCTCCCACCATTCTATAATCCCAATGCCCGATGTCCATTTCATGGAGGGGAAGTCGAACTTGATCTAGAAGGATGTTTTACTTTAAAGCATGTTATTTGAGAACTAATGGAGAAAAAGATTCTGTCCTTTGGGGATCATCAGACCAATGTCAAAAACAACCCACTTCCTAACCATGAGAGCGTCAATGCATTAGAAGACGTACCTGAAGCAGTAATTTCTGATGTAAAAACAATCAACACTCCGCTACAGGCTCTCCATAGAAGATTAGTCGAAACTGGTATGATTGAAAGTACCTACTCAGAATGTAAAGAATATGCTAAGAATTCCAAGTGTTGTACTTTAGTCCAAGAAGACATTCAGAGATTGATGAGTGATGGTTTTTTGAAAGTTTGCAGTAAAATGAAGAAAGATGAGGTGTCAGTGATTGAACCTATTTTCAATATGCCAAAGGAGACTGAAAAAATGCCCATATTCAATCTTCCAAATGTCAGTTCAACAAATTCAGCGCCCAAACTAGTGTTCAATGTTGATAAACCCGCCACATCAACAGCTAGTAAGCCAAAGTCGGCCAACGCTCAAAAGCTCAGGCCATTCTTTTTCAAAAGTACCAAAGCAGTATCTTGGAAGTATGATGACACATGGAAAAATCAGAGATCTGGGAAAAAATACGAAGTGAAGGGACGAAAAATAAACACGAAGACGTCTCTAAAAACTCTTATGAAAAGTTTCTTTGAAAAATTTTTTTACACTAAAATATGTTACGCTATAAAATTAATTTTAAAAAAAAGAAAAAACAAACGGGTAATATGTTTATGCATGAGTAAAATATATTTTTAAAATAATTTTTTTGTTGATACATTATTGAACAAAAAAAAGATTATGTATTTAATTAATTTTGTTATTGCATTAACTATTATACATTATTATTATCAATATGATTCATGTTGATTTATAAAATAATTTGATATTAAATGTAAATCAAATTTGTTTTTCAAAATGATTCATTTAAATTATGAAGTATGTTTTAAGTAGATTTAATTTCAAGTAAATTTACAACAGAAACATTTGTATAGTTGGCAGACTTTGTGTGGAAACTTAAAAGGGTTAAGTCATTTTTATGCACTACTACAAATAACACATTTTATTATGATTTAGAAAGAGATATAACTACACTTGATGAACTATAGTAAAATAGTATGTGGTTGTAAGTGGGCTAGTTCAAACCACGATCTACTAGCCGTGGTAAAAACACGGTAGAGTGTAATATACCACAACGATTGTATAAAACAATTGTACATAGTAAAAGGTTTAGGTCAAGGGTTCGCTGCCCATCAATAGAAACTCTTTCATTTAACCAACTTATAGAATTCTTGTTATGCTCTTTCAACAACTACTTGTCATCATTCTGGGATATTTTTCTTTGATAATTCTTTTGTGAGTAGATTAGTAAGGTTGAATTCATTAAAATTATTCAATATATACAAATGTGCTTGAAAAGCTATATATTAAGACATTGACATAACATTTAAACCTTGAGTACCTCTACCTTCATATTTGTCAGCATGATGAGACTTCGAAATTCCTATGGGCTCTATTTCTGGCAAATAATTTAAACATAACTCAATAACTTCTGTGATGTACCTTTAAACAGCCGAAGCTTCCGATCAGTGATATTTCTTTGTATATCCTTTAAAAATAGAGTGTGACATGCTAGAGGAAAATAAGTTCTTTAATTTTACTTTTAAGGTAGAGTACGACATGTCGAAGAAAAATAAATTCTTTTATTTTCCTTTTTAGATAGAGTGTGACATGTCGAAGAAAAATAAATTATTTTCTTTTCCTTTTTAGATAGAGTGTGATATGTCGGAGGAAAATATGTTCTTATTTATAATTCTTTTGGAGCTAATTGTTGTCGTATACCCATCACCACCATATCTACACAGAAACTCCAACTATATTTAGTCTTGCTTGAAATGTTTTGAAGTGTTCCAATCAAACTATCACACATATTTTTTCCACATGCATCATATCCAGGTAATATCTTACATCGAGGCTAGACCAATATGGAAGACCAAAGAACACCAATCTTTTTTTCCAAATAATTCTCTTAACATGTTCTTTTTTATTATTTCCAAAGACAGCAATAAGGTGTTCTTCTTATTGAAAAAAAATCATCCCCGGTTAAAGGCTTAATAGCGATATCAAACTCACATCCACAATTTAGATAACGATGATTAAGTTTTAGAAATTCCTTATGCACAAGGTAAATGATATTTTTTCTAAACTGAAGTTGGTGAAAACAAGTATTAAATTCACATATAGAACACACTTTATGTCCTTTGACATTGTATTCATCCAAATTTCTATATGTAGAAAAGTCGTTGATTGTACAAAATAACATGGCACGAATCTTAAACTTTTCACTTGAACACGCATCATCAATGTCAACATATTCCGGCCACAAAAGTATTAAATCTTCAACTAATGGACTTAGATAGAAATCTATGTCGATTCCAAGTTATTTTGGGCCCAAAATCATCAGAGATAACAACATATACTTGTGCTTCATGCACAATCAAAGATATATGCTATAAATTGTGAGAATAACATGCTACGAAGTAAGGTTAGTACTCATACTAACAAAGGGGTTCATTTTATTAGTGGAAATCCCAAGCCGAATGTTTATAGGCTCAAGGCCAAAATCCAGAAACAACGAATCAATATTATTGAATTTTGAAGAATCAGCTACATGGCGAATGTTTCCATTACATTTTCTTTCATATGAACGCCATCCAATATTATTTGTGTTATTCGCATAGCAAAAACTCTCTTGAACCTTGGAATTATTGACAATTACCATAACACTTTAATAGGAGGACACTTCTTGCTAACATCATCATAGTCATCACCATTGTTGTCCTTCACCTTGTAGCATGACTCACCATATTCTGGAAATTGATCCAATTTTTCATACTTTTTTCTGTATAATATGAAATCATTATGGCATGCATTTATTTTAATATACTTCAATCCGTTGGACACAATATCTTCTTGGCCTCATGACAACGATCCGATAAATTGTTATCTTCTAGTAGCATTTGTTTAAGCAAGTCAAGCAATTTCGTGAAACTTTTATCCGTCCACCCACTTTTTGCCTTCAGATTTAACAATTTTAACACCGCAGATACTCGTGTAAATCTTGTGCACCCCTTATATAAAGGTGTATCCTTATCATTGTATAAAGTAGCATAAATATGTGATTTCCTAAAAGAAGATTCTCTAATATCCCGGACCATATCTTCTAGCTAATCATTCATATATCATCAACTTCATTTCGTTAAAACGTTGCATTTTGATTATTATCCACTCCACCATGCCACATTCATATTGTATAATTTTAACAAGTTCCATCGCAAAATAGCTGATGGAATATTTCTTTCTTAAAATGTTTTTGATATTTCTGCGAATAACACAAGGACAATAAATAAGCCATTATTGTTGGGAAGATTTTGATTCACCTATTCAAGGAATTCCAGAACTCCTTTCTCATACACCGAAGTTAATCTATTAGGTTTCATCCAATTACAATCCATAATAAATTATAAAATTTATATCAAAAGCTTGTAGAATCATATAACAATACAATAACACAATAACATTGAAACAATCTTAATATCAATCAAGCACAACAATATATATCTTTCTCAATAATATAAAAACAATCTCAATATGACTCAATCACAACAACATTAATGTGAATGGTACATTAATGCTACACATACAATATACTAATATGGTGATATGCTACACACACGCACGCACGCACACGCACACGCACACACACACACACACACACATATGCACACACACACACACACACACACACACACACACACACACACACACACATACACACACACACACACACATATGGTTGAAATTACCTATATTCCTTAACATATTAAAGGTTCATACATACGTTACTTACTAATATGGTTTTGTTATCGACTTTCATTCACATCAATATAACATTTAACAACACCAAAACCTAATACTCAATATGAATGGTGATAATAGTAATGAAATAGAAAACATACTTAGAAGAGGAAGAGGCCAAGAAGAGGAACACCAAAATAACTTCTTGAAGTTTGGAGGTCAAAGAAATGAATGAGAGGTGATGAGGATTGGAAGTTCCAAGAAATGATAAAGATAATGAAGTTTGGACTTGATTTTGTCTGTTTCACTATTCCTATCACTTTCGTTTGTTCTTTGTTGGGGAACTTGTGTTATATGAAGGAATAAAACTAAACCTGATATGTTTTGAATTTAAAGAAACACATTTCTCCATAGTGTCACGGTGAGAATTGGATATCAAATTATTAGATTAACTTAAATCTTAATTCATTGTTCACCACCGGTCTTTAATTTGTCCAAAGGAAGGGAAAAAGATTGAATTACCCACAATACGCAATGCAAATTCAAAGCTAGAGAATCTAAGGTTTGGGGGTTGGTTAAACTTAGGGAAGGTGCTAGCTTCCTAAGAATCTGTAGTACTCTACATGAACCTCTTGTTTTATTGTGTTATTGCTAATGGTTATCTGTTTAAGGGGTAATTCTAAAGGGTTAATGGTAAAGAGAATGACCTAAGGGGTTAGTCCTAAGTATACTCGCCAAGACATTGCATCTTGTGCCTACATATCTTGACGGGAATGGAATCAGAGTATTTGTAGTTCCCCTAAAAGGGACTGAGGAACCATTAACTGTTGGTCAAAGTTCCAAAGGGATAAGGTTTTGTTGATTGATTCTAGGAGAAAAGATGATTCGTCATCTTAAGGGAGATTGCTCGACTTAACCACCACAACTTGTAGTAGATGGTCTTTGTGTCACATTGAGAGAAGGGCTCAAAACTCATATTCATCGAAGAGTATGTCTCATACCTCTCTAAAGCGAAAAAGATTCTACATCTCTCGATTGCATTACGGGGTAGGAGATTTATCTTGACTGTCAAGATAACTAACATCTAATTCTCTTGTATGGAGAATAGTTGTTTGAATTTTATTAAGGGTGAGTAAGTATGCCACGACGAGACGCAAAGCATGAGTATGGCGACTCATATCTTAAGGATAGGATAAAGGGTAGGAATGTCCATGGCAGGAGACCTAAGCATGAGTACGACGACTCAAATCCTAAGGCTAGGAAAAGGTGAGGGTAAAGGGTGAAGGCATTGACACGGCGGTTAAACGGGATATCTTTCCTTCGGAAACAAACAGTAAATGGAAATGAGAAGCAGAGAATATAATTGATTGAATGAGATATTGAAATGTAGATACGGTACAATAAACATGATTAGAGATTAAGTTTAATGGATAATCGAGAATTCAAGTTAGATGCGGATGGTGAAGTATGATTGATTTGGTGAAATGGTGAATTGAAATTAAATTGTTTTTGTTGTTTTTTGAGAAAAATTATGATTAAGAACATTAGGCGAGAATTAGTTAAAAAAAAGTAAATTAATTAACTAAAATCCTAAAAGTTCTAAAAAAAGTTAAATTAATAAACTTAAATTAGATTAAAAAAAAAAGTTTGAATTTTGTTAGGTTTGAATAAATATTTTTTGGTTTTTTTATTTATTAAGAAAAGGGGAAATTAATCTAAAACCTAATCTAAGCATATTTTTGTATTTTTGTTATTAAATTTGAAATAAAAATTAAACTAGAATAGAAATCTAATTACTAAATTAAATTAAAATTAAAATTATATTATCTCTTTTTTTATTTTTTATTTTAATTTATTTTACTGATTTTTGCTTAATTATTATTATGTTAGTATTTGTGAGTTTATTATTTGATATTTATTACATAAAACAAACAGAAATTAAAAAAAAAACTTAAAAACTGTAAAAATAAATGGGTTAAGTCGGGGTGATGAACCCACTGGACCCAACCCGATCCAGTTTAGCCACAAAAAGGGAGAGAATGGGTTTCAAAACGAAAGCCTAGTTCCAAAAGGCCATCCGATGGCTCCTTTTCTCTCTTTTTCCAGATTTATCTTTTCCTCTTCTCTGACCCTCTCTTTCCACGTGATTCTTCTCTTCCACTTCTCAACGAAAATCTCTTTTCTCCTTCTTCTTTAACCTATTAAGAAAAAAAACATAGAAATAAAATGTTAGAACAAAAAAAGGTTTTTTACCCTAAAAGAGATGGTGGCGACGACGGTGATGATGAACACAATTGTGTTCTGAGATTTGCGTTTTCTAACTTTATTGTAGTTTTCCACTTCGATCTGTTTGCGATTAGGGTTTGATGTTCTTTGATGGATTTGCAATTTCTGGGCCTTTGTATCCGTTGATGGATTTGGGGTTTCGATGGTTTTTACGAACATGTTTTGTTTGTGTGATGTTTTTGCTATGTTTGTGATTTGTGATGGTGTTTTTGTTAGGGTCCACGAATCCTCCGTGATGGACTTTGATGTATTTGTGAGTTTTTCGCTTAAGGATTTTTCTGAGCAGTGATGAATCCCTTTTCTGCTCTCTTTCATGAATCCCTTCTTCTTTTATAGCGTTTGATCTTCAAAACGAAATTAAAAACCTTAAAGACCTTCCCTTTTTGTTTTATTTTGTCTGAAATGTGTTTATGATTCTTTCCATTTTTGTTTTCTGATATTGATGATGATGGTTTCTATTTACACTCCATAATTACCGATGAAGACTCTGTAGTTGTTCCCATCATAACTTGTTCACTTGTGATCTTGGGAATTAATGGTTATTTTACTTGTGCAAGATCTGAGATTATTTGTTAATAAATTTGGCGATGGCATTAAAGTTGTTGGCTGTTTGAACACATTTCTTGATTTTTCGGGACGAAATTCCATTTTTTATCTCTTCAATTTTTCTCTTGATGGTTCAGATGTTGCCTTGGTTATGGAAGGTTTCGTGAAAGGGTTTTTAAAAAAAAAACTATGATGATGATGATGGTGATATCTGAACAAAAATTCCTCTTAGCTTCTTGGACTTTTGATTAAATTATGGTTTGACATTGTTGTTGGTTTTCATTATTCTTTGGGACTAGAAGCTGGTAGCGGATTCGTTACCCTTCCTTGCCCAATGATGATTCCTTGAATCTGAGGGCTGTAAAAAATTCAATGTCCTTTTTCTTCTTGAAATTCCTTGTTTTATTGTTGTTCTTGGTGTTTTTGGCAGGTATAGGACCTTTGTAATACCCCAAAATTTACCCTTACATTTAGTCAGTCAGTTCGCATAGCATTTCATTTTGCATCCATTAATCACTAACCAATCATTGAGTGCGATTTGTTTTGCAGGAATTACCCCCAGGGGCGTTTTGGTCATTTTAAGCAGAATTCATAATTTTGGGACAAATGAGACATTTTCTTCGAGGCATTTGTTTACATGGATTGATTATGTAAAGGACATTTGACAAGTAGTTTAGGCACTCATAACAAGTTAAGATTGATTGGAAAATGAGAGGAATACTGTTAAGGTTGGCTGAGAAGTCACGTATTCAAAGGAATTTCAGTTGGATTTGTTTATGTTACGGTATATCACTTATTTGATCAAGGCGAAGAAGAAGTAAGTTTAGATATTTTGGAGTTTAAATAATTTGTGAACTATTATTCATGGATACCTTGAATTTACAATTGAGAAAGTGAAAGTGAATATTTGTTGGATTTCATTTCATAAATATTTATTAGTTTACAATTTGAAATGGATAAGTGAATTTGAACTTTATTCAAGAAATGTCATTAGTTTACAAGAGGATCCATTTACAACAAGTATCTATCCTAAGGAAATTCTAAGTCCTAAAACGTCTAAGTGGATCTTCACGACGCTCCTTCGATGTTCTTCACGAATCTCCCATTAACCTGCACAACAAAGAGAATACAACACAGAATAGAAGGAAAATGTTAGAGGTTGTTTGACACTCTCAGAACAATTGTCATCATCGAGTGCCGGGAGGGCACAACCGAAGCCGCATCCTACTCTCGTTACCGATCCGTGCCATTGGCGCCAGATCAGTTAATATCTGTTCTTATCTACGGGGCAACCGAGAGAGATAAAGAGTAAAAGAAGTGGGGACTGATTTGATTTGCCGTAATTGGATTCGATTCAAAGCCAAACTAAAATACCATTTCATCAAATAAACAGGTATCACTATCAAGTAAATTTCAATTGAGTTCCACTGATACAAAGCTGAACAGCAAAGCCCGTACGAGTTCAGACCTAGATGCCAATAGGTCTGAACCGTTTTTTGAAATTTCCCAATACCTGAAACACAAAAGTCAAACAACATCAGCAGTCCAAACTCATAGCAGAACTTAAGACTAAAGCAGTTCAACTGCACAAAATTGGAGCAGAAAAATCAATCCTTAAAACAGCTCAGATTCATAAGAAAAGAAGCCAATTCAGTTCACATTCATAAAATAGAGAACCCAGTTCAACTGCACTGAAATTGAATTACAAACAGGTCAACTGAGCTTGCCTCGAATAAGATCCCAACGGGCTAAATTCTGAAAAATCAACAAGTGAAATAACATCAGAAAAAGTTTGTCTCAAACCCTAAACAGAGCATTTGAGTTTCAACACCTGCGAGCGAAATTACACCAGAAAGATCATCATGTATCAGTTCAGGGTGAGGCACGGCCAAATGAGCAAAGCACATTGGAAAGGTAAAACACCAAGTGTAAGGGCTCAGTTCACACATCATAGCCCTAACATTCACAGTCAAACCAGTTTGAAATCAGGAGGCAAGCCAACAATTCAGAGAAAAACAGGTATCTGTGAAAGCCATCAATCGAAGCAAACCCAATTCGTATCAGTTCGCGATTTGAAACAAAAACTTGGCTCCAAAGTCTGGAACCACATCTGAAAGACCATGAAACACAAGTCAATACGGGCTATCCAAACTAAAGTGGATTCGGTTACTCAAATGAAATCCAAAACACATCAGCGAAATCCAAAAGACGGAGTCCGAATGAAGTCAGAAAAAGGAAAGTTGAGCCAAATAAACCATATCCCAATCAAATCTGAAAAAGGAAAAGAAATCAAATCATATCGGAAATAGGTTCAATCAAAAAAGGAATCCAAAACGAAAACAAAATCAGATTTCCTCAAATCAATTTCAATCAGAAAATCAATCCAAAGCCCACAAAATAAAGATTGAAAAGATATATAAAGGAAAAATACCACCTGAGGAAAGGGGGCCGAAAAAATCACTGAGCGAAGAAACCCTAGAGAAGAGGGAGAGAAAAACGGAAAACGGCGACGAAACCCTAGACGACCACCATCAAGGCAAATCGCACGACCGCCTTCGTCTCTCGACGGGCAATCGTGCCTTGAAGCTCAGTCACCGCATCATCGTCTCATCACACTCAGATCAGACAACCAGACGTAAGTGAGAACATGGATCATTTATGATTGATGGTTTTTTTTGTAGTTTCAGGTTTCAACATGGGAGTGATGAGAGAAGAGCCGTCGAAGGCGATGAAGGGGGAAAAACATGCGCCGCGAGACCAAAAGGGTTTGGAACCCTAAGTGCTTCATGCAATGTTCAGTTTGAGTGGCAACAGGCTGAAGAGTCACCGGCCCAAACGTTTTGCTTTTGTTTTGTTTTTAGTTTATTTGTTATATTAAATGCAACGTAAAAAATATAAAAATCCCCTTAGTAAATTAATAACTAATTTAATCTTTTAAGTAACCATTAAACTTTTTCATAATAACTAAATATTTTTTTTAACACTAAATACTTCTCATAGAAGAAATAAAAATCCTTTTAACGCAATAGCAAAACTTTTTTTTTATAATAACTTTTCTTTTTATAATAATACTAAAACCTTGTTAATTAAAAGTAAATCCATTCTTTTATATAATCAAGTAAAAAGCCCTTTTTGAAAATTAAACTCAGTTTTTTTTATATTAAAATCCCTACCTTTAAATCAATGGTTCATATAGATATCACGAATAATCAACAGAATCTCTAAATTCCACGTTCCCGTTTCACAATTTTGCTGATTACTGTCTGTTACTGGTCTACTAACTTTGTCTGGCCGTGCTGCAGCTTATTATGTTGCCCTGATCCGTTTCTTTGTACCTTTTGTTTTAAGCTATATTATGTTTGTATCTGCTCCTCAATTGTAACCTCGCGAACCAACAATCGCGTTTACTTTTCTGCTTTTACTTTTCGCTGTTTGTATGATTTAAATTCTTGCATTTTTTACCATTATTCTGTCACATTACACACATCCGAAAGTTAGGTCTAACTGTTTGGCCACCGCGCCAATAGTCCTCAAACCCTCAAAACTATAAACTTTAAACCCTAATTTTCACAAATGCCTCGCCGCAGGCAAGATTACAATTTTACCCCTAGCATTAGGTCAAAGAGCCGCCGTGCTCATTTTAGGGTTTCCCGCCGCGGAATCCTTAACCTAACCCTAATGCACTTAACAATTCATAACATAGAGATCGAAGTTTAAGACTCCATGTAAGCGTGTCCTTAAGATGCGTTTATTCCCCTTGAGACCTTGACCACAGTCAAGAAGTCTCTAACTTCCCTTTTGAGGGGAACTACGATTACTCTGATTCCACTCTCGTAAGGATACGTAGGTACAAGATGCAATGTCTTGCCGAGTAAACTTAGAATTAACCCTTTAGGTCTACTTTCTCACTTTTAATCCCTTTGTACATATACCTTAAGAATAATAAAGCAAAGTAGTAAACATCTGAACAAAAGGTTCCTGTAGAGTACTACAGAAGTTTAGGGTGCTAATACCTTCCCTAAATTTAACCAACCCCCGAACCCTAGATCTTTCCCCGCATTGTGTTTACGATGCAAAATAGGTTTTCCCTCTTTTGACCTTTTCCTTCGGATAAATCAAAGAGCGGTTGTGAATTGAATTGCGATTCAAACTCATTAATAGTTTGTGATCCTATTTCCACCGCAACAGAAAATGGCGACTTCACTGGGGAATTTCTAAACTTTTGAGGGTTATCCCTAATTTGTTCATATTTATTACTATTTGTTTTACTATTCATTTGCATGTATATATTGTACTTTGATTTTGGGACTGTTCCTTGTGTTGTGAGATAAGTCCTACGCCCGGACTAGTGACATTATTATAGGATGGGGATATATTCGATGAGGCTTATAGGGAGTGAGTCCCGACCAAGCTGATTCGAGAATCACCGCTCAGTTGAGACCCTTTCGAAAATGGTTCGGTTGATCGAGTATAGTCGTGAAAACTTTTACCTTTATCGATTGGAGTCTGTGATATTGGGAACCGTAGTACCTTAACACCACCTTGGCCTTATTTAGGACGTAGTGCGGGAACTATGTGGGAGTAGTCCCACATTGGTTGCTACGCGATACTACACTCAAAAGAGGTTCTCTTGAGAATATTATTAACCCCCGAGTCAGTCGGAAAGTTGATAATATCCGAAAGATGGGCTGATGACTTTGGGCACTTTTTAGAACCTTGTTCTGCAGGTACAACTAACCTATAGTACACTCCTTTTGGGGATGGGTAGACCTTAACTCCGCTCACGTTCCTTTAACCTAGGACTTTATGTGTTTTCATGCATTGCATCCATAAAGCATCATATTGCATTAAGACTTCATGGAGTTCAAACCCTATCTATGAACATTGCAGGATACCATGGATCACTCTAGGAAGCATACTTTGAAATTTACTTTTAAGGGTTTTAATTTGGAAGTCCTAGAGAAGCTAAGGGATTTGGTTCAAGATCAAGAAAAGTTCCAAAACAGATATGGAAGGCTACTGTCTTTGTTGAAGATTCAAGTAAACGAAGGACTTCTTGCGACTTTGCTACAGTTTTATGATCCAGATTATCACTGCTTCACCTTTCTAGATTATCAGCTTTTACCTACCTTAGAAGAGTACTCTCAGTTGGTGGGATTACCTATCTTGGATAAGTCTCCATTCCCTTTCTTGGAGGAAGGCCCTAAAGAACGAGATATTGCTAAAGCCATTTGTCTAAGGATATTCGATGTCAAAAACAATATGATCACCAAAGGGGGGACCTCCGGTTTTCTCAGGGACTTCCTAATTAAGAAGGCCCAATTTTATGCCGATCATAAAGACATGTTTGCCTTTGAGACAATATTTGCTTTGCTTATTTATGGGTTGCTGCTTTTTCCTAGTTTTGAGGGGTTTGTGGACCTTAATGCAATCAAGACCTTCATGAGGAGAAATCCAGTTCCAACGCTATTGGGTAATACTTATCATTCAGTACATCTTCGAAACTTTCATGGTGGAGGAATGATTATATGTTGTGTGCCATTACTATACAAGTGGTTTATTTCTCACTTACCCAAGTCCGGTCCGTTCTGGAGACCTAATCAAGAACGTTGGTCGCAAAAAGTTATGGCTTTAACTCACTCTGATATTGATTGGTATAATCGCATGTACGATGGGATATCGATCATTGATAGTTGTGGAAACTTCAACAATGTGCCTTTGCTCAGTTTCAATGGAGGAATTAGCTACAATCCAGTCTTAGCTCACCGACAGTTGGGATACCCCTTGAAGGAACCGCCTAAAGGTATTCATGTGGAGAAAATCTTTTTCGAAGACGACAAAAAGCTTCAAGATCAGATTCTATCTTCTTGGAATCATCTGCATAGGAAAGACAAAGAAAGTTTGGGAATACCTAATTGTGTGTCCATGGAACCATACCTTCAATGGGTCCGAGGAAGAGCTATTGAGTTGAAGATGCCCTACTCTCGCCAAGATCCTTTACCTCAAAGAGAAGAACCTGTCCAGTATTTCATGACTGAAGCTGAGACTTTGAAGATCACTTTGAAGAGATCACAACGCGAAACAGAATCATGGAAGAACAAATACCATGTGATGGTCAGCAAGTACGAAGAACTTCAAAAGCAGATTCAGTCGAAGAATGATGAGATACAATCCTACAAGAAGAGAAGGCTCTACGAATATTTATTTTCCTCCGGATCTCCGTCTGCTCACTGAAGTTGTGGAAGATGCTTCTCTAGGATTTTCTAGGCTTTTATTTAGCTATTTTGGTTGCAAGAATATTACTTGTAATTTGTCTTCAATGAATTAAAAGTTTCCTTGGTATTCCGCAATATTCGTAAATATTCGAATTCCATGAAATCTTCATTTGCATTCGCATTCTAGCATCTTACTTTTGCATTGCATGTGTCTCCCGGTTTCTCATACGCGGTTTTCTCACCTTCCAGTTTTGTCACCCTAAGTTCTCTGCATCAATACAACCCTTCAAAAGGATGGAAGATCAAAACCAAGAGATCAACCGTGTCAGCCATGAACTCGAAGATCTTCGAGGAAGTGTAGGGCAGATTTTGGAGATGCTACGAGCTCTTAGTGTGAAGGTGGATGCTCAGTCTACTGTTGTTTCTGAGACTACTAATACCGTCATGGAATCTCAACCCGTTGTTACTGTCGAGAATGTACCTCCTCACGGTCTTCATTTTCCTTCTATTCTGTGTTGTATTCTCTTTGTTGTGCAGGTTAATGGGAGATTCGTGAAGAACATCGAAGGAGCGTCGTGAAGATCCAATTAGACGTTTTAGGACTTAGAATTTCCTTAGGATAGATACTTGTTGTAAATGGATCCTCTTGTAAACTAATGGAATTTCTTGAATAAAGTTCAAATTCACTTATCCATTTCAAATTGTAAACTAATAAATATTTATGAAATGAAATCCAACAAATATTCACTTTCACTTTCTCAATTGTAAATTCAAGGTATCCATGAATAATAGTTCACAAATTATTTAAACTCCAAAATATCTAAACTTACTTCTTCTTCGCCTTGATCAAATAAGTGATATACCGTAACATAAACCTGCACCAAACCGGATTGAAGACCGTGAGGAGGTACATTCTCAGGGTTACTTGTTATGAGTGCCTAAACTACTTGTCAAATGTCCTTTACATAATCAATCCATGTAAACAAATGCCTCGAAGAAAATGTCTCATTTGTCCCAAAATTACGAATTCTGCTTAAAATGACCAAAACGCCCCTGGGGGTAATTCCTGCAAAACAAATCGCACTCAATGACTGGTTAGTGATTAATGGATGCAAAATGAAATGCTATGCGAACTGACTGACTAAATGTAAGGGTAAAATTTGGGGTATTACAACCTTGAAGAAAGTTATGGTGCTTTGAAGATCTTGGAGGCTTGTTGGAATTTTGGAGATTTAGCATAGGATGCAACCATATTAGGACTTGTATTTTCCACTTTTGACTTTGTAAGTTAAATGGTATTCTCTTGTTGTAATATTAATTAGAGAAATTTGGGATGTAGTTTGAATTTTGATCTTTGCTGTAAAACAATGAATTCAGACCTGAACTTGTATTTGAACTCATAATTTTGAATAGAATTGTGAACTTAATTAATCTTGAGTTGGCTTCATATTATTTGAATTAATTGCAACACATATCTTATTAAAAACAAACTTGGACTTTGAATTTCAAACTTGAAACATCTTGAGATTTGGAAATTACACTTGAAACCATAAATTGAATCCCTCCTTGAATTTGCATATTTGATGTTCATTGTAAGGAAATGCACCTTGAACTTCTATCTAACCTGTAAACATGAGAATCCAAATTGCATAGTTCTTGAACTTGATATGGATAAATTTAGAAACTCATATGAAAGGAAAATGGACATGAATGTCTTAGAAAATGAATTTATGTTAATGACTTGAATTCTAAAACGATGTCAAAAATTTCTCCAACACCCCTTGATGGCTTGCAATAGCTTTAGAAACGAAATCTTAAATCACACAGTTAGGCATTAGTAGATTAATAACTTGAATATGGCTCAAAGATGTTCTTGAAGACGACTAACAATATTCTGAACATCCAGATTAACAGCCTGGTGTTGCCTTTACTGGATACAGCCATAAGATTCAAACAAACTATCTTCAAGTCTTGTCCCAAGAATAGTCCATGAACGAGAAAGGGATATCTAAAAATAAATGGAGGGAACTAATGTTATACTGGTTGAGCATATCCATCTCTTATATCCACGGGAACTAAAACCACTTGCAGAAGCTAGGAGCTCACCCAAAACCTTCATGACTTTGAACTCTCTACAGTGACCCTGTCTTCACAAAACAAAATAACAAACTGGTTAAATGGTTAGCTAAAATAAAAGATGGGTTTAAATGATATGCAAATGATCAGCGAATCTAAGGGTAAAATTTGGGGTACAACATTTGCCCCTATTTAAATAACTTCACCAGATGATATGAGCGATGAAAGAACCTCACGAAATCATGGTGAAAGGTATTTAAATACAGATAACCGAAATTTTTTCCCTTAGATGCAATAGTATGCAATGCAATGGACAAAACGAAAACAAACTAAAATGCTGACAATGCCATGAGCTATAATATGATGCGAATGATGGAAATGATAAATGCAAAGATGCATACGAAACGACAACACAAGGGAAAGACGCAATGAGTAACCACTCACTCGGGGTGACAACGCACTGGAGAAATCTAAAGTGATGGACCAAGAGGTTCAAGCATGACCAGTTGTCACTTTAGAAAGAAAGATAAAAAGAGATCCTCAATGGAGATGGCACCGACAAGACGGCCTCCACTGGGGGAAAAAACAAACAATCACTACTGGTGAATCTCCAACATAATAAAGACATGTAGTACATATTACTAAGAATATGGTAGCCTGGACAATGGGTGAGAAACTTGAAATTGAAGGATAACCTACTACCAATGGGTGGTAGCCTAAGAAAAGGCATCCAGTTGAAACAAAGAAACACACGTTACCTACTATCGATCATATGATAGCCTATGCAAAGGTAACATGAAGAGGAAAGATGACCTACTACCAATGTTGGTAGCCTAAGAAAAGGTATCTGTCCAAAAAGAGACGGTATATTACTTACTATCAAACATATGATAGCCTAAGCAAAGGCAATAACCAAAACGAAGGTGCATTACCTACTATCAAAACATATGATAGCCTAAGAAAAGGTAATAAGCTTGAAAGGAGAGATCACCTACTACCAAACATGTGGCAGCCTAAGAAAAGCCGTTTGACCAAAAGAAAAGTGTATTACCTACTATCAAAATATATGATGGCCTAATAAAAGGTAAACGCAAAAGGAAAGATGACCTACTACCGAACATGGTAGCCTAAGCAAAGGTATCTGACCAAAAGAGATAGACATACTACCTACTATCAAACATATGATATCCTAAGAAGAGGTAATAGACTTGAAAGGAAAGATCACCTACTACCAAAAATGGTAGTCTAAGCAAAGGTGTCTGAACAAAATAAGCTTTCATGATCAAAATATGATTCAACTTCTTCTTTAACTAAATGATTCATTTAGAAAGGGTAAATAAACTTCCCCAACGCTTCAAGGTTGTATGCTACGAATGGGCCTCAGTTTCTTGTTTTACTTGAAAAGGGTAAAATAAACCTTCCCAACGCTTCAAGGTTGTATGCCAAGAACGGGTCTCATTTTGGTAAAGCAAACCTCCCTAATACTTCAAGGTTGTATGCCAAGAACGGGTCTCATTTTCTTCTTTTACTTGAAAAGGGTAAAATAAAACTCCCCAACACTTCAAGGTTGTATGCCAAGAACGGGTCTCAGTTTCTTCTTTTACTTGAAAAGGGTAAAATAAACCTCCCTAACACTTCAAGGTTGTATGTCAAGAACGGGTCTCAATTTCTTCATTAATCAAGTCTTCTACTTGAAAAGGGTAAAATAAACTTCCCCACGCCTCAAGGTTGTATGCCATGAACGAGTCTCAGATTCTTCCTGGAACGATGAATACTTATGAAAGTATCTTCGTAGGGGATTAGGATTTCACTGGAGATTAAGGACTTCAGCGGTAATCCATAATTTACTGGAGATTATAAAACTTCATCGGGGATCTTCAGAAGAGGTGGAGGCCGGTTGATTTACAAATACGTCTTCTCAAATAAAGAAAGACCTATTGTAATAATCTTCACTAAACTTCTCGGGAGAGATGTCATTTGATGGAATTAGACTTGTGTGATGGACTCACTGGGGAATACATTCCTGAGGAGTGTCTTTATTGTTGCAGCTGTAAAATGTATGAAACCTTTGTAGTGAAAATTCTCAAATAAAGAGAAATATCTGTAAAGTCTTCGACAAACTTCTCTGACGGATTTTATGAAGAGATGCCATTTGACGAGTTGATAATCTTGATAAGTTCACTGGGGATGGACAAACTATCTTGAGGAGACTGCCATTTGTCATTCAAATAGAAAACTTGATTAAAGCAAGTCGCTCAAATAAAGAGGCTGCTTGTAGTCTAGGTATAAATTGCTGAGAAGATCGTGTAACATTGCTGGAGAAATATCTGTCTTCAATTGTGACCTTCAAATAGATCCTTTCTGAGGAGTCAAAGTGACAAATAAATGCACGCTCAATCCAAGCTCAAAATCCTGGTGATATCCAAAAATGTGATTTTCAGGGACCAAAGTTCAATTCAGGGAATAATTGAAGAGAAACTGTCAAGTAAGACTCGACCATTGAGGAATGAACTCAAATGGGATTTAACTAAAACAATCGTCTTCCACAAGGATCAAACTCAGTAAGGAATTAAAAATATTGTGCTCTTTTCTGCTCAGGGCTGATGACTCTACTTGGAAGGTGGAGACAAACCCAGTCACTCGCGGATAAACACAGCCAAAGTGACAGAACAAGTAAACACAAGGATGCAAAAATGCATATGCCATGCTATCTATCTATATGCTATGCGTATGTTTATGATGACAAAACAAACAAACAAAGGCAAACAGAGAAGAAATAAACATCTCGAAGTAAACATCCGACCAATCTTCAAAGATAGAATCATCATTGGGGATAGATGGAGAACCAAATACGGGATCACAATCCTGCTTCAGGACTTCAAAGCTTCTCTAGAGAATAGAAAACACTCCACTTGAGGATACAACCTCTTGATCTTTATCTGAAGGATTTTTCAGATAAATCTGGGTTATCCTGTTGAAAATAAAGATCTACTGGGAGTGGATCAAACTCATAACTAGAGAATATTCATGGATAAATAAATATCCATTTCACTGGAGAGATTCCCACTGGAGTTGTAGATGGAGACACCTGAACTGAGGTTTCACAGGGGATAAAATAAAAATCCACTTCAATGGGGAAACCTGGGTAACATGGCGGCTGAACATGTCGGAGTCAAAACTTCGATGGGGATGAAATAAATATCCACTTCACTAAGGAAAATCGGCATTGTAAAAGAGATCCACTGAGGGGTAAAATAACATCCACTTCATTGGGAAGGTGAAGTTTACGAATCACTGGGAATTCTCAAGTCACCAACTAGAGATTTCTTGCATTGATAATCACTGCTTGAAGTAGATATCTATCAGAGGAACCATGACGACTTGAAGTAAAATTCACCGGGGACATGAAGGATGTTGTGAAAACAAGGTAGTTTTGCCTTGATGAACTGTGTAATAGTCGCCATTTTAAACAAAATAATACCCCAGAGTACATGCTTATAAGATGAAATCACTCCAAGAGGATTTTACAGAAAACACAGCGTCCGGAATGTTCTAATGTTTTCAAACTCTCTCGAGAGATTCGCTGAATCTCGACGTAACTGACCCTGATTGATGGTATTATGTATAACTGAGTCTTCAAAACTCGCTCTTGAGGACGATCATACTTGTGAATGAGCAACCTGTAAATAATTTGCCCCTGTTTAGCAGAATATTCAAGTTTCATCGGTGATGTCTATATGTAAATTTTCTAAGATATCAGGCAAAATCAACACGCATGAAATTTTAATTCTGGAACTGTTAATACAACATTAATGTTTGTCTTGAAGTGTTTTTTTTAAAAAAAAGATATCACAATAATTTGTGACCGAAATCACTAATTTGGATATGAATTAATTTTTATAAGGCCAATACCAAATTTGAGCATAGCTCATAGGAGTCAGGAAACGTTATCTCATCGAGTATGCTTTCAAAATGAACCTTACTTCAATTAGGTCTTTTAAAGGTTGTATTGTGGCTTGGTTCACGGTTTAAGAAACAAAAGATATAAGGCTCAAAGTTTATTTATACCCACCCATACTTTGTGATGTTCTCCAATCCTATATTTAGTTAACTTGATACGAGCACTCATCTCTCAAGAGAATTTTGACATGGTCGAGAACTCATCCACGCTTTGGACATGATAGTCACTCACCTATTTTCTTTTGGTGTTTGATCACACAGTGTTATTCTTTACTGGGGATACTTCTTTTTAATCCTTTATTTTTGCTTTTCGCATTCTTCATTCCCTAACTTTTTCCTGGACGAAGTCTTTTGAATTTGACTTTGGGGTCAGCGGGATGTCCCAATTTTACCTAAGTCTCCTTCATAGGTTTTGACTTAGCGGGCTCTTTCTTTTTCATTCATCATTTTTTATTTATGAACAAGTCGTGTGACTCTAAGTTATTTTGACTCTTATGAAAAGATTGGGACAACTTCACTCTTTAGATAGTTGAGGGATAATCATTGTATTTTTTTGACTTCCAACCTCCTAATATGTTAGGGATAGCTAAAATGAATTCTCGAATGTTTACTCCTCCTTTTTAGAGTCTGGGCTCTCGATCAATTTAACTGAAAACTACTCTACCCTAGGTTAAACTTGATGGTTTTTGATTTGGAAAAGAAAACTCCTACTTCAAGGCTCAAAGGGGTTAAAGAGGGATTATCTTCCTTATATCTCCAGTGTTTTAGGATTTGAAACAATTCCTTACATCATCAGTAGGGTTTTATTCAAAAGCATACGACAAGAGATCTTGCGTTTTTTGATTTCGTCATGCTCCTCCCAATTCTTTATCAAAGCAAGAGATTGGGTGAATTTGGCATTATAAACATGAAAAAGCATTTTATGAGTGAACACGAATGAATTTCTTCAAGACAAACACTTTTATTGCATTATCGTTCAAAATAAACAAGTTCTTACATGCCAATTATGCTTTTATCATCAAAGAAATAAAATACATATAAGAAAAAAAAATGAACAACCAAACATGCCCTTCTAAAGGATTTTATTAAGTCTTTATATTCATCAATACAACGGTGTTCCATTCACACATGGGTCTATTCCTTTGAAGTTCAGCACGTCATCATCTATCATTTCTTGAATTTTTTCTTGGAAGACTTTGCACTCTTCAATCGAATGCGCCATCATGAAATTCACAGCTGGTGTTTGGATTGAACCAAGGTGGGCGAGACTTCATGATTCTAGTCTTTCTGGGCGTCATTACTGAGTTTCTAGTAAAATAAAACCATAGTCGACGGTAAGTCATCGGGATAGGACCAAACTGGAGATTTTCTTCTCTTGGAATACTCATAGGTATCTTCTAATTCTGAAACCGTCTTCGAACCCTTGGATTCTGATGTTGGTTTGGAGAAGTCAACCTTTGCCGCCAATACGGAAGTCTATGAGGTAGTCGTCGCTTGTGCTGAGCAGGCGCTACAAACCGATGTTGATGATAAGGTACTGGAACTACAATTTCGGAGAACTCCAATGGCACAATGCCTACCATCCTATCGTAATAAGCGCCTATCTTACTAAATTCCTTTTCTTGAAGTGGTGGATGAACTCGGGCTGCTAACTATTTCCATCGCTGTGCATATTCCCTGAAGGATTCGTTGTCATTCTTGCTCATGCTTACCAGTTGATCACTGTCTTGAGCCATATCCAAGTTGTAATTGTATTGCTTCATAAAAGCGTCAGCTAAATTTTCCCAAGGCTGAACGTGGTTTCTTTCTAGCTTCATATACCACATCAAGGGTTCCCCACATAAACTTTCTTGAAAGCAGTGAATCATCAGTTTGTCGTTGTCAATATAAGCAGTCATCTTTCAACAAAACATCGTCAAATGGTATCTTGGATAACTAACACCCTTGTATACTTCGAAAATAGGCATCTTGAACTTTGGAGGAATAACCACTCCTGGAACTAGACATAGGTTATGAGCCTTGAGACCAGATGTATCAGCTCTTTTCACCATCTTCAATTGTTCTTCGAGATCACAAAATCTTTTCTCAATTACTATAGTTATCGTCCACCTTTGTCTCAGTATGAATATTCTGAGGGATTTGGTATACATTACAGAAACTGGGAATCTCTTTCATCAACTTGAGCAAACATGTTATCCTGCACATTTTGAGATTATATAGGAACATCCACTTGTTGAGCAATGTCATCAAAGGGAAGATCAAATATCGGATTAGTCCTCACTCTGAAACCATTCATGGGATCCATATCCTTTGTTCTCTTTTATCCTTCAGTAATTACTTCGAACTTGGTCCGATGGTCAAGATGTCAGCTAACAAGACAGAGACAGAAGGTTAGATGAGCTACAGTGGAGAAGGGACACATGCATATGTAAATGCTAAATGAGGGATGCGAATGCGGAATGCAGATGAAAGGTTTCATGGAACTCGAGTCTTTATAAACGTCAAAGAATACAAGAGAAAACTAATTTTTTTATATATAACAGATTACAAGTAAATATTCTTAGAAGACTCCTGACATAATAGCTAAATGAAAGCTAATAAAGTCCTAAGAAAGTCTTGTATCACGCTTCTTGATTTTCTCTTCTATCTAAACTTTCTTGAAGATAAGTTTGTCCATGATCAAATTCTGAGGGATAGTTTGATAGAGGAAAATAAATCCTCCATCTTTTTCTTACTGGAAGGTGAGGAAGGACTCCCTTGTTCACCTGGATTTTCAATAATAAAAGTTTTTCTTTTGTCTTTGAATTTTTTTCTTCAATATGAGCTCCCAACTTCCTTAGGTCATCCAAGTTAGGACTCTTAAAAGAATATTTCAAAATATTTTTCTTTTGTAACCCATATTGGTTATGTAATGTTCATAAATAAAGTTGAATTCCATGAAACCAATGCAATATGATGCTTTATGGATGCAAAAATGCACAAACACGGGCAAGCACACAGATATACGAAGATAAACAAACAGAAAACTTAGGTAAGAAACGAGCATGGAGCAAAGGGTATACCCATCCCGAAAGGGTGTGGACTAAAGGTTGATTGTACCTGCAGAACAAGGGTTCCAAGAGGTGCCCAAAATCATTAGTCCATCTTTCGGATATTATCAATTTCTCGAATACTCGATGGTTAATAATATTCTCAAGATAACCTCTTTTGAGTCCTACTCCCTCATAGTCATCGCACTACTTCCTAAGAAAGGCCAAGTGGGGTTAAAGGTAACTAAAGGTCCCCAGTATCACAGGATCCTAGGTCGAAAATAGCAAGTGTTTTCATGAATACTCGTTCAACAGTACTAATTTTCAAGAGGGTCTCAACTGAGCGGTGATTCTCAAGTTATCTTGGTCGGGATTCACTCCCTATAAGCCTCGTCGAATATATCACCTTCCTATCATAAGCATACTCAAGTCTGGATGTAGGACAATCCTCACCACTCAAGGATGCCAACCCAAAACATTAATATAAATAGATAAGCAAATATATAGAACAATAAACAAGTAAATAAAACAAGTTAGGGAAACCCTCAAGAGCCTCCCCAGTGAAGTCTTCATTTCTGTCGCAGTGAGAATTGGATATCAAACTATTAGATTAACTTGAATCTTAATTCATTGTTCACCACCGGTCTTTAATTTGTCCAAAGGAATGGAAAAATATCGAATTACCCAGAATATGCAATGCAAATGCAAAGTTAGAAGGTCTAAGGTTCGGGGGTTGGTTAAACTTAGGGAAGGTGCTAGCATCCTAAGAATTTGTATTACTCTATAGGAACCTCTTGTTTTATTGTGTTATTGCTAATGGTTATATGTTTAAGGGGTAATGCCAAAGGGTTAAAGGTAAAGAGAAGGACCTAAGGGTTAGTCCTAAGTATACTCGCCAAGACATCGCATCATGTGCCTACATATCCTGATGGGAATGGAATCAGAGTATTTGTAATTCCCCTAAAAGGGACTGAGGAACCATTAACTGTTGGTCAAAGTTCCAAAGGGATAAGTTTTTGTTGATTGATTCTAGGAGAAAAGACGAGTCGTCATCTTAAAGGAGATTACTCGACTTAACCACCATAACTTGTAGGAGACGGTCTTTGCGTCGCATTGAGAGAAGGGCCCAAAACTCAGATTCATCGGCGAGTATGCCTCATACCTCTCTCAAGTGGAAAAGATTCTACATCTCTCGATTGCAGAATAGGGTAGGAGATTTATCTCGACTGTCAAGATGACTAACATCTAATTCTCTTGTATGGAGAATAGTTGTTTGAATTGTATTAAGGGTGAGTAAGTATGTCACGGTGAGACGCTAAGCACGAGTACGGCGGCTCGGATCCTAAGGCTAGGATAAAGGGTAAGAATGTCCACGGCGGGACGCCTAAGCATGAGTATGGCGACTAAAATCCTAAGGCTGGGAAAAGGTGAGGATAAAGGGTGAAGGCATTGACACGGAGGTCGAACGGGATATCTTTCCTTCGGAAACAAACAGTAAATGGAAATGAGAAGCAGAGAATATAATTGATAGAATGAGATATTTAAATGCAGATATTGTACAATAAACATGATTAGAGATTAAGTTTGATGGATAATCGAGAATTCAAGTTAGATACAGATGGTGAAGTATGACTGATTTGGTGAAATGGTGAATTGAAATTAAATTGTTTTTGTTGTTTTTTGAGAAAAATTATGATTAAGGACATTAGGCGAGAATTAGTTTTAAAAAGTAAATTAATTAACTAAAATCCTAAAAGTTATAAAAAAAAGTTAAATTAATAAACTTAAATTAGATTTAAAAAAGTTTGAATTTTGTTAGGTTTGAATAAATATTTTTTGAAATATTTTTGTATTTTTGTTATTAAATTTGAAATAAAAATTAAACTAGAATAGAAATCTAATTACTAAATTAAATTAAAATTAAAATTATATTTTTTTTATTTTTTTTTTTAATTTATTTTACTGATTTTTGCTTAATTATTATTATGTTAGTATTTGTTAGTTTATTATTTGATATATATTACATAAAACAAACAGAAATTAAAAAAAAAACTTAAAAACTGTAAAAATAAATGGGTTGGGACGGGAGATGAACCCACCGGACCCAACCTGTTCCGGTTTAGCCACAAAAAGGGAGAGAGTGGGTTTCAAAACGAAACCCTTGTTCCCAAAGGCCATCCAACGACGCCTTTTCTCTTTTTTCCCAGATTTCTCTTTTCCTCTTCTCTGACCCTCTCTTTCCACGTGATTCTTCTCTTCCACTTCTCAACAAAAATCTCTCTTCTCCTTCTTCTTTAACATGTTAACAAAAAAATATAGAAATAAAATGTTAGAAAAAAAAAGGTTTTTTTTACCCTAAACGAGATGATGGCGACGACGGCGATGATGAACACAGTTGTGTTCTGAGCTTTGCGTTTTCTAGATTTATTGTGGTTTTCTGCTTCGATCTGTTTGCGGTCAGGGTTTGATGTTCTTTGATGGATTTGAAATTTCTGGGTCTTTGTGATCCGTTGATGGATTTGGGGTTTTTATGGTTTTTACGAACTTGTTTTGTTTGTGTGATGGTTTTGCTATGTTTGCGATTTTTGACGGCGTTTCCGCTAAAATCCGTGAATCCTTTGTGATGGACTTTGTTGTATTTGTGAGTTTTTCGTTTGAGGATTTTCTGAGTGGTGATGAATCCCTTTTCTGCTCTCTTTCGTGAATCCCTTCTTCTTTTATAGCGTTTGATCTTCAAAACGAAATTAAAAACCTTAAAGACCTTCCCTTTTCGTTTTATTTTGTCTGAAATGTGTTAATGATTCTTTCCGTTTTCGTTTTCTGATATTGATGAAGATGGTTTCTATTTACACTCCACAATTACTAATGAAGATTTTGTAGTTGTTCCCATCATAATTTGTTCACTTGTGATCTTGGGAATTAATGGTTATTTTACTTGTGCAGGATCTGAGATTATGTGTTAATAAATTTAGCGATGGCATTAAGGTTGTTGGCTATTTGAACACGTTTCTTTATTTTTTGGGACGAAATTACATTTTTTTATCTCTTCAATTTTTCTCTTGATGGTTCAGATGTTGCCTTGGTTGTGGAATGTTTCGTGAAAGAGTATTTTTAAAAAAAAAAAAAAATAAACTGTGATGATGATGATGGTTATATCTGAACTAAAATTCCTCTTAGCTTCTTGGACTTTTGATTAAATTCTGGTTTGACATTGTTGCTGTTTTTCATTATTCTGTGGGACTTGAAGCTGGTGGCGGATTTGTTGCCCTTCCTTGCCCAATGATGATTCCTTGAATCTGAGGGCTGTAAAAAATTCAATGTCCTTTTCCTTCTTGAAATTCCTTGTTTTATTGTTGTTCTTGGTGTTTTTGGCTGGTATAGGACCTTGAAGCAAGTTATGGTGCTTTGAAGATCTTGGAGGCTTGTTGAAATTTCGGAGATTTAGCATAGGATGCAACCATATTAGGACTTGTATTTTCCACTTTTAACTTTGTAAATTAAATGGTCTTCTCTTGTTGTAATATTAATTAGAGAAATTTGGGATGTAGTTTGAATTTTGATCTTTGTTGTAAAATAATGAATTCAGACCTGAACTTGTATTTGAACTCATAATTTTGAATAGAATTGTGAATTTAATTAATCTTGAGTTCTCTTCATATGCTTTGAATTAATTACAACACATATCCTATTAAAAACAAACTTGGATTTTAAATTTCAAACTTGAAACATCTTGCGATTTGGAATTACACTTGAAACCATAAATTGAATCCCTCCTTGAATTTGCATATTTGATGTTCATTGTAAGAAAATGCACCTTGAACTTCTATCCAACCTGTAAACTTGAGAATTGAAATGGCATAGTTCTTGAACTTGATATGGATAAATTTAGAAACTCATATGAAAGGAAAATGGACATGAATGTCTTAGAAATTGAATTTCTGTTAATAACTTGAATTCTAAAACGATGTCAGAAACTTCTCCAACATCCCTTGATGGCTTGCAATAGCTTTAGAAACAAAATCTCAAATCACACAGCTGGGCCTGAGTAGATTAACAACTTGAATGTGGCCCAAAGATGTTCTTGAAGACGACCAACAATATTATGAACATCCAGATTAACAACCTGGTCTTGCCTTTACTAGATACATCCATAAGATTTAAATAAACTATCTTCAGGTCTTGTCCCAAGAATAGCCCATGAACGAGAAAGGAACCTCTAAAAATAAATGGAGGGAACTGATGTTATACTGGTTGAGCATATCCCTCTCTTATATCCATAGGAATTAAAACCACTTGCAGAAGCTAGGAGCGCACCAAAAACCTTCATGACTTTGAACTCTCTACAGTGATCTTGTCTTCACAAAACAAAACAACAAACTGGTTAAATGGTTAGCTGAAAAGAAAGATGGATTTAAATGATATGTGAATGATCAACAAATCTAAGGGTAAAATTTGGGGTACAACACATAGTTATAAAGACCAACCGTAATAAAACATATTAATTTTAGGGATTATATAACCACAGTTAACAAAAACAACCATGGTGAGATGTTTTTCAATTATTATATAATAATAAAAGTTAAGGGATACAACATTTTTTGTATAAAAAAAATGGAAAAGTATTGGTGTTGAGATTCAAAACGTGTATGCCTTGACATATCACTATAGTTATTAGTGTGAACCGTAGTGATATGTCTCTTAATAAAATAAAATAAAATTAAAAGCATGAATAATAGCTATTACTTTGGTTGATTGAATAGATGAGGTAATAATATGTTACATTATGTGTATTTTAAAGTAAATTTGTCCCTATTTCAATTTTAGACTAATTTTTAATAATATGGCACTGGACATGAAAATATGTTATTGACACATTTATCAACTTTTTTTTTAAAAAGTCATAATTTTCAACCTAATTCTTCACACTCATTATTTATCCTCTTCAATAAATTCAAAGCCAAAATTAACATAAAAATAAAAACCTTTCGCCTTTTTAATGCTCAATAGATCTTTATAAAATCCTAATACCACACTCTCTTCGCAACATACTATAGTGGATTTTCTTTAACTTTGGTCCATACATCACATGATTTTAGTTTTTGTTGTAAAATTTGATTATTTAGATAAAATATAAAGTTATTTGGGCTATGGGTATGCTTTTAATGCTTCCGATTTGCCATTAGGATGTTTATTACTAAAAAATATGGAAGTTTTTATGGTAATGTTATATATGAATGTACCTTCCACTTTGTATTTTTTTTAAACTTGTTAAATTTTAAAGAAATTTCTTATTGCACCCTGTGTATGTTTTTCCTACCGTGTGTTTTTTCACATACGTTTCCAGATTTCTGAGATATATCTTCGGATGTGCCCGATAACTTACTAAACGTTAATAATTTTTTAGAGATATATCTCCAGAACAATTTAAATCTTAAATGGTCATAACATATCGTCCATAGCCCATTTCTATTTGAATATTTCCAGAGATGCATCTACAGGAAATTTCTGGAGATACATCTCTGAAGTGTGTCAGAACAGGTTTTTTTAAAACGCACTGTATATTTATTCGCAGATGAATTATAAAATAACAGACATACCAAAATAATATAAAAATATAGCAATAGGATGTCATATGTCACGAAAATCTAAAACATAGTCACAATGTCAGGAAAAACGTACAAACTATAGTACTGAAACAAAATAAATATAAATAACTATTGGGTGTGTCTGACAACCTCTCCACTGCCTCCTCTGCCTGGTCTGCCTCCTCGGCCATTGATCCTCCTGTTCTCATGTGATGTCTACGGTATAAAAAATCCTCATATGCCTCTGTAATAATGGCATCCAGTACTCTCCTGACAGCAGACCCCTCAGGGAAGATACCCTCGTTAAAGCTTGCCCGTACCATCTCCACTATGCAACGACAATGAAGCAAGACATCCTCAGTATGATCTAGCTTAGCCTGCTTCTCCTTAAGAATCTTTTGATGAGCTAGTCTCAGTGGATCTCCTAGAATAGTCGACACCATGTACGTATGTGAGACGGCGAAATTGAAGAAGAACTAGAAGATGGTGTGGACTGAGATATAAATGGAGTGACCTGAGGCAAAGGTCGATCCTCAGAAGTGGGCTGAGATGTAGATGGAGTGGCCTGAGGCGAAGGCCGAGCCCCAGGAGTGGACTAAATCTCAAGAGTAGACTGTGCCCAAGAAATCAACGTCTCTCCCTGACCAGAGGTAACTGCAGACTCTGCTCCCACCAAACAGATGTGTGTTAGGCAACCCATACATGCCTCAATCAGTCGGCTCTGTCAGCCATTATGCCTGCAAGGTATAATTAACCGTATAATGATTTTACGTAAATGAATAGCACAAACAAGAAATTATAAAACAAAAAGAAAAAACAGACTGAGAAAATTCTAGACATACTTCTCCAGAAAAATTCAATGTTTCATGTACTTTGGATGATTCCGGAGATACAACTACGAAAACATTCCACAGATGTATCTCCGGAATCATCCAGAGTACATGAAATATTGAATTTTTCAGAGATGTATCTCTGGAATTTTCTGAAACTCAGAGGTCGTGACAATGGTGTCCTCTGCCCCTCAGAATGAGAAATTTGAAGCTCTAATCGTTCATTTGAGCCAACAAACAATATATACACTTACTTTAAACTATGTTTCAGCTGATTTATAAATATTTCTACACCTAAAAATTTGTTCTAACTCGTTTACAAGAATACTCGAATATTTATCAGAAATTCGAAAAGCTTACCCGAATTATATGATTTGGAAGATGTTGAGTAATGTACTGGATGCTGCTTGATGATTACTTGAGCCTCAGACTGATGAAATCAAATATGGTAAAGTTGGATATATTTGAGAATGAGAAAGATGAAGATGTTTGTGAATGAAAGTGAAAAAGTGTGGGAGGAGAAGAGTCTGACATGATAATATGTTCCAAATTGTTTCGGAGATTTATCTTCGGAATATTTCAACGTTGACTTAAAATTTGGTGCGTCCGGAGATGCATCTCCAGAATATTTTAACATTCAATTGAATTTTGGTACATTCAAAAATATGTCGTATTTAAATTTAATAAATATAATAATAACACATCATCAAAATCATTGTCACGTCATTAAAAATTAGTCTGAAAAATAGACTAAAATCTTAAAAACTTTTTAAAAAAATACATAACTTTTAACTCTAAGAGACCAAAACCAAAAATAAATAAATAAGAATACTAAAATAACAATTAAACCAAATAATATTTTAATTTGTAATACATTTATTTTGCTAGCACAATAACCCAATCTTTCTTGTAGGGTGATTTTGTACTCTCCAAGATATAGTAATTATGGAATCAAATCAAAATCTTCTACGACTCATTCACAAAAGTGATTAATACACTTAATAACATAAAATATGTCTGGACTTTGCGGACAATCTTCTTCAGTTTCACATTTAGTACGCACTATAATAAAAAAGAGAATAAAAATATGTTATTAAAATAAGATAAAAGATAAAAGATTGTGTATGAATTTCAAATTAAATTAATAAATTTGAAAAAAAGATTTTAAGAAATAGCTCACCACCACCACCGGCTTCTATTGCAACAAAAAATATAAAAAAAATAATTAGAACTATAGCATATATAAATTTGAAAATTTCAACCATATTTTTTTTCTTTTATGTAAGTGAAAAATAGAATATGCCTTTACTCTCTTTATAATGTATAAAGTTTGGGCTTTACTAAAATTAATTAAATAAAATTTAGCACTTATGAATTTATAAAAAATAAAAAATAAAAAAATCTTCTTTAAATATATATAGAGTATAAAGTTCATGCTTTAGTAATAATAATTAAACAACTTTACCACTTATGAATTTGTAGAAACAAATTGTAGCCATTAAATATCAATGTGTTTGCCCTTTTAACAAATTTAATAAAGAGGCCACAACAATTTTGCCAATCATTAAAATTTTTCTGCCAATCATTAAAATTTTTCCTTTTAACAAATAATATTTTGCTTTTACAACCTTTCTTTACAATCAAGAGAAAAGTGTTTTTTTTAGAATGATAAAGTTATTTCTCATAATAAAACACCATAAGAGGTGAATATGTTTATGCGTCAATAAAATATATTGTAGAATCATTTTTTTTGGATAATATAACTGAAAAATAATAATAATATGTATTTATTTAATTTTGTTATTAGAGAGTTGTCGCTACTCGAAAAATGCGTCGCGCAAAGATGGGGAGGCGAAAAAGATAGACAGAAGAGTCGCCACCGAACTTTATTTATCCCATGAGGGAAAAGGAAAATATCGAGAAAACCTTAAGAAAGAAAAGGATAAGATGGTCTCGCAACCATGAACGGGTTCGGAAGCTGGTTATGCGAGGGGAAGGTATTAGCACCCCTCGCATCCATCGTACTCGATGGGAACCATTTGTTTGTCGTATGTGTGATAATATTTGCTTAAAAATTATGCTATAAAAGAGTGTTCCAAAGGGTAAAAGAAATGGGTTAGAAACGGAGATTAGGAGGAAAGAAAGAGAAAGAACGGACTCGGTAGGACTTCGCGGTCCTAGACCTACGTATTCTCAATGGATGTGAGAAAGTCAGAGTCCACGTAGTTCGGGGCTACGGATATAGAAGGGAATGTGCTCGGCAAGGATTGTGGCCCTTGTGCCTACGTATCTTTACTTGAAAGATGTAAAGAATCAGAGCAGTCGTAGTTCGGCCTACGGTGCAGATAACCGGTGTGTTTGGGGATGATGTTATCGTGCGCGTTCTAGCAGTTTAGGTGTTTTGCTGCTCGCATGTGAGGAGACTTATGCGTACCTGTTTGCGGTAGAACGGACGTAACATATCCTGTTTGAAAGGTTGGTTTTCGCCATGCGAGGCAAGGTATCATGTTTGATTGGTTGAGATTGTTTTTGGGGCGAGATAGGTCCTCGGATAGTAACCCCTACGGGTAGTACCCAATTCTTTATCTCAAAGTTTTTGTTGTAAAAAATGTGTGGCGAACGTAGCGTCTTCGTATTGAAAGACGAGTATCAAGACCACATGCACTACAGTGAGTATCCTGACACTCGGAGAGGAAGAAAACTACACTCAATCCTCTCTCTTTAGTTCAACACAAAGAGAACTTCATTCTCTTATTAAAGTGTTTTTGGTTTTGAATGGTAAGTGCTTTTTGCGACAGAGAACCCTACGGTAAACGTCAGCACTCGGGATAGGAGAAAGCCTACGCCTAACCACTCCACGACCATTCATGTTTTGTTAAGAAAAGAGTTTGAAAAAGCACTCGATACGGGACCGAGATTTTAGGTGGGAAAGGTTGCGAAAGGAAGTTGTGGGAAGAGGTGGTGAAAAGAGATAGGTGATGGATAAAGTCGCGTCTTTGTATTGAAAGACGAGTGTCTAAACCACCCACACTACAGTGAGCATCTCGACACTCGGAAAGGAAGAAGTCTACACTTAATCCTTTCTCTTTAGTCCAACACAAAGAGAAGTTGATTCTTTATTGAAAGGGATTTTGAAAATGCACTCGGTGCGGAGCCGAGGTTTTAGGAAAGAAGGATATGGATGAGTGCGGAGAATACGAGCGTCTTCGTATTGAAAGACGAGTGTCAAAACCACCGACACTACAGTGAGCATCTCAACACTCGGAGAGGGAGAAAGTATACACTTAATCCTCTTTTTTCAATTCAACACGAATATAACTCGATTCCTTTATTGAAGGTGGTTTGATAGCATCGATGAATTGAATTGGGGCATAATGTGGTGTTAAACCATCTTAGGTCGACTTATGAGGGAAGTTGAACTATAAGAGGTTGCACATTGATTTCCGTGCTATGGACAAGATAGAGAAACGATATTGAGGATCGTTCTCCAATTGAATCGTGTCGCACAGACCAAAACAGTGGGATCTCGTTATGCGGATACAAGACTTCATCGATCACAGAAAGTTAAAATAAAATCGGAGGAAGAAAAAAATGAGGAGAGAAAAGAGGTGGTCTCGGATCCAACATTATTCATCAATAATTTGACTGATAATGGATTACGGAAGTCTCTTCATAGACCTAAACAGAAAATGGGACAAAAAGTCCAATAAAAAATGAGAAAATAAATTACTCTAAAAAATATGAAGATAAAAGCTCCTAAAGGGAAATAAAAAAGAAATCTAAAATAAAAAAAAAGCTTCTATAATATCAAAAGTTTATAATATATACATATTAATTAATTACTATATATAATAATAATAATAATATACATATATTAATAAAACAAATTGAGATGCAGGGTGGGTTCAAGAGAAAAACGGTGAGGTGTAGATCCATCAGTCCAAATGGGCTTCAGATCCCAACCTCCTACAAATTCGACCCAACATCAACAAATAAATAAATAATAAAAAAATTAAAAAAAAAAAAGAAATGGGAAAGTTTCCATCAGGGAAAAGTCATTGACATGCTCAGAATTAAAACAAATATTTTCTCCCTCAAAACGCGACGGGAGCTTCTCTCCGATCTCGCCCATTCTGTCTCAAACTCCGGTCCTCTTTAAACCAAACCAGGTTTTCACGAAACCAATTCCCTTTCTCCTCCTTAAATTCTTGTTCTGAGTTTCGAATTTGGGGCTTTCGGTGATGAAGATCTGGATTGCATTTTGGAACGGTGAAGGGTTTGGATTTCGCGGAAGGTTTGGATCCGGTGGTGGGTTGTTGTTGGTTGTTAAAGAGTAAGATGAATCAAGAGAAAGATGGTGATTTTTTTTGGAAAAAAAATGGAGGTTAGATCGAAGGTGAATCTGGACTGCAGTTTGGGGATTTCGAAGCTTTGAAGCTGTTTCGGTGGAGATCGAACGAAAATGGGTTACGAATGTAAGTCGTTGATTTTGGGGTTTGGGGGTTTTGAAGAAGGATTAATGGATTTTTTGTTCGAAGAGATTTTCGGGGGTTGTTGGTGTTCTGAGTGAGCTTTGATTTGGATGTTGAAAGAGGGGTTAGGGTTCGAATATGGTGTTGGTTCGGGTTGAGTGAGATATGGAATATGAAGGAGAAGGTTGAAGATGTTCTATGTTCAAAACGAGTTGAAGAAGAAATGTTGTTCTGGGTTGAGTGATTCGAGTTTATGGATGTCTAGGTTTGCGAATCTATGTGGGTATGTCGAAAATGTTCGTGATGGTGGAAGACAGAAGTTTAGAGGGAGAGGTTGTTGTTCCCTGTTGATTGAAGGTGGTGAACGTTGGAAGGTTTCGTCGCGATAAACGGTGGAGGAGGTTTTGAGAATGAAGGAAAGTCGTGTGAAATTTTGCCGGCACAATCTTGGAAGAGGGAAAGTAGAATTATGGCACGGGAGGTTCAAGGTGTAAGGAGAAGATGAGGGTTCGTTTTTGCTGTTGATTTAATGGAGAGGGATGGGTTTTTAAGTTTGTGTTCCTTCTGTTTTATTGGATTTTGAAATGGTTGTTGTTTGAAGGAAGTCAAGGAAGATTGGTATTGATTGGGAGTACCAAGGTTTTGCAGAGGGTTTTTATTGTGATAGAGGCGGAACAGGGGAAAAACTGAGGAGGGATTCAAGGAGATGATGTGAGGTTGGTTTTGTTTTTGCTGTGAGAAGAGTATTTGGTTGATGAAGAATGGAAAACGATGGAAGTGTGTGGTGATAAGATGATGGTGGCGACAAAGGTAGTTGTATGGTGTATGGTAGCTTGAAATGTATGGAGGTTGAGGATAGGTTCGAAAATGGTTGTCTCAGTTGAAGGAAGAAGGCGTAGAGGTTGGAATGTTGATGATTGTTGGTCAGTTCTGGGTGAAGGTGAGTGAGCTTGTCGAAGGAGGATGATGTTCGTGAGAGATGAAGGTTGAGAAGTGGTTTGGGTTGTTGTTTAGTCGTGTTGGGTTGTGTTCATGGAGTTGAGAGTTTGAAGTTTATTTGAATATGAGTTGGAGGAAGGCTAATGGCTCGTTTAATGTGGAAGTTTGAGGGTTTTCTAGGTTGTTGCTGTTGTTGATTCTTCATGGGTTGAATGAAAGGAAAGCAAAGGGTTGAGTGTGAAGATTCACGACTGATTTTAAGGGAGATCGAAGAAAATCTATGGGTTATGTTTTTGTGAAAGTTGTGGGATGAAGGTGTCACTAATATGGACTCAAGGTTGAAGCTGAGGAACCAGTACACGGTGGATCCACCTTCCAAATGAGATCATCCAAAACTTTGAGGTTTTGTCCTCCTCTCTGTTTTACCCTCAAGAGGCTTTTTTTTTTCGAAAACTTTGAGAGTTTTTTCTTTATGTTCTTGTTGTGTGTTACTTTTATTGACAGGTTGTAATGGTTCTTTTGGTTTGTACATCTTGGCAGGTTTTGTCTGCTGTTTTTATGCAAAGGTTTTGGAGTGGGATTGATGGTTAGCTGAGGGTGCAGGTGATGGTTTTGCATTGTACGGTGTGTAGCTGGTGTTGCAAGGGTCATGGGGTCTGTGAACTTTTGTCTTATGCAGGTTGTATTGTTGTACTGGTTTGGTCAGTTTTGTGTGGGTTTACAGGTTTCTTTGGAGAGCAACAATTGTGGTCGCGAAAAGATCATGGTGATATTGTGTTGTGCTGGGTATATCGTGGGTAGTTTTACAGATCCTACGGTTTTATCGTTATTGATTTTATCTGTTGTAAGGCACTTATTTGTAGGTGAGGTTGCAAAGGTTGGCGATGACAGAAGCAGCTGCAGCAGGTTTTGCCTGGCGTGGGATTTTTGTGTGAAGGTTTTGGAGTGCAGCTGAGGGTTTTAGCAATTGTTGTGTTTGTCGGTACGGTTTTGTTTCGTAGTGATCTGGTACCTCTAATTTTTGCAGTGTGTTTATGCAGGTAGTGTAATGGGTGGCATGTAATGTTTGTGTGAGTTGTACCGTGTTGCAGGTTCTGGCATGTAGTATGGATAGGGACGGCTGTGAGGTACGGTCTACAGGCTGGAAGGTTTTATGTCGTGATGCGCTTCCTCTATTCTTGCCAGTTGTGTAGTTTCAAAATTTGTTTTTTTTTCTTTTCTCAAAAACAGCATCTGGCCGTGTGGGCCCCTTTCATTTTGTGATGTCTCACCTTCTGCAATTTCTTGAGTTTTATTTTGAATTTGTGACAAAGCCATGTGGGTATTTGCACCACTTTATGAACCACTGAGGCGTGAATCCTTGTAATATAAATTATGAGTGAATCCTTGTAATATAAATTATGAATGAATCCTTGTATTTCCACTTCTTGAATTTCAATTTAATAATCACTCTACAATCCATGCTCTAATATTGTGGCTTTTATTATTTGGTCATTCTCAATTTCAAAATGTTGTGATCTTGAAACTCAAAGAATTCACTTGGTTAGGGAAAGCTGTTAGACCCTTCTTGAACCAATTTGTATTACTTTGAAACAACTCAAAAATAAATTTGGGAAGACACTATTCGTAACTTGTAAATGAATTCTCATGACTTAAAACAAATTAATCTAATAAGCACGAGACATCTTAATCACGACTTCCCATTACAACTTGACATAAATCATTTTACGCCTTAATTCCACCATGATTTGAATTAAACACATGCTCGAATTATAAATTAGTTGTACGTTTAACGATCCCAATTCAAAATCACTAATAACCATCATAACAACAGTTCTTCCAACCATGACTTATACATATGCTTGATCCACTTGAATATGACTAAAAATCTTCTTGAGATAAGCCTCAAAGTCACTCGATCACATCTTGACCACTCTGCCATGCTAATGGGGATATCTTTTTTCTCATTTCTACTAGGATTCCACATATTTGCAAAGGCCTGTAATCTCAATGGGTACAGACAAATCCCCCATCCTTAAAACTTCATAAAATCATGGCCAAAGGCCAAATGACCACCTATGGCAAGATCATTGCACATTAGAACGTGGTATCTGAAATTTGAAATGGTAGGACAAATTTAGGGTATAACAGATGCCCCTATCTAATCGGCTTAAACCAAGTAAGATGAACTGCTATGGCATTCACTCTTTCGAGGTAGAAGATGATTAGACATAAAAGACCCTGAATTTGTCCGCATAGAGAGGAAATGTTCAAGAATTGAAATACTAGATAAAGGTACACTCCTGAGTAAACTGTGAATAACTGGCAAAGAGTCTCCATCACCAAAAGGATGGTGGGATGAAACACACACAAGATGCTATCACCAAAAGGATGACAAAGCAAACACAAAAAAACCCGACACCCAAGAGGATGTAAGGGGATAAGCTTCTCTGAAGAGATTGTCACTTATCACTGAAGAAAGATAAGCTTCTCTGAAGAGATTGCCACTTATCGCTGAAGATGGATAAGCTTCTCCCAAGAGATTGCCATTTATCGTTGATGAAGGATAAGCTTCTCTGAAGAGATTGCCACTTATCGCTGAAGATGGATAACCTTCTCCCAAGAGATTGCCACTTATCGTTGATGAAGGATAAGCTTCTCTGAAGAGATTTCCACTTATCGTTGATGAAGGATAAGCTTCTCTGAAGAGATTTCCACTTATCGCTGAAGACGGATAAGCTTCTCCCAAGAGATTGCCACTTATCATTGATGAAGGATAAGCTTCTCTGAAGAGATTTCCACTTATCGTTGATGAAGGATAAGCTTCTCTGAAGAGATTGCCACTTATCGCTGAAGATGGATAAGCTTCTCCCAAGAGATTGCCACTTATCGTTGATGAAGGATAAGCTTCTCTGAAGAGATTGCCACTTATCGTTGATGAAGGATAAGCTTCTCTGAAGAGATTTCCACTTATCGCTGAAGACGGATAAGCTTCTCCCAAGAGATTGCCACTTATCGTTGATGAAGGATAAGCTTCTCTGAAGAGATTGCCACTTATCGTTGATAAAGGATAAGCTTCTCTGAAGAGATTGCCACTTATCGCTGAAGATGGATAAGCTTCTCCCAAGAGATTGCCACTTATCGTTGATGAAGGATAAGCTTCTCTGAAGAGATTGCCACTTATCGTTGATGAAGGATAAGCTTCTCTGAAGATATTGCCACTTATCATTGAAGACGGATAAGCTTCTCCCAAGAGATTGCCACTTATCACGGATGAAGGATAAGCTTCTCTAAAGAGATTGCCACTTATCGTTGAAGATGGATAAGCTTCTCCCAAGAGATTGCCACTTATCATTGAAGAAAGATAAGCTTCTCTGAAGAGATTGCCACTTATCGCTGAAGACGGATAAGCTTCTCCCAAGAGATTGCCACTTATCGTTGAAGATGGATAAGCTTCTCCCAAGAGATTGCCACTTATCACGTATGAAGGATAAGCTTCTCTGAAGAGATTGCCACTTATCGTTGAAGATGGATAAGCTTCTCCCAAGAGATTGCCACTTATCGTTGAAGAAAGATAAGCTTCTCTGAAGAGATTGCCACTTATCGCTGAAGACAGATAAGGTTCTCCCAAGAGATTGCCCCTTATCGTTGAAGATGGATAAGCTTCTCCCAAGAGATTTCCATTTATCGTTGAAGATGGATAAGCTTCTCCCAAGAGATTGCCACTTATCGCTGAAGACGGATAAGCTTCTCCCAAGAGATTGCCACTTATCACTGAAGAAAGATAAGCTTCTCCGAAGAGATTGCCACTTATCGTTGAAGACGGATAAGCTTCTCTGAAGAGATTGCCACTTATCGCTGAAGATGGATAAGCTTCTCCCAAGAGATTGCCACTTATCGTTAATGAAGGATAAGCTAGTCTGCTAGAGACAAATCACTGGGGAACGCCCATGGCTTTACTGAAGATGCCCCTGACTGGGCTGAATGTTGATTTTTGAAGATCTGATTAACCACGAGGTTTAAATACGTCATGTATACACCCATGGCCTTGAAAAGACGCCCTTGGTTGGGCTGAATTTTTGCTTTGGTATTCTTGAATTTCGTGGGGGGAGACCCACGGTCTTTTCAGATAATTCCCCTGACTGGGTTGATGGCTATTTCGAAGCCCAAAAAGCTGCACAACTTCGTGGGGAATGCCCATAGTCTTGTGGAGAATGCCCCTGATTGGGCTCAATCTTGTCTTGATATCTTCTGACAATAGTAAGAGAAACCCACGGTCTTGCAAGAGGTGCCCCTGTCTGGGCTGATGATCTTGGAAATCTTCGTGATCGATCCTGGATCTGAACTTGCATATGTGAATGCTTGATGATAAAGATGTTCCATAAAAGTGGAAATGCCAATGCAAATGCTAACACGCGGAGATGCGAGATCTGGGGGAGTATGATATGATTTTGGGATGCATATGATACAAGATGCTTATGAAGTCGAATGCGATGCGTAGGATGCATATGGTGCAGACGGGTAATTGGGAATGCAGGTGCCGACGTGGCGGACTTTTGGTATTTTCCAATGCGGATTGGACTCTGGTTTATGTGGGAAAGTGGAGGACAAGCCTGACTTCCTGACATCGTTTTAAACTTAATAGTTGTTGACGAGAATGAACTTGCTTGAGTAGCTTGCCATGAGACGAACTCGAGATGGTCTGCCCCAGAGTTTGTACCACAAATGGATTCATCATTGATTAACCGATTCTCGTGGTAGTTGGTTTCAATATACTCTTGGAGTAACTTGCCCTTGAAAGATTGTTGAAGCGACTTAACTTGTCTTGAATGATCATTGGAGGGATCTATCCTCAAGTCAAAGAAACTCTGGGTGGCCTGCCCTTGATCAGTGTTCTCGAGATGATTTACTTCTGATCAACCACTTCTTGAATGATTTGCCCAATGGTCGACCGATGCCTAGGGATTTGCCTCAGACTGACTGATTTCATGCTCTCGGATGTCAATGCCCCAGGTCCATAAGGTTATGTGGTATACTTGGTTCTGGTCTAGACTATTGAATAATCCAGTCATGCTTGATTGCTTTGTGTTGGAATTTCCTTAATGTCAACTACTAACTTGTAAATAAAACTGTTTGTTCACGAATGATAATCTCAGTGCAAAGTTCATGCAAGTTTTTGAAAGAATTGTCTTTTATTACGTGTCGTGAGAGTGAAGCGAATGGACCATTTAGTCCAAACATTGTGCTAACTGGATTGGCGTGAAAGATATATCAAAGATAATGACACCAATGCTGATGATTAGCAAATATGTAAGGAGTCAGGTTACGCAACCTCGCAATAGTATGCTTTCAGATTAAACCTCACCTCAATTAGGTCTTTCGAGGGTTATAACGTGGTCTGGTTCACGGTTATATAAACAAAGGATATCAGGATCAAACTTAATTTGTACCCACCCCTTCTTCTTGATGATCTCCATACCTACATTCAACTAATTCTGCACGTGCTTATCCTAACGGTAAAAGCTTGATGGTTCAAGGTCTGCTTGAGATGACAGTCACCTTATTTTGATGGATGTCAGTACCCCTTGACTTGGGTGGCCACTGAATCCTATTTTGTTTTTGTTAAGGGTTTGAGGACCTCTTTTGATTTTTTGATCCCTAACTTTTGCATGGACTGATTCTGTTTGTCAGATCCATCGGGATTGCCTTGATTTTTTCCTAAGTCTCCTTTGAAATGCTTGACTTAGCAGGCTTTTGATTTTTTTGAATTTTTTTGGAGGATAGTGACTGCCATGTCATAGATTATTGATGAACAACCTTCATGTCTTTTGAATTTTGAGTGCGGGATTGGATTAACTAAATAACTACCCTGCCCCATGTTGAGTGTAAGGGTTTGAATATCCGAAGGAAACTCCTACTTCTAGGCTCGAAGTGGTTGACTAGGGATTAACTCCTTATATCTCCGGTGTTTAGGGGATTTAAAACAATGCATGTACATCATTGACGAGATTCTATCTAAAAGCATACGGTTTGCAATTATGGGTATTTCGTTTTCGTCATCCTCCCTCCAATTTTTGCTAAAACAACAGTGATAAAGTGGAATGGATAAAAAGGTGTATGTGTCTGTGATTGTAATGAGCGAATGCGACATAATTAATTCAGAAAATGCATAATCATTTCATTAATGTTACCATTCAAAACGACAATGTTTAAACAACAAGTAGCAATTGACAGAAAATAAACTACAAATGCAAATGATAAAAGCGTCTAAGGACTGCTAATGTTGAGGACGTCTGCCGGTCTGGACCACTGGCTTTTGGAGATGACACTAGGATTCTTCGATCATATTTGTTGAGTGATGAGTCGACATTGAATTGGTTTTGATGTTTGGGGTGTTTCGGGTAAAGTTTATCGCCTTTGAATCGAGGAGATCTTGTACAATGTGCTTCAGAGTCTTGCAATTTTCAATGTCATGGCCTGGGGAGCCAGAATGGAATTCACATTTGGCATTGACATCAAATCCAAAAGGAAGAACCTCCGGAGGATCTCTCATTTCCCTAAGCTGAACAAGGCCTCCTTTCAACAAGAATGGTAGTAATCTGGCGTAAGTTGACGGAATTGGATCGAATCTTCTTTCTGGTCTCCTTGATCTTTGTAGACCCTGGTACTGATTTTGTCTTGGTTGATAGGATTGTTGTTGCCTGTTTGGTTGAAACGCGGGTTGATTTGCTAGAATGGACAACGACTGTTGTGGAGCGACGGTAGCAACATGGTGATAACCCTGATGAGTTCTTCCTCTATCTGTGAACACAACACTAGTTTCGCCTTCTTTCTTCTTAACGAAACCCTGATAGGGCTTCTTGATCCCATTTGAAGATTCTCCAGCATTCTGAATCTTTCCTGCCTTCATAAAACTCTCTAATCTTTCTCCAGCCGTGACAAGTTCAGAAAACACTGTAGAGGTTGTAGACGCTAGACGCTCAAGGATCGGTCCTTGCAGCGTGCCCATGAAGAGGTCTGTCAGCTCTTTCTCCATCAACGGGGGTTGTACTCTTGCAGCGACTCCCCTCCACCTCTGAGCAAAGTATATAAAAGACTCGTTCGATTTCTGGGTCAAATTCTGGAGTTGCATCCGATTTGGAGCCATGTCCGTATTATACTGATAATGTTTCACGAAAGCGTCTGCTAACTCCTTCCAGCTTTTCACATTGGATCGTTCAAGATGCATGTACCATTCCAGAGAAGCCTCTATCAAACTATCTTGAAAAAAATGGATTAACAGCTTCTCATCCTCGGAATATGCGGCCATCTTTCTGCAGTAAGACCTTATATGGGTCCTAGGACAACTGTTACCCTTTTATTTCTCGAAGGTTGGGATTACAAACTTCGGAGGTATCTTAACTCCGGGTACAAGACATATTTCAGCAGCATCTAGTCCCAAAACATCGGGGCCTTGCAATGCCTTCACCATCTCCTGTAAAGCATTAAACTTCTTCTCTAATTCAGCGGTCTGTGGTCCATATGTGTCGCTACTGCGAAAATCGGCGCCGGCTGAACAGAAGAGTCGCCACCGTGCGTTATTTATCCCACGGGAGGGAAAGGAAACGCTCAGAGTAAACCTCGCACAACACGGGAAAGGTATGGTCATCGCAACCAAAACCTGGATTCGGGAGTCGGTTACGCAAGGGGAAGGTATTAGCACCCCTCACGTCCATCGTACTCGATGGGATCCACGCTTGTTTTCGGGTATGGATTGTTATTCTATCTACTCTACAGGTCAGGGGTTAAAAGAAAAAATAAAATGAAAATAAAATGACTCGGCAAAGTATCGCACTTTATGCCTACGTATTCTCGTCTGGAACGAGAAATCAGAGTCAACGTAGTTCGCCTACCTACGGGAAAAAAGGGGAAAGGTTGCTCGCTAGGATATCGCATCCTATGCCTACGTACTTTCATACAGCATGAAAGATCAGAGCAAACGTAGTTCGGGCCACGTACGACACAAGTTTGTCTTGGTTGATTTTATTCCTTCTGAAAAGGGTTTTCTTGATTAACAGTCCCGGCGGACAAAAATGACGTCTTGATGAGTTCACATTCTTTTACGGAAGAAGTGTCTTTTATTGTGTTTGAAATCTTTATGTGTTTTTCTGTTTGTTTTGAGAAAGAAGAGACAGAATTCTAACCTACGGTTGCGAAGGGAAACAACTAACCTAATGTTATCATGCATGGGTTAAGACCTAGTGTCTATCATGCTCCTCTCTTGCACAGAGAGAAACAGAGATCCTACGGGATAGGCAGAAACAGAAACAATAACAGATATAATAAAGCAGTAAAATGCATGGATGCAACAATACAAGCGAGGCAAGGGAGTCCCACTCAACCTCGAACCTAGAAAACAATAGGCAAAAGTGAACAGGCTTCACTTTCAACCCAACAGGGTAGACAACAAACAATACAGCCAGGAAAACCAACCAATACATCAGAAATGAAATACAACAGCAGAAGAAACAGCATCAGCAGCTCTGAATCAACATCTGGCTTCAAGTAATCTCCAATCATTCACAAGCTTCAACAAGCATCAATCTCCATCTTCATGGCCTTCAGGCAAGGGCTTTGATCATCATTCTTCCATCTGCAATGGCTTTTCTTCAAGCTCAAACCTCCAGGATGAGGGATCAGTCACAAGAGTGAATTGGGTGTTAAGCAATCAGTTGACTACCAAAGGTGGTGAACAAACTGCTTCTAACACCAGAGACATTTTCTCTCAAGAGTTCTATCTCATAGACACTGTCACCAAGCCTTCCAAAGGAAGGGGGTGAGTGTCTTAGAGAGACTCTGAATCACAGAGAAGAATGGATGCAGACAAGGCAACCCATGTTTGAGAAACAAGCTTTCTAATCTAGAGCTCTGCCTAGCTCCTAAACCCTAGTCTCCTCAGCAGCTGCTAGCAAGAACCTCCTCTCCAACTCTGACAGTTGATCTTCAATCTTTGAATCTCCAATGGCCTTCATCTTCACAAATCTTCAGCTTCCCCAGGGCCCCAGATAAACCCAATACCCAAACAAGCAAGCAACAATCCCCAGAGGGCACACCACACCAGACAACAGATATACAGACAATAATAATAGCAGTAGGGGAATCCTAACTGTTTCTAAGGGATCTAATAGCTACCCATAGCCCCTATAGTCCCATAACTAATCTATTCAAACCCTAAGTCCTAAGGGAAATGAAATCAAACTTCTTAAGTTGTCACCTAAAACCCTAGTTTTGTACATGATGTTCAAGCATTTATTAATCACCTAAAATTAACCTCTAAAAATGGGAACTAAAATATTTCTATAAGTTGAATACCTCATCTAAACAATATAGAAAGAATGACCAAAAAATATTAAAGCATGTGAGAGAACAAAAATCATTAAAATGAGGCATGAAATGAAACTATTTAATGTGACATTTATTTAGAAAATATGTAAAAAATATGAAATAAAGCTAAAAATGAAATTTTATTTTTCTACAATATTCTAGACATTTTTAAGAAAATATGGTAAAAAGAATGGATTAAAATGCATTTTTTATGAATTAGTTATGAATTAATGAAGTTTGTAAAATATTAAAATGAACTAAGAAAATTAAATGAATTAAAAATGAGGGAGGGGGGTTGAAATAGAAACTCGCCCCAGTTCAATCCAGGATGGGCCTTCAGACAGGGGGTGCGCTTAGCAGTTTACCAAAGCCCAGTACACATTCAGAATTAAAGAAACAAATGGAAGAGCGCTGGGGGGTGAGAAAAGTAGCGAATTCACGTTAGAAATTGGTTTGGGCCTAGTTGCTGGGGGTGGGGATAACAATAACACTCAGGCCCGCCCGTTTCAATTAATGAAACGGTGCGTTTTGGCCAAGGTCCTTCCCTCCAAATTTCAGATTAAATGTGAGCCACAAGATCATCCTCCAAGTCAAAGGTCTTCGCGCGCATTGGACGGGTAGGATTATGTCTTCCTCCCTTGATCTGAAACCTAGGGTTTCAATTCACCATGGCTCCATGCACGAGCAAGCTTTACACCCTTCGGTTCTCCTTCTACACGCAGTGAAACGCCACGCCATAAACATGAAACATGCTCAGAATTCATCACTCTACAATCTTATGATCCTAATTCAGTCTAAAGCTCAATAAATCCTTCAACCCGATGGTATCAAACTCAGATCTCCATGGAATTACACTGACATGAACCATCACCATTCTTCCTCAAACTTACCCTAATCTGATCTATGCACAAAGGAGATCAACATGCGCTATCCAGCTACAATTCTAATGGCTTAACCTAAGAGATATTGATCCAAACAGATTGTTGCACCTGTCACTAACCACCACCAATCCTCTCCAAATTCATCTAACTTAATCTCCTAACCACCTAGATTAAGTCTAAGCTAATAAAATCATGTTAAACTAACTGAATTAAGCAAATCGAATGAAAACTTACCTGATGTAAAACCTTGAGAACAGCTATGGAAGATGTGGATCTGAAGCTTCTAAGTGTTGAATCTTGATCAATCCTTGATGAACTTGATTCTGTATGCAAGCTTTGGATGAGACTTGGCCAGAATTATGCTATCCACTTGAGATTGTGATTTTGATGTTCTTGAGAAAAGCACTCGAAAATGGATGATAATCACTTGATCCTTGCTTCAATTCTGATCTATGATGAATATTGAATAGGATTGGATTGATTTTGAGGAAGATTGATGAAGATTTTGGAGAATTGGAATGAAAACTCAATGAGAAAGTATGAGAAAAATTTGTGGAATTCTTGGTGCAAATGAGGCCAACCCTTGCCAAATTCTCCTTTCATGCTTATATAGACCCCAATGGTACATTCTAGATCCATCTTGCACATTCCCTTGTTTTCTAACTTTGGCTCATTTGGATTATGTTTCTTAAAAGGCAAGCAACCATGGATAACTTTCTTTTTTCCTTCTAAACTCAAAAAAGTGTGTGAACCATTGTTCTTAGAATTGTTTTTCCATTCAAAATCATATATTGGAAGTCTCCATTTGGACTTGTAAATCTCCCAAACCATTTTCCATCTTGAAATTATTCACTTTATAAGCCATTTATGTTCATATTTTGACCAATTATGTAACCCCATGCCATGAGCTTCTCCAATAACTTGTGACCTTCTTTCTAGACTTAAAATCCCATTTGGAGCAAGTTTGATGTTGTAAGTTCTTCCATTTGAGGCCTCCTTGTATGAGTTTTGGGTATAGGTTAAAATGACCTGTAATTCACAAATGCCCAAAATACCCTTTGCTTGCCAAGACCATAAGTTGAGTTCTCCACATCATATGAAGGCATGCCATACCATTCTAGAAAGCTAAGACAATGAGGAACAATTCTTGTGTTGACCAAGAATTCATTTGAAATCTCCTTGAGGGGTAAAACTAGCTTGGAAGTCAAGTCACTTTCACAGACAAAAATTCAGACACCCCAGATGACCTGTAACTTGTAAGGACCATAACTTGAGTTCTATAAATCTCCTTGAGGTCTTCCACCACTCAAATTAAAGGTCTTGAGATCCTCTACAAGTTTCATGTTGGCCAAGAAACCATTTGAAGTTAGCATTTTGACTTATCTTGCTTGGAAATTTGACCTAAACTAGGGGATTTTACAGAGAAACCCTAATTTAGTAACTCCTCTTCTCCTTGATTTCTCTTGAATTCTCCTAGCCATTTCTCCATATCCTTCTTCATATGTCAAATGTTGATCCCCACATCTCTCCAATAGCCTTGAATGCTCTTTAAAGTCAGTCAATTGACCTAGGGTTGACCTAGGGTTGACCCAGATGAAACCCTAGTTGACTGTCTTCAACTATAGCTCTTGTGCTCATATCAACAACTTGTTTTCTTCTCCAAATGACTTTATAAGTCTCTCAAGATGTCTAGATACTCTCCATGCTTTCATTTCACAGCTCATAACCCTCTTGTTGATCCTCAGATGCCCTCAGCTAGGAGATGGACTCAAGGCTTGATCTGCTGAACTCTTTGCTTTCAAATTCTTTCCTGATGACTTGAGTAGGATGGAATTAGGATAATAACCTCTTGAGAGGCCTCTAGAGATGAGAATAATGATTGGTCCCCTGTTGAATGACTGGCTATGCTTATGCTATGCAGATGGTTAGTCTATGTACATGACTCTATATGCAAATGCTAGTGATAATGAAACATAAATCCAAGGAGTAAGGTTGGGCAAATTTTAGGGTGCAACAGCTGCCCCTATTCAAGCGACTTGGACCCGATTGGATGAAGAGCCCGGAGCCTTCAGACATTCGCGGTACGAGACGGTTGAATACTAGTGAAACCAGAAATTTGCCAACCGCAGAAATAAACTGCGCTCCTGCTTGAGGAATGACATTCGTCAGCTGAATCTGACTGTTAGAGTAACCCACTGATCTCGCGCGACCGTGTTGGGGATTGTCTTCATCGTTCTGAAGAGGATTCTGTCATAACAGATTGCTTGCTTGTCCACGTTAGGACTCTGTCTGTCGTTGATACGAAGAAATCTCAACTAGGACCTGTCCACGTTAGGACTCCACCTGCTGTTAACCCAGAAAAATCTCGGCAACTCCGCTGGGGATACTTCGTCTGCATTTCCATAAATTGAATCGCCCACGTTAGGAATAACATTCTTCCACGTTAGGAGTAACACCTGTCCACGTTAGGAATCACATCGTCCACGTTAGGAATCACTTCTTCTGTATCTGTCCACGTCAGGACTAACCCTTTCATCTTTCCACGTCAGGAAGCAATCTTCTTTCCACCTAAGGAGAACCATATCCATCTGTCCACGCAAGGACCCCAATACCACTTGATATGTCCGCGTCAGGACTTCAATCTTTCCACGTAAGGAATACATCATTCTTCCCCGTCAGGAACCAACTTTTCTTGAATCTGTCCACGTGAGGACCCCAATCTTTCCACGTGAGGAATACTATATCAATCTTTCTTTCCACGTTAGGAATGCTTCTTCTTTCCACGTAAGGAATACCGTTTCTTCTTTCTGTCCACGTCAGGACTAAACTCTCCACGTAAGGAATCTATCTCTTTCATTCCACGTCAGGAATCAATCTTGATATGTCCGCGTGAGGACTCAATCTTTCCACGTAAGGAATAAACTCGTCTTTCCACGTAAGGAAACCATTTTTCTTCCATGTAAGGAATGCTCTTGATATGTCCACGTAAGGACCCTGATCTTTCCACGTTAGGAATCAAACCTTGATCTGTCCACGTCAGGACTAAACTTTTCCACGTAAGGAATGAATCTCTTTTCCACGTAAGGAATCACCATTTTTCCACGTAAGGAAACCATCTTCTTTCCACGTAAGGAAACATTGTCTTTCCACGTTAGGAATACCGTCATTTCCACGTAAGGAAACTATCTTCTGATACGTCCGCGTATGGACTCCATCTTTTCCGCGTTAGGAATCTCCGTCTTTCCACGTTGGGAATCACTTCTGTTGATATGTCCGCGTAAGGACTACATCTTTCCACGTTAGGAATAATAATCTCTTTGATCTGTCCGCGTTAGGACACTGATCTCGTCTTGATTTGTCCACGTTAGGACTCAGGCGTCTTTGACTCACTGAGGAAATAAGACTTGTCCACGTAAGGACTCACGCGTCTTCGACTTGCTGGGGAAATATCCGCGTTAGGACTTACACTTTGTCAACAACACGAAGAAGGATAAATTTGTCCACGTCAGGATTCTTGTATCTTGTCATCACAAAGAACTACAAACTTGCCCACGTCAGGACGCACATTTCACCATTACGAATAAAGATATCTGCTGGAAACAAATGATCCACGTCAGGGCACCAACACGAAGAGTAACCAATCTTGTCCACGTCAGGATTTCACATTCGATCAATACCGAGAAATCAAATCTGTCCACGCTAGGACGCCCACTTCTGAAGAAATCCCGTCAATATAGGAATAAATCGTCCACGTTAGGACTTGGTTCTTCAATGATCCTCACCCACAAACTTCTTAGCACTGACGTGACAGCGACTTCGAGATGAACTCTACTGGGGATGTCTGAAAACCAACTATCGGACGCCTGCTCTGATGCCCGGAGGCCACTTCTGAAATTCTGGTTCATGAAACCTTTTGATGACAAATAACTCTGCTTGGGGATAAGGAGATTCTTATCCTGGCCACTTTGGCTGGGGAAAATAAGAGACATTTGCATAAATGACTCTGCTGGATACAAAGAGACTCTCATGATAACTCTGTGGGGAATGCAGCCAAAACTGACATTGGATATCTCCTGCCGAGATCTTGAATGTTTGGTGATTTATTTGAGCAAGAGCTCTCTCCACCTGAACCACTAGAGTACAGAAACTGCTGCAGCAAAATAAATGCTGGAAGGATAACGCCGACTTGCCGGGGATAGCCTGATGCTACAAAATTATTCCAGCAAAATAAATGCTGGTAGGGTGAAGTCGACCCTGCTGGGGAAGTTGGGAACTCAAACCACACGTCTTGTTGAAGTAACCCCCTGCTGGGGAATATAACTCAAACCAAACACCTTGCTGAGGTAACCCCCTGCTGGGGAATATAACTCTGCTGGGGAATAGCAGATGCGCCTGGTATGATTGATCTTCTGCTGGAGAGTGAACCGATATCACACGGTATCTCTGACAAAATAAGTGACAGGAACCACCATCGACTCTGCCTGAGAGAGTCTTAATCTTCGAGTTCCACTGGAAGGAATGAAAACACTTGCTGAAAAGAGAAATCCGCTGGAAATGGGATGATTCTCTCGGGGAAAATTAACTGACTCCGCTGGGGGAGAATGCATGACCCTGCGGGGGGAGATGAACCTGTCTGAATACAGCCTTACGATCTCAGAATCACCACACTCTGCTGAGGACGAATAACTTCTCTGGAGCACGTCCTTTGGATAAGCTACGGCTAGCTGGGGAACTCTATCCTTCTTCAGGAAGAACATGCATGACCTGCGTGGGGGACTGAGTCTTTCGTTATCGCAATCTTTTGATTATCTTCCTCGTACGGTTATGAAACCTGCAACAACACAAACAAGACACGACAAGCCTATGCAATCAAATCGATTCAGGTTAGTGACGTTACACTCAGTTAATTCAACGCTTTAACAATTGTTGGCAAGGGCCGATAATGTTATACTCATGTCAGTTTCATCAAACTTAGGCGTTTTATCATGCGCAAAACAGTAAAGAACAGGCATCAAGTACTGAATAACACATTTTCATTGATTGGGCCCCTGAATGAGCGGAGTTTTTGTACACGAGATGTAACTCCTGAAAAGAGGAAGCTACGCAAAGCAAATACATAAGTATGCAAGTATTCACAAGAAGCATAAATATTGACAAATTAAATTTTGTACACATGTCGGCAACTGGATGCAGCTGAACACCACGAACTGATCCTCCCATGACTCGTCCGACTCTAATGCTTTCCCGGTATCCCCACTTCTGAAGAGGTTGTATCCGATAACTGACTCCTCAAATATATTCTCCCGCATTGATACTCATTGAATTCAAATTCGGACCGCAGTCATTTGCTTTTCAAATCCCTAACTTTTGCGTGAACCGCCCTTTACGGGTTTTCAGTTCACCGGGATACCCCTTTTTGCCGAAGCCGCCCAGTGTAGGTTTTCAACTTCGCGGGTGTACATTTTTTCAATTTTATCCCTAACTTTTGCCCGAACCTTTCATTCTGTTTTTGGTTCGCCAGGATGCCCCATTTTTGCCTGGACTCTCTTTTTTCTGTCCAGCGGGTCTATTTTAAGCAAAGTATTTTTTAACTGCGTCCGAATTCACAGGTGATGCAAAGTCTTCCCCGTCCATGGTGGACAACAATAAAGCTCCTCCTGAAAAAACCTTACTGACAACGTATGGCCCTTCGTAGTTGGGGGTCCACTTGCCCCTGTGATCTGCCTGCGGCGGGAGAATCCTTTTCAGCACAAGGTCGCCCGTCTGAAAGCTTCGCGGAAGTATCTTCTTGTCGTACGCTTTCTTCATTCGTCTTTGGTATAAACGACCGTATGCCAGAGAAGCTAGCCTCTTCTCATCCATCAAACTCAGTTGGTTCAACCTATTCGTTACCCATTCTGCCTCGTCCAGCTGGACGTCTCGCAATACCCTCAGAGAAGGGATCTCAACTTCCAATGGTAATACCGCTTCCATTCCGTATACCAATGAGAACGGAGTTGCCCCGGTTGATGTGCGTACCGTCGTACGATAACCGTGCAAAGCGAAAGGTAGCATTTCATGCCAATCTTTATAAGTCACCACCATTTTCTGGACGATCTTCTTGATATTCTTATTGGCCGCTTCGACAGCGCCATTCATCTTGGGTCGGTAAGGGGAGGAGTTGTGATGTTCAATCTTGAAATTCTGACAGAGCTCCTTCATCATTTTGTTGTTCAGATTAGAACCATTATCTGTGATTATCCGCTCGGGGATTCCGTATCGGCAAATGATATCTCTCTTGATGAATCTAGCCACCACTTGCTTCGTTACATTTGCGTAAGACGCCGCTTCCACCCACTTGGTGAAATAATCGATTGCTACTAGGATGAACCGATGCCCGTTAGAAGCCGTCGGCTCGATCTTTCCAATCATATCGATTCCCCACATCGAGAATGGCCATGGAGATGACATCACATTCAGAGGACTCGGAGGCACGTGTATCTTGTCAGCGTATATTTGGCACTTGTGGCACTTCCTTGCGAACTTGAAACAATCAGTTTCCATCGTCAGCCAAAAATAACCTGCCCGCAGCAGTTTTCTCGTCATAGCATGCCCACCAGCATGCGTACCAAAGGCACCTTCGTGAATTTCCTCCATGAGAAGCTTTGCCTCTTTCTCGTCTACACAACGCAACAACACCAAATCGTGGTTTCTTCTGTATAAGACGCCATCCGGGTTCAAATAGAAATTACCCGCTAATCTCCTGAGAGTCTTCTGATCTTGACTGGATGCCCCAGCCGGATACTCTTTGTTCTTCAGGAAATTAAGGATATCAAAATACCACGGTTTGCCATCAGACGCTTCGTCAATAGCAAATACATAAGCTGGCCGGTCCAACCGAGAGATAGTGATCTGGGGAGCTTCGTTCCAGAAGTTGACCTTGTACATGGAAGACAAGGTGGCAAGGGCGTCAGCCATTTGATTTTCTGCCCGTGGCACGTGATGCAATTCGACCTTATCGAAGAAAGGCAACAATCTCCTTGCATAATTCATATAATGTATCAAATTGGGCTGCCGTGTCTCCCATTCCCCTTTGATCTGATTCACCACCAGAGCTGAGTCTCCGTATACGTCTAAATGTTTGATTCGCAAATCAATGGCCTCTTCAAGCCCCATTATACAAGCTTCGTATTCGGCCTCATTGTTGGTAACGGCGAAGGTCAATCGGGCAGTAAACGGGATGTGCGACCCGTGCGGCGTAGTGATAATTGCCCCTATTCCGCTACCGTAAGCATTCACAGCTCCGTCAAATATCATCTTCCATTGGGACCCCGGCTCTGGCCCCTCGTCTGGTAACGGCTCTTCACAATCCTTCATCTTGAGATACATGATATCCTCGTCAGGAAAATCAAATCTCATTGATTGGTATTCTTCAATAGGCTGCTCCGCCAGATACTCAGACAGCACACTCCCCTTTATCGCCTTTTGCGAGACGTATTGAATATCATATTCAGTCAAGACCATCTGCCAACGGGCAATTCTACCTGACAACGCCTGCTTTTCAAATATATATTTGATTGGATCCATCTTCGAGATGAGCATGGTTGTATGATTCAGCATGTACTGCCTCAAACGCTTGGCGGCCCAGGCTAGCGCGCAACAAGTTTTCTCCAGCATTGAGTATCGAGATTCACAGTCTGTAAATTTCTTACTCAGATAATAGATTGCATGCTCTTTTCTCCCCGTCTCGTCGTGTTGACCGAGAACACAACCCATGCTTCCCTCAAGAACCGTCAAATACATTATCAAGGGTCTCCCTGCCACCGGGGGTATCAAAATAGGAGGTTCCTGCAGATACTTCTTTATTTTGTCGAACGCCTTTTGACAATTATCATTCCACGTTACAGCTTGATCTTTCTTCAACAACTTGAATAATGGTTCACACGTGGCCGTTAGGTGAGATATGAACCGGGCAATGTAGTTCAATCTCCCTAAAAACCCGCGCACCTCTTTCTCTGTTTTAGGCGTCGGCATTTCTTGAATTGCTTTTATTTTAGCAGGATCGACCTCTATTCCTCTTTCGCTTACGATAAACCCCAGCAGTTTACCCGATCTCACCCCGAAGGTGCATTTATTAGGGTTCAGCCTTAGCCTGAACTTCCTAAGCCTTTTAAACAACTTCAACAGATTCACCAGATGCTCTTCCTCTGTCTGGGATTTAGCAATCATATCGTCAACATAAACTTCGATCTCTTTATGCATCATGTCATGAAAAAGAGTCGTCATCGCACGCTGATATGTTGCCCCAGCATTCTTCAAACCAAAGGGCATCACTTTGTAGCAAAATGTTCCCCAAGGCGTTATGAAAGTAGTTTTCTCCATATCCTCTGGCGCCATTTTAATTTGATTATAGCCTGAAAAGCCATCCATGAAGGAGAATACGGAGTACTGAGCAGTATTATCAACTAACACGTCAATATGAGGAAGTGGAAAATCGTCTTTTGGGCTTGCTTTATTCAAATCTCTATAATCCACGCACATTCGAACCTTGCCATCTTTCTTTGGCACCGGTACGATGTTAGCAACCCATGAGGGATACTTCGTCACAGCCAGGAAACCAGCGTCCCACTGTTTCTGAACCTCCTCTTTGATCTTCATTGCCATATCTGGTCGAGTTCTGCGAAGCTTTTGTTTAACTGGCGGGCAATCTTCTTTCAGTGGCAGGCGATGCACAACCATATCTGTATCGAGCCCTGGCATATCTTGATACGACCAAGCAAATACATCATTATACTCTCGGAGCATTTCAACCAGTTTTCGCTTGATATCACTCTGCAGTGCGGCTCCAATACGAATATTTTTCTCAACCCCTTCCGACCCCAAATTGATAATTTCGATAACCTCGTCGTGAGGCAGAATGGCTCTTTCCTCTTGCTTCACCAACCAAGACAGTTCTTCAGGAACGTCGCTATCTTCGACAACCTCTTCTTCGGTCTGGAATACCGGGTGTTCGAAGTCGGGACGAGTCATAGGTGGCTCAAGGATGTCATCTGAAAATGTTATCCTGCAAAAAGAATGGTTAAGTGCTTCAAAATGCGTATAAAGCGAATAACCACATTGCCATTTTATTGAAAAATACAAAACAAGAAAGACAGGGATTACAGTATTTGCACATGAAAAAACGCCATTTATTTAATGATTAACGAGGCAATGTTTATAACAACACAGCCCTAAGCAAATCCTGATGCCCCGGGCAAGACATCAGATTATTCAACAATTAATAAAGCAAAGCATTACTGTTTAAAAGTCACAGGAACAAGCTCCTGAATAGACCAGTTGCACAGTCCTTGTCCTGGCGTGCTTGGTTGAATCCAGGCATCCATATCACAGTCGCTGTCCCCTTCATCAGATTCTGAAGCGGCATTGACAGATTCATGGCATACTCCACTGGCAGAGATGGTGATTGACTTTCTGAAATGAGGGGCCCCCACAGAAGGAGTTGATGACGACGGTCGGTACCCCAGTCCGAACCGGTCCATTTTCACAGGAATGTCCAATACTTTGCCCCAGCCTTTGGCTTCTCCGGCTTTCACTAGCGCTTGAGCTTCTTTATACGATGAGACAGCTATCTCTGGCACTTTGCTCGGTCCGGGACTCTTGTCCTTGATGCGCAAACCTTCGAATGCCTGGCATGGCGTCTCGTGGATCTCTCCGTCGACTTCCACATATTTAAACGAAGAAAGATGGCTGACCAGGATGTCTTCTTCTCCGCACACGGTGACCACACTGTCTCCGACCATATACTTTAACTTCTGATGCAGGGTTGACGTGACAGCCCCCGCCCCATGAATCCAAGGTCTTCCCAGCAAGCAGCTGTACGCAGGCTGTATATCCATGATATAAAACTCCGTTGCAAACACTTCCGGCCCCACTTGCAGAGGCAAGGTAATCGATCCGAAGACTGTTCTCCGCGTGCCGTCAAACGCTCTGACTACCAAATCACTTGGTGTGCACAAAATTCCTCGAACGTCCAGCTTCATCATAGCTTTCTTAGGCAGCACGTTCAAAGACGACCCGGTGTCAACCAATACGTGCGACATTGTCGATCCTCTGCACTCAACAGACACATGTAATGCCATATTATGATCCCTCCCTTTCGGAGTCAAGTCAAAATCAGTAAAGCCCAGACTGTGGCCAGCATTCACATGTGCCAATACTCCTTCTAGCTGGTTCACGGAGACATCCTGGGGTACAAAAGAAGTGTCCAGGACTTTCAGCAAAGCGTTCCTGTGAGCTTCCGAACATAACAGCAATGACAAAATAGATATTTTGGACGGTGTCTGCTGCAGATGCTCCACAATTTTATAATCACTTTTCCGAATTAAGCGCATGAATTCCTCTACATCTTTCGATGCTGCTTCTTTTTCACTTGCTTGTACCGGAACGTTCTCAACTGCTTTCCCTTTTCCTTTCGCTAGCCTTTCGGCTTCCACTTCAGGAGATATAAAGATCCTGCCACTCCTCGTCATGCCTCCTGAGCCTACAACATTATCCACAACCTCCGCTGCCTGCTTGTTAACATCGATTTTAATCCCGTCACAATACACCTCTAGCCCATATGACCATGGGACCGCCTTCGTGTTCTCATACGGGATTGGCCCGGCTTTAGTTATAGTAATCGGTGGTCGCTGAGCTGGTGCTGAAATGGTGATCGTCTTCCTAGGAATTGTCACTGTGGCAACATCACTCTGATTATCCACTACTGCCCCTGTCGGCTCATCAGTTGCTGTTCGATCAAACTGCAATATACCTTCATCAATTAAGGCCTGAATGCCTTTCTTCAGATCCTCACACCCCCCAGACAGGGCCCAACAATCTAAACAGTACTCATTACATCCCGGGTAAACACCTCCCTGCAACAGTCGGCTTTTTATCTCGCTCAGCGGCGTCTTTAAATCCTCGACATTCATAATCAGATTCAGACCTTCCTCGGTTAGAACAGCGTTCGCCCCATGATTAGGCATGGGTTTCTGGACTATATTCGCACCGGTCGTTCCGAAGTTGATAGACTTGTTGTCCAAGAGATCCTGCACAACGTGCTTAAAAGCATGACAACCTTCTATATCATGGCCCGGGGCTCCAGAATGAAACTCACAGTGCCTATTCGCATCATAACCGAACGGGGGAGTTCCCGTTATCGGTGCCAAGGTTCTTTTCTCTACCAGATTCAATCCCAACAATGTCTGCAATAAATCAGCATAGTTAGAGGGAGGCTTCTCGAACACCCTTCTCGGCTTACTACCCTGAAATCTTCGTTGAGCTTGCTGTGCCCCCTGCTGAGGCTGCTGCTGCTGTGGCATTGGTTGCTGCTGAACCGGTTGTTGTTGCTGGATTGGTTGCTGTTGATACGGAATAGTAACACTCGACACTTGCTGCGGCTGACGATATTGACTTCTTCCCCTGCCTCGGCCTCGGCCTCGGCCTCCAAATACAGCGCTAGCTTCGCCCTGACGGCGCCCACCATAAGCTTTCCTATTATTGCCAGATGCAGCTGATTCATCGACTTGGAACTTTCCTTGTTTAATATTACGCTCAATCTTTTCCCCCATCAAGATCAGGTCTGAAAAACTAGCCAGAGACGTATGAAACAGCATATCATGAAACAGCCCGGTGAATGTACCAACAAACATATCGTTCATTTCTTTATCTTCCACAGGAGGACGGACCCTGGCAGCCATATCACGCCACCTTTGCGCGTACTCTTTAAAACTCTCCCCCTTCTTCTGCGAAAGCCCGGCCAACTGGACCCGATTGGGTGCCAGATCGCTGTTATACTTGTAATGGGCTACGAATGCCTCCGCTAATTGCTTCCAAGTCTTGATATCAGTGGGCTCCAACCCCATGTACCATTCTAAGGAAGGGCCCGATAGACTATCCTGAAAGAAATGCATGAGCATTCTTTCGTCAGTGGAGTATGCAGACATCTTTCTGTAATAAGCTCGGACATGCACCTTCGGACATGTATCTCCTTTGTACTTATCGAACGCCGGAGCTTTGAATTTAATGGGCACCCTCAGCCCAGGTACCAAGCCCATTGTTGCCATGTCCAGACCCACAGCACTCTGATTTAAGACTCCCTTCATTTGCTCTTCCAGCATTCTAATCTTTTGAGAATCATCCATCGGCCCTTCAAAGCCTCCTCCAGAGAAGGCGTCCTCCTGTTGATCCTCTTGCCACATACCGTTTCCAGCCCCGTATCCATCATATGCATTATTACGTCCAGCTCTGATTTGGTTCATCCCCGGAACTCGGCCTCTGTTGCCGTACCCTTGAACACCTCCAGCAGGACCTCCAGCCATAAATCCAGTACCATTTCCGTTGCCAAAGCCTCCGTAACCCTGATTGACCATACCATAACCATCTTGCCCAAAGCCTTGAGCATTAAAGCCATACTTGCCAGGGTTGTCGAATCCCTGATCATTAAACCCGAACCCTGTATTGACAAAGCCATTGCCTCCGAGATTATCTCCCACATTGACATCACCCAGCCCAGCGTTATGGACAGCAGTATCATTTCCAACTCCGACGTTACCATTCACAGCAGCGGTAGCGTTGTTGACGTTAGCAGCATTCATATTGACGACAGGCGGAGCCACTGGCGTGGGAGTGCCGTCTCCATGAGCAGTATCAACCCGGACAGACTGATGATCTTCGTTACCATGACCAGCGTTGCGAGCCAACAGGGGCTGGACCATGGCCTGCAAATTCTCTTGCCCTTTTGCTATAGCCTCCATGGTCTGCATGAAGAGGGCGAGCTTCTCGCGTACATCCTGCATCTCGTTCTGAATTTGGTCCATGACTTTCCGACAGTTGGATCGTGTAGAATAGCGGTGCAGATGTTGATCTGGAATCCTGTTAAGTACCTGATACAAAGCAGGGAATAAGACACCATTCAAAGATTACCTGTAATGCAATATGTATATGAATGCAATGCAATGTGTCTGTGCATTAGGGAAGTTCATTCCCCCAGTTCTAGTGCGAAGGTGCCGGTGCAGTGACAGTGCTGATAATAGGAATATCGGAGCTGAATCATAGAAAGCCTCATATATTGCAGAGAGAATTAATAAGCCCAGGGTACAATATCACCGAGAGTACAAAGAAGGCATGACCTCAACCAACAATCCTGGTGATGGTCAGCACTATGCATACAAATAATGGAATGATCAAATCCTCCCAAAAGTCTGGTACTCCTCTAACAACTTCTTAGTCTCCGGATGGCTTGGTCGGTCAAGCAGCCCTTCAACAAGCTGGTTTCTCCTCTTAAGGACACGGCGTACATCTTCAGCAGTTTCTTCCCACATTGCTTCTCCGAAGCAATCTTCTAGCTTTCGCTTCTGAGACACTGCTTCATCTCTGGATTTGATTGCCTTGTTCAGTGCATGCTGGACACTATACCGGTTCATCACTTCTTCCTCACACTTCTTGATGCTAGACTTCAACTTTTCTTCGAGGTCGGAGATTTGCTGCTTCAGCTTATCTTCCCTCTTCTTGTTGTTAGTGAGTGTAGCATTCCAAGTCTTATTGCAAGAGGATATCTCTCGGTGTGCTGCGTCGAGCGCCTTCTTTTTGGCTTCCAGCATGTCATGGGAACTTCTGAACTCTTGCCCCAGACGTTCGCGCTTTTTCTTTTCCTCAGTCAATTCAGATCCTAACCTGTTTACCAGCTCAATCTGTTGCTGGAAAGCATATACGGCCTTGTTTTTCTCGCTGCGTGCCTGGGCTAGCTCTTGCTCTAACCCTTCATTAATCTTCATCAAAGCTTCTTTCTCCCTCACAACCTGTTCATATGCTTCTCTAGAAACAGTAGTTGGCTCTGCTACCGGAATAGGATCAAGAATTGGTGCATCTGGAAACGGCATCTTCAACTGACTAGCTCTCTCCTGAATCCAAGCTCTATAAGGTGCATAGGCCTGACAGTCATTCTTTCCTAACAACGGCTTCCCTTTGCGGTTAATACGCGTCCAGGCATGTCGCAACTTGGCTAATAACTCCCCCTTTACGTCACCAGTGAAGTACAGAGATTCCTGTACTTCCTCCTCTTGAGGTGGATTCTTCAGCGCATATCCGAACTGGCGAATGAATAGAGAAGGGTTGTAATTGATACACCCTTTTCTTCCAATCAATGGGACATTAGGGTAACCAGAACAACTGAAGATAAGTTCGGATCCCAGCAGATCTCTATCAAACCACTCCATATCTTCCGACAATAGCCTCATCAAACGCTCCGGCCAACCAACTGGAACTGTAGTCTCTGCAGCAGATCTTCCCTTAGGAAGATGACTCTCAAACCACATACTCAATAAGGGTACACAAAGATGAACATTCTTCCCTCTTCCCTTCTCATTCTTATAATGCAGTGAGTGGTAGAGGTCTCCGAGTAAGGTAGGTACAGGATTACCAGCGGCAAACAAGTAGAAAGCATCGAAGTCCACAAAATCCGGTATATTGGGGAATAAAACTATGCCATAAATGCACAAAGCCAACACAGCGTTGAAAGCAACCCAGCACCCACTCTTGGCATACTCTTGGGCTTTACCCACTAAGAACTGAAATGAGAATCCTGGAACTCCACGGGAAACAGTAGTCACAAGTTCAGAAGCATCAACATGCAAAGCTTTTGCCAATTCCTCCGGCTTGGGTTGGGCATCATAATGAATGAATGGAACCTGGTTCTGCACAGGCAGCTCAACATACTCAGCGTATTCCTCCAGAGTTGGTCCCATAATAAAGTCAGAGAACGTGAAACACCTCAAAGCAGGGTCGTAGAATTGCATCAAAGCATACAACCCATCTAACTCTACCTCTGTAGGTTTGCACACCAATCTCAATAATCTACCATAACTCATCCGGAAACTCCTACGAACACCCTCATCAGCAAGAGAGATCAACCCCAGTAACGGAACAATATCAGGCGTAGGCAATTTGTAAGCAACTGTTCTCCTTAGGCTAGTCATGATCGAATACTCAGAAGTCTGGGCACTAGAACTAGGGACATGCAAATGCACCTGCAGCACAGACACACGTTAGTGAAATTCAAATGATAATGGATATGCGGGGATGCAATGCAAGTAACATTCAACAGGGGCCAAAGCTGCAACTGAATAGCCTGAACCCAATCAAGAAAGGTCTCAGATAGACCATCCAAAAGTCACCAAACCCTGGTCTCAGATAGACCTAAAATAAAACTCCAACACTGGTCTCTGACAGACCTCAAACCATAACTCCAACTGGTCTCTGATAGACCTCAAATCACATCCATAATTGGTCTCTGACAGACCTCAGAACACATCTCCAAATGGTCTCTGACAGACCTCATAGCTCTCCCAATGGTCTCTGACAGACCTCAGAATAAATCTCCAAATGGTCTCTGGCAGACCTCATAACTCTCCATAAATAACCAAGATCTCTGATCAAGAAATAACCGGTAATCTGGAGGTCTAGTTACCTGCATAACCCTGTATCCCCTCACAGGTGGGTGGCCCTATAACTGGCACACGGTACGGCATCCTATGCGGTCGTCGGCGTCACAGACTTTCAGGGTTGATGATACGATTCCCAGAAGGAGTGGCATCATCAATTCCTGAAGAGGCCTCACTCAGCCAACTTCCAAATGATCGGTCCCCAGAGTCGACAATCCAACTAACCAGCAACCCACGCCAACCAAAGGAAGGGGCAGGAGGCCAACCAGAGGAACCTCGTCTGAGTGTAGATTTCATGGGACACCAAAGCAAGCAAAGCAAGCGGGCGCCCACTAATTTCTACTCTAATTCTAGGTGCACTCAAGCCCAGGTCCGGCTTATCTCTCAATATCAGAACACCCGTCACACCCCAGATACAGCAACAATAATCAATATATAAAGCTGAAAATACAAGGTTAGAAATATAAAATAACTCCATACAACATCCTCGACGGGAAAGCAAGCGTTAGGATTGACTCTCTCAAGGGACGTTGGATCCCAAATGCATAAGAACCATCGCAGTCCTTAGCAGCCAGGGGACGTTGGCTCCCCAGCAGAGTCGCCAGCTGTCGCTACTGCGAAAATCGGCGCCGGCTGAACAGAAGAGTCGCCACCGTGCGTTATTTATCCCACGGGAGGGAAAGGAAACGCTCAGAGTAAACCTCGCACAACACGGGAAAGGTATGGTCATCGCAACCAAAACCTGGATTCGGGAGTCGGTTACGCAAGGGGAAGGTATTAGCACCCCTCACGTCCATCGTACTCGATGGGATCCACGCTTGTTTTCGGGTATGGATTGTTATTCTATCTACTCTACAGGTCAGGGGTTAAAAGAAAAAATAAAATGAAAATAAAATGACTCGGCAAAGTATCGCACTTTATGCCTACGTATTCTCGTCTGGAACGAGAAATCAGAGTCAACGTAGTTCGCCTACCTACGGGAAAAAAGGGGGAAGGTTGCTCGCTAGGATATCGCATCCTATGCCTACGTACTTTCATACAGCATGAAAGATCAGAGCAAACGTAGTTCGGGCCACGTACGACACAAGTTTGTCTTGGTTGATTTTATTCCTTCTGAAAAGGGTTTTCTTGATTAACAGTCCCGGCGGACAAAAATGACGTCTTGATGAGTTCACATTCTTTTACGGAAGAAGTGTCTTTTATTGTGTTTGAAATCTTTATGTGTTTTTCTGTTTGTTTTGAGAAAGAAGAGACAGAATTCTAACCTACGGTTGCGAAGGGAAACAACTAACCTAATGTTATCATGCATGGGTTAAGACCTAGTGTCTATCATGCTCCTCTCTTGCACAGAGAGAAACAGAGATCCTACGGGATAGGCAGAAACAGAAACAATAACAGATATAATAAAGCAGTAAAATGCATGGATGCAACAATACAAGCGAGGCAAGGGAGTCCCACTCAACCTCGAACCTAGAAAACAATAGGCAAAAGTGAACAGGCTTCACTTTCAACCCAACAGGGTAGACAGCAAACAATACAGCCAGGAAAACCAACCAATACATCAGAAATGAAATACAACAGCAGAAGAAACAGCATCAGCAGCTCTGAATCAACATCTGGCTTCAAGTAATCTCCAATCATTCACAAGCTTCAACAAGCATCAATCTCCATCTTCATGGCCTTCAGGCAAGGGCTTTGATCATCATTCTTCCATCTGCAATGGCTTTTCTTCAAGCTCAAACCTCCAGGATGAGGGATCAGTCACAAGAGTGAATTGGGTGTTAAGCAATCAGTTGACTACCAAAGGTGGTGAACAAACTGCTTCTAACACCAGAGACATTTTCTCTCAAGAGTTCTATCTCATAGACACTGTCACCAAGCCTTCCAAAGGAAGGGGGTGAGTGTCTTAGAGAGACTCTGAATCACAGAGAAGAATGGATGCAGACAAGGCAACCCATGTTTGAGAAACAAGCTTTCTAATCTAGAGCTCTGCCTAGCTCCTAAACCCTAGTCTCCTCAGCAGCTGCTAGCAAGAACCTCCTCTCCAACTCTGACAGTTGATCTTCAATCTTTGAATCTCCAATGGCCTTCATCTTCACAAATCTTCAGCTTCCCCAGGGCCCCAGATAAACCCAATACCCAAACAAGCAAGCAACAATCCCCAGAGGGCACACCACACCAGACAACAGATATACAGACAGTAATAATAGCAGTAGGGGAATCCTAACTGTTTCTAAGGGATCTAATAGCTACCCATAGCCCCTATAGTCCCATAACTAATCTATTCAAACCCTAAGTCCTAAGGGAAATGAAATCAAACTTCTTAAGTTGTCACCTAAAACCCTAGTTTTGTACATGATGTTCAAGCATTTATTAATCACCTAAAATTAACCTCTAAAAATGGGAACTAAAATATTTCTATAAGTTGAATACCTCATCTAAACAATATAGAAAGAATGACCAAAAAATATTAAAGCATGTGAGAGAACAAAAATCATTAAAATGAGGCATGAAATGAAACTATTTAATGTGACATTTATTTAGAAAATATGTAAAAAATATGAAATAAAGCTAAAAATGAAATTTTATTTTTCTACAATATTCTAGACATTTTTAAGAAAATATGGTAAAAAGAATGGATTAAAATGCATTTTTTATGAATTAGTTATGAATTAATGAAGTTTGTAAAATATTAAAATGAACTAAGAAAATTAAATGAATTAAAAATGAGGGAGGGGGGTTGAAATAGAAACTCGCCCCAGTTCAATCCAGGATGGGCCTTCAGACAGGGGGTGCGCTTAGCAGTTTACCAAAGCCCAGTACACATTCAGAATTAAAGAAACAAATGGAAGAGCGCTGGGGGGTGAGAAAAGTAGCGAATTCACGTTAGAAATTGGTTTGGGCCTAGTTGCTGGGGGTGGGGATAACAATAACACTCAGGCCCGCCCGTTTCAATTAATGAAACGGTGCGTTTTGGCCAAGGTCCTTCCCTCCAAATTTCAGATTAAATGTGAGCCACAAGATCATCCTCCAAGTCAAAGGTCTTCGCGCGCATTGGACGGGTAGGATTATGTCTTCCTCCCTTGATCTGAAACCTAGGGTTTCAATTCACCATGGCTCCATGCACGAGCAAGCTTTACACCCTTCGGTTCTCCTTCTACACGCAGTGAAACGCCACGCCATAAACATGAAACATGCTCAGAATTCATCACTCTACAATCTTATGATCCTAATTCAGTCTAAAGCTCAATAAATCCTTCAACCCGATGGTATCAAACTCAGATCTCCATGGAATTACACTGACATGAACCATCACCATTCTTCCTCAAACTTACCCTAATCTGATCTATGCACAAAGGAGATCAACATGCGCTATCCAGCTACAATTCTAATGGCTTAACCTAAGAGATATTGATCCAAACAGATTGTTGCACCTGTCACTAACCACCACCAATCCTCTCCAAATTCATCTAACTTAATCTCCTAACCACCTAGATTAAGTCTAAGCTAATAAAATCATGTTAAACTAACTGAATTAAGCAAATCGAATGAAAACTTACCTGATGTAAAACCTTGAGAACAGCTATGGAAGATGTGGATCTGAAGCTTCTAAGTGTTGAATCTTGATCAATCCTTGATGAACTTGATTCTGTATGCAAGCTTTGGATGAGACTTGGCCAGAATTATGCTATCCACTTGAGATTGTGATTTTGATGTTCTTGAGAAAAGCACTCGAAAATGGATGATAATCACTTGATCCTTGCTTCAATTCTGATCTATGATGAATATTGAATAGGATTGGATTGATTTTGAGGAAGATTGATGAAGATTTTGGAGAATTGGAATGAAAACTCAATGAGAAAGTATGAGAAAAATTTGTGGAATTCTTGGTGCAAATGAGGCCAACCCTTGCCAAATTCTCCTTTCATGCTTATATAGACCCCAATGGTACATTCTAGATCCATCTTGCACATTCCCTTGTTTTCTAACTTTGGCTCATTTGGATTATGTTTCTTAAAAGGCAAGCAACCATGGATAACTTTCTTTTTTCCTTCTAAACTCAAAAAAGTGTGTGAACCATTGTTCTTAGAATTGTTTTTCCATTCAAAATCATATATTGGAAGTCTCCATTTGGACTTGTAAATCTCCCAAACCATTTTCCATCTTGAAATTATTCACTTTATAAGCCATTTATGTTCATATTTTGACCAATTATGTAACCCCATGCCATGAGCTTCTCCAATAACTTGTGACCTTCTTTCTAGACTTAAAATCCCATTTGGAGCAAGTTTGATGTTGTAAGTTTTTCCATTTGAGGCCTCCTTGTATGAGTTTTGGGTATAGGTTAAAATGACCTGTAATTCACAAATGCCCAAAATACCCTTTGCTTGCCAAGACCATAAGTTGAGTTCTCCACATCATATGAAGGCATGCCATACCATTCTAGAAAGCTAAGACAATGAGGAACAATTCTTGTGTTGACCAAGAATTCATTTGAAATCTCCTTGAGGGGTAAAACTAGCTTGGAAGTCAAGTCACTTTCACAGACAAAAATTCAGACACCCCAGATGACCTGTAACTTGTAAGGACCATAACTTGAGTTCTATAAATCTCCTTGAGGTCTTCCACCACTCAAATTAAAGGTCTTGAGATCCTCTACAAGTTTCATGTTGGCCAAGAAACCATTTGAAGTTAGCATTTTGACTTATCTTGCTTGGAAATTTGACCTAAACTAGGGGATTTTACAGAGAAACCCTAATTTAGTAACTCCTCTTCTCCTTGATTTCTCTTGAATTCTCCTAGCCATTTCTCCATATCCTTCTTCATATGTCAAATGTTGATCCCCACATCTCTCCAATAGCCTTGAATGCTCTTTAAAGTCAGTCAATTGACCTAGGGTTGACCTAGGGTTGACCCAGATGAAACCCTAGTTGACTGTCTTCAACTATAGCTCTTGTGCTCATATCAACAACTTGTTTTCTTCTCCAAATGACTTTATAAGTCTCTCAAGATGTCTAGATACTCTCCATGCTTTCATTTCACAGCTCATAACCCTCTTGTTGATCCTCAGATGCCCTCAGCTAGGAGATGGACTCAAGGCTTGATCTGCTGAACTCTTTGCTTTCAAATTCTTTCCTGATGACTTGAGTAGGATGGAATTAGGATAATAACCTCTTGAGAGGCCTCTAGAGATGAGAATAATGATTGGTCCCCTGTTGAATGACTGGCTATGCTTATGCTATGCAGATGGTTAGTCTATGTACATGACTCTATATGCAAATGCTAGTGATAATGAAACATAAATCCAAGGAGTAAGGTTGGGCAAATTTTAGGGTGCAACAATATGCTTCACCTGAATTCTCATAGAAACCTTCATGATCATCGTACTGGACTTGTGTTGGGATCGTAGTACCATGAGGATGAGTTGTATCGACTGGTGGATGGACGGTGTTGACAGGTATGGTACCTGCAGAAGTAGGAATTGCCCCAACGGGGGTAGGAATTGGAACTGCGCCACTTGCGTTGGGAACTGCACCAGCCAAAGTCTGATTAGCACTCCTCTCTACTGCTTGCCTCATTTCTTCTTGACTCCTGGCCATGTTCTGAATCACCTCCATGAGTTGATTCATCTGCGTCTTCATGCCTAGCATCTTGCTCCTCATAGTAGCCTGGTCTTGCTCTATCTGATCCATGACTCTTTTCTGATTATTCCTTGTGTTATACCGATGTCGTGAAGTCAGCTTGATTTACACTCTCTGAAAGGGTAAGCGGCGTGTAAGATCGAGTTGTAAGGAATGCAAGAAATGATGCAGAGATGCTTATGCAAATGTAATATAATGAGCACATGATAAAAGAACAAAAGCGAGATCAAAGTCATAGCTCCTGCAAAACAACACAAAAAACATCTCTCCCATCGGGTGGGTTATCTATTGGTTTATAAGAGGGTATCCCAAAGGCTTTTAAACAAAGTCCCATGCACTAACCCTCAAAATTTTCCCATCATAACGACTACTCGTAAGACGGTAATCATTTCAAAGGATGAACACAGAGTTATGTCTTAGCAACCTTTGGAATAAGGTTCTACAAAGGTCCTCAGAATCGCGGACTCCCTAGTTGGAAATAAGAACGCCATTACGACTACACGTAAGACATAATCATCCCAAAGGGGTCTCATCTGAGCGGTGGAATTCAATCCAACTCAACGAGTCCTAAGTCTCGCAAATCAGAAAGAAACCACCTCCTAATCTTAGTGTATACTCAAAAGCTCGGGTAGAAAGCTTTTATCCTTACAAACCATCCAAATAAACCCAACAGTTAGAGAATAAAGCATAAATAAATAAAACAAATAAAAACACAAGCACGACAAACAAAATAGGCTTGGCTCTCTAGGGGTCCCCAGCAGAGTCGCCAGCTGTCGCTACTCGAAAAATGCGTCGCGCAACGATGGGGAGGCGAAAAAGATAGACAGAAGAGTCGCCACCGAACTTTATTTATCCCATGAGGGGAAAGGAAAATATCGAGAAAACCTTAAGAAAGAAAAGGATAAGATGGTCTCGCAACCATGAACGGGTTCGGAAGCCGGTTATGCGAGGGGAAGGTATTAGCACCCCTCGCATCCATCGTACTCGATGGGAACCATTTGTTTGTCGTATGTGTGATAATATTTGCTTAAAAATTATGCTATAAAAGAGTGTTCCAAAGGGTAAAAGAAATGGGTTAGAAACGGAGATTAGGAGGAAAGAAAGAAAAAGAACGGACTCGGTAGGACTTCGCGGTCCTAGGCCTACGTATTCTCAATGGATGTGAGAAAGTCAGAGTCGACGTAGTTCGGGGCTACGGATATAGAAGGGAATGTGCTCGGCAAGGATTGTGGCCCTTGTGCCTACATATCTTTACTTGAAAGAAGTAAAGAATCAGAGCAGCCGTAGTTCGGCCTACGGTGCGGATAACCGGTGTGTTTGGGGATGATGTTATCGTGCGCGTTCTAGCAGTTTAGGTGTTTTGCTGCTCGCATGTCAGGAGACTTATGCGTACCTGTTTGCGGTAGAACGGACGTAACATATCTTGTTTGAAAGGTTGGTTTTTGCCATGCGAGGCAAGGTATCATGTTTGATTGGTTGAGATTGTTTTTGGGGCGAGATAGGTCCTCGGATAGTAACCCCTACGGGTAGTACCCAATTCTTTATCTCAAAGTTTTTGTTGTAAAAAATGTGTGGCGAACGTAGCGTCTTCGTATTGAAAGACGAGTATCAAGACCACATACACTACAGTGAGTATCCTGACACTCGGAGAGGAAGAAGACTACACTCAATCCTCTCTCTTTAGTTCAACACAAAGAGAACTTCATTCTCTTATTAAAGTGTTTTTGGTTTTGAATGGTAAGTGCTTTTTGCGACAGAGAACCCTACGGTAAACGTCAGCACTCGGGATAGGAGAAAGCCTACGCCTAACCACTCCACGACCATTCGTGTTTTGTTAAGAAAAGAGTTTGAAAAAGCACTCGATACGGGACCGAGATTTTAGGTGGGAAAGGTTGCGAAAGGAAGTTGTGGGAAGAGGTGGTGAAAAGAGATAGGTGATGGATAAAGTCGCGTCTTTGTATTGAAAGACGAGTGTCTAAACCACCCACACTATAGTGAGCATCTCGACACTCGGAAAGGAAGAAGTCTACACTTAATCCTTTCTCTTTAGTCCAACACAAAGAGAAGTTGATTCTTTATTGAAAGGGATTTTGAAAATGCACTCGGCGCGGGGCCGAGGTTTTAGGAGAAAAATGGTTTGAAAATGTACTCGGTGTGGAGCCGAGGTTTTAGGAAAGAAGGATATGGATGAGTGCGGAGAATACGAGCGTCTTCGTATTGAAAGACGAGTGTCAAAACCACCCACACTACAGTGAGCATCTCAACACTCGGAGAGGGAGAAAGTCTACACTTAATCCTCTTTGTTCAATTCAACACGAATATAACTCGATTCCTTTATTGAAGGTGGTTTGATAGCATCGATGAATTGAATTGGGGCATAATGTGGTGTTAAACCATCTTAGATCGACTTATGAGGGAAGTTGAACTATAAGAGGTTGCACATTGATTTTCGTGCTATGGACAAGATAGAGAAACGATATTGAGGATCGTTCTCCAATTGAATCGTGTCGCACGGACCAAAACAGTGGGATCTCGTCTTGCGGATACAAGACTTCATCGATCACAGAAAGTTAAAATAAAATCGGAGGAAGAAAAAAATGAGGAGAGAAAAGAGGTGGTCTCGGATCCAACATTATTCATCAATAATTTGACTGATAATGGATTACGGAAGTCTCTTCATAGACATAAACAGAAAATGGGACAAAAAGTCCAATAAAAAATGAGAAAATAAATTACTCTAAAAAATATGAAGATAAAAGCTCCTAAAGGGAAATAAAAAAAGAAATCTAAAATAAAAAAAAAAGCTTCTATAATATCAAAAGTTTATAATATATACATATTAATTAATTACTATATATAATAATAATAATAATAATATACATATATTAATAAAACAAATTGAGATGCAGGGTGGGTTCAAGAGAAAAACGGTGAGGTGTAGATCCATCAGTCCAAATGGGCTTCAGATCCCAACCTCCTACAAATTCGACCCAACATCAACAAATAAATAAATAATAAAAAAATAAAAAATAAAAAGAAATGGGAAAGTTTCCATCAGGGAAAAGTAATCGACATGCTCAGAATTAAAACAAGTATTTTCTCCCTCAAAACGCGACGGGAGCTTCTCTCCGATCTCGCCCATCCTGTCTCAAACTCCGGTCCTCTTTAAACCAAACCAGGTTTTCACGAAACCAATTCCCTTTCTCCTCCTTAAATTCTTGTTCTGAGTTTCGAATTTGGGGCTTTCGGTGATGAAGATCTGGATTGCGTTTTGGAACGGTGAAGGGTTTGGATTTCGCGGAAGGTTTGGATCCGGTGGTGGGTTGCTATTGGTTGTTAAAGAGTAAGATGAATCAAGAGAGAGATGGTGATTTTTTTTGGAAAAAAAATGGAGGTTAGATCGAAGGTGAATCTGGGCTGCAGTTTGGGGATTTCGAAGCTTTGAAGCTGTTTCGGTGGAGATCGAACGAAAATGGGTTACGGTTGTAAGTCGTTGATTTTGGGGTTTGGGGGTTTTGAAGAAGGATTAATGGATTTTTTGTTCGAAGAGATTTTCGGGGGTTGTTGGTGTTCTGAGTGAGCTTCGATTTGGATGTTGAAAGGGGGACTAGGGTTCGAATATGGTGTTGGTTCGTGTTGAGTGAGATATGGAATATGAAGGAGAAGGTTGAAGATGTTCTATGTTCAAAACGAGTTGAAGAAGAAATGCTGTTCTGGGTTAAGTGATTCGAGTTTATGGATGTCTGGATTTTCAAATCTATGTGGGTATGTCGAAAATGTTCGTGATGGTGGAAGACAGAAGTTTAGAGGGAGAGGTTGTTGTTCCCTGTTGATTGAAGGTGGTGAACGTTGGAAGGTTTCATCGCGATAAACGGTGGAGGAGGTTTTGAGAATGAAGGAAAGTCGTGTGAAATTTTGCCGGCACAATCTTGGAAGAGGGAAAGTAGAATTATGGCACGGGAGGTTCAAGGTGTAAGGAGAAGATGAGGGTTCGTTTTTGCTGTTGATTTAATGGAGAGGGATGGGTTTTTAAGTTTGTGTTCCTTCTGTTTTATTGGATTTTGAAATGGTTGTTGTTTGAAGGAAGTCAAGGAAGATTGGTATTGATTGGGAGTACCAAGGTTTTGCAGAGGGTTTTTATTGTGATAGAGGCGGAACAGGGGAAAAACTGAGGAGGGATTCAAGGAGATGATGTGAGGTTGGTTTTGTTTTTGCTGTGAGAAGAGTATTTGGTTGATGAAGAATGGAAAACGATGGAAGTGTGTGGTGATAAGATGATGGTGGCGACAAAGGGAGTTGTATGGTGTATGGTAGCTTGGAATGTATGGAGGTTGAGGATAGGTTCGAAAATGGTTGTCTCAGTTGAAGGAAGAAGGCGTAGAGGTTGGAATGTTGATGATTGTTGGTCAGTTCTGGGTGAAGGTGAGTGAGCTTGTCGAAGGAGGATGATGTTCGTGAGAGATGAAGGTTGAGAAGTGGTTTGGGTTGTTGTTTAGTCGTGTTGGGTTGTGTTCATGGAGTTGAGAGTTTGAAGTTTATTTGAATATGAGTTGGAGGAAGGCTAATGGCTCGTTTAATGTGGAAGTTTGAGGGTTTTCTAGGTTGTTGCTATTGTTGATTCTTCATGGGTTGAATGAAAGGAAAGCAAAAGGGTTGAGTGTGAAGATTCACGACTGATTTTAAGGGAGATCGAAGAAAATCTATGGGTTGTGTTTTTGTGAAAGTTGTGGGATGAAGGTGTCACTAATATAGACTCAAGGTTGAAGCTGAGGAACCAGGACACGGTGGATCCACCTTCCAAATGAGATCATCCAAAACTTTGAGGTTTTGTCCTCCTCTCTGTTTTACCCTCAAGAGGCTTTTTTTTTCGAAAACTTTGAGAGTTTTTTCTTTATGTTCTTGTTGTGTGTTACTTTTATTGACAGGTTGTAATGGTTCTTTTGGTTTGTACATCTTGGCAGGTTTTGTCTGCTGTTTTTATGCAAAGGTTTTGGAGTGGGATTGATGGTTAGCTGAGGGTGCAGGTGATGGTTTTGCATTGTACGGTGTGTAGCTGGTGTTGCAAGGGTCATGGGGTCTATGAACTTTTGTCTTATGCAGGTTGTATTGTTGTACTGGTTTGGTCAGTTTTGTGTGGGTTTACAGGTTTCTTTGGAGAGCAACAATTGTGGTCGCGAAAAGATCATGGTGATATTGTGTTGTGCTGGGTATATCGTGGGTAGTTTTACAGATCCTACGGTTTTATCGTTATTGATTTTATCTGTTGTAAGGCACTTATTTGTAGGTGAGGTTGCAAAGGTTGGCGATGACAGAAGCAGCTGCAGCAGGTTTTGCCTGGCGTGGGATTTTTGTGTGAAGGTTTTGGAGTGCAGCTAAGGGTTTTAGCAATTGTTGTGTTTGTCGGTACGGTTTTGTTTCGTAGTGATCTGGTACCTCTAATTTTTGCAGTGTGTTTATGCAGGTAGTGTAATGGGTGGCGTGTAATGTTTGTGTGAGTTGTACCGTGTTGCAGGTTCTGGCATGTAGTATGGATAGGGACGGCTGTGAGGTACGGTCTACAGGCTGGAAGGTTTTATGTCGTGATGCGCTTCCTCTATTCTTGCCAGTTGTGTAGTTTCAAAATTTTTTTTTTCTTTTCTCAAAAACAGCATCTGGCCGTGTGGGCCCCTTTCATTTTGTGATGTCTCACCTTCTGCAATTTCTTGAGTTTTATTTTGAATTTGTGACAAAGCCATGTGGGTATTTGCACCACTTTATGAACCACTGAGGCGTGAATCCTTGTAATATAAATTATGAGTGAATCCTTGTAATATAAATTATGAATGAATCCTTGTATTTCCACTTCTTGAATTTCAATTTAATAATCACTCTACAATCCATGCTCTAATATTGTGGCTTTTATTATTTGGTCATTCTCAATTTCAAAATGTTGTGATCTTGAAACTCAAAGAATTCACTTGGTTAGGGAAAGCTGTTAGACCCTTCTTGAACCAATTTGTATTACTTTGAAACAACTCAAAAATAAATTTGGGAAGACACTATTCGTAACTTGTAAATGAATTCTCATGACTTAAAACAAATTAATCTAATAAGCACGAGACATCTTAATCACGACTTCCCATTACAACTTGACATAAATCATTTTACGCCTTAATTCCACCATGATTTGAATTAAACACATGCTCGAATTATAAATTAGTTGTACGTTTAACGATCCCAATTCAAAATCACTAATAACCATCATAACAACAGTTCTTCCAACCATGACTTATACATATGCTTGATCCACTTGAATATGACTAAAAATCTTCTTGAGATAAGCCTCAAAGTCACTCGATCACATCTTGACCACTCTGCCATGCTAATGGGGATATCTTTTTTCTCATTTCTACTAGGATTCCACATATTTGCAAAGGCCTGTAATCTCAATGGGTACAGACAAATCCCCCATCCTTAAAACTTCATAAAATCATGGCCAAAGGCCAAATGACCACCTATGGCAAGATCATTGCACATTAGAACGTGGTATCTGAAATTTGAAATGGTAGGACAAATTTAGGGTATGACAGATGCCCCTATCTAATCGGCTTAAACCAAGTAAGATGAACTGCTATGGCATTTACTCTTTCGAGGTAGAAGATGATTAGACATAAAAGACCCTGAATTTGTCCGCATAGAGAGGAAATGTTCAAGAATTGAAATACTAGATAAAGGTACACTCCTGAGTAAACTGTGAATAACTGGCAAAGAGTCTCCATCACCAAAAGGATGGTGGGATGAAACACACGCAAGCTGCTATCACCAAAAGGATGACAAAGCAAACACAAAAAAACCCGACACCCAAGAGGATGTAAGGGGATAAGCTTCTCTGAAGAGATTGTCACTTATCACTGAAGAAAGATAAGCTTCTCTGAAGAGATTGCCACTTATCGCTGAAGATGGATAAGCTTCTCCCAAGAGATTGCCATTTATCGTTGATGAAGGATAAGCTTCTCTGAAGAGATTGCCACTTATCGCTGAAGATGGATAAGCTTCTCCCAAGAGATTGCCACTTATCGTTGATGAAGGACAAGCTTCTCTGAAGAGATTTCCACTTATCGCTGAAGACGGATAAGCTTCTCCCAAGAGATTGCCACTTATCGTTGATGAAGGATAAGCTTCTCTGAAGAGATTGCCACTTATCGTTGAAGAAGGATAAGCTTCTCTGAAGAGATTGCCACTTATCGCTGAAGATGGATAAGCTTCTCCCAAGAGATTGCCACTTATCCTTGATGAAGGATAAGCTTCTCTGAAGAGATTGCCACTTATCGTTGATGAAGGATAAGCTTCTCTGAAGAGATTTCCACTTATCGCTGAAGACGGATAAGCTTCTCCCAAGAGATGGCCACTTATCGTTGATGAAGGATAAGCTTCTCTGAAGAGATTGCCACTTATCATTGATGAAGGATAAGCTTCTCTGAAGAGATTGCCACTTATCGCTGAAGATGGATAAGCTTCTCCCAAGAGATTGCCACTTATCGTTGATGAAGGATAAGCTTCTCTGAAGAGATTGCCACTTATCGTTGATGAAGGATAAGCTTCTCTAAAGATATTGCCACTTATCATTGAAGACGGATAAGCTTCTCCCAAGAGATTGCCACTTATCACGGATGAAGGATAAGCTTCTCTAAAGAGATTGCCACTTATCGTTGAAGATGGATAAGCTTCTCCCAAGAGATTGCCACTTATCGTTGAAGAAAGATAAGCTTCTCTGAAGAGATTGCCACTTATCGCTGAAGACGGATAAGCTTCTCCCAAGAGATTGCCACTTATCGTTGAAGATGGATAAGCTTCTCCCAAGAGATTTCCACTTATCACGTATGAAGGATAAGCTTCTCTGAAGAGATTGCCACGTATCGTTGAAGATGGATAAGCTTCTCCCAAGTGATTGCCACTTATCATTGAAGAAAGATAAGCTTCTCTGAAGAGATTGCCACTTATCGCTGAAGACAGATAAGGTTCTCCCAAGAGATTGCCACTTATCGTTGAAGATGGATAAGCTTCTCCCAAGAGATTTCCATTTATCGTTGAAGATGGATAAGCTTCTCCCAAGAGATTGCCACTTATCGCTGAAGACGGATAAGCTTCTCCCAAGAGATTGCCACTTATCACTGAAGAAAGATAAGCTTCTCCGAAGAGATTGCCACTTATCGTTGAAGACGGATAAGCTTCTCTGAAGAGATTGCCACTTATCGCTGAAGATGGATAAGCTTCTCCCAAGAGATTGACACTTATCGTTAATGAAGGATAAGCTAGTCTGCTAGAGACAAATCACTGGGGAACGCCCATGGCTTTACTGAAGATGCCCCTGACTGGGCTGAATGTTGATTTTTGAAGATCTGATTAACCACGAGGTTTAAATACGTCATGTATACACCCATGGTCTTGAAAAGACGCCCTTGGTTGGGCTGAATTTTTGCTTTGGTATTCTTGAATTTCGTGGGGGGAGACCCACGGTCTTTTCAGATAATTCCCCTGACTGGGTTGATGGCTATTTCGAAGCCCAAAAAGCTGCACAACTTCGTGGGGAATGCCCATAGTCTTGTGGAGAATGCCCCTGATTGGGCTCAATCTTGTCTTGATATCTTCTGACTCTAGTAAGAGAAACCCACGGTCTTGCAAGAGGTGCCCCTGTCTGGGCTGATGATCTTGGAAATCTTCGTGATCGATCCTGGATCTGAACTTGCATATGTGAATGCTTAATGATAAAGATGTTCCATAAAAGTGGAAATGCCAATGCAAATGCTAACACGCGGAGATGCGAGATCTGGGGGAGTATGATATGATTTTGGGATGCATATGATACAAGATGCTTATGAAGTCGAATGCGATGCGTAGGATGCATATGGTGCAGACGGGTAATTGGGAATGCAGGTGCCGATGTGGCGGACTTTTGGTATTTTCCAATGCGGATTGGACTCTGGTTTATGTGGGAAAGTGGAGGACAAGCCTGACTTCCTGACATCGTTTTAAACTTAACAGTTGTTGACGAGAATGAACTTGCTTGAGTAGCTTGCCATGAGACGAACTCGAGATGGTCTGCCCCAGAGTTTGTACCACAAATGGATTCATCATTGATTAACCGATTCTCGTGGTAGTTGGTTTCAATATACTCTTGAAGTAACTTGCCCTTGAAAGATTGTTGAAGCGACTTAACTTGTCTTGAATGATCATTGGAGGGATCTATCCTCAAGTCAAAGAAACTCTGGGTGGCCTGCCGTTGATCAGTGTTCTCGAGATGATTTACTTCTGATCAACCACTTCTTGAATGATTTGCCCAATGGTCGACCGATGCCTAGGGATTTGCCTCAGACTGACTGATTTCATGCTCTCGGATGTCAATGCCCCAGGTCCATAAGGTTATGTGGTATACTTGGTTATGGTCTAGACTATTGAATAATCCAGTCATGCTTGATTGCTTTGTGTTGGAATTTCCTTAATGTCAACTACTAACTTGTAAATAAAACTGTTTGTTCACGAATGATAATCTCAGTGCAAAGTTCATGCAAGTTTTTGAAAGAATTGTCTTTTATTACGTGTCGTGAGAGTGAAGCGAATGGACCATTTAGTCCAAACATTGTGCTAACTGGATTGGCGTGAAAGATATATCAAAGATAATGACACCAATGCTGATGATTAGCAAATATGTAAGGAGTCAGGTTACGCAACCTCGCAATAGTATGCTTTCAGATTAAACCTCGCCTCAATTAGGTCTTTCGAGGGTTATAACGTGGTCTGGTTCACGGTTATATAAAAAAAGGATATCAGGATCAAACTTAATTTGTACCCACCCCTTCTTCTTGATGATCTCCATACCTACATTCAACTAATTCTGCACGTGCTTATCCTAACGGTGTAAGCTTGATGGTTCAAGGTTTGCTTGAGATGACAGTCACCTTATTTTGATGGATGTCAGTACCCCTTGACTTGGGTGGCCACTGAATCCTATTTTGTTTTTGTTAAGGGTTTGAGGACCTCTTTTGATTTTTTGATCCCTAACTTTTGCATGGACTGATTCTGTTTGTCAGATCCATCGGGATTGCCTTGATTTTTTCCTAAGTCTCCTTTGAAATGCTTGACTTAGCAGGCTTTTGATTTTTTTGAATTTTTTTGGAGGATAGTGACTGCCATGTCATAGATTATTGATGAACAACCTTCATGTCTTTTGAATTTTGAGTGCGGGATTGGATTAACTGAATAACTACCCTGCCCCATGTTGAGTGTAAGGGTTTGAATATCCGAAGGAAACTCCTACTTCTAGGCTCGAAGTGGTTGACTAGGGATTAACTCCTTATATCTCCGGTGTTTAGGGGATTTAAAACAATGCCTGTACATCATTGACGAGATTCTATCTAAAAGCATACGGTTTGCAATTATGGGTATTTCGTTTTCGTCATCCTCCCTCCAATTTTTGCTAAAACAACAGTGATAAAGTGGAATGGATAAAAAGGTGTATGTGTCTGTGATTGTGATGAGCGAATGCAACATAATTAATTCAGAAAATGCATAATCATTTCATTAATGTTACCATTCAAAACGACAATGTTTAAACAACAAGTAGCAATTGACAGAAAATAAACTACAAATGCAAATGATAAAAGCGTCTAAGGACTGCTAATGTTGAGGACGTCTGCCGGTCTGGACCACTGGCTTTTGGAGATGACACTAGGATTCTTCGATCATATTTGTTGAGTGATGAGTCGGCATTGAATTGGTTTTGATGATTGGGGTGTTTTGGGTAAAGTTTATCGCCTTTGAATCGAGGAGATCTTGTACAATGTGCTTCAGAGTCTTGCAATTTTCAATGTCATGGCCTGGGGAGCCAGAATGGAATTCACATTTGGCATTGACATCAAATCCAAAAGGAAGAACCTCCGGAAGATCTCTCATTTCCCTAAGCTGAACAAGGCCTCCTTTCAACAAGAATGGTAGTAATCTGGCGTAAGTTGACGGAATTGGATCGAATCTTCTTTCTGGTCTCCTTGATCTTTGTAGACCCTGATACTGATTTTGTCTTGGTTGATAGGATTGTTGTTGCCTGTTTGGTTGAAACGCGGGTTGATTTGCTAGAATGGACAATGACTGTTGTGGAGCGACGGTAGCAACATGGTGATAACCCTGATGAGTTCTTCCTCTATCTGTGAACACAACACTAGTTTCGCCTTCTTTCTTCTTAACGAAACCCTGATAGGGCTTCTTGATCCCATTTGAAGATTCTCCAGCATTCTGAATCTTTCCTGCCTTCATAAAACTCTCTAATCTTTCTCCAGCCGTGACAAGTTTAGAAAACACTGTAGAGGTTGTAGACGCTAGACGCTCAAGGATCGGTCCTTGCAGCGTGCCCATGAAGAGGTATGTCAGCTCTTTCTCCATCAACGGGGGTTGTACTCTTGCAGCGACTCCCCTCCACCTCTGAGCAAAGTATATAAAAGACTCGTTCGATTTCTGGGTCAAATTCTGGAGTTGCATCCGATTTGGAGCCATGTCCGTATTATACTGATAATGTTTCACGAAAGCGTCTGCTAACTCCTTCCAGCTTTTCACATTGGATCGTTCAAGATGCATGTACCATTCCAGAGAAGCCTCTATCAAACTATCTTGAAAAAAATGGATTAACAGCTTCTCATCATCGGAATATGCGGCCATCTTTCTGAAGTAAGACCTTATATGGGTCCTAGGACAACTGTTACCCTTGTATTTCTCGAAGGTTGGGATTACAAACTTCGGAGGTATCTTAACTCCGGGTACAAGACATATTTCAGCAGCATCTAGTCCCAAAACATCGGGGTCTTGCAATGCCTTCACCATCTCCTGTAAAGCATTAAACTTCTTCTCTAATTCAGCGGTCTGTGGTCCATATGCTTCACCTGAATTCTCATAGAAACCTTCATGATCATCGTACTGGACTTGTGTTGGGATCGTAGTACCATGAGGATGAGTTGTACCGACTGGTGGATGGACGGTGTTGACAGGTATGGTACCTGCAGAAGTAGGAATTGCCCCAACGGGGGTAGGAATTGGAACTGCGCCACTTGCGTTGGGAACTGCACCAGCCAAAGTATGATTAGCACTCCTCTCTACTGCTTGCCTCATTTCTTCTTGACTCCTGGCCATGTTCTGAATTACCTCCATGAGTTGATTCATCTGCGTCTTCATGCCTAGCATCTTGCTCCTCATAGTAGCCTGGTCTTGCTCTATCTGATCCATGACTCTTTTCTGATTATTCCTTGTGTTATACCGATGTCGTGAAGTCAGCTTGCTTTACACTCTCTGAAAGGGTAAGCGGCGTGTAAGATCGAGTTGTAAGGAATGCAAGAAATGATGCAGAGATGCTTATGCAAATGTAATATAATGAGCACATGATAAAAGAACAATAGCGAGATCAAAGTCATAGGTCCTGCAAAACAACACAAAAAACATCTCTCCCATCGGGTGGGTTATCTATTGGTTTATAAGAGGGTATCCCAAAGGCTTTTAAACAAAGTCCCATGCACTAACCCTCAAAATTTTCCCATCATAACGACTACTCGTAAGACGGTAATCATTTCAAAGGATGAACACAGAGTTATGTCTTAGCAACCTTTGGAATAAGGTTCTACAAAGGTCCTCAGAATCGCGGACTCCCTAGTTGGAAATAAGAACGCCATTACGACTACACGTAAGACATAATCATCCCAAAGGGGTCTCATCTGAGCGGTGGAATTCAATCCAACTCAATGAGTCCTAAGTCTCGCAAATCAGAAAGAAACCACCTCCTAATCTTAGTGTATACTCAAAAGCTCGGGTAGAAAGCTTTTATCCTTACAAACCATCCAAATAAACCCAACAGTTAGAGAATAAAGCATAAATAAATAAAACAAATAAAAACACAAGCACGACAAACAAAATAGGCTTGGCTCGCTAGGGGTCCCCAGCAGAGTCGCCAGCTGTCGCTACTCGAAAAATGCGTCGCGCAACGATGGGGAGGCGAAAAAGATAGACAGAAGAGTCGCCACCGAACTTTATTTATCCCATGAGGGGAAAGGAAAATATCGAGAAAACCTTAAGAAAGAAAAGGATAAGATGGTCTCGCAACCATGAACGGGTTCGGAAGCCGGTTATGCGAGGGGAAGGTATTAGCACCCCTCGCATCCATCGTACTCGATGGGAACCATTTGTTTGTCGTATGTGTGATAATATTTGCTTAAAAATTATGCTATAAAAGAGTGTTCCAAAGGGTAAAAGAAATGGGTTAGAAACGGAGATTAGGAGGAAAGAAAGAGAAAGAACAGACTCGGTAGGACTTCGCGGTCCTAGGCCTACGTATTCTCAATGGATGTGAGAAAGTCAGAGTCGACGTAGTTCGGGGCTACGAATATAGAAGGGAATGTGCTCGGCAAGGATTGTGGCCCTTGTGCCTACGTATCTTTACTTGAAAGAAGTAAAGAATCAGAGCAGCCGTAGTTCGGCCTACGGTGCGGATAACCGGTGTGTTTGGGGATGATGTTATCGTGCGCGTTCTAGCAGTTTAGGTGTTTTGCTGCTCGCATGTGAGGAGACTTATGCGTACCTGTTTGTGGTAGAACGGACGTAACATATCCTGTTTGAAAGGTTGGTTTTTGCCATGCGAGGCAAGGTATCATGTTTGATTGGTTGAGATTGTTTTTGGGGCGAGATAGGTCCTCGGATAGTAACCCCTACGGGTAGTACCCAATTCTTTATCTCAAAGTTTTTGTTGTAAAAAATGTGTGGCGAACATAGCGTCTTCATATTGAAAGACGAGTATCAAGACCACATACACTACAGTGAGTATCCTGACACTCGGAGAGGAAGAAGACTACACTCAATCCTCTCTCTTTAGTTCAACACAAAGAGAACTTCATTCTCTTATTAAAGTGTTTTTGGTTTTGAATGGTAAGTGCTTTTTGCGACAGAGAACCCTACGGTAAACGTCAGCACTCGGGATAGGAGAAAGCCTACGCCTAACCACTCCACGACCATTCATGTTTTGTTAAGAAAAGAGTTTGAAAAAGCACTCGATACGGGACCGAGATTTTAGATGGGAAAGGTTGCGAAAGGAAGTTGTGGGAAGAGGTGGTGAAAAGAGATAGGTGATGGATAAAGTCGCGTCTTTGTATTGAAAGACGAGTGTCTAAACCACCCACACTACAGTGAGCATCTCGACACTCGGAAAGGAAGAAGTCTACACTTAATCCTTTCTCTTTAGTCCAACACAAAGAGAAGTTGATTCTTTATTGAAAGGGATTTTGAAAATGCACTCGGCGCGGGGCCGAGGTTTTAGGAGAAAAATGGTTTGAAAATGTACTCGGTGTGGAGCCGAGGTTTTAGGAAAGAAGGATATGGATGAGTGCGGAGAATACGAGCGTCTTCGTATTGAAAGACGAGTGTCAAAACCACCCACACTACAGTGAGCATCTCAACACTCGGAGAGGGAGAAAGTCTACACTTAATCCTCTTTTTTCAATTCAACACGAATATAACTCGATTCCTTTATTGAAGGTGGTTTGATAGCATCGATGAATTGAATTGGGGCATAATGTGGTGTTAAACCATCTTAGATCGACTTATGAGGGAAGTTGAACTATAAGAGGTTGCACATTGATTTTCGTGCTATGGACAAGATAGAGAAACGATATTGAGGATCGTTCTCCAATTGAATCGTGTCGCACGGACCAAAACAGTGGGATCTCGTCTTGCGGATACAAGACTTCATCGATCACAGAAAGTTAAAATAAAATCGGAGGAAGAAAAAAATGAGGAGAGAAAAGAGGTGGTCTCGGATCCAACATTATTCATCAATAATTTGACTGATAATGGATTACGAAAGTCTCTTCATAGACATAAACAGAAAATGGGACAAAAAGTCCAATAAAAAATGAGAAAATAAATTACTCTAAAAAATATGAAGATAAAAGCTCCTAAAGGGAAATAAAAAAAGAAATCTAAAATAAAAAAAAAGCTTCTATAATATCAAAAGTTTATAATATATACATATTAATTAATTACTATATATAATAATAATAATAATAATAATAATATACATATATTAATAAAACAAATTGAGATGCAGGGTGGGTTCAAGAGAAAAACGGTGAGGTGTAGATCCATCAGTCCAAATGGGCTTCAGATCCCAACCTCCTACAAATTCGACCCAACATCAACAAATAAATAAATAATAAAAAAATTAAAAAAAAAAGAAATGGGAAAGTTTCCATCAGGGAAAAGTCATCGATATGCTCAGAATTAAAACAAGTATTTTCTCCCTCAAAACGCGACGGGAGCTTCTCTCCGATCTCGCCCATTCTGTCTCAAACTCCGGTCCTCTTTAAACCAAACCAGGTTTTCACGAATCCAATTCCCTTTCTCCTCCTTAAATTCTTGTTCTGAGTTTCGAATTTGGGGCTTTCGGTGATGAAGATCTGGATTGCGTTTTGGAACGGTGAAGGGTTTGGATTTCGCGGAAGGTTTGGATCCGGTGGTGGGTTGCTATTGGTTGTTAAAGAGTAAGATGAATCAAGAGAGAGATGGTGATTTTTTTTGGGGAAAAAATGGAGGTTAGATCGAAGGTGAATCTGGGCTGCAGTTTGGGGATTTCGAAGCTTTGAAGCTATTTCGGTGGAGATCGAACGAAAATGGGTTACGGTTGTAAGTCGTTGATTTTGGGGTTTGGGGGTTTTGAAAAAGGATTAATGAATTTTTTGTTCGAAGAGATTTTCGGGGGTTGTTGGTGTTCTGAGTGAGCTTCGATTTGGATGTTGAAAGAGGGGTTAGGGTTCGAATATGGTGTTGGTTCGTGTTGAGTGAGATATGGAATATGAAGGAGAAGGTTGAAGATGTTCTATGTTCAAAACGAGTTGAAGAAGAAATGTTGTTCTGGGTTAAGTGATTCGAGTTTATGGATGTCTGGGTTTTCAAATCTATGTGGGTATGTCGAAAATGTTCGTGATGGTGGAAGACAGAAGTTTAGAGGGAGAGGTTGTTGTTCCCTGTTGATTGAAGGTGGTGAACGTTGGAAGGTTTCATCGCGATAAACGGTGGAGGAGGTTTTGAGAATGAAGGAAAGTCGTGTGAAATTTTGCCGGCACAATCTTGGAAGAGGGAAAGTAGAATTATGGCACGGGAGGTTCAAGGTGTAAGGAGAAGATGAGGGTTCGTTTTTGCTGTTGATTTAATGGAGAGGGATGGGTTTTTAAGTTTGTGTTCCTTCTGTTTTATTGGATTTTGAAATGGTTGTTGTTTGAAGGAAGTCAAGGAAGATTGGTATTGATTGGGAGTACCAAGGTTTTTCAGAGGGTTTTTATTGTGATAGAGGCGGAACAGGGGAAAAACTGAGGAGGGATTCAAGGAGATGATGTGAGGTTGGTTTTGTTTTTGCTGTGAGAAGAGTATTTGGTTGATGAAGAATGGAAAACGATGGAAGTGTGTGGTGATAAGATGATGGTGGCGACAAAGGGAGTTGTATGGTGTATGGTAGCTTGGAATGTATGGAGGTTGAGGATAGGTTCGAAAATGGTTGTCTCAGTTGAAGGAAGAAGGCGTAGAGGTTGGAATGTTGATGATTGTTGGTCAGTTCTGGGTGAAGGTGAGTGAGCTTGTCGAAGGAGGATGATGTTCGTGAGAGATGAAGGTTGAGAAGTGGTTTGGGTTGTTGTTTAGTCGTGTTGGGTTGTGTTCATGGAGTTGAGAGTTTGAAGTTTATTTGAATATGAGTTGGAGGAAGGCTAATGGCTCGTTTAATGTGGAAGTTTGAGGGTTTTCTAGGTTGTTGCTGTTGTTGATTCTTCATGGGTTGGATGAAAGGAAAGCAAAGGGTTGAGTGTGAAGATTCACGACTGATTTTAAGGGAGATCGAAGAAAATCTATGGGTTGTGTTTTTGTGAAAGTTGTGGGATGAAGGTGTCACTAATATGGACTCAAGGTTGAAGCTGAGGAACCAGGACACGGTGGATCCACCTTCCAAATGAGATCATCCAAAACTTTGAGGTTTTGTCCTCCTCTCTGTTTTACCCTCAAGAGGCTTTTTTTTTTCGAAAACTTTGAGAGTTTTTTCTTTATGTTCTTGTTGTGTGTTACTTTTATTGACAGGTTGTAATGGTTCTTTTGGTTTGTACATCTTGACAGGTTTTGTCTGCTGTTTTTGTGATCAGGTTTTGGAGTGGGATTGATGGTTAGCTGAGGGTGCAGGTGATGGTTTTGCATTGTACGGTGTGTAGCTGGTGTTGCAAGGGTCATGGGGTCTGTGAACTTTTGTCTTATGCAGGTTGTATTGTTGTACTGGTTTGGTCAGTTTTGTGTGGGTTTGCAGGTTTCTTTGGAGAGCAACAATTGTGGCCGCGAAAAGATCATGGTGATATTGTGTTGTGCTGGGTATATCGTGGGTAGTTTTACAGATCCTACGATTTTATTGTTATTGATTTTATCTGTTGTAAGGCACTTATTTGTAGGTGAGGTTGCAAAGGTTGGCGATGACAGAAGCAGGTGCAGCAGGTTTTGCCTGGCGTGGGATTTTTGTGTGAAGGTTTTGGAGTGCAGCTGAGGGTTTTAGCAATTGTTGTGTTTTTCGGTACGGTTTTGTTTCGTAGTGATCTGGTACCTCTAATTTTTGCAGTGTGTTTATGCAGGTAGTGTAATGGGTGGCGTGTAATGTTTGTGTGAGTTGTACCTTGTTGCAGTTTCTGGCATGTAGTATGGATAGGGACGGCTGTGAGGTACGGTCTACAGGCTGGAAGGTTTTATGTCGTGATGCGCTTCCTCTATTCTTGCCAGTTGTGTAGTTTCAAAAAAATTTTTTTCTTTTCTCAAAAACAGCATCTGGCCGTGTGGGCCTCTTTCATTTTGTGATGTCTCACCTTCTGCAATTTCTTGAGTTTTATTTTGAATTTGTGACAAAGCCATGTGGGTATTTGCACCACTTTATGAACCACTGAGGCGTGAATCCTTGTAATATAAATTATGAGTGAATCCTTGTAATATAAATTATGAATGAATCCTTGTATTTCCACTTCTTGAATTTCAATTTAATAATCACTCTACAATCCATGCTCTAATATTGTGGCTTTTATTATTTGGTCATTCTCAATTTCAAAATGTTGTGATCTTGAAACTCAAAGAATTCACTTGGTTAGGGAAAGCTGTTAGACCCTTCTTGAACCAATTTGTATTACTTTGAAACAACTCAAAAATAAATTTGGGAAGACACTATTCGTAACTTGTAAATGAATTCTCATGACTTAAAACAAATTAATCTAATAAGCACGAGACATCTTAATCACGACTTCCCATTACAACTTGACATAAATCATTTTACGCCTTAATTCCACCATGATTTGAATTAAACACATGCTCGAATTATAAATTAGTTGTACGTTTAACGATCCCAATTCAAAATCACTAATAACCATCATAACAACAGTTCTTCCAACCATGACTTATACATATGCTTGATCCACTTGAATATGACTAAAAATCTTCTTGAGATAAGCCTCAAAGTCACTCGATCACATCTTGACCACTCTGCCATGCTAATGGGGATATCTTTTTTCTCATTTCTACTAGGATTCCACATATTTGCAAAGGCCTGTAATCTCAATGGGTACAGACAAATCCCCCATCCTTAAAACTTCATAAAACCATGGCCAAAGGCCAAATGACCACCTATGGCAGGATCATTGCACACTAGAACGTGGTATCTGAAATTTGAAATGGTAGGACAAATTTAGGGTATGACAAGAGTGTTAGGGTAACATCATAGTGGAGAACATGATGAAAATAGATTTAGGTTATTTGGTCATGAAAAGAGAAGATCGACGAATTTTGTAATAAGAAGAGTAGACTAGATGGAGAGCATACAAATAGTTAGGGAAAATGGAAGATCTAAATAGTTTATAAGAAAAATTATTAAGAAAGATTTCAAGATTAATAATTTAAATAGAAACATAGTCTTTGATAGAATATTATAGCCAAAGTTGATCCATTGAACCGGTTTCGCGTAGTGGGATAATCCTTAATTGTTATTATTATTAGTCATTATATATTATTATTTACATCAGTTATATAATTCATGTTGATTTACAAAATAATTTAATATTAAATGTAAAACAAATTTTTTTTTCAAAAGATAAAAAAAGAATATATACCGACTGTTGCACCCCAAAATTTGCCCAACATTTTCTCTACCTAGCTTATGTTTCATTTCATTCACATTAGCATTATCATTTGCATTTCATTGATATGTATGCAGGAGATAAAGAGATATGATTACCAATTAAGAGCTATACAATACTATGAGACTAGCTAAAGGAGGTTATTCAGATGTTCAAGGGTTGATATCCTTGTCAAAGAAGTTAAAAGATCCTCAGAGAGATTGATTAAAGCCAAGTGGGTAGGTCTCCTAGCTTGAGAGTTATGGGGAAGACCATCAGATGATTCTGAGGCCATGAAGAGGGACTTGAAGTCTTGAGAGAACTCATGAGAAGTGTTGAAGATCACTTTGAGGCCTAGACAGGTCATTGTGCAAGATTAAGAAGACTCAGCCATGAGTGGTGCAAATAGGGTTTGATTGGGTCAATCCTAAGTCAACTGAGGATTTGAAGAAGGTTGAGACCTAATCCAAGAGCCATGTGATCATGGATTGATACATTAAGATGTTATAAGGATGATTCCAAGGTTAACTCATCATGATTGAAGAGCTTGAGATGTTTTAGGCTAGGGTTTCTAAGACTTGACAGTGTAAAATCCCCTAGCTTGACCCCTGACTGCTAGGCCATTTAACTCAAGATATGATATTCATCTCATCTTGACCCCAACATGATTGTTGTAGGGCATGATCTTAGCTTTAATTTTAGTACTAGAAGTCCTTGATAGGGTTTATAGAACTCAAGTTATGGGTCAGACAAGTTATAAGTAATCTGAGGCATGTGAATTAGGAGCTTGAAAGTTACCCAACTTGCAGGACACTTTTTCCCTAGAAGGATGATTCCTATGAACTTTTGGTCAACATGCATGTTTCTCCTTATCCTCTTAGCTTTCCATAAAGTACTAGAAGTCCTTGATAGGATTTGTAGAACTCAAGTTATGGCTATGACAAGTCAAGGGTATTTTGGGAAGTTGTGATTATGGGTCATTTTGGGTTATGGGTCATTTTCACCAACTTAGATATCTCAAATGAAGTTTTGTTCAACTTGAAAGTTTCTCAAAATGGGGTTTTCACTTGGGCCATATATCAAAGAGGCATTGAAATATCTCAAGGAGAGACTTGATTCAAGGGATTTTGAAAAAGGACGAATTAAAGGGCATTAAAGATCAAAAATTCAAAATAAATGCCATGTGTGCAAATAAGGCAAAATAATAGCATTTTTTGAATGGAAATTACATTTTGGAAACAAGGACATCATTATAATTTAGGTTTGAGTTCATTTTCATGGCCTTTTGCTTTGTTACTTCAAAAGGAAGTTACATCTCAAACCCAAGCCATAAGATGAAAACAAGGGATGAATCCCCACCATTCAAGTTCAGTGGTTCACAAGGAGTGTGTTGGAAGGTTCCTGAAGTAAAAAAAGAGGAGATATAGTGACTGCCATGAATGAATATTGAAGAGAAATTGAAATTTTAATTTCTCATTCTGAACCTTTGAGAAGGATCTAGATCATTCAGTTACATCCTATATAAGTCTATGAGTGCATTCAGTTCATTTTTTGGTGAAGTTTGAAGCCTGAAGCAGAGAGTGAAGTTGGAATTTTAGAGGTGCAAGTGAGAATCGGATTCTGAGTTCAAGGGCAAATCAAGATCAATTGAAGGTTTCATTGTCTTCAGCAAGTGATTTGGAGTCTATCTGCACTTTCTTGAAGGTTGAAGAGTGCAAGAACTGCTTCTATTACAAGCTTGAACACAGGTTGGTGCATTTCACTTTTATGCTTAATTTATGTAGAGATAGTTAGCATTCTATAGGTGGTTAGGATCCTGGTGATATGTAGTTGGATTTAGGATAAAAAACTGGTGAATTAGAGACAAAATAGGTTGATGATCAATTTTTGTTGAGCCTTGGATTAAGTGATTCTTGGAGTGTTAATGCTATTGAAATAGTGTAAGATGATCAGTGTGAAGTGATGAGTGCATCTGTGCATTTAATTGAGGTTTGGATGAGATGCAAGATTGATGCATATTTTAGATTTGTCTTCGGGTTTGAAAATCCAGAGGGAATTAGAAAATTCTGAGACCAGATTTGTGATCAGCGTGAGATTTTGAGTGAAATGATGTATGGTTTATTAGTTTTGCTTGACCTGTGTAAGTTGCTTCGCCGGAGAAGACGGTGGCGCCACCGTCTGTGTTTTCCCCCCAAACTGAGTTTCAAATGAGGAAGAAACCTGTGAGCCATTAGATCTTGATAGAAGCTTGACCTAGTAACCATCATGCATGGCCACAGTTGGATTTGAGATTCTGACTTTGACCTGAAGCAAAACGGTGTCGTTGCCATTAATGTGCTGGCAGCAGGAGAAGGCATTGGATCAGTTGACTAGTCTTACCATCATGTGATCAGAGCATTGCCATATAACCCCAATCCAATACGCAGCGTTTTGTTTAGTGAACTGTTTGGGCTTAGTGATCAGATTGCTACTCACACCCCCTTCTGGGCCCAACCCAAGATTTGAACTAGCCAGAATTGCTATTCACCACGCGCTCCTTTCTATGTTCTTTTCTTTTTCTTTATTTTTGTGTATTTCATGCTAGTTAGATTTTAGGAAAATTAGTCAATAAATCCTGAGATTTTTTTCCCCTGATTCATGAATGAGTTTAGAAATTTTAGGAATAAAAAGATCATGATTAGCATTTATTTGCATTTTATTTGATTTTTTCACATTTTATTTGACAATAAAATTGTATTGTTTGCCTCTTCTGTTTGGTGAATTTTGTTTGAGCATTTGGTATTGAGTTTTTGCTTGATATTTGGCTTATAATTAGGTTAGATATGCATGCTCCCCTAAGATTTTTATCACATTTTTGTGATGAATTTAGGTGCTGTTTTAGGACTAGAACTTTAGGTGTTCCCCTTTAGGGTTTAGTTGTGATGCCTTGAGGTTTAGGATTTTATTGGAAGACTTAGAGAATGAATTAGGTCCATATTTTTTAACTGTAGGTTATTAATGAATGCATGCTCCCATAGAAATCAGATTTTTAGAATGTGTTTTGGTATTTTTGATAGAATATTCTACTTGTTTGTTTATTTGGTGTTTCAATGTTGATGATTGATTTGGAATGGACTCAAAGTTGGGCTTCCTTGCATAGTGGGCTTCTGGATCTCATTGGAAGACATCATGGGCATGATGAAGCTTGTGTGAAGTGGCTGGTGGAGCTTGGATTGGAGTTTTTCCTTCCTTTTTGTTAGCTTTGTGTAGCTTAGGAAATTAGGGCTTTAGGAGAGAGCTTTAGAAATAGATATTTCTTCAAATAATGGTTGGTTTTGTTCCCATTCCATTCTCATCATATGATTCAAAGTCCTCATGTTAAAGTCTCAACCCCCCTATTGGAGGGATGTGTGACATTTACAATGAGTAGAACTTTTGAGGATGCCTCTCTCTGATAACTGGTTGAGTGTTAGATATGATTCCTTTGGTTTCCTGTCTGCTTCCCATTATCAAACAATCATCTTATTGATTCTCATCATTCTTGGTGGAGCCTATTGAAGATTGAAGCTTGAATATGGAGTACCTTTCACTCTCTTGAAGATGATAGACTTGAAGAACAGTTGCAGACTGTGGACTGGAGTGCTGTCAGAAGATTGCTTTGCTGTGAAGCTGTGGAAGCTGTTGATTTGCTTTCTTGACTGTTTGTTTTCTTTCTATGCAACTGTGTTGATGTGACTTGATTGGTGTGATGCATTTAGATTAGGTCATGTAGTTGAATAAGCCTAAGAGCATCTTAAGGGTTGAGCTTCTCCCCTTGTTTGTATTGCATTGGAGGTCGAGTTTCTCCCTCTGCTTGTATTTTTACTGTATGGCTTTGCTTGCTGGTATTCGATAGAGCTTCGCTCCCTTGCCTGTGTGGTTTGTGATTTGCTTGATGGCATTTCATTTTCCTTTATCTTTGCAATTATTCATACTTGGCTTGAGGTTGAGATGATCTTGTGGAGGCTGATTCCCCACACACATTTCCTCCCTCACTTGCATTGCATGCATTTTACAGTCGTTTACTGTTTACTATTTAAGCTGATGCTTTATCTCTTTCTGTACCCTGGCATGATCCCCTAGGAATCTCTCTTCCTTTGATAAGGAAGTGATGATTAGAACTTTAGGTTGAAACCTATGCATGATAACTTCTAGGAGCTCCCTGTTTCAAACCTCTGCCATAGGATGAATCCTCGGCATGACAACATTAGGACTTGATAGTCTCCCCTTAGTTGAGCCTTTCTTCTCATCTCAAACAATAGTAAAAAAACATAATAAAGGAAAGTTAGTATAAGCGCGTTACGAGCCTTAAGTTACTTGTGTAATGATAATTGAGCGGCCTCCTCTCAATCGTCTAGAATGTTTAGTATACGTCCTTTGGACGATATGCGACGCATTCGTTCCCAGGTCATAGTCTCTAGTGTTGTACGAACTACAGACAACTAAAAAACAGTTCTTCCGTAAAAGACAGAAAACAAACTTCAAACCTTTTTGCCCCGTGGGCCCATAATTCAAAGGAAGCTTTTTTGAAGAAAAGAGTGTCGTTAACTCCCAGTTCTACCGCAAACGGTAACGCCTAAGTCTCCAAGGGTCGAGCTGTGTACGCCAAACTGATTGAACTGTTTGTTAACCCTACTCGAAAAACAGATGAATCTGAATTCCCGTCACCCGTAGTATCCCGAACTACGTAAGCTTTGATCTCTCATATCTGTTGAGAGTACTTAGGCACAATACTGATGTATTGGCGAGCCACCTTACCCGTAACCCGTAGTTAGCCGAACTACGTTGACTCTGATTTCTCATTCTCTGATGAGAATACGTAGGCATGAAGCGCGACGCTTTGCCGAGTCATTTTCTTTTCTTTTTATACCGGCCTTGATAGGTAGGTAGTAAAACAAACCCGTCAGATAAACACAAACAAGCGTGGATCCCATCGAGTACGATGGACGTAAGGGGTGCTAATACCTTCCCCTTGCGTAACCGACTCCCGAACCCAGACAACGGTTGCGATGACCTTGTCTTATACCTTTTCGTCAGGTTTTTCCGATCGTTTCCTTTCCCGTTCTGAGGGATAAATAACGAAAGGTGGCGACTCTTCTATTTTGCCGGCACCTTATTTTTACGGTAGCGACAGCTGGCGACTCTGCTGGGGACTAAATAGTTTCCTGGGATCCAACATCCCTTATGCGAGTCAATCTGGGGATCCAACGTCCCCTACGAGAGTCAATCCTAGCGCTTGTATGTTTACTTGTTGGGTTGTTTTTATTTATCGCATTTTATTTCCCGCACTTTATTTTCAGTATGATATGATTATTTGTGCTGTTGTGGGAAGGGCATTCTGATGAGTGAGAAGCCAGACCCAGGCTTGAGAGCTACATAGTATTAGAGTGGGTTAGTGGAGGACGTGCTTGCTTTGCTTGCATCAGTTCCCATGTAATCCACACTCAGACGAGGTTCTCTTTGATGGCTTCCTATCGGTCCTTTGGACTCGAGGGGTTGTCGGATCTGAGGATTGTCGACTCTGGGAACCGATCATTTGGAATTCAGCTAAGTGAGGCCGCTTCAAGAGATGATGATGCCACACCTCCTGGGTATCGTATCATAGTTTCTTGAAAGTCTGTGACGCTGATGACCGCATAGGATGCCGAACCTTTTCCATGATTAGGTTCATACCTGTGAGCAGGGTCGGGTTTATTGCAGGAAACCTTAACCTTCAGACTACCTAGTTTTCTTGACGGTGAATCAGTTTTGTTTGTATCTGAGGTTCTCATCATCAGATATGTGGTTGTTCTTGACAGAGCAAATTTATGGTCTGGTATAATGGGTTCTTCTCATCAGAGATATGGTTGTTCTTGACAGAGCAGTATTGTGGTTTTGTTGATACAGAGCCTTCATCTCCTCAACAACATAGTCATCTTGATCTCCTGCTGCATAATTGCATTTTGCATTGTCTGCATCCTCATTTGAATGTCATTAACGTGTGTCTGTGTTGCAGGTGCATATTTCACCCCTGGTTCTAGTGATCTTGATCCTCATGGCAGATATGGCATTTCTGAAGAAGACTGTGGCTTACAAGCTACCAACACCTGACATCCGGGAATTACGAACTTTGAGTAAGTTGACTGACGCTCTTCATGTAGATGAGTCTGAGTTGGAAGGGATGGTATCCAGAAAGATTGGAGTTCATGGTTTCCCTTTGCCTTTCCTGATGGAAAAAACCCGAAAGTTTACCAAGAAGGGTCGTTGGGATGTATTCAATGCCTTCTTAGCCCTCTGTATCTATGGGATCGTGCTATTCCCAAGTCATCTGGACTTCATAAGCATGGATGCTTGCCATATATTTGCCTCCGGGAATCCAGTGCCCACTCTCCTCGGAGACGTTTACCATTCAGTTCACAGCAAGAATGAAAACAGAAAGGGGAAGAACGTGGCATGTTGTGCTCCTTTACTATATAAGTGGTTTGCTAGCCATCTTCCTAAGTCGGGGTCGTTCATTGATTCTTCTGAGTCTTCACCTTGGTCCGCGCGTTTGATGGGTTTGACCACTGACAATATTATCTGGTTTGATAGAGATCTACTGGGAAAAGATATTGTACATAGCTGTTGTGGCTTTCCTAACGCCCCCTGGTCGGAAGGAATGGATGTATCAACTACAATCCCTCTCTGCTAGTACGGCAATTCGGGTATGCACTACGAGGTCCTCCTGAAGAGGAAGAGATACAGGAACCTCTGTATCTCACAGGGTTGCTTGAAGGTGACACTTTGGTCAAGGTACAGAATGCTTGGAGAAAAATTCACCGAAAGGGGAAAGTCTTGCTAGGAAAAAGAAACAACAAGGCCTTTGATCCGTATGTGACTTGGGTTCGAGAAAGAGCCGCCAAGTTTCTAATGTCATTTCCTGCTGTGGAACCATTGTACCCTCCTGTGTACAAAGAGCCTACCACAGTTGATATTCCGAGATTCAACCAGGTACTCCAAGAGAAGGAAGAGCTACGAAAAGCCAACGAAGAGTTGGAGAAAGAGATCGCTCAACTTCGGAAAGAGAAAAGTGAAGTCGTTTATACCTGCAAGAAGTAGATAGAGATGATCAACATTCTGGGCACCAATCTGACCAAAGAAACTGATGCTAGGGAACGTTTGGGGTTGGATCTGAAGTCAGTACATGGCGTGTTGGCCACCAAGAAACAGGATCTGGATAGAGTATATCGGAAGCTGACCCAGTACGAGAAGGTGTGGAGCAGCACCCTAGCCAAATACAAAGAGCGGGAAGAAAAGCTGAAGTAGCAAGTAGCCGAGCTAGAAGCTCAGATCATGGGGAAAGACAAGAAGATAGAGGTTGAAGCCTCACTGCGATGAGACGTCCAGTATAGATTGGCTGAGGCCAAGGCGAATTTACAAGATTTTCAACTTCGGGCTGATGCTAAGAGGAGTAGAGTCGAGAACCATTCTGAAGAAGGTGTTTCTAGGAGCGTCGCTGAGAACCTCCCAGAGTCCATCAGGTAGAGGGACCTGCTGGCCCAGGGTTTGCTTACTCAGCCAGGTCATCCCGCTACAAAGAAGTTGGTAGAAGATTTTCGTGCCCGTGGCCGCACCTGATCTTTTGTATATTTTTTGTACATTTTCTGCATTGATATGCTGATCACCGCCAGGCCTGTTGGTTGGGGTCATGCCTTATTGCTTCAGTTGTATGTGATTACAATTGTACGCTACCCGAGCGGGCTTTTCAGATGAATATATAAGGATTTCTTTTCCATGATTGGATGATAGGCTTTATTTGTCTCGGAAACTAGGATCGGGGGGGGGGGATCTCCCCAAGGCACAGACACACGTTTGCATTTGCATGAAGCATTTACATAACGAACACCTTGTCGTTTTTTCTAACCCTTTGTGTATGCAGGTTGTTCCGGGATTGACCGAAGACCGATCCACCGATATCCGACTAGAGCGAATCAAGCTAGAGCAACGGAACAAGTACAAACTAACATCCAGGAACTCCTAGAGAGGATGGACCACTTCATGGAGCTCATGCAAGTGGTTGCTAACGGCCAAGACCAGCTCAGAACATTGGTCCAGCCTCTGATCTCAAGGGTTGATAGCAACGGTGTGCTGCATGGAGGGAGCGTTCCAGTCCCTCCTCCTGTTGAAACTCCTCAGGGTGGCATCCCCGTGACCGGAGGGAATGGAAGTGGTAACGGCAATGTGATCACTAACATTGGGCCCAACGGTAACACGACTGGCGTCGGTAACAGAAACTTTGAGGCTAATGGCAACACTGGACTAGGCAATGGCAACACAGGTGCTGGAAATCTGTATGGGCCTAATGGCACTCAGCCATGGCTAGAAGGTCGTCAAGAATATTTATTCTCACAGAGGAGTGCTGAGGGAGAACTGACTGCTGAGGCACGTCTGAGGTTTAAAGCACTCGAGGACAAAATGAAGAATTTCGAGAACCTGAACACTATGGGTGTCGACATGACTAAACTGGGATTTATTTCTGATTTCAAGGTGCCTCCTAAATTCAAGGTACCCGACTTTGAGAAATACAAGGGCACCACTTGCCCTCGTGTCCACTTAAGGTCATACTACCGAAAGATGTCCGCTCACTCTGAAGACGAGAAGCTGCTGATGCACTTCTTTCAAGATAGCTTGTTCGGGCCCTCCTTGGAATGGTACAAGGGTTTGGAACCCACCAGTGTGCGCACATGGAAAGAGCTGGCTGAGGCCTTTATACACCATTATCAGTATAACAGTGACTTGGCTCCGAACCGGGTTCAACTACAGAACTTGTCATAGAGGAACAACGAGGGTTCAAAGAATACGCCCAGCGATAGCGTGAATTAGCAGCTAGAGTTCAGCCGCCGATGGTTGAACGAGAGCTTGTTGAGATGTTTGTAGCCACTCTCCCAAGGGTTTATTATGAGAAACTGGTCAGTGGTATGTCAGGGAGTTTCTCCGATCTCATCATTACTGGTGAGCACGTTGAAAATGGGATCAAATTGGGAAAAATTAAGGGTGTTGATCTATCCTCAGCTGGAGGAGGAAAGAAACCATACAGTAACAAAAGACGTGAAGGAGAGATGAGCGCCGTGTCCAACGCTCGAAGGAAAGGTAAGGGGCAGCGCCAGCAGGTGGCTAGCATAACCATCCCTGCTGTCCAACAACCCCAGAAGCAGCAGCAGCCAAATCAGCAAGGGTACAGGAGGTATCAGAACAGAACACCTCTGGCAAATCGTCACCTTGAGACCCCACCCATGTCTTATGCTCAGCTATTACAAACTCTGCTTCAGTTACAGCTAGTCCAGAAAAGAACCCTGGCTCCCTTGACAGGGGAACCTCCGCAGGGTTATGATGCGAATGCAACATGTGATTTTCACTCAGGGGCACCCGACCACACGATAGAAAACTGCAGCCTTCAAGCACAAGGTGCAAGATATGGTGGATGCTAAGATCATCAATTTCTCAGATAATGTGCCGAATGTCACAAAGAACCCTATGCCGAATCATAGGGGAGGTGGGGTGAATGCCATTATTGAAGAAGAGAACTTAGATTTGTTGACTGATGTCAAGGATCTGAAGACACCGCTTAGCTTCATTAAAGCCAAGCTGATGAAGAGAGGCTTCTTTCTGGGCTGTGGAGAATTGTGTATGGGCTGTGCGATTCGTCCTGATGGCTGTGAACAGTTGATATTAGGGATTTAGAGTCTGATGACCGAAGGAATATTGCAATTTAGCCGAAGGGCCGAATGTGGATCTGGAGAGGTAATGCTGAAACAGGATGATGAGGTTGCCACCATCACCATCCCTCGCAAGACGATAACCATTTCTGCGCCCAGGCCGCCCATAATTACCATCACAAAGGCTGGGCCGATACCTTTTGAAAGCACCAATGCCGTCCTGTGGCACTATGGGGCAGACGTCTACTGTAACAGACAGAAATTGGAACTGGAACCATCGGGGCAGCCTATGGATAACCTAGTAGGAACTAGCGGAATCACACGTAGCGGAAGAGTATTTGCTCCACCTGAGATTGTGGTTGACAAAACATATAAAGTTGAAAAAACTGATAAGGGAAAGAGTAAAGTCGTTGAGGAAACCCCTCGTGGGGTAGAGAAGGACCTACTTGTAAAGGACGCTGAAGAGTTCATGAGGTTGATCAAGAAGAGTGATTACAAGATCGTTGATCATCTCCATTAAACACCTTCGAAAATCTCCATTCTGAATTTGTTGCTGTGTTCTGAGGCACATCGCAATGCGCTGCTAAAGGTTTTGAATGCCACGTATGTACCGCAGTAAATCTCGGTCAACCAGTTGGAAGTGGTAGTAGCCCACGTGAATGCAGGAAACGGGTTAGGGTTCACTGACCTGGAGCTGACGCCGAAGGGAAGAAACCACAACAGCGCCCTGCATATCTCGATAGAGTGTAGGGGAACAGTTATGTCCCATGTGTTGGTGGACACTGGGTCATCGCTTAATGTTCTCCCGAAGAAGGCACTGGTGAAGCTAGATACTCGACGATTAATTTGCATACCCAGTGATCTGGTTGTGAAGGCTTTCGATGGAACCAAGCGTCATGTCTTTGGAGAAGTAACTCTGCCAATCCAAGTTGGGCCAGAAACTTTCGACGCATTCTTCTACATCATGGACATCATGCCCGCCTATAGCTGTTTGTTAGGCCGGCCATGGATCCATTCGGCTGGTGCCGTGACCTCCACGTTGCACCAGAAGCTCAAGTATGCTGTCGAAGGCAGCATTGTAACTGTATGTGGCGAGGAAGACATAATGGTGAGCCATTTATCGTCCTTCAAATATGTTGAGATGGAGGGGGAGATCCACGAAACCCTATGTCAGGAATTCGAAGCTGTTAAGGTCAAAGATGTGACTCCAGTGATGATTGAGAAACCAGAGATGACTCTCTCTTCCTTCAAGGAAGCCCGGGCCGTTGTTCAAGCCGGATCTACCCTAGGCTGGGGGCAAGTTCTAGAAATACCTAACAAAAAGGACAAGTTTAGGTTAGGATACTCTCCTACGGATGAAGCCTCCTCCTCTCACAGTGCGTCACGAGGTAAAGGGCCGATCCAGTTTACCAGTGGCAGGGTGATATTTGAAAGCGTCAACGCAGTGTCTGAAGATGACGAAGACAACGATTGCGACCTGGATTCCTGGATCCAGCCAAGCCAACCAGGCCAGAGCCTCAACAACTGGTCCATCAGGGATACCATCCAAGTGACAGGCAAAAAGTAATGATTTACTTTCTCCAATTATTGTACAACCCTATGTCCTACCCGGGGCATAGTGGTTTTATTGTCAGGGCCTTGTTTGGTTATGTACATGCATTTCACCAATAAATTAAAAGGCGTTTTTCTTCGCATTCAAATGTTGTGATCTCTGTTATTCCTGTTTTATATTTGTTTTGAAAAACAATAAAATGGCAATAGGGTTTGTGCTAACTTGCATATCCTTGTTTTAAGCTTAACCCTTGTTATTGCAGGATCCATATCATAGATGACATCGACTCTGGACCTTCTACGACTCACTTCGACTTCGATTGCCCGATCTATCAAGCCAAAGAAGAGATTGATGAAGACGAAGAACTTCCTGAAGAGTTGGCCCGCTTGTTGAAACAAGAAGAGAAATTTATTCTGCCTCACGAGGAAGAGATTGAGATCGTGAATCTGGGTTCTAAAGAGCTGCTCAGGAACGTCCGGATAGGGGCTGCATTGCAGAGTGATGTCAAGCAAAGATTGGTCCAGATGCTTCGAGAGTATAGTGACATCTTTGCTTGGTCATACGAAGATATTCTCGGACTTGATACTGACATCGTGGTCCATCACTTGCCGCTGCGAGAAGATTGTCCTCCCGTTAAGCAGAAGCTCAGGAGGACACGACCAGACATGGTCGTTAAGATCAAATAAGAAGTGCAAAAGCAGCTTGATGCTGGCTTCTTAGCGGTCACTACTTACCCTCCATGGGTCGCCAACATAGTGCCTGTACCGAAGAAGGACGGTAAGGTGCAAATGTGCGTCGATTATCGGGATTTGAATAGGGAGAGCCCTAAAGATGATTTCCCGCTCCCTCATATTGATGTGTTGGTCGACAATACAGCTCAGTTCTCCGTATTTTCGTTCATGGATGGCTTCTCTGGCTATAATCAGATCAAGATGGCGCCAGAGGACATGGAGAAAACTACGTTTATTACACCTTGGGGGACATTTTGCTACAAGGTAATGCCTTTCGGTCTGAAGAACGCAGGGGCCACTTACCAACGAGCAATGGTTACTTTGTTTCATGACATGATTCACCATGAGATTGAAGTCTATGTTGATGACATGATTGCGAAGTCCCAAACAGAGGAGGGACATCTGGTCAATTTGCTGAAGCTTTTTGAGAGGCTTAGGAAGTTCAGGTTGAGGCTGAATCCTAACAAATGTACTTTCGGAGTATGGTCCGAAAAACTACTGGGGTTTATCGTGAGTGAAAGAGGCATTGAGGTTGATCCTGCGAAGATAAAATCAATACAAGAGATGTTAGCGCCAAAAACCAAAAAGAAGTTCGTGGTTTCCTGGGAAGAATAAACTACATTGCAAGGTTTATCTCTCAGCTCACGGTCACGTGTGAACCGATGTTCAAACTACTGAAGAAAGATCAGGCGATTGTCTGGAAGGAGGATTTCCATAAGGCATTTGATAAGATAAAACAGTATCTGCAGGAACCTCCCATCTTGATACCCCTAGTGGCCGGAAGACCCTTAATCATGTATTTGACAGTTCTTGAGAATTGTATGGGATGTGTTCTCGGTCAACACGACGAGACGGGCAGAAAGGAGCATGCCATTTATTATTTGAGTAAAAAGTTCACAGATTGTGAATTCCGTTACTCGATGCTGGAGAAGACGTGTTGCGCACTCGCCTGGGCTACCAAACGTTTACGACAGTATATGCTCAATCACACAACCATGCTAATTTCGAAGATGGATCCGATCAAGTACGTCTTCGAGAAGCAAGCGCTTTCGGGCAGGATTGCCAGATGGCAAATGGTGTTAACGGAATATGACATTCAGTATGTTTCCCAGAAGGCCATTAAGGGAAGCGTATTGGCTGAATACCTTGCCGAACAGCTGATCAAAGATTATCAGCCGATGAAATTTTAATTCCCTGATGAGGATATCATGTTTCTCAAGGTGAAAGATTGTGATGAACCGTTGCCCGACGAGGGGCCAGACAGGAAATCCCAATGGAAGTTGATATTTGACGGGGCGGTTAATTCTTACGGAAGTGGCATAGGGGAAATCATCATGACTCCCCATGGATCCCACATCCCATTCATTGCTAGGCTGACGTTTCTGGTCACCGATAACGAAGCAGAATACGAAGCATGCATCATGGGTCTAGAAGAAGAAATTGATTTGAGAATCAAGAACCTAGATGTATATGGTGACTCGGCACTTGTGATTAACCAGATTAAAGGGGAGTGGGAGACTCGTCAATCGAATTTGGTGCCTTACATGAACTATGCCAGAAGGCTGCTTCCGTTCTTTGATCGAGTGGAACTCCATCATGTGCCCAGAGCTGAAAATCAGATGGTTGATGCCCTAGCCACGTTGGTTTCGATGTATAAAGTCAATTTTTGGAATGAAGCTCCAAGAATTGTCCTTTCTCGTCTTGATAGACCTGCATTCGTCTTTGCGATCGAGGAAGCCTCCGATGGCAAGCCATGGTTCCATGATATTCAGACCTTCCTTATGACTAAGGAGTATCTTGCGGGAGCGTCAACCCAGGATAAGAAGACTCTGAGGAGGCTGTCTGGAAATTTCTATCTCAATCTTGATGGAGTTTTGTATAAAAGAAACCACTATCTCGTGCTACTCAGATGTATAGATGAGAAAGAAGCGAGTATGCTCATGGAAGAAGTCCATGAAGGCACATTTGGTACGCGCGCCGGCGGGCATGCTATGACGAGAAAGATCCTGAGAGCAGGATATTACTGGTTGACGATGGAATCAGATTGTTTTAAATTCATGAAGAGATGTCATAAATGCCAGATTTATGCTGATAAAATTCATGTGCCGCCATGCCCGTTGAATGTCATGTCCTCCCCATGGCCGTTTTCCATGTGGGGCATTGATATGATAGGCAAGATTGAGCCCACTGCATCTAACGGTCATCGCTTCATTCTAGTAGCCATCGACTACTTCACCAAGTGGGTGGAGGCAGCCTCGTATGCTAACGTGACCAAGCAGGTGGTGGCTAAATTCATAAAGAGGGACATCATCTATCGATACGGAATTCCCGAGCGGATCATTACCGATAATGGTTCGAATCTGAATAATAAGATGATGAAGGAGTTATGCCAAAGCTTCAAGATTGAACACCACAACTCATCTCTGTAACCCGGTGAACTGACTTTAAACAATGTTGCGGATAGCAAGAGTCGCCACCGACTTTTATTTTATCCATAAGGAAAGGTTATAAAAGAACAGGAAAGACCTTAGAGAATACTTTGGGTCCGGGGGGTAGGTTATGAAAAGGGAAGGTATTAGCATCCTTTTCATCCATGGTTATCCATGGGCTCTTAGGTACTTAGGCTCACTTTTGAATTGTTTTGAAATTGTAGTGTGGGAATAGAAAATTTTCAGAATAGTTAATAAATAATCCATGTAAGGATGTGTTAAGAACTTGTTTGAAAACTTGTTGAAAATTTGTTTAAGTGCGAAACAATTTTGAAGTGAGCAAGCACCTAGGAGTAACCTACCCTAATGTTTAAAGGTCTTTCTTATTCTTCATTCTTTCCTTTAGTAAGACTATCCCTACTATAATGGAGTAGGTAGTCCTTACTTTGGATGTTAAGGGGTATGTGAGGGACAATTTGACTTTGAAGGCCATTGTGGGATGTAATAAGCACATATAAGGGACCATCATCATTTTTCGAAAGGGACTTGATTCGTAAAGGCAACCATAAGGGACTTTGATGATTTTTTTTATTTGAGGGACTTGCTTTATACACCCCACTTAACCATTATTCGTAGGCAACTTGAGGGATATCCTTAGGAAGTGAGACGGCGATTAAAATCGACTTACGTGTGTGACGTGTTTATTTTAATTATCTTTATTTAAAAGTGATCTAAATTTATTTTAATATTACATACATGTTGTTACACTCCCTAATTACTAACCATAATAATAATTAAATAATTAAACAACTTTACATCCAAGAAACAATTACAAAATAATAAGCAAAATAATTAAATAGCAAAGATAAATAAAATATAAATAAGCAATAATAAATAATAAAGGGGGTTAATTCTAAGTTTACTCGGCAAGACATCGCATCTTGTGCCTACGTATCCTTACGGGAGTGGAATCAGAGTAATCGTAGTTCCCCTCAATAGGGAGGTTAGAAACTTCTTGACTGTGGTCAAGGTCTCAAGGGGAATAAACGCATCTTAAGGACACGCTTACGTGGAGTGTAGAAACTCCAAATCTCTACGTTGAAATGTTAAGTTGTAATTAGGGTTAAATTAGGGATTCCACGGCGGGAAACCCTAAAATGAGCGCGACGGCTCTTTGACCTAATGCTAAGGGTAAAATTGTAATTTTGCCTGCGGCGAGGCATTTGTGAAAATTAGGGTTTGTAGTTTGTAGTTTTGAGGATTTGAAATTGAATGTGTGAAGTTTTACGGACTATTGGCGCGGCGGCCAAACAGTTAGACCTAACCTTCGGATGTGTGCAATGTGACAGAAATAATAGTAAACGCGTGAGATAATTGAATCATGCAAACAGAGAGATAATGTCATAATTTAAACCATGCAAGCAGAAATTTAAAGGCAGAATTTAAAGAGCGATTGTTAAGTTCGCGAGGTTACATGAGAGGAGCAGATACCATATGATAATGAAATTTGAATTGAACAATAATAAAATAAAATAAATAACGGTTCTAGTTATTATTTTAAAAAAAAGATTTTAGTTATTATTTTAAATTTATCTAAAAAAAAGTTTTTCTTAAAAATAATAGGTTTTCATATTAATTTGGAAAAGATGTTAATGTTATTTATTTTAAAAAACAGATTTTTATATTATAACAAATTTTAATAAATTAATGATAACAATAATAATAATAATGGTAATAATAATGACAATAATGATAATAATAATAAATAATGATAATAATAATAATAATAATAATAATAATAATAATAATAATAATAATAATAATAATAATAATAATAATAATAATAAAGCAATAATGAATTTTAAATGTGCCAAATAACCCAACAATGTTGCTAACGCAGAAATGCGCTCATCGCAACCAGATCTAAATCGGACGAAACAAAATTTATCGCAAAGAAAAAGAAATTAAGCAAAAAATAGTATTATTGCTCACACAAAAATGCGATCATCGCAACCAGATCGAACTAACACAAATGTCACGCGTCATGCACACAAATGTGCAAACATCGTATCGACATAATTCGATCAAAAATCTTATATATATAAACTCTAACAATTTAAAAATTATATATATATATAAACGTAACAGTAATAGATAAAGAAAAAGAAATAACGGTAATAGATGAAGAAAAAGAAATAACGGTAAAAGATGAAGAAAAAGAAACAACAGTAATAGATGAAGGAAAAGAAATAACGGTAAACGATGAAGAAAAAGTAACAATAGTAATGGATGAAGAAGAAAACTAAATAACGGCAAACGGCACTCACTCCTCTTAGGTTTTTTTTCCTTCTCTCCTCTTTTTCCAACAAGGCAACACATGTATATATAGGGAACAAATTAGGGTTAACACCAAATTGTCAATAATGTCCCTAAAGCCCATTTTAAAGCCCAAACTAAATAATTAGTTAAGAAAAAATAAAATTTAAATAATTTAAAATAATTAAAATAAACTTAAAATAAAAACTAATAATCCTATTGATTCCTAAAATAAAAAATATTATAAAAAGAACAAAAATTTTTTTCAATATTTTTTATTTTATGATTTTTTGGATATTTTTATGAATAATTTAGAAAAAAGTGAAAAAAATAATATTTTAAAAAATGATTTAATTAAAATACGAAAATAATAATTAAATAATAATAAAAAACTATTTTTGTTATTTTTTTAATGAAAGATAGAAAAATTTAGAGTAAAAATAATAAAAAACAAAAAATGACAAAGGTGAGATTCGAACTCTCAACCTCTCACACTCATAACTCCTTACACATGTCCTCCTGCCAATTGTGTCATTTTTACTTTTTAGAAAAAAAATGCATGCCATATGATATTTACCTGCAAAAAGTCAAACGACTACACAAATTTGTTAGTAATTGATTAAATGCAATGAAATGCGACGACAAATCTTAGGGCAAAATTTGGGGTATTACAGTTATTATGATAATATTTCTCACCCAACCTCTCTTTGATGTTGGCAAAAAAAAATCATGAAGTTTGACTTTGATTTGACCACAGTTGACCTCAGTTTGACCTTTTAACTGCATTGACTGCTTTTGACTTATCTGATCATCTGACTGAGCAAACTTTTGAGAAAAGTCTTGAAACTTGACATGAGGGTTCTTATACACATATAAGATGTTATGAAGCTCACTTGAAGTCTTGGAAGTCCATTTAGCCTGATTAAAGTCAAAACCCTAGTTTTGGATGCACTGCTTAGGAGGTGCATTGTCTGAGGGAATTGTCAACTCTTCTGACCAATTGTGAATTTTGTGAACCTTGTGAACCTTCTTGGAACACAAAGTCTTGTATTGTGAGGGTAAATTTTGGGGTGCAACAGCTGCCCCTGTTCAATTTTCTGAAACCTGAGGGGTTAGATTGGTATATTTGCCAGTCGTAACCTGGAAGGTTGAAGGGGATTGAACACAAAAGCCCAAAAATTTGCACTCACCAATGCATGGAGTGATATTGATGGTTGGTTGAACATGATTGAGTGGGCTTAAAGATGCCACTAGGGGAAAGTTCTTCAGTAGTATAATGAGAACTGTCAGGAGTCTGGAGTAATACTGATGTAACAGCATGTCTTCATGAGGATAGAGCAATCAATAATGATAACCCTAAAGCAGTCTTGAAGTGATAAATCTGACCTCAGGAGGATAGAGCAATCAATAGCTCTAAAGCAGTCTTGAAATAATAATGTGATATGTCTTCAGGAGGATAGAGCAATCAATAGCTCTAAAGCAGTCTTGAAGTAATGATTTCAGGAGGATAGAGCAATGGATAGCTCTAAAGCAGTCTTGAAATAATAATGTAATTTCAGGAGGATAGAGCAATGGATAACTCTAAAGCAGTCTTGAAATAATTAGATGGCTTCAGGAGGATAGAGCAATGAATAGCTCTAAAGCAGTCTTGAAGTAGTAATATGACCTCATGAGGATAGAGCAATGAATAGCTCTAAAGCAGTCTTGAAGTAATAGGATGATTTCAGGAGGATAGAGCAATCAGTAGCTCTAAAGCAGTCTTGAAGTCATGAGAGGCTATCAGGAGGATAAAATAACCCTGAGGTTACAATAAAGCAGTCCCAAAGTAATAAGAAGCTCATCAGGAGGATAAAGTAACCCTGAGGTTACAATAAAGCAGTCCCAAAGATCATAAGATTGTTTGTTGGATAATTAACCTGAAAACAAGGTAGCATTCTGTATAACAACATTAGTTTATGCTTTATGTATGCATGTATGACATGATGCACTTAGGTAATGTACTATAGACATATATGTTATGGTATGATGTAAATGATGTATGTATGCTATGACACTGCTGGAAGTGTCTGGATATCCTTGTATAACAACTGCTGGCCAAGGAAAATAAATCCCGATTCGTTGTTGAAGAATATATAACCCTCCGTCTGCTGGGGATAACAAGGTATAGATAACCTCCCGTTGTTGGGGATAACAAGGTATAGATAATCTCCCGTTGTTGGGGATAGTAGGGTATAGATAACCTTCGTTTTCGTTTGATAGTAGGATAAGTATAACATCCCGTCTTCGTTCATCGTGCCCTTATTGGAAAGTAATTTCCCGTATATCCGTATGAGGATGAAAGAGATGGATATAAATTCCAGGGGAGATTAGACTTTGTGAAAATGGATTAGTCCTACTGATGGTTTGTAACTGTCTTGTAAAGATGAACCGGCGAAGCTTCGTTGAAATCCTTCCCTCGTTCGTCCTTAGTAAATACTATTACTGCATTTTCATGCATTTCTGGTAAACATCAATCATATTAAAAGCATACACGCATTTCTGGTAAACATCAATCATATTCAAAGGCATACATACATTCAAACACAACCAATGGACATTTCGCTTATGTAAATAGGGTAAAAGTAAATCTGGATTCAAAAGATGGAATTTATTTATATCAAAAGTGACCCATACACGGGTAAGTTTGTACAAGGAGACATAAACCCTAGTAAGAGAATTTTGTCATGAAGTTTTACAAAAAGAATCAGCTATGTGGGAAATAATCCTATTGAGTTTCAATTCTACTATTGCCACTCAAGTATCTCATCTTCTTGCTGTTGAGACGGAAACGATTGGATTGAGCTTTATCTGTTTGAGCTTGAGTAAGTAGTACAACTGGTTGCAGTTTCATGAGTGATCCAAACGAGACATAGTCATACGCTTTAATCCCTAACTTTTGCCTGGATTGCCCTTTCAGGTTTTCAATCCACCGGGATACCCTTTTTTGCCCAAGCCGCCTTTTCAGGTTTTCGACTTGCCGGGTGTACATCTTTTTATATATATATCCCTAACTTTTGCCCAAACCCTTTTGGTTTGCCGGGATGCCCTTATTTTTGCCTAGGCCTGTCAACCTAGCGGGTCTCTTTTTATGCGTAGTATTTTTTAACTATGTCTGCGTTTACAGGTTGTGGGAAGTCTTCACCATCCATTGTAGTCAGTATCATGGCACCTCCTGAGAACACTGTCTTGACTACAAATGGTCCCTCATATGTTGGAGTCCACTTGCCCCTAGGATCACCCTGTGGTAATATGATACGCTTGATTACCAAGTCACCAGCCTGATATACCTTTGGCTTAACCTTCTTGTTAAAAGCTTTGATCATCCGTTTCTGGTACATCTGGCCATGACAAACTGCTGCTAACCTTTTCTCATCAATCAAATTTATCTGGTCAAGTCGAGTCTGAATCCACTCATATTCATCCAAGCCTGCATCCTTCATAATTCTCAAGGAGGGGATCTGAACTTCAATAGGCAGAACTGCTTCCATACCATAGACTAAGGAGAATGGGGTTGCCCCTGTTGAAGTACGTATTGTAGTACGATAACCATGCAGAGCAAATGGTAACATCTCGTGCCAATCCTTGTAAGTAACAGTCATCTTCTGTACAATCTTCTTAATGTTCTTATTAGCAGCTTCAACTGCCCCATTCATCTTTGGACGATACGGAGAAGAGTTGTGATGCTTAATCTTGAACTGCGTACAGAGATCAGTAATCATAGTGTTGTTCAGATTAGAGCCATTGTCAGTGATAATCCTTTCAGGGATACCATACCTACATATGAGATTATTCTTAATGAACCGAGCCACAACATTCTTAGTCACAGATGCAAATGAAGCTGCCTCTACCCACTTCGTGAAGTAATCAATAGCAACCAGGATGAAACGATGCCCATTAGAAGCAGTAGGCTTGATCTCACCAATCATATCAATGCCCCACATGGCAAAGGGCCAAGGAGCAGTCAACACATTCAATGGAGATGGAGGTACATGTACTTTATCAGCATAGATTTGACATTTGTGACATGTTCTGGAGTGTTGATAGCAATCAGCTTCCATGGTAGACCAATAGTAACCTGCTCTCAAAATCTTCTTTGCCATGGTATGACCACTAGAATGAGTGCCAAAGGTCCCATCATGCATCTCTTCCATAATTTCTGTAGCTTCCTTCTTATCCACACAACGAAGCATAGTTGAATCATGATTACGCTTATACAGAATGCCATTACTCAGAAAGAACTTAGCAGAAAACCTTCTCAGGAACTTCCTATCTTTGACAGATGCCCCTTCAGGGAACTCCTGAGCTTCAAGATAGTTTTTCACTTCATAGAACCAAGGCTTCTCCTCTGCCCCTTCAGTGTCAATCTCATTGCAGTATGCAGGCTTCTCAAATCTATCAATGGTAATCTTGGGAGCTTCATCATCCCAGCTGATCTCAAACATAGATGCCATGGTGGCCAATGCGTCTGCCAACTGATTCTCTCTTCGTGGAATATGTCCAAAAGTAATCTCTTTGAAATGTGGGATCAAAGACAACACATGTTCTCTGTAAGGAATGAGATTATCATGCTTTGTATCCCAATCTCCTTTAATCTGACTTACTATCAGAGCTGAATCTCCATATACCTCAAGGAACTGAATCTTCATATCAATAGCAACTTGCATACCCATGATACATGCCTCATACTCAGCCATGTTATTGGTACAATAGAAACAAAGTCTGGCAGTAATCGGGGTATGACAACCTTCAGGGGAACTAATCACAACACCAACACCATTACCATGTGCATTGGAGGCACCATCAAAAACCATAGTCCATCGGGATCCTTGTTCAGGTCCGTCATATTGTCCAGGTTCTTTGGTAACAGACATAATGTCTTCATCAGGGAACTCAAAATTCATTGACTGGTAATCATCTACTGCTTGATGAGCCAAATGATCAGCAACAACACTCCCCTTAATGGCCTTCTGAGTAGTATACTGTATATCATATTCCGTCAAGATCATTTGCCATCTTGCAATTCTTCCGGAGAGAGCAGGTTTCTCAAATATGTACTTGATTGGATCCATCTTCGAAATCAACAAGGTAGTATGGGTCAACATATACTGTCTTAGTCGGCGAGCAGCCCATGCCAAAGCGCAGCAAGTTTTCTCGAGCAGTGAGTATCTTGTTTCACAGTCGGTAAACTTTTTGCTAAGGTAGTATATTGCCTGCTCTTTTCGACCAGACTCGTCATGTTGCCCCAATACACACCCCATTGAGTTGTCTAATACTGTTAAATACATAATCAAGGGTCTTCCATCAACTGGTGGCATTAAAATTGGAGGTTCTAGCAAATATCTCTTGATTTCATCAAAGGCAGTCTGGCACTCATCATTCCATTCCATCACCTGATCTTTCTTCAACAACTTGAAGATTGGCTCACAGATGGTAGTTAATTGGGAAATAAATCTTGCAATGTAGTTCAATCGTCCCAAGAAACCTCTAACCTCCTTCTCAGTACGGGGAGCTGGCATCTCTCGTATAGCTTTCACTTTTGCAGGATCCACTTCAATACCTTTTCCACTGACAATGAAACCCAGGAGCTTTCCAGATCTAACTCCAAAAGTACACTTGTTTGGATTTAATCTCAACCTGTATTTCTTCAACCTCTCAAACAACTTGTGCAGATGATCAAGATGTTGTTCTTCATTCTGAGACCTGGCTATCATATCATCCACATATACCTCTATCTCATGATGAATCATATCATGAAACAAAGCCACCATAGCACGCTGATATGTTGCCCCTGCATTCTTCAAACCAAATGGCATTACCTTATAGCAAAAGGTGCCCCACTGTGTCACAAATGTAGTCTTCTCCATATCTTCAGGTGCCATCTTGATTTGATTGTAACCAGAGAAACCATCCATAAAAGAGAATACCTTATGCTGAGCAGTGTTGTCTACCAGAATATCAATATGAGGAAGTGGAAAGTCATCTTTAGGGCTAGTCTTGTTCAGATCTCTGTAGTCTACACACATACGTACCTTACCATCTTTCTTAGGAACTGGTACCACATTTGCAACCCACTGAGGATAAGAAGTTACGGCCAAGAACCCTGCATTGAACTGTTTCATTACCTCTGCTTTGATCTTTTCTGACATTTCAGGACGCATACGACGAACCTTCTGCTTCTTTGGACGACAATCTTCTTTCACTGGCAAACGGTGAACCACAATGTCTGTATCCAACCCTGGCATATCTTCATAAGACCAAGCAAAGATCTCCACATAGTCACGTAGCATCTGAATCAACCTGCTCTTGACACTGTCCTCTAAATCAGCCCCTATCTTGACCTCTTTTCTGTTTTCTTCAGTTCCCAGATTCACAACTTCGACTGGCTCTTCATATGGCTGTATAGCTTTCTCTTCTTGTTGTAACAACCTAGCAAGCTCTACGGGTATTTCACAATCGTCCTCGTTTCCGTCTTCAGTTTGATAGATCGGATTCTCGAAATTGTAATTGGCAATAGTAGAACTGTTATCAACTGGATCCAGAGTGGATGAGGATCTGCATTTTAGTGACGTGGGTGTGTGTAAGAACACATAGCTGATAAAGCAAAAATAAAAGAAAAAGAAAGACAAGGAACACAATATTTACGAAAACGAAACGTCCACTGATTTTATTGAATGAAGTATGCAAATGAAATGACAACCCGTAACAAGCACACCATTGTGCCCCGGGTAAGGCACATGGCTTGAAAGTTTTAATTGTTCCAGAAATTATAAATTTAAAAACATAACACAGTAATAGTATTTACTCCTGACTAAAGGAGATAGGGATAACATCTTCAGCTGTCCAATTATTGAGTCCAGCACCCACAGTAGGAAAAATCCATGCCTCCAAGTTGTAGTCTTCATCTTGATCTCCCACAGCATTGATAACCCCTTGATTGGTGATACGAACAGCACGAGCACGACGAACAGCCTTCTGGGACTCTGCAGTGAAACCCAAACCAAACTTGTCAGACTTGTATGGAATATCAGGAAGCTGACCCCAAATAGTACAACCACCTTCTTCCACCACAGCTTTTGCATCATTGAGGGAGGCCATTGCCATTGTTGGAGGGTTTCTGATGACCACAGGAACCTTCTTCACAGCAGGAGGAGTCACACAATCCTTAACAGCCCAGGGAACCACTTCAAATGACTGACATGGAGTTTCAATGTATTCACCTTCTACTTCCAGATACTTGAAAGTGTTTACATGGCTGACAAAGTATTCTTCCTCTCCAAAGACAGTAACAACTTTTCCATTCACCGGATATCTCAACTTTTGATGTAATGTGGAGGTCACAGCACCTGCCCCATGGATCCAGGGACGACCAAGCAGACATGAGTACGAAGGACGAATATCCATCACATAGAATGTAGCAGTAAACACCTGAGAGCCAACCTTGATTGGAAGATCAATTTCCCCATGCACTACTCTTCTAGAACCATCAAAAGCCTTTACCACAATATTACTGGGCTTCAATACCGTATCTTCAGGACTCAGTTTGTTCAGGACTTCCTTAGGCAACACATTCAGAGAGGAACCATTGTCTATCAGCACATGAGACAGGGTAGTGCCCCTGCATTCAATTGAAATATGCAAGGCCCTGTTATGATCCCTCTTGGCAGGGGTCAAGTCAGCATCAGAAAATCCTAACCCGTTGTCATAGGTCAGGTGAGCAACACAATTCTCAAACTGGTCCACAGAAATTGCACTGGGTACATGAGCCATCTTTAGAAACTTGATCAATGACTTGGCATGAGCCTCAGAACATAATAACAGGGAGAGCATAGAAATCTTTGAGGGAGTATGCCCCAGCTGATCAACAATATCATAATCACTCTTGCGAATGATTTTCAATACTTCTTCCATCTGCTTAGAGAGGTCATCAGCAGCTGGCACATCAGTAGATACAGGTTCAATAACAGGACCCTTGCCCCGAGCATCAGTGGTGGAAGTAACAGCAGGGGTAACTGCACTCTTAGAAGCAACTGGAGGAGAGAAGACTCTTCCACTACGAGTGATCTTGCTAGATCCAGCAATATTATCAATGTCAACAGGCATATCAGGTAAAGGCTCCTGCTTGACACCATGGATGTAAACATCAGACCCATAGTGCCAAGGCACAGCTTTGTCAGATGTATAAGGAATAGGACCAGGAATGGTAATGATCAGAGGAGCTACTCTGGCTTCAGTGACAACTTTCACAGGACCTTCAGCAGTAATCTTGATTGGGCCCTGATGAGTGATTTTAATGGGACCCTTTGAAGTGATTCTTAGTGGTACTTTGTCAACCATATCAACCTCTTCAATCTTCTTACCCTGAGTCAGATGATCTACCATACTTTCTACAGATGCTGGTCTTCTTTCGAACACTATAGTATACTTATCCATGAGACGTTGAATCCCATCTCTCAAAATGAAGCAACTATCCGGCTTATAGGTACAATACAAACAATCTTCACGACAACCTGGAAAGATCCCAGCTTGTACTAACCTTTTTTTGATAACATACAATGGTGTGCTCAACTCCATAACCGAATAGACATGCAGATCTTCATCAATATCTTCATCAATGGCGTTGACAGTCTTCTCGTGATTTGGCATTGGAGCTGTAATCACATTTGGAGTACCTGGTGGATCAAACTCAATTTCTCCAGCATCAATCATATCTTGAATTTTGTTCTTCAAGACCCAGCAGTTATTAGTATCATGTCCTGGACAGTTTGAATGATATGCACATCGTGCATTGGGATTGTACTTGGGAGAGGTAACATTGGGATTCTGAGGGGCCTCCCTCAGGGTAATAAGTTCAGCTTTCAACAAGTGTTGCAATGCCTGAGCCATTGACATGTTGATCTTCGTGAACTGTCTTCTAGCCCTCTGTTGGTTGCCTTGAGGCTGCTCTGTTGTTGCAGGAGTTGGATTTGAAATATGAACTGCACTAACAGACTGATGCCTTCTGTTACGATTAGGCTGACCATACACAGCATTAGATTCTTTCTTCCCAGTGGGAGGCTTCTTTGCAGCACCTGATGAAGAAGTGCCCACTTGGATCTTACCACTCTTGATACCATTCTCTACTCGCTCTCCTGTCATGATCAACTCAGTGAAGCCAGATGATGAGCTTCCAATGAGATGACTGTAAAACGGACCATTCAGCGTACACATGAACATATCAACCAACTCCCTATCAGTCAAAGGGGGTTGAACTCTTCCAGCTAAGTCTCTCCACTTCTGAGCATACTCCTTAAAGCTTTCTTTGGCACCCATAGACATGCTTTGAAGCTGCATGCGAGTGGGGGCTAAGTCAGCATTGTATTGATACTGCTTGTAGAAAGCTTCAGCAAGGTCATTCCAATCTCTGATGTTGACACTCTCCAACTGATAATACCACTCTAGTTGAGCTCCAGATAAACTCTCTTGAAAGAAATGGATCCACAACTTTTTATCAGCAGTGTGGGGTTGCATTCTTCTGACATAAGACCTCAGATGCAATTTGGGACAAGAGACCCCATCATAGACAACAAATGTAGGAACTTTGAACCCAATGGGTATGACCACCCCAGATATCAAGCTCAAATCCTCAAAATCCAGCCCAGATGATTTCTGTAATTCCATAGCATCCATTCTATCCACCAGCATCTTGAATTTGTCTTCGTTAGGCTCATGGTAGTAGTTAGCCTCAGAATCAGAGTCCCCCATAGTGTTGTGGAGACTGCCTCTCTCCTGCTCAGATTCTTCAGATTCATAGTCTTCAACCTGTTCCTTGGTCTTGGCAGGACCTTTGAACCTTCTTCCCATGTTGAGCAACCCAGCAAACCTTCTAGCCTTCTTAGTCTTCTTGGCCAGCAGTGTCTTCAATTCATCCTGCCCCTTAGATAGGTTCAGGATCAGCTCTTGGAACTGTGCATTCTGTGCCTGGAGATCCTTAACTGATTGTTCAAGAGCCATTGCTGAAATAAACAGCGAGAAGATGAGAAACCTGTACACAATTATAAACCTGTGATGCAATGATATGGGAATGCATATGCAATGTTTTCAAGGACCGCAGGATTTAAATTTGCTTAAACAAACAAGAAAGTAACTTTTTATTAGTAATAACTTGTTTTGCCTTTTAGGCTTACAAAAAAAATGAAAACGAAATAAGTACAAAAGATGGGGTTTTAAGTCTCCCATGGACGTTTCCTCTTTGTGTTGAGGTATGAGTTGAGGTTTCGTTCCTCATGAAGTAGCTTTGTTAGCTCTAGGATCCTTGCTTGGCTTGCTTTGTAATGAGCCTCGAAAGTATCCCTTTGCTCTTTCAGTTGGATCCATGATCTCTGCAAGTCTTCCATATCAGTAGGCATGTCTGGGTGAAGGATGGTATAAGCTGTGTCTCCTTCAGCAACAGGTTCCATGGTAACTGGTAGGATGGCAGGATATGGCATCATGAGTGTCTGAGCACGAAATCGTACCCATCTGAGATAAGCCTCCATAGGAATGGTGTACTTAGGCTCCAGTGTCTTGCTGTCAATCATGTTTACCTTTCCCCAAGCTCGGATGAATCTCTGACGGTAACCCTGAAGATCGTTGTCGTAATCAAACACAATGCCATGAATCAACATGTCATGTGGACCATCGCTCCGGGCGTAACCAAACTGTCGTAAAGCTAGAGATGGGTTGTAGGTGATGCCTCCTCTTATGCCTAGAAGTGGCACATTAGGAAACTCCCCACAACGGTCAATGATGGTGACATTCTCCATAGATCTGGAGCACCAATGGATGTCTGAGTGAGAAAGTGACATGATCCTCTTGGACCATCTGAACCCTTGCTCATTCTTCATTACTGAGCGAGGAAGGTGAGAAATAAACCACCTAGAAAGTAAAGGTATGCAGCACATCAAAGTTCCTCTTGCCCTTGTAGTACGGGTGTGAAGAGAATGTAGGATGTCTCCAAGTAAGGTAGGCACTGGATTGTGACTCAGGAATATGTTGATGGCATGAACGTCTATGAACTGATCAGGATTGGGGAACAACACTAAGCCATAAATCAATAAGGCTAAGATCTCCTCAAAAGCGTCGTAGCTCATAGCCTTCAAGAACATTTGAGCTTTATCCACTAATACCTTGGCAAGAATACCTTTAACTCCACTTCTCGTCTCTAGAACAATGTCAGACTTCTTCAGATGTAGAGCTGCAGCAATAACTTCTGGTTTAAGCTCCTTCTCTAAGCCTGTGAATGGCTTCTGATCAAGAACAGGTATACCCAGAAGTTTAGAGAACTCCTCCAGGGTTGGAACCAGCTGATAATCAGGAAATGTAAAGCAATGGTGCTTAGGGTCAAAGAACTGAAACAGCACACTCATCATGTCTTCACTGAACCCTGAAGTAACTAGATCCAATAAGTGACCATGTCTCTTATTGAACTGGGAATGATCAGGCACTAGGGAAACCAACTCCTTGAGCTTAGCAGGTATCCCTACAAAGTTGATCCTGATGGTGTTTCTACGAGCAGAAGCCATGACCTGCAACAAAGAACAAAGATAAATCCTTTGGTCCTTGAAATGGTTAGGGAAAATGATATGCTTATGATGCATGATGATGTCATGATGTCATGCTCAATCACAAATATGTGGCACACACAACCAAGTCACACCATAGCCCTAGGTTTAAAGGCTTGCATGAGGTTCAAAGGCAAGTACCCTCCCCTGAAGTTAGATGGTTCATCCTGTCCTACAAAAGTAACCAGGTTCTAAGGGATCTCAATATCATTGATCCTTCACAAGGGTGGTTGTTCAGAAGGCAACTTACTTGCCAACCAAAACCCTCCAAGTTTAAGATCTCAATGAGCGTAGTATCGAGTGTCAACCAACTTCAGTTTGCACCAAAGCCGGTTACCTCACTACTTTCTAAAGGCCAAGATGAGTTAACTAGGGTTCTAAAAGTCAGTTAGTGCATTGACAACATATGGCAGCCTCAATATTATCCTCAACTTGACTTAAGGAATATAAGCACCAACCAAGAAGTCGCACTAACTATGGCCACCAGATCAACCGTATCGATATACGTCGTACAGTTTCCTTGGTCTATTGCCATTTACCTAAGGTACACTAGATCCGGGTTAGGACCTTTCACACATAAGAGCACCCCAACAATATAATAATAAAGCAAACAAGGCAAACAATTTAAAGTGATCTTAATTCCTAAGGGTACCCCTCTTAAATAGATCCCCAGCAGAGTCGCCAGTTCTGTAACCCGGTGAACTGACTTTAAACAATGTTGCGGATAGCAAGAGTCGCCACCGACTTTTATTTTATCCATAAGGAAAGGTTATAAAAGAACAGGAAAGACCTTAGAGAATACTTTGGGTCTGGGGGGTAGGTTATGAAAAGGGAAGGTATTAGCATCCTTTTCATCCATGGTTATCCATGGGCTCTTAGGTACTTAGGCTCACTTTTGAATTGTTTTGAAATTGTAGTGTGGGAATAGAAAATTTTCAGAATAGTTAATAAATAATCCATGTAAGGATGTGTTAAGAACTTGTTTGAAAACTTGTTGAAAATTTGTTTAAGTGCGAAACAATTTTGAAGTGAGCAAGCACCTAGGAGTAACCTACCCTAATGTTTAAATGTCTTTCTTATTCTTCATTCTTTCCTTTAGTAAGACTATCCCTACTATAATGGAGTAGGTAGTCCTTACTTTGGATGTTAAGGGGTATGTGAGGGACAATTTGACTTTGAAGGCCATTGTGGGATGTAATAAGCACATATAAGGGACCATCATCATTTTTCGAAAGGGACTTGATTCGTAAAGGCAACCATAAGGGACTTTGATGATTTTTTTTATTTGAGGGACTTGCTTTATACACCCCACTTAACCATTATTCGTAGGCAACTTGAGGGATATCCTTAGGAAGTGAGACGGCGATTAAAATCGACTTACGTGTGTGACGTGTTTATTTTAATTATCTTTATTTAAAAGTGATCTAAATTTATTTTAATACTACATACATGTTGTTACACTCCCTAATTACTAACCATAATAATAATTAAATAATTAAACAACTTTACATCCAAGAAACAATTACAAAATAATAAGCAAAATAATTAAATAGCAAAGATAAATAAAATATAAATAAGCAATAATAAATAATAAAGGGGGTTAATTCTAAGTTTACTCGGCAAGACATCGCATCTTGTGCCTACGTATCCTTACGGGAGTGGAATCAGAGTAATCGTAGTTCCCCTCAATAGGGAGGTTAGAAACTTCTTGACTGTGGTCAAGGTCTCAAGGGGAATAAACACATCTTAAGGACACGCTTACGTGGAGTGTAGAAACTCCAAATCTCTACGTTGAAATGTTAAGTTGTAATTAGGGTTAAATTAGGGATTCCACGGCGGGAAACCCTAAAATGAGCGCGGCGGCTCTTTGACCTAATGCTAAGGGTAAAATTGTAATTTTGCCTGCGGCGAGGCATTTGTGAAAATTAGGGTTTGTAGTTTGTAGTTTTGAGGATTTGAAATTGAATGTGTGAAGTTTTACGGACTATTGGCGCGGCGGCCAAACAGTTAGACCTAACCTTCGGATGTGTGCAATGTGACAGAAATAATAGTAAACGCGTGAGATAATTGAATCATGCAAACAGAGAGATAATGTCATAATTTAAACCATGCAAGCAGAAATTTAAAGGCAGAATTTAAAGAGCGATTGTTAAGTTCGCGAGGTTACATGAGAGGAGCAGATACCATATGATAATGAAATTTGAATTGAACAATAATAAAATAAAATAAATAACGGTTCTAGTTATTATTTTAAAAAAAAAGATTTTAGTTATTATTTTAAATTTATCTAAAAAAAAGTTTTTCTTAAAAATAATAGGTTTTCATATTAATTTGGAAAAGATGTTAATGTTATTTATTTTAAAAAACAGATTTTTATATTATAACAAATTTTAATAAATTAATGATAACAATAATAATAATAATGGTAATAATAATGACAATAATGATAATAATAATAAATAATGATAATAATAATAATAATAATAATAATAATAATAATAATAATAATAATAATAATAATAATAAAGCAATAATGAATTTTAAATGTGCCAAATAACCCAACAATGTTGCTAACGCAGAAATGCGCTCATCGCAACCAGATCTAAATCGGACGAAACAAAATTTATCGCAAAGAAAAAGAAATTAAGCAAAAAATAGTATTATTGCTCACACAAAAATGCGATCATCGCAACCAGATCGAACTAACACAAATGTCACGCGTCATGCACACAAATGTGCAAACATCGTATCGACATAATTCGATCAAAAATCTTATATATATAAACTCTAACAATTTAAAAATTATATATATATAAACGTAACAGTAATAGATAAAGAAAAAGAAATAACGGTAATAGATGAAGAAAAAGAAATAACGGTAAAAGATGAAGAAAAAGAAACAACAGTAATAGATGAAGGAAAAGAAATAACGGTAAACGATGAAGAAAAAGAAACAATAGTAATGGATGAAGAAGAAAACTAAATAACGGCAAACGGCACTCACTCCTCTTAGGTTTTTTTTCCTTCTCTCCTCTTTTTCCAACAAGGCAACACATGTATATATAGGGAACAAATTAGGGTTAACACCAAATTGTCAATAATGTCCCTAAAGCCCATTTTAAAGCCCAAACTAAATAATTAGTTAAGAAAAAATAAAATTTAAATAATTTAAAATAATTAAAATAAACTTAAAATAAAAACTAATAATCCTATTGATTCCTAAAATAAAAAATATTATAAAAAGAACAAAAAAATTTTTCAATATTTTTTATTTTATGATTTTTTGGATATTTTTATGAATAATTTAGAAAAAAGTGAAAAAAATAATATTTTAAAAAATGATTTAATTAAAATACGAAAATAATAATTAAATAATAATAAAAAACTATTTTTGTTATTTTTTTAATGAAAGATAGAAAAATTTAGAGTAAAAATAATAAAAAACAAAAAATGACAAAGGTGAGATTCGAACTCTCAACCTCTCACACTCATAACTCCTTACACATGTCCTCCTGCCAATTGTGCCATTTTTACTTTTTAGAAAAAAAATGCATGCCATATGATATTTACCTGCAAAAAGTCAAACGACTACACAAATTTGTTAGTAATTGATTAAATGCAATGAAATGCGACGACAAATCTTAGGGCAAAATTTGGGGTATTACAGTTATTATGATAATATTTCTCACCCAACCTCTCTTTGATGTTGGCAAAAAAAAATCATGAAGTTTGACTTTGGTTTGACCACAATTGACCTCAGTTTGACCTTTTAACTGCATTGACTGCTTTTGACTTATCTGATCATCTGACTGAGCAAACTTTTGAGAAAAGTCTTGAAACTTGACATGGGGGTTCTTATACACATATACGATGTTATGAAGCTCACTTGAAGTCTTGGAAGTCCATTTAGCCTGATTAAAGTCAAAACCCTAGTTTTGGATGCACTGCTTAGGAGGTGCATTGTCTGAGGGAATTGTCAACTCTTCTGACCAATTGTGAATTTTGTGAACCTTGTGAACCTTCTTGGAACACAAAGTCTTGTATTGTGAGGGCAAATTTTGGGGTGCAACAATCTCCTTACCGACCGAAGATGAATGGCGCCGTTGAAGCGGCTAATAAAAACATTAAGAAGATTGTACAGAAGATGGTTGTGACCTATAAGGATTGGCACGAGATGTTGCCATTTGCATTGCACGATTATCGTACGACGGTACGTACATCAACCGGGGCAACTCCTTTCTCACTAGTGTACGGTATGGAAGTTGTCCTACCGTTAGAAGTTGAGATTCCTTCTTTACGAGTTTTGGTTGACGTGAAACTCGATGAGGCAGAATAGATTAAGAACCGACTGAACCAACTCAGCCTGATGGACGAGAAGAGACTAGCATCGATTGCATATGGTCGTCTATACCAGAGCCGAATGAAGAAAGCTTATGATAAGAAAGTACGTCCTAGAAGCTTTCAGACGGGTGATCTTGTCCTGAAGAAGATCCTTCCTCCATACTCCGATCATCGGGGCAAGTGGAATCCCAATTACGAAGGTCCGTACGTCGTCGGCAAGGTCTTCTCGGGAGGAGCCTTGTTGTTATCCACGATGGATGGCGAAGATTTTGCATCCCCAGTGAACGCGGACGCAGTTAAAAAATACTTTGCTTAAAAAATGACCCGCTGGAAAGAAAAAGAATATCCAGGCAAAGATGGGGCATCCCGGCGAACCATAAAAAAGAAAATGGTTCGGGCAAAAATTAGGGATATAAATGGAAAAAATGTACACCCGCAAAGTCGAAAACCTGGAAGGGCAACTTTGGCATAAAGGGTATCCCGGTGAATCGAAAACCCGAAAGGGCGATTCAAGCAAAAGTTAGGGATTTGAAAAAGCAAACAAATGCGTTCCGCATATGGACTTTCATTGTTTAGTGGTTTGGAAGACCTGAGGGCCGTTTATCTGAATCAATCTCTTCTGAAGCTAAAGCGTCGGAGAAGTATCAAAGTTGAGTGGGTCATAGAGGGATCAAATCATGGTGTTCGTCTATGCCATATTGCCGACATTTGTGTATATACTGATGTATATTTATGTTTTTATACCTGCGTAGCTTCCTCATTCCAGGAGCTTGCATCTGTTGTAAAACATTTTTGCCTATTCAGGGGTTCGTTATCAATGAAGTGTATACTATTCAGCAATTTTGTTTGCTTGTTTAACATTTATCGGTTTTGTTTGCGAAAAAGAACGCCGATGTTTTTGATAAAATGCGCATACATAAACTTACTGGCCTAGGACACTAATTGTTGAAACATTGAATTACTTGAACATTGTCCCAGGATGATAACCTTGATAGATCTCTTTGAGAAGGGTCCCTTGTCTGTTTTGTTTTGTGTTGTTGCAGGTATAGCATATTCCAGGCAGTACGTCGTATGTGTACCCAAGCAGGATGATTCCTTCTTCCCTAGCAAGTTCAACAGCGTTTCCCCACGAAGTCTGAACATGGGACCGCGAACATTGATATGTATCCCTAAGCAGAGTAGATTCTCTCCAACCAGATGTATCCTAGGCAGGATCATCCTCTCCCCAGCTGAGTCATACGCTGAAGTGTATGTTAATCCCCAGCACTGAGTCAACGTGCAGTTTTCTCATGAAAGACTATTCGCAAGTGTGCAGCTTTCGATAGTTCAAGACTGAAGTCTCCAAGCGGAATTAAAATTCCCCACAGAATTGTACTCTCCCCAACAAGCAGGATGATTCCTTCTTCCCCACCCGAGTTGGCAGTTCCCCAAGAGAACCGAGTCCTTGGAAGCCGTTGAAGACATGATTGGTGCTCCCCAATAGAGTATTGAATAGCTGATGCTGTATTTCCCCACCGGAGTCGTTATCTCCAGGAAAGTTTTGCTGCGAATGTCGTGCAGTTTATTTCTGCGGTTGATATCGTTTCCTTGACAGTTTGTGGTTTGAATACCTGGTTGAGCGGGTTCAGGTTCTTGTAGAACTTTGTTCCCCTACAGCGGTCGACTGAAGTTCGTTTCCCTAGGCGGAATCCAATTGAGATTTGTGTGACTTCTTCTCCTCGGCAGGATGATTCCTTCCTCCACTAGAGTGGTTCTTTCTCCCTGATAGGAGGCTTCTCCCTTCAGCATTTATTTTGCTGATGGGGTCATAGCATTTTGCATGATTGCATAGCATTTACCCTCAATGCGTAGCATTTCCACCGTGTGGAGCATTACGCCATTGACGATCATATGCATATGAAACATGATCTAGGTTATTACCATTCTTGTTTTGCAGGTGTTCCTCTGCAGAATGGTTTGCTCAAGATGATTCTTGAATTCCCAAGCGAAGTTGATTACTTAAGATGAATCTTAAAATCCCCAGTGAGGTCGCCAGAGTTGGTTGCTCAAGTTGATGCTTAGAGTCCCCGGCAGAGTGTTTGCTCAGGATGATTCCTGAAATCTCCAGCAGAGTTATTGGTTCAGGATGATTCTTGAAGTCCCCGGCGGAGTTATTTGTCCAAGATGATTCTTGAAGTTCTCAGCAGAGTTGATTCATCCAAAATGATTTCTAGATCCCCGAAGCAGAGTTACTTGATAGTTCTCCAGAATCCCCAGCGGAGATGTGTCATCCCCAACATGTTTTCAACAGAAAAGTTGAAATTTCCTTGAAGACTTGATGATTGAAGTCCGACAGCGGTGCCAAAACCCCTGACTCACTGATGAAGTCTAACTGCAAGGTCGAAGCAGTCTGCCTAGCTAACGCAGAGTGCCTGACGGCAAAAGATTGTGTATCCTTGTTGGTCCATGATTGATTAAGGATTCCATTTGAAGACTTACTGACGAAGTTCGATTGTAATGTCGAAGCAGTTCTCTCAGCTGATATGGAGTGCCTGATGGCAGAAGTTTGGATATCCCTATTTGGTTCATGATTGACCGAGAATTCCATTCCCGGCTTACTGATGAAGTCCGGCTGACGCCCGAGAATTTCTTTGAATGTCCGACGGCATGACTAACTTGATTGTTAAAAAGTTCCTAATGACCTGATGAGTCCTGAGGAATCCTTCTGCCGCAGTGTCGCAGAATGCCTGATGGCAATACCAGCTATGTATCGCCGGTTACGGAATGACCCGTGATCCCTTGATGACTTGAGGAAGAAGCTGTAGCGAAATCTGATAATCATCCCGACGAAGATTTGAGAGTAGCCCTTCACCACATACCGAGTAACCGGTGATCCCTTATTGACTTACTGATGAAGTCCGACGAAGATGTTGTCGACGTGCCTAGCGACATGATGAGTCCATAGGCGACGATAAGGAATTCTTCTGCTATGACGCAGAACGCCTGACGGCTTGATCAACCATCCATTACTAGTTACCGTGTAACTGGTGACCCCTTGATGACTTGAGGACGAAGATTTACAGCAAAATCAGATGATCATCCTGACGGAGATTTGAGATTAGCCCTTCACCAATTACCGTGTGACCAATTCCCCAGCAGAGTTGTCGTGCAACTGTCATGCTCAATTTTGAAGATGTTCATACCAATCAGAGTATCGTTTACCTGTGCGGTTGGCAAATCAACAGTTACCGTGTAACTAGTGATCCCTTGATGGTTTGAGGATGCAATGATATCAGATAAATCAGAGAATCATCCTGATGGAGATTCAGATCAGTATGTCTCCAGCTAGTTTCCGTGCAACTATTATTTCAGTTTCCGAAGATTTGTCCCATCAGAGTACCGTGTACTTGTGCAGTTGGAAAATTTCAGGGTTTGTTGGTATTCAACCGTCCTTTACCTTGATTGTTTGAGATCCGTTCGCTTCTCACCCAGTCAGGTCCAAGCCGTTTAAACAGGGGCAGCTGTTGCACCCCAAAATTTGCCCAACATTTTCTCTACCTAGCTTATGTTTCATTTCATTCACATTAGCATTATCATTTGCATTTCATTGATATGTATGCAGGAGATCAAGAGATATGATTACCAATTAAGAGCTATACAAGACTATGAGGCTAGCTAAAGGGGGTTATTCAGATGTTCAAGGGTTGATATCCTTGTCAAAGAAGTTAAAAGATCCTCAGAGAGATTGATTAAAGCCAAGTGGGTAGGTCTCCTAGCTTGAGAGTTATGGGGAAGACCATCAGATGATTCTGAGGCCATGAAGAGGTACTTGAAGTCTTGAGAGAGCTCATGGGAAGTGTTGAAGATCACTTTGAGGCCTAGACAGGTCATTGTGCAAGATTAATATGACTCAGCGATGAGTGGTGCAATTAGGGTTTGACTGGGTCAACCCTAAGTCAACTGAGGATTTGAAGAAGGTTGAGACCTAATCCAAGAGCCATGTGATCATGGATTGATACATTAAGATGTTCTAAGGATGATTCCAAGGTTAACTCGTCATGATTGAAGAGCTTGAGAAATTTCAGGCTAGGGTTTCTAAGATCTGACAGTGTAAAATCCTCTAGCTTGACCCCTGACTGCTAGGCCATTTAACTCAATATATGATATTCATCTCATCTTGACCCCAACATGATTGTTGTAGGGCATGATCTTAGATTTAGTTTGAGTACTAGAAGTCCTTGATAGGGTTTATAGAACTCAAGTTATGAGCCAGACAAGTTATAAGTCATCTGAGGCATGTGAATTAGGAGCTTGAAAGTTACCCAACTTGCATGACACGTTTGCCCTAGAAGGATGATTCCTATGAACTTTTGGTTAACATTAATGTTTCTCCTTATCCTCTTAGCTTTCCATAAAGTACTAGAAGTCCTTGATAGGATTTGTAGAACTCAAGTTATGGCTTTGACAACTCAAAGGTATTTTGGGAAGTTGTGATTATGGGTCATTTTGGGTTATGGGTCATTTTCACCAATTTAGACATCTCAAATGAAGTTTTGTTCAACTTGAAAGTTGCTCAAAATGGGGTTTTAACTTGGACCATGTATTAAAGAGGCATTGAAATAGTTCAAGGAGAGACTTGATTCAAGGGATTTTGAAAAAGGAAGAATTAAAGGGCATTAAAGATAAAAAATTCAAAATAAATGTTATGCGTGCAAATAAGGCAAAATAATAGCATTTTTTGAATGTAAATTACATTTTGGAAACAATGACATCATTAGAATTTAGGTTTGAGTTCATTTTCATGGCCTTTTTCTTTGTTACTTCAAAAGTAAGTTACATCTCAAACCCAAGCCATAGGATGAAAACAAGGGATGAATCCCCACCATTCAAGTTCAGTTGTTCACAAGGAGTGTGTTGGAAGGTTCCTGAAGCAAAAACAGAGGAGATATCATGACTGCCATGAATGAGATTTTGAAGAGAAATTGAAATTTGAATTTCACATTCTGGACCTTTGAGAAGGATCTAGATCATTCAGTTACATCCTATATAAGTTTATGAGTGCATTCAGCTCATTTTTTGGTGAAGTTAGAAGCCTGAAGCAGAGAGTGAAGTTGGAATTTCAGAGGTGCAAGTGAGAATCGGATTCTGAGTTCAACGGCAAATCAAGATCAATTGAAGGTTTCATTGTCTTCAGCAAGTGATTTGGAGTGTATCTGCACTTTCTTGAAGGCTGAAGAGTGCAAGAACTGCTTCTGTTACAAGCTTGAACACAGGTTGGTGCATTTCACTTTTATGCTTAATTTATGTAGAGATAGTTAGCATTCTATAGGTGGTTAGGATCCTGGTGATATGTAGTTGGATTTAGGATCAAAAACTGGTGAATTAGAGACAAAATAGGTTGATGATCAATTTCTGTTGAGCCTTGGTTTAAGTGATTCTTGGAGTGTTAATGCTATTGAGATAGTCTAAGATGATCAATGTGAAGTTATGAGTGCATCTGTGCATTTAATTGAGGTTTGGATGAGATTCAAGATTGATGCATATTTTAGATTTGTCTTCGGGTTTGAAAATCCAGAGGGAATTAGAGAATTCTGAGACCAGATTCGTGATCAACGTGATATTTTGAGTGAAATGATGTATGGTTTGCTAGTTTTGCTTGACCTGTGTAAGTTGCTTCGCCGGAGAAGACGGTGGCGCCACCATCTGGGCCACCGTCTGTGTTTTCCCCCCAAATTGAGTTTCAAACGAGGAAGAAACCTGTGAGCCATTAGATCTTGATAGAAGCTTGACCTAGTAACCATCATGCATGGCCACGGTTGGATTTGAGATTCTGACTTTGACCTGAAGCAAAACGGTGTCGTTGCCATTAATGTGCTGGCAGCAGGAGAAGGCATTGGATCAGTTGACTAGTCTTACCATCATGTGATCAGAGCATTGCCATATAACCCCAATCCAATACGCAGCGTTTTGTTTAGTGAACTGTTTGGGCTTAGTGATCAGATTGCTACTCACACCCCCTTCTGGGCCCAACCCAAGATTTGAACTAGCCAGAATTGCTATTCACCACGCGCTCCTTTCTATGTTCTTTTCTTTTTCTTTATTTTTGTGCATTTCATGCTAGTTAGATTTTAGGAAAATTAGTTAATAAATCCTGAGATTTTTTCCCCCTGATTCATGAATGAGTTTAGAAATTTTAGGAGTAAAAAGATCATGATTAGCATTTATTTGCATTTTATTTGATTTTTTCACATTTTATTTGACAATAAAATTGTATTGTTTGCCTCTTCTGTTTGGTGAATTTTGTTTGAGCATTTGGTATTGAGTTTTTGCTTGATATTTGGCTTATAATTAGGTTAGATATGCATGCTCCCCTAAGATTTTTCTCACATTTTTGTGATGAATTTAGGTGCTGTTTTAGGACTAGAACTTTAGGTGTTCCCCTTTAGGGTTTAGTTGTGATGCCTTGAGGTTTAGGATTTTATTGGAAGACTTAGAGAATGAATTAGGTCCATATTTTTTAACTGTAGGTTATTAATGAATGCATGCTCCCATAGAAATCAGATTTTTAGAATGTGTTTTGGTATTTTTGATAGAATATTCTACTTGTTTGTTCATTTGGTGTTTCAATGTTGATGATTGATTTGGAATGGACTCAAAGGTGGGCTTCCTTGCATAGTGGGCTTCTGGATCTCACTGGAAGATATCATGGGCATGATGAAGCTTGTGTGAAGTGGCTGGTGGAGCTTGGATTGGAATTTTTCCTTCCTTTTTGTTAGCTTTGTGTAGCTTAGGAAATTAGGGCTTTAGGAGAGAGCTTTAGAAATAGATATTTCTTCAAATAATGGTTGGTTTTGTTCCCATTTCATTCTCATCATATGATTCAAAGTCCTCATGTTAAAGTCTCAACCCCCCTATTGGAGGGATGTGTGACATTTACAATGAGTAGAACTTTTGAGGATGCCTCTCTCTGATAACTGGTTGAGTGTTAGATATGATTCCTTTGGTTTCCTGTCTGCTTCCCATTATCAAACAATCATCTTATTGATTCTCTTCATTCTTGGTGGAGCCTATTGAAGATTGAAGCTTGAATATGGAGTACCTTTCACTCTCTTGAAGATGATAGACTTGAAGAACAGTTGCAGACTGTGGACTGGAATGCTGTCAGAAGATTGCTTTGTTGTGAAGCTATGGAAGCTGTTGATTTGCTTTCTTGACTGTTTGTTTTCTTTCTATGCAACTGTGTTGATGTGACTTGATTGGTGTGATGCATTTAGATTAGGTCATGTAGTTGAATAAGCCTAAGAGCATCTTAAGGGTTGAGCTTCTCCCCTTGCTTGTATTGCATTGGAGGTCGAGTTTCTCCCTCTGCTTGTATTTTTACTGTATGGCTTTGCTTGCTGGTATTCGGTAGAGCTTCGCTCCCTTGCCTGTGTGGTTTGTGATTTGCTTGATGGCATTTTATTTTCCTTTATCTTTGCAATTATTCATACTTGGCTTGAGGTTGAGATGATCTTGTGGAGGCTGATTCCCCACACACATTTCCTCCCTCACTTGCATTGTATGCATTTTACAGTCGTTTACTGTTTATTATTTAAGCTGATGCTTTATCTCTTTCTGTACCTTGGCATGATCCCCTAGGAATCTCTCTTCCTTTGATAAGGAAGTGATGATTAGAACTTTAGGTTGAAACCTATGCATGATAACTTCTAGGAGCTCCCTGTTTCAAACCTCTACCATAGGATGAATCCTCGACATGACAACATTAGGACTTGATAGTCTCCCCTTAGTTGAGCCTTTCTTCTCATCTCAAACAACAGTAAAAAAATGTAATAAAGGAAAGTTAGTATAAGCGTGTTACGAGCCTTAAGTTACTTGTGTAATGATAATTGAGCGGCCTCCTCTCAATCGTCTAGAATGTTTAGTATACGTCCTTTTGACGATATGCGACGCATTCGTTCCCAGGTCATAGTCTCTAGTGTTGTACGAACTACAGACAACTAAAAAACAGTTCTTCCATAAAAGACAGAAAACAAACTTCAAACCTTTTTGCCCTGTGGGCCCATAATTCAAAGGAAGCTTTTCTGAAGAAAAGAGTGTCGTTAACTCCCAGTTCTACCGCAAACGGTAACGCCTAAGTCTCCAAGGGTCGAGCTGTGTACGCCAAACTGATTGAACTGTTTGTTAACCCTACTCGAAAAATAGATGAATCTGAATTCCCGTCACCCGTAGTATCCCGAACTACGTAAGCTCTGATCTCTCATATCTGTTGAGAGTACTTAGGCACAATAATGATGTATTGGCGAGCCACCTTCCCCGTAACCCGTAGTTAGTCGAACTACGTTGACTCTGATTTCTCATTCTCTGATGAGAATACGTAGGCATGAAGCGCGACGCTTTGCTGAGTCATTTTCTTTTCTTTTTATACCGGCCTTGATAGGTAGGTAGTAAAACAAACCCGTCAGATAAACACAAACAAGCGTGGATCCCATCGAGTACGATAGACGTAGGGGGTGCTAATACCTTCCCCTTGCGTAACCGACTCCCGAACCCAGACAACGGTTGCGATGACCTTGTCTTATACCTTTTCGTCAGGTTTTTCCGATCGTTTCCTTTCCCGTTCTGAGGGATAAATAACGAAAGGTGGCGACTCTTCTATTTTGCCGGCACCTTATTTTTACGGTAGCGACAGCTGGCGACTCTGCTGGGGACTAAATAGTTCCTGGGATCCAACGTCCCTTATTCGAGTCAATCTGGGGATCCAATGTCCCTTACGAGAGTCAATCCTAGCGCTTGTATGTTTACTTGTTGGGTTGTTTTTATTTATCGCATTTTATTTCCCGCACTTTATTTTCAGTATGATATGATTATTTGTGCTGTTGTGGGAAGGGCATTCTGATGAGTGAGAAGCCAGACCCAGGCTTGAGAGCTACATAGTATTAGAGTGGGTTAGTGGAGGACGTGCTTGCTTTGCTTGCATCAGTTCCCATGTAATCCACACTCAGACGAGGTTCTCTTTGATGGCTTCCTATCGGTCCTTTGGACTCGAGGGGTTGTCGGATCTGAGGATTGTCGACTCTGGGAACAGATCATTTGGAATTTAGCTAAGTGAGGCCACTTCAAGAGATGATGATGCCACACCTTCTGGGTATCGTATCATAGTTTCTTGAAAGTTTGTGACGCTGATGACCGCATAGGATGCCGATCCTTTTCCGTGATTAGGTTCATACCTGTGAGCAGGGTCGGGTTTATTGCAGGAAACCTTAACCTTCAGACTACCTGGTTTTCTTGACAGTGAATCAGTTTTGTTGGTATCTGAGTTTCTCATCATCAGATATGTGGTTGTTCTTGACAGAGCAAATTTATGGTCTGGTATAAGGGGTTCTTCTCATCAGAGATATGGTTGTTCTTGACAGAGCAGTATTGTGGTTTTGTTGATACAGAGCCTTCATCTCCTTAACAACACAGTCATCTTGATCTCCTGCTGCATAATTGCATTTTGCATTGTCTGCATCCTCATTTGAATGTCATTAAGGTGTGTCGTTGGCATTAATGTGTGGGCAGCAGGAGAAGGCATTGGATCAGTTGACTAGTCTTACCATCGTGTGATCAGAGCATTGCCACATAACCCCAATACGCAACATTTTGTTTAGTGAACTGTCTGGGCTTAGTGATCAGATTTCTACTCACACCCCCTTCTGGGCCCAACCCAAGATTTGAACTAGCCAGAATTGCTATTCACCACGCGCTCCTTTCTATGTTCTTTTCTTTTTCTTTATTTTTGTGCATTTCATGCTAGTTAGATTTTAATCCATTAAAAATAGGAAAATTAGTCAATAAATCCTAAGATTTTTTCCCCTGATTCATGAATGAGCTTAGAAATTTTAGGAATAAAAATATCATGATTAGCATTTATTTGCTTTTTATTTGATTTTTTCACATTTTATTTGACAATAAAATTGTATTGTTTGCCTCTTCTGTTTGGTGAATTTTGTTTGAGCATTTGGTATTGAGTTTTTGCTTGATATTTGGCTTATGATTAGGTTAGATATGCGTTCTCCCCTAAGATTTTTCTCACATTTTTGTGATGAATTTAGGTGTTGTTTAAGGACTAGAACTTTAGGAGTTCCCCTTTAGGGTTTAGTTGTGATGCCTTGAGGTTTAGGATTTTATTGGAAGACTTATAGAATGAATTAGGTCCTGATTTTTTAACTGTAGGTTATTAATGAATGCATGCTCCCATAGAAAAATAATCATATTTTTAGAATTTGTTTTGGTATTTTTGATAGAATATTCTACTTGTTTGTTCATTTGGTGTTTCAATGTTGATGATTGATTTGGAATGGACTCAAAGTTGGGCTTCCTTGCATAGTGGGCTTCTCGATCTCATTGGAAGATATCATGGACATGATGAAGCTTGTGTGAAGTGGCTGGTGGAGCTTGGATTGGAGTTTTTCCTTCCTTTTTGTTAGCTTTGTGTAGCTTAGGAAATTAGGGCTTTAGGAGAGAGCTTTAGAAATAGATATTTCTTCAAATAATGGTTGGTTTTGTTCCCATTCCATTCTCATCCTATGATTCAAAGTCCTCATGTTAAAGTCTCATCCCTCCCTTGGAGGGATGTGTGACATTTACAATGAGTAGAACTTTTGAGGATGCCTCTCTCTAATAACTGGTTGAGTGTCAGATAGGATTCCTTTGGTTTCCTGTCTGCTTCCCATTATCAAACAATCATCTTATTGATTCTCTTCATTCTTGGTGGAGCCTATTGAAGATTGAAGCTTGAAGATGGAGTACCTTTCACTCTCTTGAAGATGATAGACTTGAAGAACAGTTGCAGACTTGTGACTGGAGTGCTGTCAGAAGATTGCTTTGCTGTGAAGTTGTGGAAGCTGTTGATTTGCTTTCTTGACTGTTTGTTTTCTTTCTGTGCAATTGTATTGATGTGACTTGATTGGTGTGATGCATTTAGATTAGGTCATGTAGTTGAATAAGCCTAAGAGCATCTTAAGGGTTGAGCTTCTCCCCTTGCTTGTATTGCATTAGAGGTCGAGTTTCTCCCTCTGCTTGTATTTTTACTGTATGGCTTTGCTTGCTGGTATTCGGTAGAGCTCCGCTCCCTTGCCTTTGTGGTTTGTAATTTGCTTGATGGCATTTTCTTTTCCTTTATCTTTTCAATTATTCATACTTAGCTTGAGGTTGAGATGAGCTTGTGGAGGCTGATGCCCCACACACATTTCCTCCCTCACTTGCATTGCATGCATTTTACAGTCGTTTACTATTTAAGCTGATGCTTTATCTGTTTCTGTACCCTGGCATGATCCCCTAGGAATCTCTCTTCCTTTGATAAGTAAGTGATGATTAGAACTCTAGGTTGAAACCTATGCATGATAACTTCTAGGAGCTCCCTGTTTCAAACCTCAACCATAGGATGAATCCTCGGCATGACAACATTAGGACTTGATAGTCTCCCCTTAGTTGAGCCTTTCTTCTCATCTCAAACAACAGTAAAAAACGTAATAAAGGCAAGTTAGTATAAGCGCGTTACGAGCCTTAAGCTACTTGGGTAATGATAATTGAACGACCTCCTCTCAATCGTCTAGAATGTTTAGTATACGTCCTTTGGACGATATGCGACGCATTCGTTCCCAGGTCATAGTCTTTAGTGTTGTACGAACTACAGACAACTAAAAAACAATTCTTCCGTAAAAGACATAAAACAAACTTCAAACCTTTTTGCCCCGTGGGCCCATAATTCAAAGGAAGCTTTTCTGAAGAAAAGAGTGTCGTTAACTCCCAGTTATACCACAAACGGCAACGCCTAAGTCTCCAAGGGTCGAGCTGCGTACGCCAAACTGATGGAACTGTTTGTTAACCTTACTCGAAAAACAGATGAATCTGAATTCCCATCACCCGTAGTATCCCGAACTACGTAAGCTCTAATCTCTCATATCTGTTGAGAGTACGTAGGCACAATACTAATGTATTGGCGAGCCACCTTCCCCGTAACCCGTAGTTAGCCGAACTACGTTGACTCTGATTTCTCATTCTCTGATGAGAATACGTAGGCATAAAGCGCGACGCTTTTCCGAGTCATTTTCTTTTCTTTTTATACCGGCCTTGATAGGTAGATAGTAAAACAAACCCGTCAGATAAACACAAACAAGCATGGATCCCATCGAGTACGATGGACGTGAGGGGTGCTAATATCTTCCCCTTGCGTAACCGACTCCCGAACCCAGACAACGGTTGCGATGACCTTGTCTTATACCTTTTTGTCAGGTTTTTCCGATTGTTTCCTTTCCCGTTCTGAGGGATAAATAACGAAATGTGGCGACTCTTCTGTTTTGCCGGCACCTTATTTTCGCGGTAGCGACACCGACAATGTAAAATATTTTTACATTGTTAATCAATCACGGATCTGTATTCCACTAAATTACACATTTAATTTTAAAATATTGGTATAACATGACGGAATGTTACAATTCTATTAGATGATGGTGTAAAACTAGTTTACACTTATAATGCACTACCTTTAATCTCTTTTCAAAATGACTGATTTAAATTATGAAACATGTTTTAGGTAGACTTAATTTTCAAGTAAATTTACAACCAGACACATTTGTATAGTTGGCAGGCTTTGTGTGAAAACTTAACAGGGCTAAGTCACTTTTATATGGTGTCATGGCATAACCCTCAATAATTTTTTAGGGATATACCACATACAAAATCTACTAATAACATTTTTAAAATCAAATATTCATATTCACAATTATATGCTAGAAAAACATTAGGAATGAGAAAACAACATTGACACAATGAAACAAATATTACATATAAGAAATCATATCTAGAGTCTACATGATACTATTATTAACTTACATCTAATCTTTAAAAAAAAGAGAATTAGATACACATGGACAAGGTTAATATTTTAATTTGACCTAATTGGTTCTAATATATCTTAATACGAAATCCTTTGGGAGCTGGAATAATAATAAGTATAATGATTATTGGTGGACATGTGACTATATACACAAGAGGAGTAGTGAATTGTGAATGTTTGAAAATTTTTGGTTGAAAAAATAATCATTTTCAAAATTAAAATTTGAAAACATTTTTTAATATAAATGAATAAATAGACAGCAAAAAACCAATGGAAAGAAACTAAGAAATTAAAAGAGATGAGGCAATGAGATGAACACCAAAGAACTATATGTGTTTAGTCTTGAATGACCTACTTTTTTCCTAAGAATTATTCTTGAGAGTATACAATAAACTTGAGATATTTTAGAAATATTTTTCCACGAACCTCGTTATAGAAAGAAATGAGTTTTTGGGCCAACTTCTAACTAAAAAAGAACAAGGCTTAGAGCAGTTAGTCTCCAAATCAAAAGAACCACAGGTTGGTATCAAACCAAGAAGGAGTTTGAGTTAAGTATCTTCTAAACTGAACTGCGGTTTTATACAGGTTGACCACGAATCAAACATAATATTCATCAAGCAGATCTATAATGTACTGTTGTACCCCAAAATTTGCCCAACCTTTTCTTTGCTTGGTTTATGTTTCATTTCATTGTTCTAGCATATTGCATTGCATAACATTTTGCATTTATAGGGGATAAAGATATGTGTGTATGACAAGAAGAATTTTCGAAGGGTTCTAAGCCTAATCAGGAGTTTGTATTCAAGTCAACAGAGGGGTTATCATCATTAGAGACAAGCCAAAGCCTTTTGGATAATCAGATAAGTGTATGTGGTTCACCTCCTGTCTAGGAGGCCATCTGAAGGTCATCTGAGGACGACAAGCCCATGGTTATGGAGGGAGATTGTCATTTAATCTCATTGGAGGCCTTGTGGGTCATTATGGAGTTCATTCAAGTGTTTATACCAAGTGTGAAGAGCTACAGTTGAAGATGGTGCAATTAGGGTTTTCATCTGGTCAACCCTGAGTCTACTATGAAACTGAAGGAGATTAAGACTCAATTCCAAGTCTTTATGGTCATGAAATGTCGTGTTGAGATACATGAGATATCATTTCAATATCAATTCATCAATAATCAAGAGTGTGAGAAGTTACTAAGCTAGGGTTTCTAAGCTTGACAGTGTAAAATCCCCTGTTTAGTGCCTAACTTCAAGACCACCTATCTCAAGATACAAGTCTCATCTCATCTTGACCCCAACATGAGAATTGTAGAGCATGTTCTTAGATTTATTTTGAGTACTAGAAGTCCTTGATTATATTTGTATAACTCAAGTTATGAAGCAGACAAGTTACAGGTCCTCAGATGAATGTGATTTTGTCAACAAAAGTCAACCAACTTCCAAGCCACTTTTGACCTAGAAGGATGTTTCTCCTCAACTTTTGATGAACATGAAAGTTGTTCCTCATGATCTTAGATTTCCAAAGAGTACTAGAAGTCATTCATCTGATTTGTAGAACTCAAGTTATGAGGCTTGCAAGGAAGGGGTATTTTGGGAAAGCAAGATTACAGGTCATTTTCATTATGGGTCCATTTCACCACTTTGCACACTTCAAATGGAAATCTTTCCAACTTCAAACTTTCTCCAAATGGGGTCATTTTCTCAAAAAAACATCAAGGCATCAAAGGTTTGGCTTGGATTGAAGAATCCCTAATGAAATTTCCATGAAAAAGGCCTTAAAAGGGGAAAATCAAATTAAATTCATTTGGGATCATTTTGTACCAACCTTGTACATTTTTTGAGTGCCAAACACATTTCAAACACAATGCCAACTTTGGATTTGAGATTTGAGCTCATTTTGGTGGCCATTTTCATGATTACTTCAAGTTTAAGTAACATATGCAAACCTTGCCATAAGATTAAATCAAGGAACCATTCTCAGCCCTTGGATCAACGTACCTCAAATGCAAGCTAGCTGAGCTATTTTTACAGTTGGGCAAGGTGATTTTCATGCACTATTAAAATGCCCATAAGGTGAAAAAAGTGAAATCCAATTGGGCCCAAGGAGCATAGAATTGGGCTTTCTTTCAATCAGAATCCATCATATTTAATCTCAGCTTTGTTCACAAGTCTTCAGAACTGGTTTTGGTGAGAGATTGAGTGAGAACACATTGAGAGAAAGAGAGAAAAAAGTCAAAATCGTTTTTCAAGTTTCACTGAGTTTCAATCAAAATAAAACATCTAAAAAGGTTTCTTGAGTTTCATAGAACATTTCTGGGTGTTTTATTTCAAGCTTTGCTAAAGAAAAAAGCTCTGTTAAAGCTTTCTTTTAGGTTTTCTTTCCATCCAAATATCTCTCTGTTTAAGCATTTTTATCACACCATTTTCATGTATTTATAATCCTTGCATATCATAGATGGTTTCTGGATTGATTTTGTGGCTGTTTGTAAACTTTTTTCATTTGAGCTCATTTCTTGTTGTTTGCGTTTTGTTTTATTTAAGCATCTTTATTAAAAACTAAGCACATATTCATGATCTACGTGAAGAGTAGATGAGGTTTGACTTTTATTTCGTTGGTTTTGGTGAGTTTTTGGTGCACCTGCGCAGCTCACGGTAGCCACACGGCCGAAGAAGATGACTGGAGGCAGCTCCGGCCGCCCCCTGGTCCTTTCCTCCGTTTCTCTTTTTTAAAAGGTGGAAGATGATGGTGTGGCATGTGGGTGTACGTTGGATTTGTTTTTAATTTCATTCAGTGGCCATGATTAAGACACACGGTGCATCTCACTTGATCACCCACACACAATCATGTTTAACCTTGTTTTTTATTTAATATCTTTGCCTAATCCACGTGGCTTGTTGTGTGCTTTTGGATGTGATTACCTTTTGATCCAACTGTCCAAAGTGATTTCCACCATGGACCTCTGTTTGACTCACCACACGCAAGCACTCACATTTTTATTTATTTTTTGACTGATGGATTGGGCTCACTATTGGCACCCCCCTGAGCATGCCCATTTGATTTTACACAATGCTGGACTGCTATTCACACCAAGCCCTTTATTATTTTATTTTCATTTTCTTTTTGTTTTTATTTTATATCTGTTTAGATTTAAATCATTTTAAAATACTTCTAAGAGTGATAAAATTCCACAAAAATATGTTTTAGACTCCTTGAGATGTCCTCTGATTTTAGGAAATTTTTATTTTATTTTTAGAATTATTTTTCAATTAAAAATGGAATTTAACATTGGAAGTGTTTTATTTGACCTAAATCTTGACATGTTTTGGTTTTTATTTTGTTTCTCTCATTTCCTCTTAATCCAATGAGTAAAATTCAATCCTCATATCAATGATGAGTTGATGAATTTTTGAGGACCATTTTGCCCCTATTAGTTGACTTTTGATGAACTTCATTTGACCCTTGACAATCCTCATTCACAATGGAACACCCTTGTGAATCAATTTCTTTGGTGGTGTTGTGAATTGATTTTGATTATAATCTCTTGGCCTCTGGTTTCCAACACATTTATGAGCTTCTTGCATTTTATTTGGTTATTTTTGAATCATTTTCCTATTTTTAGAGTAACTTACAAGTCAAGTTACCCTAAAGGGAGGTTCATACATGCATCTTGACCTAGTTTGACTTGGATATGACATTTTTGGATCCTTTGAGCTCTCAATGCCTATTGATTCATGTTGTTAAAATGTTAAGGATAATGTTTGCTCATTTTTAGGTCATTATATTGTATTTTTCTTCTCATTTGATTGCTTCCTTTTGAGTTTCCAATTAGGATTTCTATGTGAAACATGCTTGCTTTCCTTTGAGGATTTGCTTGCATTTCCTTGTGGTTTACTTGCTTTTGCTTTTGAGAACTTTTATTTCATGTCCCTTGCTGTCCAATAACTTTGGAATCTCAATTAACGTAGCTTGGTCCCCCCTTTGGAGGTACTTGAAGCAAGCATAAAATGATGGAATCCTTGAGGACATTTCTTGGTGTTTTCCTTGTGCTTCCTTGCCCTTTCTTGTGATGCTCATGGTCGAGTGCAAATTATGAGTTCCTTTCTGTCCTCATATGGCCTCCCATCCTCACTTTGTTGTAGTTTTTCTTTGCCTTTCATTTGTGTGTAGGTTTTGGCATTGTGGTTGATGTTTGAATGACTTAGGCCATTTCATCCCATTTTAGTGCACTTGTGTGTTTCTTTTGATGCATTTCTTTTCCCTTTCATCTCTTGCATTTATAATATTGTTGCTTGAGGTTGAGATGAGCTTGTGGAGGCTACTGCCCTACACCAATTTCCTCCCTCATTTGCATTCCATGTTTGCATCCTTGCAAGTTTGTGTTGTATATGTTGTTCTCTGCTGTCTCCCTTCCCCTAGGACCTCTAATCTCTCTTGTTCAAGGGAGATTATGATAGACATTAGGATCTTAACCATGTATGATAACATTAGGTAGCATTACCTTATCTCAATCTTAGGATCACCATTGCATGCCAACTTTAGGTTTGATTTAGTCCCCCTTTAGTGTCCTTTCTCTTCTCATCTCAAAAATAATCAGAAAACACTTAATAAAGGTTAATGATTATTGTGTGTTACGAGCCTTAAGAAGTTGGGAAAGGGTTGTTGAGGAGTTTCTCTTCAATGGCTTGGATGTTTAGTATAGCACCCTTTGGACGATATGCGACGCATTCACTCCTAAGTCATAGTCTCTAGTACGATATGAATTGCGAACAAATCAAAAAAACACTTCTTCTCTAAAAAAACACAAAAACAAATCCTTCAAACTTCTTTTTGCCCTTTGGGGCCTTTAATCTTGGAAAATCATTTTCATAAGGAGAGTTTTGTTAACTCTTGGTTCTATCGCAAACGGTAACGCCTAATTCTCCAATGGTCGAGCTGCATACACCAAACTGCTAGAACTGATTGTTAACCCTACTCGGGTAAAAACAGTTGAACAAACTTGTGTTCCCTTTTAGCCCGAACTACGCTTGCTCTGATATTTCATACCAGATGAAAGTACGTAGGCAGAAGACGCGAAGTCTTGGCGAGCAACCTTCCCCCTTTTTTTCACCCGTAGTTAGTCGAACTACGTTGACTCTGACTTCTCACTTCAGATGAGATACGTAGGCACAAAGCGCCGTTGCTTTGCCGAGTCACTTCTTTTTCTTTTTGTCCTTCAGCCAGTAGTTAGATAGTTTCAATCACCCTTTTAGATAGACAACAAGCATGGATCTCGTCGAGTATGACGGACGTGAGGGGTGCTAACACCTTCCCCTTGCGTAACCGACTCCCGAACCCGAGATTTGGTTGCGATGACCAATCTTATCCCTCTTTTCGTTAGGTTTTCTCTGAGCGTTTCCTTTCCCTCTCTTGGGATAAATAACGCACGGTGGCGACTCTTCTGTCATTTCCGGCCTTGATTTTCGCAGTAGCGTCACTTACTGAGCTTTTATAATAGAACTCAAAAACCAAATGAGATTTTCATCGAACTGATCAAGAACCGATAAAGCTTTTAATTGGGATGGTCTTAGGAACTATTGTGGAGATTTTATTAGCCGATCTTCACGAAACAAAGAAAGCTTTTTCTTGAAGGAGAAACTAACAAATCAAACAAAGACTTCCTTAAACAACTCCCAAAAATAAATAAGAACATTTAATGGTTTATCTCATATCCAAACAACAACTTCATGTGGAAGAATATTTTACATAAAATAAATTACTCTTGGTAAATTACAAATAAGCCCTTACCTAAAAAGATCCCCACTTTGACTCAAGAATACTCTCGAAACACTATGACTAAATATATGTTAGAAAAAATGAGAGATTTAAAGAAATGATGCGATAAATGAGAAAGTAGGATTACAACTCGTTTTCTAGATCTAAAAAAGTGATAGATAAGCTTTCTATTAATCATATAAGGCATGGTATAAATTTGGAAACAGTTCATGGGCCAAATTAATGTCATAACTGTTTATGTTAATCAATTAGTCACCCTAAATAGTCAAATGTTACGACCACAAATGGAAGATTTTAATATTTAGTTATTATAAATTATTGAGACTCTCCCAATAAATTTTAAACTCAATCAAACATAATGTAATTGATAAGGTAAATAGTCTAATTGATTATTTGGTTAGAAAAATTCTTTCAATCAATCAGACACTCCCCTAATCAACTGGCCAAACCTAAAAAACATTTTTAGGTGGTTTTAATAAAACATAAAAGGCTTATAAATTTATTTTTGTCTGTATGTGCATGTGATTTAGTCATAATATTTCTGAAAATACCCTCATGCCTTTACAAGACACAAGTCACTCAAACGGACACAACAAGCTGTACTTTCACACTTCCTCTCTTTCACAACTTTAAAGCTTCAAATTTTGACATCATTATCTTTGACTTATCTTATCATATACTTCACCATATTATATCATCTTAATAACACCTTGCAACTTTTCTTACCCATAAACTTCACCATCTTTACAAAATCCTAATATGACACTCTTCTTCACGATATACTACAATGGGTTTGCTTTAATTTTCGTCCAAATACATCCCATGATTTTATTTTTTTATTATAAAATTTGATTATTTAGGTTAAAAAATAAAGTTATTTGGCTTGTGGGTATGCTTTTAATGCTTCCAATTTTCCATTAGGATGTTTATTACTCAAAATGTAGAAGTTTTTATGGTAATGTTAGATCTGAATGGAACTTCCACATTATAGTTTTTCAAAAACTTGTTTGTTAGAATTGAATTCAAGTTACTGTTTGTTGGTAGGGTTTGTGGTGATAGCTCAATTGGATCACCATGCTATATAATCCTTCTTGGTCTTATAAAGTTTATAACTTTCTATATATGTGCGAGATATTGGATCGAACTCTAGTATGATCGAAGTCTGTTTGTGAGTAATGCGTGTTGTAGCCAAAGTTTGTTCTAACATGCATTAGTCAATATTGCTAGGTTTGTTAGCATGTTAAATTTGACATTTCTTGTAATCCCAATTCTTTAAGTTAGATTGTACCCTAAGTTAGCTTGTAATGGGTAATTGTTAAAAATCCCATTAGGTTTGTGCTAATTTTCTTAAAATAAAATGCTTGTCTCTCATCTTGGATAAGGAAAAATAGGAAGATAAAATCCTAATTCAAGAGAGAGAGAGTGAAATTTTGGTATGCAGATCACATGTGTTCCAAGAACATTGATCTCTACTTAACAAGGATGAGGACAGATCATGGCCAATTTAAATTTCTTTAAATTGTCCCAATGTCATGACCAATGTCTCGACCTCTGTTGTGACATCTGTAGTCTGTCATACTATTTATCTAACCATTTAAAGTACAGAATTGTAAATGCAGAAAGATAAATAACACAGTAATTGTTCACCCAATTTGGTATCAACAACACCTACATCTGGGGTCTACCAAGCCAGGGAGGAAATTCACTATTAGTAGAATCAATTCAAATTCAAACCTCCAGTTTGCACTTCTCACTTAATCTCTACCCAATGACACTTCAGCCTAGAGACACTCTAGTACCTGAGTATACCCACTCACTCCCCTACTATCACACAACAGTGATATCAAACAATTACAAAAACAGTATAAAGAGACACTTCATACACACCTTGATCTTGCTTCACAATTTTGATCAAGGAACTCACACACTCTTGCTTCACAGCTTCGAGTGAGACATAACCTATAATCTACCTAACCAAAACAATCATCAACCAGACAATTGCTTGGATTACAAGTATTCCCAAATAGACTTTACAAGTGAAGACTAGCCTTCTTCACTTACAAATATGTCTACCTCAATATATCAAATGATACAAAAGGTGACTTACACACAAGGGACTCTCAACCCTAGACCTCTACTTTACACTCTGATTTTTCTTGCTGTGAGTGCTTGCCTTTCCCTTTCTTCTGCGCCTCCTTTTATAGCACTGCAGACTGGGCTTGAGCTGTGCAGAAGTAACAAATATTAGTTTTAACAAAATAAAACTAATTTCCAAAATTCAAGGTGCTGCCTAATTAGGTCATGACATGGTCAGCATTGCCTTGAATCTCTCCTGATATAACTCAGGAGTCATAACAAGTCTTCCTGAAATCTAGCCTGAGATAACAGAAAACCAACATGCCTGCACGACTGATGTCATACGATCAATGTCATGACATTTAGTATGACATCCACTCTTCTACAGATTTTTCTTTACACCATACCTGGCTTCACCCAATCTTCTGCAGAATAATATTAGAAACAATTCTATTCAAGTTTCCTAAACGGTCTCCAAGATCCTTTTATGAATACCAATACAATATGTTCTTGTTCCTAATCCATCTCCTTGACATATTTACTGATGAGGTATTTTCAACATGGTCTCATCAATCCAAACCAATTTTGTCAAGAGATATACACTAGAAGCTCCTTTTGTTGTCATGCAGCTATGTCTTGCTTAAAACACATGACAACACACCTCACTCACCACCACTCACATTGTTGTGGCTGCACACCTCACACTGCCTGTGAGGAACTTCATCACAACTTAACCTGTTGTGGCTGCACACCTCACACTTCCTGTGAGGAACTTCATGACAACTTAACCTGTTGTGGCTGCACACTTCATACTGCATGTGAGGAACTAGGCTACTGCTAACCCATAGCAGTGCCTGTTGTGCCAGACAGCTATGTCATTACTTTGGTAATGACATCTATGACAGCAGTCCTTTCTTCAGCCTCTGCTAGCTCCTACTTGCTCTTGCTGCACTCGACCTTGATGTTTGCCTCTGCTAGCTCCTGCTGCACCAGATGTAAACACATGACAGCAGTTCTGCCATCAGCTCCTGGTGCACCACTACTCCTGCAGTTTCTCACACATGACAGTAGTTCTGTCATGAAGTAGATGGATGTCTTGATGGATGTCACGACATTCAGCATGACATTCACATTAAAACACTCCACAACAGTTCTTTCACCAACTCCTGCTTGCTTCTTTAGCGTTGTCATAATTTTGGTACTGACATCCTGCTTAACATTAGTGCAGAGTCATGTGTTACCACAATTTAGCCAATCGTAGAACCATGGACAATTTTATATCATAGAACCATGGAACTAAAAAATCCCCCTTTGGCAAATTTTGGCTAAAACAAACTTATCAGGACATTCAGCAGTAGTTTGCACAAACTATCATGCTCCCCTTGATAGTTGCATCTAGCATGGCAGCAATAATGCTTTTCCTCATCAGCAGCAGTAGTTTTTCTTTTCTCCCCCTTGGTTTAGTTAAAACTTTGACACCAAATGGAGTACTTGTACATACATATGTTCAACACAAACTGTACATACAGTCATTTCCCATACACAAGCTGCTTGGCCTCTAATAAGGACTGCACCACTTCAGCAGCTACACACCAGACAGGTACACATCTTCCCCTATAAGCATAAACATTTCCCCCCTGAAAGAGAGAACCCAACCATATGAAGATTTACACCAATATCTTCATATTCACACACTGGAAGCACATGCATCTCTGCACCCTTTGATTCACAACCCATACTGGAACCAATAACAGAGGTGGTTGCAGGATTACTATATGGAAGATTTCTCAGATTTAGCTTTGAAAGACTAGAAACATCTCCCAAATGTCAGGGTTGAAATCATTCCATATGCACAAGATCAAGGTTGTTGATGTCTTGATCTTTATGTTCACCAGTCATATAGTACTTAGATAGAGGCCCAAATACCTGACTTGATCCATTTTTATCTAATGACATACCCAACAGGACTACCCTGTCATCTTCACCATGAGCTTGGAATAGTAACCCAATGTCACAACATCTTGTCTGACATTCTGCCTTCATCAAGTTCCAGATTTGTTTGAAACCACAAACAATCTTGACACATAGCTGCACTCTTGCAGCAACAGATCCTGGATAGAAGTATAATTCTCCCATATCAATGGTAACCAGTGCACATGAATGGAAAACATAAGACGCATCTTCATGTCTTCAAGAACTCATTCTCTGTTCAACACACATGTCGAACGCATTCACTTACTGCTTGAACCACAAGCAAGTAGTGCACCCATTAAACAGAAGCTCTCCCTCTATCTTTGATAACAGCTGCTCCAAGGTCACCATGTTATCTCTCATGACTAACTCCATGCTCATACCGGGAGAAGGCACCAAACTAATTCACCCCTTCCTAGAATTACTTGTAGCAGAAGAGATCACTTCTCCACAAGTATTTTGGCCTTAGTCTGAGTACAAGATAGACACCGCATAAGGACTTTATCACATGCACTCAATACCTTCACATCATATTCCAAGACAGTCCTTTTACCTTATCATTCTCCCGTATGGCAAGATAGAGTACTTCTTATAAGTGAATCACTAGTTCCATAAGAGATCTTCACAAACCATCCCATGGTTCTTTATGTGCCCATACTGGACTTATTGCTGCCTAGTAATCTAACTGCAGATCTTCACAGCTCCACCAGCTTGGTCAAAACATCTTCAAAAGAAGATAATCTTTCATACACACTTTAGGGCTTCTACCACAAGCTCCAATGTATGACCATAATCTCCTTTGGTCCTCAACCAACTACCCTTCTACATAAGAGTAATTAGTTCCAAGCATGACCAGTTCCAGGACCCTCTGTGGTCTTCAAATGTCTACCCTTTGGCACAAGAGTACTTTTCTAAAGGCACACTGCTTAACTAACCAAATGCCACTGTTTGGTTATTCAACATCTTTCAGAGCTCTAGAAAGTTTGCTAATCAACCAGGCCACTTTGATCTTCACATTCTTCTTGCACCAAAGCAAGGTATCTACTCCTTCACACAGCTCCCGCAAACTGCATGATACGAAGCATTAATTTCATTCATAACTTAGAAGATCAACTTATCTTCAAATGATGTGCCACACCATCACTTGAGGCCTTGAAGTTTTTTCTTGATGTCACAACTTTGGTTAAGACATTCAGCTGGAGAGCTCAGGCTTTCATTCTGCCACTTAGAAGATATCAGTGCATAGGCTTGATACCAAGTTGGAGTCGACTACCTCTATTCTGCTTTGTTGTGCCACAACAGTTACCTTGAAGTGCATTTGCTTCATGAAACTCCTCTTTAGAGAAATCAAACATGCCAAAGCTTAATTCTTTTAGGGAGGAAGGATCACACAAGTCTTTACAAAAGGATTCCCGCTTTCCTTAAGTATAGACTTCTTCAGAGAATCAAAGATAACTGCCACTTATCCTTGACCTCCAAGCTGAACAAGGTCATATGCTCCTATGCACTTAGATTAGAAATAAACTGACCTAAGCAGTGTTATCACCAACACCATCTTCTAGACAAGTTTCTTGCCAGGAAACTTTCTAGCTAATAGATCAGGTGCTTCTAGTAGAAACTAGAACACAACTGTTGCACTCCAATACTCTTATAGAGCAGATTGTCTTCATCTTCATTCCCATCAGCACTCCATTCTAGTCTTAGTTTCTTGTCAGGAAACCTACTAGAATAAGGTCAGATCCAACTTTATCTTTATTGACCTAGTGATTCACTCCTTGAATCAACAAAGTTCTGGAATGTTTCAACATCTGGTTGAACATCAGATCCTTGAAGTAAACCAAGCATATTAGGGTCTGATGCTTGTGCAACAACTGAGGAGACAACTTGATCATCAACTAAGGATAATTCATTAAATATTTGAGAATATCTCAAACAACAATGAATCTTAAATCCTTGTAACAGATCCTTCTCTGAACTTCATGGATAATCAATTAAATACATGTGTAGACCATAAATAGCAATTGATCTTAAATCCATACATCTTCAGGAATACCAAGGCTTAAACATCAAGGCTGTCACCCTTGACTCAACATCTCTATAGCTTCCTCTGCTGATAGGATCCTTTGCAGGTCATGAGTGGTGAAAATAAATCACCTCCCACTATCTTCTCTCCATAGCTTCCAGCAAACTGTAGAACACCACAGAATAACCCAGGCATACAAACAAGCACTGCTACTAGCACCATCTATAAATCATCTACACAGCTGCCACAACTAAGCATCAGACTGAATATGGGCTAGTTTTCTCCCAGGGGCATCAGAGTTCTTTTATCAGAGATATATGCAGCGGAACCACCAAAAGAACATACCCTACACAAGATGTCTGATCATCCAACAGGCCATAGGATAAAAGTAGCCACTCTTCCTTTGGAATAACATACAACTGGTCATAAAGCTCCTATATCAGAGGGCACAACAGCAATTACAAGCTTCTCTTTATCTCCATAAGCAGTAGCTCAACCATTCAGCAAGATCAGCAACTCAGCTACAGTTTCTCCTTGTTCCAAAACACCAGAAAGTATCTCCCAAGATCTCATCCAGAACAGACAGGATGCCTGCTCTAATACCAATTGAAATTCTGGTATGCAGATCACATGTGTTCCAAGAACATTGATCTCTGCTTAACAAGGATGAGGACAGATCATGGCCAATTTAAATTTCTTTAAATTGTCCCAATGCCATGACCAATCTCTCGACCTCTGTTGTGACATCTGCAGTCTGTCATACTATTTATCTAACCATTTAAAGTACAGAATTATAAATGCAGAAAGATAAATAACACAATAATTGTTCACCCAGTTTGGTATCAACAACACCTACATCTGGGTGCTACCAAGCCAGGGAGGAAATTCACTATTAGTAGAATCAATTCAAATTCAAACCTCCAGTTTGCACTTCTCACTTAATCTCTACCCAATGACACTTCAGCCTAGAGACACTCTAGTACCTGAGTATACCCACTCACTCCCCTACTATCACACAACAATGATATCAAACAATTACAAAAACAGTATAAAGAGACACTTCATACACACCTTGATCTTGCTTCACAACTTTGATCAAGGAACTCACACACTCTTGCTTCACAGCTTCGAGTGAGACACAACCTAGAATCTACCTAACCAAAATAATCATCAACCAGACAATTGCTTGGATTACAAGTATTCCTAAACAAACTTTACAAGTGAAGACTAGCCTTCTTCACTTACAAATATGTCTACCTCAATGTATCAAATGATACAAAAGGTGACTTACACACAAGGGACTCTCAACCCTAGACCTCTACTTTACACTCTGATTTTTCTTGATGTGAGTGCTTGCCTTTCCCTTGCTTCTGCGCCTCCTTTTATAGCACTGCAGACTAGGCTTGGGCTGTGCAGAAGTAACAAATATTAGTTTTAACAAAATAAAACTAATTTCCAAAATTCAAGGGGCTGCCCAATTAGGTCATGACATGGTCAGCATTGCCTTGAATCTCTCCTGATATAACTCAGGGGTCATAACAAGTCTTCCTGAAATCTAGCCTGAGATAACAGAAAACCAACATGCCTGCACGACTGATGTCATACGATCAATGTCATAACATTCAGTATAACATCCACTCTTCTGCAGATTTTTCTTTACACCATACCTGGCTTCACCCAATCTTCTGCAGAATAATATTAGAAACAATTCTATTCAAGTTTCCTAAAAGGTCTCCAAGATCCTTTTATGAATACCAATAGAATCTGTTCTTGTTCCTAATCCATCTCCTTGACATATTTACTGATGAGGTATTTTCAACATGGTCTCATCAATCCAAACCAATTCTGTCAAGAGATATACACTAGCAGCTCCTTCTGTTGTCATGCAGCTATGTCTTGCTTAAAACACATGACAACACACCTCACTCACCACCACTCACATTGTTGGGGCTGCACTCCTCACACTGCCTGTGAGGAACTTCATCACAACTTAACCTGTTGTGGCTACAGGGTTCTACAACGAACTACATCTACAGGGTTATACAACGAACTACATCTACAGGGTTCTACAACGAACTACACCTACAGGGTTCTACAACGAACTACACCTACAGGGTTCTACAACGAACTACATCTACAGGGTTCTACAACGAACTACATCTACAGGGTTCTACAACGAACTACATTTACAGTCTACAACGACATCTACAATCTACAAAATTACAACCCCCTATGAAGGTGCTCTCACGAGTTTTCATCATTTTCGGAAGGGACCGAGACCAGCTCATGATTCCCATATCATGATGCTTGGGGAAGTTCTACATCAGAAACTGAGACCAGCTCATGGTTCCCATACCATAATGCTAGGGGAAGTTCTACAACTACAACAACATTTACATCTACAAACTACAGTGATTCTACCATCTACAAAATTTTGACATTTCAGGCAGAGACTGAGACCAGCTCATGGTACCCTTATCATGACGCTCGGGGAAGTTATACATTTTACTATTCCAAGTTGAATTCCGAAAGAAAAGATATACAAGGAAGACAAGAAAAAGAAGAATAGAATACCAATAAGACTGAATCATCGACCCCAATTCATTTGGATTATTACCAACCACTACATTATGGTAATAAGCTCCTCACCTATCATCTAAGTCGCCACACCCTTGGTGTATGTACCATCATTATACTTTGGAGATCCCCCTGTTGGTGGTTGTTTCCCTTTCCCGTGGAGTCTCCTTTTGTTGGGCTTGTTCTTCCCATGTGTCGTGTCTAGTTTCTCCCTGTGGCACTATCTCTCCACAAGACCACTCTGTCTTGCATTCTCATATCATTGCATATCATCTGCATTTGGTGACATCTTGGGGCCACACAAAAAAAAAATTCGCGCAATGTTTATATTTAAATCCCTCCTATCTTGTCGATACGAAGACTTCAATCTTCATATCTCCGAATAGAAGAAATTTAAATAGGGGCATCTGTTGCACCCTAATTTTTTACCACGAGATCTCACCTCCTTTCGCGCATCCTTTCGTTATTATTCGTCTTTAATTTAATATTTTTACGTCTTATGGCTAACCAATTCGTGCAAGTGCAATAGCGCCAAAATATAAATTTTTACAGCCAGGACATCACAAGGACATGACTAGCTCAGTTGATGCTCAACAGTTCACTATTCAAGAGTCTAAGCCTAATCTAAGAAACATCACAAGTTTAACTCAGCATCAAGGCTAATCTTTTCATGTTTCAACATCAAGTTTCGAGAGGTACAACTTCCTTCGGGGGGAATGCAAAGCTAAGAGAGTCTCTTCGGGTTAAGTGAAGTTTGAGTTATTAAGAACATTCAAGTTATTACGAGAAGCTAGTATCCCTTCTGAAGACGACTATATCCAAGATTTATTACAAGGACGTAGATTGGAAATAATTTCATGGAACTCTACGAATACCGTTTCAGGCCACTTATCTTATTTCTCCTTTCAAAGCACAATAAGGTTCATGAATCGGTTGGGATCAAAGTAAACTTGCTTGATACATAGGTACTCATGATGTTTCAAAATGCCACCTTTTCGTAAATTTTGTTTGCACTACAAGTTTTATGACAAGTGATTTGCAAAAAGGGATATCCGTGTTGGCTCTTCAAAGAGATCCCACGCACGCTGCATGGTCTAGGCATTATTTTATGGTACTCTAGCCATACTCAGGTGATGATGATGGATACTACTAATCTAATATGCTACGATGGGACCCCACTTGTTGGGAAGACATTATATCAAAGTTGTTCATATTACTTAAATTCAAACAGCCCATACAAAGCAGGTTCAAAGGTCCTAACCTTCCTATGCTAAAACTCAAACAGGCCATTACATACAAGATTTAATCCACTATCAATGCATTAAAGCAACAAGTACATAATCCCACGATGGGGAACTATAACAACTGATGTTTGAATTCGAAGGGATCACGTAACCGGGTCGGTTTATCATACGGAAAGCAGGAGTATGCAAAGATCCACAAATGCTTGTTGACATCTTCGTGAATTACGACCTCGATCTTGAGGTGCCAAGTTCTTTGGAACAAATGGTTACAACTTTGTCCAAAATAGCTCAAGCGACTCAAATACTGATCCAGGTTCGCTTGCCGCTTCTCAAACAGTTTCAGCTAGAGGTTCGTCACTTCAAGGCCCGGTTTCGCATCTGTAACAACCTGCGTCTATGATGTACTCTTCCTATTTCCACTTTGCGCCGGATATGCCCCACGCAGTTGTACCTGCGTAATGAGAAGAAAGCATGAAGTTAACCACCGCATTTGATTCAAGACAACGACAACAACATTTAATAAAACAGTAAAACAATCCAACAAATTTACATCAGCAGCAGTCAGAAAATAATGAACCGCCGGGGTTACGACAACAGCAGTTTTGGAACGATTCTGGCAACCAAGGCACCTAAACAAGCCATCATTCTGCACGCAACAGCCCAAAAGTTTCAAGGCAACAACAATTGCAACATAGCTGTCGCCATTTCAGTCCCAGCCACAGGCTTCACAGCAGCAGCCAAGTTCGTTACACCGAGTTATGCAGCAGAAACTCCAAGCATCAGAGTCCTTACATCAACAGCAAAATGTTCTTGAAGAGCTCCTCTCGAAGCATCCACAAGCATCGTTAGATCTCGCACTACATGTTGAACAATTAAGGGAAATTAACAAAAAAAGAACTATTACAAGAGTTGCAAGCCATGAAAGCAAATCACCTGACAGGTCAATACGAGATACCCCAAGATTTAAATACGAGAATCCCGCAGTACATTTGCTCAAAGTAGTGCATTAAGCTCCAACAGTCCTTGTCCCAGATTCTGTCATCAACCCCAACAGCACGACAAGCTTTTCAGCACAGCTGGTTTTTCAGCATCAACTGCAAACGCAATCACTCGACAGTCTCAACGTCCGCAACAATTCATCAGTTGCAGGCATGTTTTACACGCCGAAGCAGCAACTCAGCAAACACCAAGTCACAATACAAATTACAAGCAAACGCTAACAGCAACTGGGTTTCTCCATCACCTACAAGCACAACATCATCACTAATGTAATAACAGGTAGCAATAACCACAGCATGATGGGCAATACTTCAACAAACAAGAGCAATGGCTACATTGGCAAAGGACAACAACCCAACTTACTTACATCTCCGGGAAGGCCATCACAAAATCAAGTTCTGCTGGTGAAGATGGAGCACAGGTTGAAAGAGAATCAACAACACCACAACCTGGCCCTGTATTAGAGTACCACCCCTCCACTTTGAGACCATTAATACCACGAGATACGTTAAACACTTCGCAGCCCCGCATTTCACAAGCAAGCAACAACATTATTCGCAAGCAGTATCAGCACATCAGCTACGTATCAGCAGGCAAGATTTTACAAGCTACATATCCGCAGGCCAGCATTTGCAAGCAAGTGAGGCCACAGTATCAGCAGCAACATCAACATATCATCAAGCCCTTAAGAAACAGAAAACAATGTTATATATACATACAATCAATCTTACCCGGAATAGGAATGAAGTTTAAAGTAGATGGAAGAACAATAACCTGACTCTTCTTTACTCACGTGGCCCAAAGCTGCTAACCCCATAAGACAATATAGCCTGCGTGCAAGCTCTCGCGCGCAAAAGAGACACTCGAAGTCGTTACTCATCATCACCAACATTTTTGTGGAAGCCCTCACCAAAAAGTATCGGAAGTGTTCACCGTTCACCACAAAACATATTGGTTGAGTTCGTTGCAAAGTGTATCAGATGCAAGTTTATCACTATGGGCTGTTGATTCCTCCTTTGGCCCAAATCCTCACTATCCGCACCTGCCAAAGCATTAGATACGAGTTAGCATTTGTTTGAGGAATATGTCGTTAAAAGAAAAGAATATCCAATTCAAATCTTCAGAACATTGAACCTGGACAGATCAAGGCATTAACCGGTTTTATACAAGATATCACAAGATTGGGATTTTCGTTTAATACATATCAGACAAAAAGAGAAAGTTTTCAAATTTTGTCTACACCAGAAAGGAAAACCCAAATCAATCATCAATCAGCATTCAAAACTTACTTCAATCAGATCCCCACACCAAATCTCGATTGAAAGTCTATATAAAGAGAAGGAGGATACACACAGAAAAGGCTAACACACGGATAGCTACCAAAAACCCTAAAATTCGTAATTCAAAAGTGAACGGAGAAGCAACTTATCTCTTCAACCGTTGGAGCTTTCGCAAGCCACCGTGAACCCTCAACCGACGAAGCACTGTTCCATCATCATCCAATCCGTCGCCACCTCTAAACCGCCACCCCAACTCTCGGTAAAACTCGATCCATGTCTAAATTAGTGAACTTTTGATGTTTGTGTTTGTGTTTTCAGGCTCAAAAATGGAAAGGAAACGGAAGGCGGAGAGGGGGACGAGCGGGAAGATCCGATTTGGGGGGGAAGGGAACTTAGGGTTTCTGTTTCGTTTGTATTGTTGTTTATTGTTTTTTTTCATTATCTCATAATCACACACTAATCACATACCCTCACCACACAACACCACTTAATTAACCTAATCAACCCGTTTAATCTTTTCATTATTAATCATACTATAATCAACCTTTTCTTCAAAATAAATAAACTAATAACTATCTAATTAATTAATTTAGTTTTATCTTTTTTACTATTTATCTAATTAATCTTGAAATAAATCCTTTTTTTAACTATTTATTTTTATCAATTAATCCATTTAATTAATCTTCTTTGATCACCCTTTTATAAACTAGGGATTCCTTTTCTAAACAAATAATAATATGTTTTTTTTATTCTATATAACTAAAACTTTTTAACCTTTTTAATTAATCACTATTTGAGTTTTATTTTATAATTTGATAACTTCTCATTAGATAATGATAGATTGATGTATAAAATAATAAAAAAAACCTATTTTAATAACTTTTATTTATTAATAATGACAACCTATTTGATAAGGAACTTTTACAATATACTCTTTTTATTAATTAATAATATAATAACCAAAATCCCTTTTATTTAAACTCATTTAAACATTTAAAACAATTTCAAAATAATCCCTTTCCTAATTTAAAAATTTTTGTCTAATAATTAAACCTTTTTGAAAAAAATAATTTATTTTCTTCCAATCTAATCAACTCCAAGTCTTTTATTAAACCTTACCGTTAGCATTTTTCAACTAAAATCGATTTTTTTTAATCAATCTCAACAATTAATCTATTTTTTCTAAAATCAATTCGCAAATCATAATGCATCATCTAAAACCAACTCGCTCAAATCAACATTTTATTCAAATCAAACAGTTAAAATGAATCAACATCGTAAAACTCAATCTAACCGTGCACCTCACGGCACTTTCACCTACACTTAGCGCTTTCATGCGTGTGTATGGCTTTACATTTCCGCAATTTACTCTTCCGCAATTTATTCTATTGCATTTACATTACCGTCCTCTACATTTATCGCATTGCATCGTCCCAAGGAAAACCCTACACATGATTCAACAATCGTGTGTAGTGCACATCATTTGCATCATAATCTCCTATGATCTTTGATCCCATTCAAGTCGATCTCCTAGGGTAGATCCTACCCCATAGGAAGGACTGTTCTTTATCTTCACAACATAGGAAAACATTCAACAATTCAACACAATTATTCAAACACAATAGAGAAAAGATGCCAAATCATCTTAAGCGAGATAGAATCTCCACCCCACAACAATACAATCAAGCCGTAGGAACTTTGCCTTAAGAGAAATAAAGGCATACTCGCCAAACAATCCGAGTACTTAAGCCATTTTCTTAAGACGATGCAAAGACTATTTTCCTACACCTTGTGGCGGTTAAATCTCTCTTAAAATGAAGACACATCTCTTATCCTAAAAATCAATCAACCAACTACCCTAAACCCGTAGGAACTTTGACCACAATCAAAGAACTCCTCAAACCCTTTAGGGGAACTACAAATACTCTGATTCCACTCCCGTAAGGATATGTAGGCATAAGATGCGACATCTTATCGAGTATACTTAGAAATAAACACCTAGGTCTTTTAAACCTTAAGCAGATAAACACTTAGCAGTAAACAACATAAAACAAGAGGTTCCTGTAGAGTACTACAGAAACTTAGGATGCTAGCACCTTCCCTAAGTTTAACCAACCCCCGAACCTATAACTCTCTAACCTTGCATTTGCATTGCATTGTGGGAATTTCGATCTTTATCCCTTCCTTTGGACAAATCAAAGTTCGGTTGCAAATTGAGTTTAAGATTCAAACTAATTAATAGTTTAGTATCCGAATTTCACCGCGACAGAAATGGCGACTTCACTGGGGATCTTTCTAGTGGGTTTCCCTATCTTATTTTATTTGTTTACTGCTTTATATATCTGTTTACCTGCTTAAATGTTTATTTTCTCTTGTGTTTGTTCTTTTGGGATTATTGTCTTTGAGTGGTGAGATAAAGTTCTACACCCGAACTTGAGAGAAATTAAGATAGGATGGTGATATAGTCAAGGAGGCTTATAGGGAGTTGAATCCCGACTAAGTTAAATCGAGAATCCCGCTCAATTGAGGCCCTCTCGAGATAGTACTGTTGAACGAGTAATCGTGAAGACACTAACTATTTTCGACCTTGGATCCTATGATATTGAGAACCGTAGTTACCTTAACCCAACTTTGGCCTTTATTAGGATGTAGTGAGAGACTATGAGGGAGTACTCCCGAAATAGTGCTACGCGAAACTACACTCAAAGGAAGTTCTCTTGAGAATATTATTAATCCTCAAGTAATTGGGAAATTGATAATATTCGAAAGATGGGCTGATGATTTCGAGTCCCTTTAGAACCTTGTCCTACAGGTACAATTAAACCTTTAGTTCACATCCTTTGGGGATGGGTATACCCTATGCTCCATGCTCGTTGCAAACCTAGGGTGTCCCTTTGTTTGTTTATCTTTGTGTCCTTATGTTTGTTGCATTCATATAACATCATTCTGCATTGGACTTCATGGGATTCACTTTCATTTATGAACATTGTAGGTCACTATGACTTCAAATGAAAGACGTACTGTGAAATATACTTTTAAGAGTCCCAAATTGGATGACCTAAAGAAGTTGTGGGGCTTTATCAAGGATCAAGGGGAATTCAAGAAAAATATGGGAAGCTGATATCTTTGTTGGGTTGCTCAGTGAATGAAGGACTTCTCGCCACTCTACTACAGTTCTATGATCCTCTTTACCATTGTTTCACCTTTCCAGATTTTCAGTTGTTACCTCCGTTGGAAGAGTATTCTTTTTTAGTTGGTCTACCTGTCCTAGAAGAATCTCCTTTTCCTTTCTTGGAAAGGGACCCTGATGAGAAAGATATTGCTAAAGCCCTCCGTTTGAAGGTATCTGATGTCAAAGCCAACCTAGTTACTAAGGATGGAATTCTTGGTTTAAAGACAGGTTTCCTAGTCGAGAAGGCTTCATTCTACGCTGACTATTCCAATAAGACTCCGTTTGAGGCAATTTTTGTTTTGCTTGTTTACGGGTTATTTTTATTTCCAAGTTTTGAAGGTTTCATCGATCTCAAAGCATTCAAGATCTTTATGAAGAACAACCCAGTGCCAACTCTGTTGGGAAATGCATATCACTCTATACATCTCCGAAACCTTCGTGGTGGAGGAATGATTACTTGCTGTGTACCTTTACTTTACAAGTGGTTTATTTCGCACTTGCCGAAGTCTAGCTCTTTTACAAATATTGGCAAAGAGCTTTGGTCTCCAAGAGTTATGGCATTGACCCATTCTGACATTGATTGGTACGACCGAGTGTATGATGGAGTATTAATCATTGATAGTTGTGGTGACTTTGCTAATGTACCATTGCTCAACTTTGATGGAGGAATCAGCTACAATCCTGTTTTAGCTCGTCGACAGTTGGGATACCCGTTGAAGGAACCTCCCAAAAGTGTTCAAGTAGAGGGTATATTCTTCAAAAATGATATGGAACTCCGAGGAAAGATTCTAGATGCATGGCGTAGTGTACACAAGAAGGGGAAGAGAAGTCTAGGGAGGCCTAATTGTGTGTCTTTAGAACCGTACCTCCAGTGGGTGAGAGACAGGGCAATCAAGCTGAGGATGTCTTACTCTCGCCAAGACCTCATACCTCCTAAGAGAGAGCCTGTTTATGTCTTTATGTCTGATGCTGAGAAGTTGGGAGTTGCCTCAAGGAAATCACAGCGTGAGTCAGAGGCGTGGAAAAACAAATATCAAGTGGTTGTTGCAGAGATTAGTGAACTTCAAGAGAAGAATACCAAACTTCTAGAGCAACTACAATTGAAGGACGAAGAGCTACTCCCCTACAAGAAGAGGAAGATTCTAGAGGATTTATTTTCCTCCGACTCTCAGTGTGCCCTTTCGGGAATGATTGTGGACAATCTCACCCGTGAGAAGACCCAGTTAGAGGAGCAGCTCAAGCAGCAGCATTCAAAGCTTCTTTAGTGTCTTTATTAGCTTTTATTTAGCTTTTATTTGGGACTCTTTAAAAGAATATTTATGTAATCTGTTTCAAATTTAATAAAACGTTTCCTTTTACCGCAATGCCTATAAATAGAGGAATCCCATGAAGTCCTAATCATCTTGCATTGCATTCTTTTCCCTTGTTCACTTCAAGAAACTCAATTTCGTTTTGTAGGTATTGTAATCATGGATTTCAGAAGAGAAACCCTGAAGTACACTTTTCAGAGTCCCAACATCGAAAGCTTGAGAGAACTAGCCGAACTCGTCGAGGATCGCTTTGCCTTCGCAGCAGAATATGGAGGAGTCTTCCGTTTCCTTGAGCTGAGGATGAAAGAAGGATTGTTGGAAACATTGGTTCAGTTTTATGACCCAATGTATCATTGTTTCACTTTTCTGGACTACCAATTGATGCCGACCCTGGAAGAGTACTCTGAATTCGTGAAGATGCCTGTGACTGTCCGACCTCTATTCACCGGAAGGGAAGACACGCCTAGTCACCAAGAAATTGCAAATGCCACCCATCTTAGTCTTGAAGATGTTCAAACACACCTGATCACCAAGGAAGGAGTCCTTGGGTTCCCCGCTGACTTTTTGATTGAAAAAGTCCGTTACCATGCTGAAGGAAAGGGGGTTATCATCTTGGAAGCCAATTTTGCTTTGTTGGTTTATGGGACTTTCTGGTTCCCTAGAATTGACGGTTTTGTTGATATGGATGCGATCAAGCTGTTCATACTCAAGAATCCAGTACCCACCTTGCTCGCTAATACGTACTTTTCGATTCACTCGAAGAACTCCGAAGGAGGAGGGCACATTTTATGTTGTACTGCCTTGCTGTACTCGTGGTTCATCGCTCATTTGACTTGGTATTCGCCCCTTTGGAATGAAGTAGTGACACCTTGTTGGTCTGAGATACTGATGGCCCTTACCCATTCGGACATTGTTTGGTATGACCCCGCCTATGGAGGCGTGCCTATGATTCCTAGCATCGGAGGATTCCCCAACGTACCGTTTATTGGAAGAGAAGGATGTATAAGTTACAATCCCGCTTTGGCCCGTAGACAGTTTGGACACCCTATGATCCAAGTGCCTGACCTGGTTTCGTTGGAAGAGATCTATTTCAAAGGAGAAGAGGATCTAGATCTAAGGACTATCATCATTTATGCATGGAAATATATTGATATGGAAGGAACAGCTGCTTCAGGATACCCCAGTTGTGCTGTTTCTGAGGATTATCTGCATTGGGTGCGAGAAAGGGCTCTTGATCTCAAGATGCCTTTTCCTTTTCATGAATCTATGGTATTATCTCCTCATGACCCTGACTAGTTCGATGTGGACGAAATTGAACAAGTAAGGATTGCTTTAGATGAAGTCCGGAAATTGAGGACTGCTTGGAAGAATAAGTTCTTCACCCTCAAGGTAGAGAAGGAAAGACTTCAAAGGACTCCGGAAGTAGAAGTTGCCAGAAAGAGAAAGGCGCGAGGAGATTTATTTTCTCCTCATGCCTCTCCAAGTGTTGTCACCAGTGATGATCTCCCCTCAACTACCATGGCTTGGAAGGAGTGTGTGGAACGACTCATCATCGAGAAAGCGGCGCTGCAGGAGCGTATTGATCAGCTGACCGAGGAGCTCCGTACAAAGGGGAAGACTGTGGGATAAGAGTTCTAAGTTTTCTTCTCGATTTCGTTGTAATAAACTCTTGGAAAGAGAACTTTGTTTTCATTGTTTCTCAAAAATAAAAAGTTTTTCAATTATTCTACATTATAATACTGAAAAACACTTTGAGTTTCTTGAAGTTCCTTCCTACATCTTCATTTTTTTTTGCATTAGCATTTTGCATGGCATTTCACCTTCGTGCATGTGTCTTTCTTTGGTTGTGGCTCATTTCGATTTTCCGTCTTTGCCTGTCAGTTGATATCCCGACCATCTGACCAAGCTCGAAGTGCTAAAGGATAGTAAAGAGAACAAAGATATGGATCACATGACTAGCTTCAGAGTAAGGTCTAAACCGACATTTCACCGTCCCTCCGACGACTTTGTGCCTACGCAACTTCAGCCTATACGAGACAACCTGTTTGCTGACTTTCAGAATATTCATGCCGAGAAGGAAGTGGACGATCCTGGGCTTATAGCATTCGAGAATGAACTTTGTGACTTCAAAGAACGATGGAAAATGATGAAAAGGAACCGTGCACCTGATTTTTATGCTCATGACCTGCGCCTAGTTCCAAACCTAGTTGTCCCTCCGGAATTCCAAATGCCCACCTTCGAGGTGTACAAAGGTACGATTTGTCCAAGGTATCATTTGATGATGTTTTGTAAAAAGATGACTGCTTACCTCGGGAACGACAAACTAATGATTCACTGCTTTCAAGAAAGTTTGTGTGGAGCACCGTTAACATGGTATATGAAGCTACAAAGGAATCACATTCAGTCTTTGGAAGACTTAGCTGTTGCTCTTGTGAAGCAATACAATTACAATTTGGGAATAGTTCCAGATAAAACAGGTGACAATGGATCTTCCAGAGAATCCACAGCTCCGATATCCCGTCCTCAACATGAGTATGCAATGCCTGCTCAGCGCGAGCAGCAATTACCTCCTAAGCGAAGGATGCCATTTCTAGATCAGCATCGACATGTTCGAAGACAGTTTCCGAATCAGAAAGTACCTTTGAATACTCTGAAAGAAGAAACTCATTGGTTTGATCTTATCCCATTGACTTTCCGTCAATTATGGTTTTATTTCATCTGAAACTCGATAATGACACCTAGAAAGACTAGAACCATGAACTCTCACCCACCGTGGTTCAACCCAAACACCAGCTGTGAATTTCACGATGGAGTGTTGGGGCATTCGATCGAAGATTGCAAAGTTTTTCAAGAGAAAGTTCAAGAAATGATTGATAATGAAGTGCTAACCTTCAAAAGAGAAAGACCGATCATGAATGGAATACCATTATGCTGATATAAGTGAAAACTCCAGAAGAATTGAGAAGGGCCCGTCGGCTGTTTATTTTGTTTGCTTGTGCGTTTTTTTTTCTTTGATTAAAAGTATATTTGGCGTGTAAGAACTCGTTATCTTGAATAATTAATGCAAGGAATGTTTGTCTTGAAGAAATCCATTCGTTTTCAGTCAAATTGTTTTTGCCGACTTTACCCGATCTCTTGCTCTGACAGAGAATTGAGAGGAGGATGATGAAGTAAAACATATGATCTCTTGTTGTATGCTTCAAATAAGAACCCTACTGATGATGTAAGGCCTTATTTCAACCACCTAAACACCAACATAGTTAAACCCTCTTTTTCAAGCCTTGAGAAAAGATTTGTTTTTTCTCCCAAACCGAAACCTCGTTTTTAGCCTGGGGCAGGGTAATATCAAAAATGAACATCTTCAAAATTTTAGGTGGGCACAAATATACTAACCCTTTATTCCTATACAACCTTCAAAGTCCATATACAACCTTCAAAGTCCTAATTGAAGTAAGGTTTAGTTCGAAAGCATACTCGGTGAAATATTGTTTCCTGACTCCTTGAACTATGCTCAAATTAAATCGGCTTTATAAATAATGTTAATTTATATCCTAACTAGTGGTTTCAATCACAAGTTATTGCGATATCTCGTTTCAAAAAGAAACTTCAAGACAAACGTGTTGCATTACCTGTTTCGAAATTAACATTTCTGACTTGCTAAATGCGCTTGACATCTTAGAAAGATTACACGGACTTTGATGAATTGGAAGACCTTGCGCACCTAGGGCAATTTATTTTTCAAGAAGTTTGATCCGTACGAGTTTGGCTTTCATCTAAAGCACAAAGTGGAAGACTCAGTTATACCGCCAATCAGGGGCAGTTACGTCGAGATTCGGCGAATCTCTAGAGAGTTTGAAAACAGTGGGGCATTTGGACATCAAGTTTTCTGTAAAATCCTCTCTAGATGTTGTTTCTTAAACCATAGACTTGGGGCATTTGAAAATTTGAAGCGAGGCGGATGTTTATTTCATCCCCGTGAAGTTTCTACGACATATTCAGCAACTATGTTATCCAGGTTTCCCCACTGAAATGGATATTTATTTTATCCCCTTCGAAACCTCAGAGTGGCTTTGATTCCTCTCAACAATCTCTTCAGCAAGATCAAGTTGTTATATCCCCGAATGGAGTGTCTCTCTACTCCCCCAATTGAAGTTTTTTTGAAGCTTTGAAGCAGGATTGGGATCCTATATCTGGTTCTCCGTCTATCCTCAGCGGTACTATCTATCTGCGAAGATTGGTCAAGATGTTTATCCCGAGATGTTTATTTCATCTCCGGTCGCCTCTTTCTGTTTGTTTTTTCAGCATAAGCATACACATAGCATATAAGTAGACAACACGGCATGTGCATTTTTGCATTCTTTGCGTTTGTTTTATTCTACTGCTTTGACTATAGTTATCCCTAGGTGTATGGGTGTGTCTTATCCCTCCAATTAGAGTCATCAACCCTAGGCAGAAAGAGCACAATGTTTCATTTTCCCCCATGAAGTTCAACCCTCATGGAAGACGGTTATTTTAGTACAATTCCATTTGAGTTCACACCTCATTGGACAAGTCTTGCTTGACAGTTTCTTTTCGGCTACTTCCCGAATCGAACTTCGGTCTTTGGCAATCACATCATGGACATCTCCAACCTTTAAGAGTGGATTAAGTGTGCATTTATTTTGCACCCTATTCCCTAGGAAGAATGTTCATAAAGACAGACGCTTCTTCAACAATAGCATCACAGGATTTTCTCGAACATTCATCTTTTATTTGAGCAACTCGTTTTGATCAGGATCCTATTCAAAACGACAAACGACAGTTTTCACAAGACAGATCACTCACCCTCATTGGGCCCTTCGACATCATCAAATCATCAAAAGGCATCGCCTCACAAATTCATCAAAGAAGCTTACCGAAGACATTATAAAACATCTCTCTTTATTTGAGAGCTTACAGAATATTCTACAATTACAAAGTGACATCTCCCCGGAGAAGTCGAGGAAGTTTACCATATTAGTCTCTCTTTATTTGAGAAGACATACATTACAATTCAACCGGCTCGCATCTTTCCCGAAGATCCCCGGTGAAGCTTTACAACTACATCTACAATTTACAATTACAAATTACATCTACAACAACAGAGTACGTTACAGATTACATCAACAACATTTACCACCTACAGGGTTCTACAACGAACTACATCTACAGGGTCCTACAACGAACTACATCTATAGGGTTCTACAACGAACTACATCTACAGGGTTCTACAACGAACTACATCTACAGGGTTCTACAACGAACTACACCTACAGGGTTCTACAACGAACTACATCTACAGGGTTCTACAACGAACTACATCTACAGGGTTCTACAACGAACTACACCTATAGGGTTCTACAACGAACTACACCTACAGGGTTCTACAACGAACTACATCTACAGGGTTCTACAACGAACTACATTTACAGTCTACAACGACATCTACAATCTACAAAATTACAACCCCCTATGAAGGTGCTCTCACGAGTTTTCATCATTTCGGGAAGGGACCGAGACCAGCTCATGATTCCCATATCATGATGCTCGGGGACGTTCTACATCAGAAACTGAGACCAGCTCATGGTTCCCATACCATAATGCTAGGGGAAGTTCTAAAACTACAACAACATTTACAACAACATTTACATCTACAAACTACAGTGATTCTACCATCTACAAAATTTTGACATTCCAGGCAGAGACTGAGACCAGCTCATGGTACCCTTATCATGACGCTCGGGGAAGTTATACATTTTACTATTCCAAGTTGAATTCCGAAAGGAAAGATATACAAGGAAGACAAGAAAAAGAAGAATAGAATACCAATAAGACTAAATCATCGACCCCAATTCATTTGGATTATTACCAACCACTGCATTATGGTAATAAGCTCCTCACCTATCATCTAAGTCGCCACACCCTTGGCGTATGTACCATCATTATACTTCGGAGATCCCCCTGTTGGTGGTTGTTTCCCTTTCCCGTGGAGTCTCCTTTTGTTGGGCTTGTTCTTCCCATGTGTCGTATCTAGTTTCTCCCTGTGGCACTATCTCTCCACAAGACCACTCTGTCTTGCATTCTCATATCATTGCATATCATCTGCATTTGGTGACATCTTGGGGCCAAAAAAAAAAAAAATTCGCGCAATGTTTATATTTAAATCCCTCCTATCTTGTCGAGACGAAGACTTCAATCTTCATATCTCCGAATAGAAGAAATTTAAATAGGGGCATCTGTTGCACCCTAATTTTTGACCACGAGATCCCACCTCCTTTCGCGCATCCTTTCGTTGTTATTCGTCTTTAATTTAATATTTTTACGTCTTATGGCTAACCAATTCGTGCAAGTGCAATAGCGCCAAAATATAAATTTTTACAGCCAAGACATCACAAGGACATGACTAGCTCAGTTGATGCTCAACAGTTCACTATTCAAGAGTCTAAGCCTAATCTAAGAAACATCACAAGTTTAACTCAGCATCAAGGCTAATCTTTTCATGTTTCAACATCAAGTTTCGCGAGGTACAACTTCCTTCGGGGGGAATGCAAAGCTAAGAGAGTCTCTTCGGGTTAAGTGGAGTTTGAGTTATTAAAAACATTCAAGTTATTACGATAAGCTAGTATCCCTTCTGAAGACGACTATATCCAAGATTTATTACAAGGACGTAGATTGGAAATAATTTCGTGGAACTCTACGAATACCGTTTCAGGCCACTTATCTTATTTCTCCTTTTAAAGCACAATAAGGTGAAGGTGAGATAATACTTAGAAGGGGGGGGGGTGAATAAGTATGAAAAATTAAGACTTGAAAATAATCACACAATTATTTTTATCCTGGTTCGTTTAATCAACTACTCCAGTCCACCCTTCCTAGAGTGATTTGCCTTTCTCAACAAGGACTTAATCCACTATTAAATCAAACTTATTACAATAGTAACACCTAAGAACAACAGTTCTTAGTCTTCTCAAGAGCTACTGATTCCAACAGAATCCTCTTAAGGAATATCCTTTACAATCAATGTAAATTAAATACAAGAGTATTAATGCTTCTATAAAGCTTTTATCACAACAGTGATTTTTCTCTTAAGTTTAAGTACAATAAGATTCTAAGAAGAATAAGAATGAATGAGAGCTTTAGAATATAATGATTTCTTTTCAGCAAAGTGTGTAACTGAAGAATGTGGTGAAGTTCTCCTTTTATAGGCAGCTGATCCAATGGAGCTGAGCGTTGAAAAGAGAGTCCCAAAAAGGTCTGAGCCTTTTTGTCTTCACATCAAGTGACCTTTCCTAGAAGTAGATAGCACAAAAAAATCCTTTTTGTATGTGTAAGTGTGTCTAACACAAATAAGGAAAGAGACGTTGAATAACTCCAACAGATATATTCTTGAATATTTCTTCTTCAGATTTCAGCAAGTTCTTCAGAGTCTGAATGGATCAGAGTCTTCTAATGATATTCAGAACTATGCTGTATCAGAGTCTTGTGCAGCAGGTGTGCTTTCAGCGTGTTGATCATCAGAGCATATTTGACACAGAACTTCTGTACTTGGCAGCTTTGGTACTTTCAGAAACTTCTGTAAAATTATGCTTTGAGAAACTCTTCAATCAATATTCTTCTATGCTTCAGATGCTTCAGCTTCAGATACTTCAGCTTCAGATGCTTCTGATTATCTTCAGATGCTTCTGACTCAGAATGTTTTGGAGCTTCTTGCTTCAGATCCTTCTGGAGACTACGCTCAGGATCTACTGTAAAGAGCAATCAGATTCTTCTGTAAGGTGCATCTGGCGCTTCAGAGTCAGGATAACTTCTTGTATCCAAAAACAGATTTGCTTCTAGAGAGTTAATTCTATTTCAATCTGCAGTAAAACTCTCAAACAAATTTTAGAGTATATAATTCTTAAATATAAATTTCCTAACAGTTATCATCAAAACAAAGAGTTATTATTAAGAACCAATCTGTGTTCTAACAATCTCCCCCTTTTTGATGATGACAAAAAGTATCAGAAATTTTATTTAACTGAACATAAAGAATTATAACTCCCCCTGAGATGATGAATCTCCCCCTGATTTGAATATGAAAAAGGAATAGAAACTTCCCTTTTATCTTGAGTAATCTTCAGAGTTAGATCTTGTTTGTTCTTGTAATAATTTAGGGTCAGAAAATCTTGCAGATATAAGATTCAGAGTTTGATAAAAAAACAAATGATCTGAGAGACTCAGAGATTCTTTTATAGAGTGTCCTTATCAAATGTTCTGAAATGGTCAATTTAAATATTAGATAGAATAGATATGTCTGAAGATTCATTCTAGTGAAGTTATATTAAACACTTCAGATCTTTATTTTCTCCCCCATTTTTGTCATAAGCAAAAAGTAAAAACTTTTAATAAAGACAAATAAAAGGAACAATAAATAGATAATTCAGTGGAGAAAAAGTGATTCATTTAACATAACAGAGCAAGAGTACAAAGGTAAATATCAGAAGATACAACAGTAAAGTTCAGATGCAAAACAACAGATGCACAAACATTAGAAGAAAAAAATCTAAGAGTGTTTTGACAAAAGCATCTTCAATAGGTCTGTGATCTCAGATGATGATTGCTCTTTCTTTGACATCCACTTAGTCATTGTCTCATTCTTCTCATCTTGCTTTGCCATCCAAGATTTTATTTCAAACTGACCAGCCTCCAGAGCAGCAATCTTGTCTGCAACGTCTGGATGTTCTATCTTTATCTCTGATGAAGAAGGTGGAGGTTCTGCAGTCTGAACAGAGTCAATTGCCATAGGTTCTGTAGATCCTGAAGAAGGTTCTACCAGAGTCATAGACAATGCATTAGCAGTTGGTTCTGTTGGAGGTGGAGGAGCATCTAGACGAAGCAGAGGTTCAGTTTTGTTGACAGTCCAGAACGAAGACCTTTCAGCTCTGAGCTTTGCATCATCAGAACAGATGTTCTTCAGATTGGAAGCTACAGTGTTGAATCTATTGATGAATCCTTTCCAGATGATGTCAGTTTCATTTGCATCCATAGTTTCAGAGCATCTCTGCTGAACAGTACCTAAAGACATCTGTATTTCTTGCAAAAACGTTTGAAATAAATGATCAATATTAAGTCTGGGTGGTGGTTTAAGCAAGATTTCCAGAGTCATGTGTTTAGGTTTGGGAGTTGGTGGAAACAGAGATTTTGGGATGGAAATAAGAGGAGGTGGATAATATGGAATGAAAGGAATTTCTGGTTTTTGAGGTAAGGATCTGTTTAAAGCATTAAGCAGATTAGGTTTTGGTCTTGTGCATGGGCAAACATCATCAAAGGGTTCATTAGAGTATGGTATGAAAGCAAAGGTTGATGGTTTATCAGATGCAACTGTGTTATCAGATGCAAGTGGCAGAGCTGAAACAACAGCTTTACCAGATGTAGCAGATATTGTTGTTAAAGATCCTTCATTGTTCATAGATTGTATATATGAAAGGATCATAGATGGAAGGGTCTGTCTGAGTTTTGGTTTCAGAGGGTTCAGGGGTTCAGAAGGTTCAACTCTATCATAAAAATCTTTCAGTTTGAAACCATAAGATAAATTATGATAAAGAGAAGAAACTTGGGCACAAGATATACCAGATGATGATGGATTGGAAGTGGGAACAATCATCTCAGATGATGGTGCAGGTGGAGGCAAAGGATCTGGAATGGGAGTTTTAGCAGGTATGGTTGATGCAGGTTCAGGTTCAGGTTCAGGTTGGTTCATATCAGAGTATTTGGATGGAGAGACAAGAAAGTCTGGATGGATATCTGATTCAGATGAATTGGAGGATGTTGTAGGTGTACAAGAGGTAGAAGACACTTGAAACACTGTTTTTAATGGAGTGATATCAAGAACTTCTCTCTCAGGGATATGAGTGGGTTCTGAAGGAGTATCAGATTGTTTGGATGGTGGTTCTGATGAAGCAGGAGCAGAAGTTACTTTTGTGGGTACATAAGTAACAGGTGCAACAGGTTCAGAAGATGGAATGTTTGATGGTGGTATGACAGAGTCTTTTTCTGGTTGAGCTTATGTGGTTTGGTTTTCTGGATGTTCAGAAGTTTGTGGTTGATCAGAGTTTTGTTTATCAGAAGGTTGTTGTTGTTTTAATGGTTGTGGTTCTGTTGGTTGTGAATATGTTGGTTGTGAATCTGATGGTGATGGACGTAGAATGAAGTGTTTGATGTGTATTTTGGGTTGAGGTGTTTTTGATACAGAAGTAGTGTTTTGTTTTTGAGGTGAGACAGAACTAGGGGCAGTAACAGAAGTTGTTTGAGTAACAGGTGGTTTGGGAACAGACTTAATAGTTGAATCATTAATAACAACATTTTTAGAAATAACAAAAGTCTTAGTACCTTTTAGTTTAATCCTCTTGGCAGATGCAGAGGCAACTTCTTCAGAATCCTTTCTCTTTAAGAGATTCTTTGGTTTCTCAGCAATCTTAGCCTTCTTCTAGATAGGTTCAGATTCTGCTGCAGGCTGAGTCCTTTTCCTCTGAAGAGGTACTTCTTCTTCTTCTCCTGCATCTGGTAGTGGTTGTTTGACAAGCTGAAACACATTTGCTGGAATAGGTACTCCTTCCCTTTTGCATTCCTCTATATACATCAGTACTATATGTCTAGGTTCTTCAGCAAAGAATAGAGGAAAGTCAGATACTGGAATCCTCTTATTTAAATCAGACATATTCAGCCTCTTTGGAGCAGTAGTGAGTTCATCTACAATCTTGAGTCTTAGAAGACTTTTGGCGTTCAGAGGCTTTCCCATAATAAACTCTAATTCCTCTGTAACCCCAGCATCATACAGAACAGCCACTAAACCATTTTCAGTGAGAAGATCTGAGATCAACCTTCCAAAAGGTATCCAAGTCCTGATCTTCTGGCCTTTTTCTTTTACAGATTCTCTAGATGCATTGATGTGATTCCACAGATGCATGAACAGAATGTAAGGAAGATCTACCTTGTTGCTCTGACCAAGGCAGTACATAAAATAGATCTGTTCATTGTTGACATAATCTGGGGAATTGGTTGACTTCCTGTGATGTATGCATCCCATGAAGATCTTGGCCCAGATCTTGTAATCAGGCTTCAGATCTTTGAATCTGTTAGAAGCTTGTCCAGCAGTCATAACTTCCTCATAAACCTCTTCCATATCCACACGCCCAGCTGGCAAGTGGGAAACACCATCTGTTTCTTCATAACTTATCAATCTTCTTATCAGATCCTCTGTGATGATAATCTCTTTTCCCAGCACAGATGATAAAATAAACTTGGGATAAACAGATGCATGAATCCAGAATTCCTTCACAAGTAGAGGGTAAACTGGTCCAAACAACCTATCAAAGTATTTCACCCATCCTTGAGCTCTAACAATGGAGCGAAAATTAAACCCATTATCAGCCAGAGAGTCAAATTCAACCATAGATTCACACAACACTTCTAGTTTATAAATAGGTGTTAGAAGTGTTCTCTTGGGAGGAGAGTATGGAGCAACACCTAAGTTATCTAAAGTCACAGCAGCCATTGTAGATTGGAACTGAGCAGTTGTTGATGAAGAAGACGCCATTGAAGTATGCTTTTTCAAACACTTAGGTTTTGAGTTTTTATGCAGAGAGAACAAGAGATGAAAACGCATGTAAATTCTGAGAGTGAAAAGTGTGAAAGTGAATACGCAACAAGTATTTATACTAAACACTTAGGCACATCAAAAGTCAGAAAAAAAACGCACGTTTGAGCAGGCATTAAATGAAGAAGAATAAAATCATTTCAAACAATAAATGCTTCTGACAAATTGGGGGGAAAACCAAGATTTTTACTATTCAAATTTCACCTCAAACGTCTCTTCAGTTATGTACACGCCACCTCTTCAGATTTTGTGTGACACGTGTTTACTTGCATGCTGTTCTGAATTCTCTCAAGAAATGAAACGTTAGCCAACGTTCAGATCTTCTAAAGATGGTTAGTTCAGAGTTTCACATCAGAAATATTAGTCAGAATAGAATAAATAAACAGAAGAAATACTTCAGAGAATTTAAGCATTTTTGCATCTGAAACAATTTGTTTCTGATAAATATCATTCTGGACAAAAATCCATACCAATATTTTTCAGAATAAAATTGAATCTATCTTCAACCAGGGGTTTTGTAAAAATATCTGCCCATTGATGATCTATATCAACAAAGGATAAGTTTATGATTCCCTTCTGAACATAGTCTCTGATGAAATGATGCTTAATTTCTATATGTTTTGCCTTAGAATGTAAAATGGGATTTTTGGACAAACATATAGCAAAATTATTATCACAAAAGATAGAAATGTTACTCTCAAAAATTTGATAATCTTCTAGTTGACTTTTCATCCAGAGCATCTGCGTGCTACATCCAGCAGCAGCAATGTATTCAGCCTCTGTGGTTGAAAGTGCAATTGTGGGTTGCTTCTTGTTGTACCAGGAGATTAGATTTCTTCCTAGAAATTGACAACTTCCAGAAGTACTTTTTCTTTCTACTCTGTCTCCAGCATAGTCAGCATCACAGAATCCAACTAATTTGAAATCATCAGATTTTCTGTAATCACAAACCCACATTAGAAGTACCTTTCAGATACCTTAGAATCCTCTTGACACCTGTCAAGTGTGATTCTCTAGGATTTGATTGGAATCTAGCACACAGACAAACACTGAACAATATGTCAGGTCTAGAAGCAGTAAGATAAAGAAGAGAGCCAATCATACCTCTGTAGAGCTTCTGGTCTACTTTCTTACTTACCTCTTCTTTGCCAAGAGAGCTAGTAGGATGCATTGGAGTCTTTGCCAGCTTGCTGTCAGACATGTTGAATTTTTTCAGAAGTTCTTTAACATACTTTGTCTGATGTATGTAGGTGCACTCTGGAGTTTGATTAACTTGGATTCCTAAAGAGAATCTGAGTTCTCCCATCATGCTCATTTCAAATTCTGCCTGCATACATGTAGCAAACTCCTTTCCAAACATAATATTTGTTGATCCAAAAATAATATCATCTACATAAATTTGGCAAATTAGAAGATCTTTCTTTATAGTTTTACAGAATAAAGTTGTATCCACTTTGCCTCTGATGAAATTCTTCTCCAGAAGAAAATTACTCAATCTCTCATACCAAGCTCTGGGAGCTTGTTTTAGTCCATATAGAGATTTCTTTAATTTGAAAACATGATCTGGAAATTTTTCATTTTCAAAACCAGGAGGTTGGTGGACATAAACTTCTTCTTCTATAATACCATTAAGAAAGGCACTTTTAACATCCATCTGATACAGAGTGATGTTATTTTGTGCAGCAAAAGAAATGAGAAGGCGTATAGATTCTAACCTTGCCACTGGAGCATATGTCTCAGTGTAATCAATACCTTCTTGTTGATTGTATCCTTGAGCAACCAACCTTGCCTTATTCCTCTCAACTTCTCCTTTCTCATTTAGCTTATTTCTGAAGACCCATTTTGTACCAATAATACTGAATCCTTGAGGTCTTTGAACTAGATCCCATACATCATTTCTGCTGAATTGGTTTAGCTCTTCTTGCATGGCAATAATCCAATCATTGTCTTGCAGAGCTTTTTCTACAGAAGATGGTTCAATTTCTGACACTAGTCCAAAAAGTGATGCTTCAGATGATCTTAGAAAGGATCTTGTTCTGATGGGATCATCCTTCTTTCCAATAATGACATCCTCTGGATGAGAAGCTTTAATTCTGGATGATGATCCTCTGATAGTTGACTCTTCAGAAATTTTTAGATTATTCATCTGAGAAGTTAAGGGAGTAGCATCTAGAGTTGCTTCTGGTTCCTTCACTTGAAGTTTGTCTGCTTCTGGAACTTCAGAGTCAATAAAGACTACTTCCCTATCTGCAGAGTTATCAACCTGCTTTGGCATTTCCAATGGTGCCAGATCCAATGATCTTGCCCTTCTGGTTCCCTCCAAACTTCACGTCACCTCCAGATCTAAGTTCCAGGCTTTGGAACATAGAATTTTCTCCTGTCATGTGTCGTGAGCATCCAGAGTCCAGGTACCATGATTGGTGTCCTGACCTTGCTGCTAAGAACAGCTGCAACAGGAATTATTTTGTTTTTAGGTACCCAGATCTTCTTGGGTCCTTTGGGGTTAGTTGGTTTGTAGGTTTGTCTAAACTTCTGTTTTACAACATAATGTTTATTCTGACTTGCCTTAGGTTTAAACACATAAGTACTCTTCTCAGAGCTTGTGTGTTTAATGTCATTCAAGTGACCAAATTTGAATTGAGAATACAGAGGTGTCTTCTTGATGAAAAGTTTGTCAACAGGTTTTGGATTGCTTCCAGATGAAGACTCATACCCAATGCCTCTTCTGTTGTTTCCACTAACACCATAGATCATGGAAGCCATCTTGCTTCTGTCTATGCTCTTAGTGAGAAATCTCTGAAAACTAGAGTCATATTTTTCTAAAATATTTTCACATGACTTAGTCTCAGATTCAGATTCTTGTTGAGTTATTTCAAAGTCATTTTTTATTTTCAAATTTATTTCTTTTTGCTCAACAAGTTCTATTTTCAGAAGATCAATCTCAGATTCAAGATTGCTTTTCAGCTTCTTGTATTTGAGTTTGATGTTGTTATAACTTTTAAGAACTTCTGTTAAAACTTTAATGAGTTCTTCTTTGGTAAGTTTAGCCATTACCTCTTCTGCATCATCATCAGATTCAGATTCTGATTCATATCCTGAGGTATCTTCCTCTTGATCCTCTGTGCTGGCCATCAGTGCAACGTTTGCACATTCTTCCTCTGATTCAGAAGATGATTCACACTCATCTGAGTCATCCCATGTTGCCATCAGAACCTTCTTCTTTTTGTTGAACTTCTTCTTGGGTTTTTCTTTCTGAAGTTTGGGGCAATCATTTTTGTAGTGCCCAGGTTCTTTGCACTCATAGCATACAACTTCTTTCTTGGCAGATCTTCTGTGACTAGAAGATTCCTTTCTGTTATCAGATCTTATGAAGTTGTTAAACTTCTTTCCCTTGTGCTTCCAGAGTTTGTTAATCCTTCTGGACAGCATGGATAACTCATCTTATTCTTCAGAAGAAGATTCTTCAGAGCTTTCTTGAATGACCTGCAAAGCTTTAGCAGTTTTGTTAGATTTTAATGCAACAGATTTACCTTTATCTTTCTTCTGAGGTTCATCTTCCTCAAGCTCAATCTCATGGCTCCTCAGTGAGCTGATGAGTTCTTCTAGAGAGATCTTGTTCAGATCTTTGGCCATCTTCAGGGCAGTCACCATTGGTCTCCATCTGGTAGGAAGACTTCTGATGATCTTCTTTACATGATCTGATGTAGAATATCCCTTGTCCAGAACTTTCAGCCCAGCAGTGAGTATCTGAAATCTGGAGAACATGGTTTCAACAGATTCAGAGTCTTCCATTTTGAAAGCCTCGTACTTCTGGATCAGAGCCAGAGCTTTTGTCTCCTTAACTTGAGAATTTCCCTCATGTGTCATTTTTAGGGATTCAAACATATCAAAAGCAGTCTCCCTGTTTGTAATCTTCTCATACTCTGTATGTGAAATAGCATTCAGTAATATGGTCCTGGCTTTATGGTGATTTCTGAAGTCTTTCTTCTGAGAATCTGTCATAGATTTTCTGTCAATCTTTTTGCCATCCCCATCTGTGGGATGTACATATCCATCTATGACAAGATCCCATAGATCAGCATCATATCCTAGGAAAAAACTCTCAATTTTGTCTTTCCAGTAGTCAAATTTCTCCCCATCAAACATTGGGGGTTTGGTGCTGATCCTATCCCTCTCTTCATATTTTTTGTTAATATTTGACATTGAATTATCAGCCATGATAACAAATAAATATATATATCAAAGTATATCTCTCTGGATCTTTACTGACACTGTTAAGTGATAGCACACTCAGAACCGGAGCTCTGATACCAACTGAAGGTGAGATAATACTTAGAAGGGGGGTTGAATAAGTATGAAAAATTAAGACTTGAAAATAATCACACAATTATTTTTATCCTGGTTCGTTTAATCAACTACTCCAGTCCACCCTTCCTAGAGTGATTTGCCTTTCTCAACAAGGACTTAATCCACTATTAAATCAAACTGATTACAATAGTAACACCTAAGAACAACAATTCTTAGTCTTCTCAAGAGCTACTGATTCCAACAGAATCCTCTTAAGGAATATCCTTTACAATCAATGTAAATTAAATACAAGAGTATTAATGTTTCTATAAAGCTTTTATCACAACAGTGATTTTTCTCTTAAGTTTAAGTACAATAAGATTCTAAGAAGAATAAGAATGAATGAGAGCTTTAGAATATAATGATTTCTTTTCAGCAAAGTGTGTAACTGAAGAATGTGGTGAAGTTCTCCTTTTATAGGCAGCTGATCCAATGGAGCTGAGCGTTGAAAAGAGAGTCCCAAAAAGGTATGAGCCTTTTTGTCTTCACATCAAGTGACCTTTCCTAGAAGTAGATAGCACAGAAAAATCCTTTTTGTCTGTATAAGTGTGTCTAGCACAAATAAGGAAAGAGACGTTGAATAACTCCAACGGATATATTCTTGAATATTTCTTCTTCAGATTTCAGCAAGTTCTTCAGAGTCTGAATGGATCAGAGTCTTCTAATGATATTCAGAACTATGCTGTATCAGAGTCTTGTGCAGCAGGTGTGCTTTCAGCGTGTTGATCATCAGAGCATATTTGACACAGAACTTCTGTACTTGGCAGCGTTGGTACTTTCAGAAACTTCTGTAAAATTATGCTTTGAGAAACTCTTCAATCAATATTCTTCTATGCTTCAGATGCTTTAGCTTCAGATACTTCAGCTTCAGATGCTTCTGATTATCTTCAGATGCTTCTGACTCAGAATGTTCTGGAGCTTCTTGCTTCAGATCCTTCTGGAGACTACGCTCAGGATCTACTGTAAAGAGCAATCAGATTCTTCTGTAAGGTGCATCTGGCGCTTCAGAGTCAGGATAACTTCTTGTATCCAAAAACAGATTTGCTTCTAGAGAGTTAATTCTATTTCAATCTGCAGTAAAACTCTCAAACAAATTTTAGAGTATATAATTCTTAAATATAAATTTCCTAACAGTTATCATCAAAACAAAGAGTTATTATTAAGAACCAATCTGTGTTCTAACATAAGGTTCATGAATCGGTTGGGATCAAAGTAAACTTGCTTGATACATAGGTACTCATGATGTTTCAAAATGCCACCTTTTCGTAAATTTTATTTGCACTACAAGTTTTATGACAACTGATTTGCAAAAAGGGATATCCGTGTTGGCTCTTCAAAGAGATCCCACGCATGCTGCATGGTCTAGGCATTGTTTTATGGTACTCTAGCCATACTCAGGTGATGATGATGGATACTACTAATCTAATATGCTACGATGGGACCCCACTTGTTGGGAAGACATTATATCAAAGTTGTTCATATTACTTAAATTCAAACAGCCCATACAAAGCAGGTTCAAAGGTCCTAACCTTCCTATGCTAAAACTCAAACAGGCCATTACATACAAGATTTAATCCACTATCAATGCATTAAAGCAACAAGTACATAATCCCACAATGGGGAACTATAACAACTGATGTTTGAATTTGAAGGGATCACGTAACCGGGTCGGTTTATCATACGGAAAGCAGGAGTATGCAAAGATCCACAAATGCTTGTTGACATCTTCGTGAATTACGACCTCGATCTTGAGGTGCCAAGTTCTTTGGAACAAATGGTTACAACTCTGTCCAAAATAGCTCAAGGGACTCAAATACTGATCCAGGTTCGCTTGCCGCTTCTCAAACAGTTTCAGCTAGAGGTTCGTCACTTCAAGGCCCGGTTTCGCATCTGTAACAACCTGCGTCTATGATGTACTCTTCCTATTTCCACTTTGCGCCGGATATGCCCCATGCAGTTGTACCTGCGTAATGAGAAGAAAGCATGAAGTTAACCACCGCATTTGATTCAAGACAACGACAAAAACATTTAATAAAACAGTAAAACAATCCAACAAATTTACATCAGCAGCAGTCAGAAAATAATGAGCCGCCGGGGTTACGACAACAGCAGTTTTGGACCGATTCTGGCAACCAAGGCACCTAAACAAGCCATCATTCTGCACGCAATAGCCCAAAAGTTTCAAGGCAACAACAATTGCAACATAGTCGTTGCCATCTCAGTCCTAGCCACAGGCTTCACAGCAGCAGCCAAGTTCGTTACACCGAGTTATGCAGCAGAAACTCCAAGCATCAGAGTCCTTACATCAACAGCAAAATGTTCTTGAAGAGCTCCTCTCGAAGCATCCACAAGCATCGTTAGATCTCGCACTACATGTTGAACAATTAAGGGAAATTAACAAAAAAAAGAACTATTACAAGAGTTGCAAGCCATGAAAGCAAATCACCTGACAGGTCAATACGAGATACCCCAAGATTTAAATACGAGAATCCCGTAGTACATTTGCTCAAAGTAGTGCATTAAGCTCCAACAGTCCTTGTCCCAGATTCTGTCATCAACCCCAACAGTACGACAAGCTTTTCAGCACAGCTGGTTTTTCAGCATCAACTGCAAACGCAATCACTCAACAGTCTCAACGTCCGCAACAATTCATCAGTCGCAGGCATGTTTTACACGTCGAAGCAGAAACTTAGCAAACACCAAGTCACAATACAAATTAAAAGCAAACGCTAACAGCAACTGGGTTTCTCCATCACCTACAAGCACAACATCATCACTAATGTAATAACAGGTAGCAATAACCACAGCATGATGGGCAATACTTCAACAAACAAGAGCAATGGCTACATTGGCAAAGGACAACAACCCAACTTACTTACATCTCCGGGAAGGCCATCACAAAATCAAGTTCTGCTGGTGAAGATGGAGCACAGGTTGAAAGAGAATCAACAACACCACAACCTGTCCCTGTATTAGAGTACCACCCCTCCATTTTGAGACCATTAATACCACGAGATACATTAAACACTTCGCAGCCCCGCATTTCAAAAGCAAGCAACAGCATTATTTGCAAGCAGTATCAGCACATCAGCTACGTATCAGCAGGCAAGATTTTACAAGCTACATATCCGTAGGCCAGCATTTGCAAGCAAGTGAGGCCACAGTATCAGCAGCAACATCAACATATCATCAAGCCCTTGAGAAACAGAAAACAATGTTATATATACATACAATCAATCTTACCCGGAATAGGAATGAAGTTTAAAGTAGATGGAAGAACAATAACCTGACTCTTCTTCACTCACATGGCCCAAAGCTGCTAACCCCATAAGACAATATAGCCTGCGTGCAAGCTCTCGCGCACAAAAGAGACACTCGAAGTCGTTACTCATCATCACCAAGGTTTTCGTGGAAGCCCTCACCAAAGAGTATTGGAAGTGTTCACCGTTCACCACAAAACATATTGGTTGAGTTTGTTGCAAAGTGTATCAGATGCAAGTTTATCACTATGGGCTGTTGATTCCTCCTTTGGCCCAAATCCTCACTATCCGCACCTGCCAAAGCATTAGATACGAGTTAGCATTTGTTTGAGGAATATGTCGTTAAAAGAAAAGAATATCCAATTCAAATCTTCAGAACATTGAACCTGGACAGATCAAGGCATTAACCGGTTTTATACAGGATATCACAAGATTGGGATTTTCGTTTAATACATATCAGACAAAAAGAGAAAGTTTTCAAATTTTGTCTACACCAGAAAGGAAAACCCAAATCAATCATCAATCAGCATTCAAAACTTACTTCAATCAAATCCCCACACCAAATCTCGATTGAAAGTCTATATAAAGAGAAGGAGGATACACACAGAAAAGGCTAACACACGGATAGCTACCAAAAACCCTAAAATTCGTAATTCAAAAGTGAACGGAGAAGCAACTTATCTCTTCAACCGTTGGAGCTTTCGCAAGCCACCGCGAACCCTCAACCGACGAAGCACCGTTCCATCATCATCCAAGCCGTCGTCACCTCTAAACCGCCACCCCAACTCTCGGTAAAACTCGATCCATGTCTAAATTAGTGAACTTTTGATGTTTGTGTTTGTGTTTTCAGGCTCAAAAATGGAAAGGAAACGGAAGGCGGAGAGGGGGACGAGCGGGAAGATCCGATTTGGGGGGGAGGGGGAAGGGAACTTAGGGTTTTTGTTTCGTTTGTGTTGTTGTTTATTGTTTTTTTTTCATTATCTCATAATCACACACTAATCACATACCCTCACCATACAACACCACTTAATTAACCTAATCAACCCGTTTAATCTTTTCATTATTAATCATACTATAATCAACTTTTTTTCAAAATAAATAAACTAATAACTATCTAATTAATTAATTTAGTTTTATCTTTTTTACTATTTATCTAATTAATCTTTAAATAAATCCTTTTTTAAACTATTTATTTTTATCAATTAATCCATTTAATTAATCTTCTTTGATCACCCTTTTATAAACTAGGGATTCCTTTTCTAAACAAATAATAATATGTCTTTTTTATTCTATATAACTAAAACTTTTAAACCTTTTTAATTAATCACTATTTGAGTTTTATTTTATAATTTGATAACTTCTCATTAGATAATGATAGATTGATGTATAAAATAATCAAAAAACCTATTTTAATAACTTTTATTTATTAATAATGACAACCTACTTGATAAGGAACTTTTACAATATACTCTTTTTATTAATTAATAATATAATAACCAAAATCCCTTTTATTTAAACTCATTTAAACATTTAAAACAATTTCAAAATAATCCCTTTCGTAATTTAAAAATTTTTGTCTAATAATTAAACCTTTTTGAAAAAAAAACAATTTATTTTCTTCCAATCTAATCAACTCCAAGTCTTTTATTAAACCTTACCGTTAGCATTTTTCAACTAAAATCGATTTTTTTTTAATCAATCTCAACAATTAATCTATTTTTCCTAAAATCAATTCGCAAATTATAATGCATCATCTAAAATCAACTCGCTCAAATCAACATTTTATTCAAATCAAACAGTTAAAATGAATCAACATCGTAAAACTCAATCTAACCGTGCACCTCACGACACTTTCACCTACACTTAGCGCTTTCATGCGTGTGTATGACTTTACATTTCCGCAATTTACTCTTTCGCAATTTATTTTATTGCATTTACATTACCGTCTTCTACATTTATCGCATTGCATCATCCAAAGGAAAACCATACACATGATTCAACAATCGTGTGTAGTGCACATCATTTGCATCATAATCCCCTATGATCCTTGATCCCATTCAAGTCGATCTCCTAGGATAGATCCTACCCCATAGGAAGGACTGTTCTTTATCTTCACAACATAGGAAAACATTCAACAATTCAACACAATTATTCAAACACAATAGAGAAAAGATGCCAAATCATCTTAAGCGAGATAGAATCTCCACCCCCACAACAATACAATCAAGCCGTAGGAACTTTGCCTTAAGAGAAATAAAGGCATACTCGCCAAACAATCCGAGTACTTAAGCCTTTTTCTTAAGACGATGCAAAGACTATTTTCCTACACCTTGTGGCGGTTAAATCTCTCTTAAAATGAAGACACATCTCTTCTCCTAAAATCAATCAACCAACTACCCTAAACCCGTAGGAACTTTGACCACAATCAAAGAACTCCTCAAACCCTTTAGGGGAACTACAAATACTCTGATGCGACATCTTATCGAGTATACTTAGAAATAAACACCTAGGTCTTTTAAACCTTAAGCAGATAAACACTTAGCAGTAAACAACATAAAACAAGAGGTTCCTGTAGAGTACTACAGAAACTTAGGATGCTAGCACCTTCCCTAAGTTTAACCAATCCCCGAACCTATAACTCTCTAACCTTGCATTTGCATTGCATTGTGGGAATTTCGATCTTTATCCCTTCCTTTGGACAAATCAAAGTTTGGTTGCAAATTGAATTAAAGATTCAAACTAATTAATAGTTTGGTATCCGAATTTCACCGCGACACACACCTCACACTGCCTGTGAGGAACTTCATCACAACTTAACCTGTTGTGGCTGCACACCTCACACTGCCTGTAAGGAACTTCATCACAACTTAACCTGTTGTGGCTGCACACTTCATACTGCCTGTGAGGAACTAGGCTACTACTAACCCATAACAGTGCCTGTTGTGCCCGATAGCTATGTCATTACTTTGGTAATGACATCCATGACAGCAGTCCTTGCTTTAGCCTCTGGTAGCTCCTGCTTGCTCTTGCTGCACTCGACCTTGATGTCTGCCTCTGCTAGCTCCTGCTGCACTAGATGTAAACACATGACAGCAGTTCTGTCATCAGCTCCTGCTGCACCACTACTCCTGCAGTTTCTCACACATGACAATAGTTCTGTCATGAAAGCAGATGGATGTCTTGATGGATGTCACGACATTCAGCATGACATTCACATTAAAACACTCCACAACAGTTCTTTCGCCAGCTCCTGCTTGCTTCTTTAGCGATGGCATAACTCTGGTACTGACATCCTGCTTAACATTAATGCAGAGTCATGTTTTACCATAATTTAGCCAATCGTAGAACCATGGACAATTCTATATCATAGAACCATGGAACTAATAGAGAGATTATTTTTTATTCTTGTATACTTGTAATGTTGTTTGATAAAGAAAGGAAAAAATAGTAGTTTATAACCAATCCTTGTTGTTCCTTGTTGTTTTCCGTTGTTTTCATTGTTAACCCTAACCCTTGTGTGTTTCTTAATTATATAGAAATCATTTATATTTTGTGTAATACCCCAAATTTTGCCCTAAGATTTATCGTCGCATTTCATTGCATTTTTATTGCATTTAATCAATTACTAACAAATTTGTGTAGTCGTTTGACTTTTTGCAGGTAAATATCATATGGCATGCATTTTTTTTCTAAAAAGTAAAAATGGCACAATTGGCAGGAGGACATGTGTAAGGAGTTATGAGTGTGAGAGGTTGAGAGTTTGAATCTCACCTTTGTCACTTTTTTTGTTTTTTATTATTTTTACTCTAAATTTTTCTATCTTTCATTAAAAAAATAATAACAAAAATAGTTTTTTATTATTATTTAATTATTATTTTCGTATTTTAATTAAATCATTTTTTAAAATATTATTTTTTTTCACTTTTTTCTAAATTATTCATAAAAATATCCAAAAAATCATAAAATAAAAAATATTGAAAAAAAATTTGTTCTTTTTATAATATTTTTGATTTTAGGAATCAATAGGATTATTAGTTTTTATTTTAAGTTTATTTTAATTATTTTAAATTATTTAAATTTTATTTTTTCTTAACTAATTATTTAGTTTGGGCTTTAAAATGGGCTTTAGGGACATTATTGACAATTTGGTGTTAACCCTAATTTGTTCCCTATATATACATGTGTTGCCTTGTTGGAAAAAAAGGGAGAATGAAAAAAACCTAAGAGCAGTGAGTGTCGTTTGCCGTTATTAAGTTTTCTTCTTCATCCATTACCGTTATTTCTTTTTCTTCATCTTTTACCGTTATTTCTTTTTCTTCATCTATTACCGTTATTTCTTTTTCTTCATCTTTTACCGTTATTTCTTTTTCTTCATCTTTTACCGTTATTTCTTTTTCTTCATCTATTACCGTTATTTCTTTTTCTTTATCTATTACTGTTACGTTTATATATATATAATTTTTAAATTGTTAGAGTTTATATATATAAGATTAATTTTTGATCGAATTATGTCGATACGATGTTTGCACATTTGTGTGCATGACGCGTGACATTTGTGTTAGTTCGATCTGGTTGCGATGATCGCATTTTTGTGTGAGCAATAATACTATTTTTTGCTTAATTTCTTTTTCTTTGCGATAAATTTTGTTTCGTCCGATTTAGATCTGGTTGCGATGAGCGCATTTCTGCGTTAGCAACATTGTTGGGTTATTTGGCACATTTAAAATTCATTATTGCTTTATTATTATTATTATTATTATTATTATTATTATTATTATTATTATTATTATTATTAGTATTATTATTATCATTATTTATTATTATTATCATTATTATCATTATTATTACCATTATTATTATTATTGTTATCATTAATTTATTAAAACTTGTTATAATATAAAAATCTGTTTTTTAAAATAAATAACATTAACATCTTTTCCAAATTAATATGAAAACCTATTATTTTTAAGAAAAACTTTTTTTAGATAAATTTAAAATAATAACTAAAATCTTTTTTTTAAAATAATAACTAGAACCGTTATTTATTTTATTTTATTATTGTTCAATTCAAATTTCATTATCATATTGTATCTGCTCCTCTCATGTAACCTCGCGAACTTAACAATCGCTCTTTAAATTCTGCCTTTAAATTTCTGCTTGCATGGTTTAAATTATGACATTATCTCTCTGTTTGCATGATTCAATTATCTCACGCGTTTACCATTACTTCTGTTACATCACACCTCTGAAGAATTAGGTCTAGTCGTTTGGCCGCCATGCCAATAGTCCTCAAACCCTCAAATTTCACACATTCAATTTCAAACCCTCAAAACTACAAACTACAAACCCTAATTTTCACAAATGCCTCGCCGCAGGCAAAATTACAATTTTACCCCTAGCATTAGGTCAAAGAGCCGCCGCACTCATTTTAGGGTTTCCCGCCGTGGAATCCCTAATTTAACCCTAATTACAACTTAACATTTCAACGTAGAGATTTGGAGTTTCTACACTCCACGTAAGCGTGTCCTTAAGATGCGTTTATTCCCCTTGAGACCTTGACCACAGTCAAGAAGTCTCTAACCTCCCTTTTGAGGGGAACTACGATTACTCTGATTCCACTCCCGTAAGGATACGTAGGCACAAGATGCGATGTCTTGCCGAGTAAACTTAGAATTAACCCCTTAGGTCTCTTTTCTCACTTTTAATCCCTTTGTACATATACCTTAAGCAAATAAATAAAGCAAATAGTAAACATCTAAACAAAAGGTTCCCGTAGAGTACTACAGAAGTTTAGGGTGATAATACCTTCCCTAAATTTAACCAACCCCCGAACCCTAGATCTTTCCCCGCATTGTGTTTACGATGCAAAATAGGTTTTCCCTCTTTTGACCTTTTCCTTCGGATAAATCAAAGAGCGGTTGTGAATTGAATTGCGATTCAAACTCATTAATAGTTTGTGATCCTATTTCCACCGCAACAGAAAATGGCGACTTCACTGGGGACAAAAAAAAACTCTTAACTTTTGAGGGTTATCCCTAATTTGTTCATATTCATTACTATTTGTTTTATTATTCATTTGCATGTATATATTTGTGCTCTGATTTGGGACTGTTCCTTGTGCTGTGAGATAAGTCCTACGCCCGGACTAGTGACATTATTATAGGATGGGGATATATTCGATAAGGCTTATAGGGAGTGAATCCCGACCAAGCTGATGCGAGTATCACCGCTCAGTTGAGACCTTTTCGAAAATGGTTCGGTTGAACGAGTAATCGCGAAAACTTTTTCCATGGTCGATTGGAGTCTGTGATATTGAGGACCGTAGTACCTTAACACCACCTTGGCCTTATTTAGGACGCAGTGCGGGAGCTATGTGGGAGTAATCCTACAACGGCTGCTACGCGATACTACACTCAAAAGAGGTTCTCTTGAGAATATTATTCACCCCCGAGTCAATCGGAAGGTTGATAATATCCGAAAGATGGGCTGATGACTTTGGGCACTTTTTAGAACCTTGTTCTGCAGGTACAATTAACCTAGAGTACACTCCTTTTGGGATGGGTAGACCTTGACTCTGCTCACGTTCCTTTAACCTAGGACTTTGTGTGTTTTCATGCATTGCATCCATAAAGCATCTCATTGCATTGTATTTCATGGAGTTCAAATATCATTTATGGATATCGCGGGATACCATAAATAAAAAAATAAAATGAAAAAAAACAAGAAAAAGATTTCCTTGGTACCCCACGACATTTGTAAATGTTTGAATTCCATGAAATCTTCATTTGCATTCACATTTTAGCATCATACTTTTGCATTGCATGTGTCTCCCGATTTCTCATACTCGGTTCTCTCACCCTCCAGTTTTGTCACCCTGAGTTCTCTGCATCAATACGACCCTTCGAAAGGATGGAAGATCAAAACCAAGAGATCAACCGTGTCAGCCATGAACTCGAAGATCTTCGAGGAAGTGTAGGGCAGATTTTGGAGATGTTACGAGCTCTTAGTGTGAAGGTGGATGCTCAGTCTACTGTTGTTTCTAAGACTAATACCGTTATGGAACCTCAACCAGCTGTTACTGTCGAGAATGTACCTCCTCACGGTCTTCAATCCGGTTTGGTGCCTCCCAGTGCTCAAACAGTTCGACGAGCTACCCCTCCAAAGTGCAAAACTCCTAACTCCGACCATGGTAAAGGACCTACACGTTCAAGGAACCGCAAAAAGGCTACTCCTCAACCTTTACAATATCCGCAGAGTTATGTTCAAGGTTATCCGTTTCTATATGTTCAACAACCCTATGTAGCTACTGTTGCACCTCCTTTCGATCAGCAGTTTCATGCGTGCCAGCCTGTACAGTCAGCTCCGGTATATCAGGCACCAGTTTATCGACAACCTGCCGGTTATTCGCCTATGCAAGTTCCTGTCGACAGTCAACGAGTGCCCAACGCTCTTGTTCACCAGCAATCACAGGATCAGGTTCCTTATCCCCGTAAGAGTCAGTATAAGCCTTGTCCTCCAATTCCGATGACTTTCACTGAGTTATACCCCCATTTGGTACAGCAAGGTCTGATTACCACCCGTGCTTTGGGTCCTCCACCTAATCCATTTCCTGCAAGTTACAACGCTACCGCTCGTTGTTTATTTCATGAGGGTGCGCCCGACCATGATCTAGAGAATTGTTATGCTCTTAAGAAAGTTGTCAGAGATTTGCTAGAAGCGAAGAAGTTGTCTTTTAGCAATGCTCAGCCGAAGATCGAGACTCCTCTCGGGGTCCCTCACTTGTCGGGTTCGAATTCTGCAAAGCATGCTACTCCTGTGGCAAATCAGTCGAATCCAGTAATTATTCAAAGGCCTAGCCCGCTTCATTTCAGTAACCCTCAAGATGATATGACCGGGATCAACAAAGAATCTGGGAAAGTTATTTTGAAGCAACGACTGAAAACTGTTGAAGATGTGACCAGCGTAACTGGGGCAAACCATGATGACTCACAGTGATCATAAGCCAGACGTCCCTTCCATTGAGGCTCCGCCAAAGGAAACTGTTACTCTCGAATGCAAGATTTCATAAACATTTAGAAGGATTTTTTCAACAGTTCATTTGTTTATTTATATGCATTTCTCTTTGATTAAGCATATTTAGCATGTACGAATTTGTTTATCTTTGATTGATTAATGCAACGCATATGTTTGTCTTGAATAAGTCTATTCGTTTCACTCATTCAAAACATATTTTTCATAAATTATAATGCCAACTTTACCCGATCTCTTGTTCTGATAGAGAATTGGGAGGAGGATGACGAACCTAAAACGTCAGATTTCTTGTCGTATGCTTTCAATTAAAGCCCGCTGATGATGTAAGGCATTGTTTCAAATCCCAAACACTGGAGATATAAGGATGTTAATCCCTCGTTAACCTCTTTGAGCCTTGAAGTAGGAGTTTTTTCTTTCTTTTTAAGAACCTTCATCCTAACCTGGGGCAGGGTAGGTTTCAGTTAAACCGATCGAGCGCTTAGACTCTTAAAAAGGAAGAGCCTACCTTCGAGAATTTATCCTTAGCATCTTAAGAAGTCCAATACAATGGCTATCCCTCGGTTACCTAAGGAGTGGGGCAGTCACGAGCCTTTCGAAAGATTTACACGACCTGTGCATAAAAGAATATTCAAAAAAATAATAAAAGCCCGCAAAGTCAAAACCTATGAAGGAGACTTAGGCAAAACTGGGGCATCCCGCTGGACTCCAAAGTCAAATCAAAAGACGTTGTCCAGGCAAAAGTTAGGGAATAAGAACAACAAACCAGTAGTTTTTAGAACCCCTATAAAGAACAAGGTCGTGTGACCAATTGCCAAAAGAAATAGGTGAGTGACTGCCATGTCCAAAGCCTTGATAAGTTCTCGACCATAGCAAATCCGATTGAGATATGAGCGTTCGTATCCGGTTAAATGAATTAGGATTGGAGAACATCACGAAGAATGGGTGGGTACAAATATAACTTTGAGCCTTTATCCTTTGTTTCTTAAACCGTGAACCGAGCCACGATACAACCTTTAAAAGACCTAATTGAAGTAGGACTTCGGTTGAAAGCATACTTGACAAGATCACGTTTCCTGACTCCTACGAGCTATGCTCAGGAAAAAATTCATGTTGGCATTATAATTAAAACTTATATCCTGACTAGTGATTTCGGTCACAAGTTATCGCGATATCTTTTTTCAAAACAAAAATTCAAGACAAATATATGGGCGCATTGACAAGCCCTGGATAAGCATTTCCAGCATGACGACTTTGCTTGATATCTTAGAGATTTACATATGGACATAACTCATGGAACTTGAAGATCCTGCAAAACAGGGGCAGGCAGTTTCCCAGTTCCCTCACCAACGTGAGGCTGACGTTCTCAAGAGCTGTTTCTCAAAGATTTCGTCGTAACACGATTAATTTGTGCCAGTTACGTCGAGACCTGACAAATCTCTCAAAGAGTTTGAAAACAGTGGGGCAACCAGACTCCATGTTTCTCTATAAAATCCTCTTGAGATGACCATACCTCACAACACAAGTATTCTGGGGCACCATGTTTTTGAAGAAACAAATGGCGACTGCTATAAGGTCCTTCAAGATCAAAACCATGTGGTTTCACAACTTTTCTTCATGCACCCGAGGGATTTTACTCACAGCGGTCTTCATTCCCCAGTAAATCTCAGTGTTGCAACAGGCTCCTAAACTATTGCCTCATCACAGTCCCCAGAGAGACTATAAGCTGACAACTTTTTCTTGGGTAACTCGAAAGTGTCCCTCAGGTTTTCTTCACCCCATGTGAAGACGTGATACTGGGCACCCAAGCAGATTACTTTCTCCCCAGAGAATGCAGAACTTTAAAACCAGATTTGGTTCTACCATTGATCTTTCTTACCCATGACTGACGTATTGGTTGCAGAGAACGCAGGGTATTTCCGTCGAGATGTTTATTTCATCTCTCGTCCCGTCTCTAGTCAGTTTCGTCAGCATACATAGGGGCATAAGCATCACATGCCTATTTCATTACATATTCATTACATATTACATATTCATTACATACTCATTACATACTCATTTCATAACATCTTGCATACATAGACATTAACATACATTCACATCAACATACGCATTAACATATGCATTAGCATTCACAGGTTCATTGTGTTTCACCATCATTTGGTTGTTACCGCCGAGTAACCGGGTTCGTCCATTCTCTCCAAATAGATTGTCAGCCCTAAGCATAAAATATTTATTTGTTTCCAGTTTCCCCACAGGGCTCGATCCTCGTGGATGACGGTTACTTCAGCTATCTTTCCTCGCCAGGATAAGATATCTACCCTTCGAGTTCTTTCCCTCGATGGAGTCTTGATTACCAGTCTTCTTTCTAGCTCGATCCTAGATTGAATCTCAATTTTGTCGGTCGTCGAGCCAACCGGACGTGCATTTATTTTGCACCATCCAAAGGTTTCACCATACCATGACAGATACGCGACTATCTCGCTTGAGAAGTTTATCACTGTACCCGGACGTGCATTTATTTTGCACTATCTTCAACTACAATCATTTACGGATACACGCCAATTCACGCCTGGAAAATCTATCAGTACAACACTTTACAATCCTACATGTTACAACATCTGTACAACACTTTACATCTTACAGCATCAATATACAACATTTCTCACCTAAGAAGCCGATCCTACCTTCGTTATGACTCGCAGCAAATGGCCATCTCCATGGAGCAGTTGGGCTTCCATTTACCTGTCGTCTTGAAGTATAGGAGGTATGAACCAAATCGTATTCAGGAGAGCACGATCTTGAAGTACGGGGAGGTTTTGAGCCGAATCATATTCAGGAGAGCACGATTCTGAAGTATGAAGAATTTCATTCACAACCGAATCATATTCAGGAGAGCACGATTCTGAAGTATGAGGAAGTTCAGTTAGCCATTTTCATATTCAGGAGAGCACGATTCTGAAGTATGAAGAATTTCATTCACAACCGAATCATATTCAGGAGAGCACGATTCTGAAGTATGAGGAAGTTCAATTAGCCATTTTCATATTCAGGAGAGCACGATTCTGAAGTATGAAAAATTTCATTTACAAGAAAGAGCCGAATCATATTCAGGAGAGCACGATTCTGACTTATGAGGAAGTTCAGTTCAGTCCTTTTCATATTCAGGAGAGCACGATTCTGAAGTATGAAGAATTTCATTTACCCGAAAGAGCCGAATCATATTCAGGAGAGCACGATTCTGAAGTATGAGGAAGTTCAGTTTACCCTTTTCATGTTCAGGAGAGCACGATCTTGAAGCATGAAGAAGTTTATTTATCCTTCAGTAAGAGAAGAATCAGAATCGTATTCCAGGCGCCGACCTTAAATGCGAGAAGATTTATTTATCAGATAAGCAGCAGCCTCTTTATTTGAGTGCTTATCCATTTTGGCATATAAGTCCCTTCCAACGATAAGTGACCGTTCTCCCTCGAGAAGCTTATCAGGGCAGTTCCCATCAAAGTCCATTTATTTTGGCATACAGCCGGTCTTTACCCTGTATATATGGTATGGATTTCTGAAAAATCCATTTGATCCCATCACGAAGGATAGTTTATTAGAAGCTTGGATGTTATTCTTTGCTCAATGCTCCAGCATTCTATAATCGATCTTGCAACCGTGTAGATCCAATTTTATTATTAGACATTCCCCAGTGGAGGTCATCTCATAGGTGCCATCTCCATTTAAGGATCTTATTCCTAAAGTCCATTTATTTTGGCATACAGCCGGTTTTTACCCTGTATATTTGCTACGGATTCCCGAAAAGTCCGTTTGATCCTGTCACGAGAGATAGTTTACAGAAACTTGGATGTTATTCTTTGCTCAATGCTCCAGCATTCTGTAATCGATCTTGCAGTCGTACATGATCCAGTTTTACTTTTAGATTCCCCAGTGGAGGCCGTCTCATAGGTGCCATCTCCATTTGAGAATCTCGTTCCCGGTCTAAAAATGATAATTGGTCGTGTTCGCACCAGCTGACCATCATTTTAGAATTCCCCAGTGTTGTACTGTGTCCCAGCGCGTCGTTTTCCCCAGTGTGTTCTTCTCGTAGCGTCTGTCCCTGTGTCGTCGTATTCGTCAGCATTTTCGCACTCATCATTCCAGCATACACATCATATCATATTCATGGCATTGTCTGCATTAGTCTTGTTTGGTCCATAACATTGCATATCGCCACATATAAGGGCAAAATTTTCGGTTATCTATATTTAAATCCCTCCACCATGATTCCTCGAGTCTCCGCCACTCGAATCACCCGGTGAAGTTATTTAAATAGGGGCAACTGTAATACCCCAAATTTTGCCCTAAGATTTGTCGTCGCATTTCATTGCATTTTTATTGCATTTAATCAATTACTAACAAATTTGTGTAGTCGTTTGACTTTTTGCAGGTAAATATCATATGGCATGCATTTTTTTTCTAAAAAGTAAAAATGGCACAATTGGCAGGAGGACATGTGTAAGGAGTTATGAGTGTGAGAGGTTGAGAGTTTGAATCTCACCTTTGTCACTTTTTTTGTATTTTATTATTTTTACTCTAAATTTTTCTATCTTTCATTAAAAAAATAATAACAAAAATAGTTTTTTTATTATTATTTAATTATTATTTTCGTATTTTAATTAAATCATTTTTTAAAATATTATTTTTTTCACTTTTTTCTAAATTATTCATAAAAATATCCAAAAAATCATAAAATAAAAAATATTGAAAAAAATTTTGTTCTTTTTATAATATTTTTGATTTTAGGAATCAATAGGATTATTAGTTTTTATTTTAAGTTTATTTTAATTATTTTAAATTATTTAAATTTTATTTTTTCTTAACTAATTATTTAGTTTGGGCTTTAAAATGGGTTTTAGGGACATTATTGACAATTTGGTGTTAACCCTAATTTGTTCCCTATATATACATGTGTTGCCTTGTTGGAAAAAAAGGGAGAATGAAAAAAACCTAAGAGGAGTGAGTGCCGTTTGCCGTTATTTAGTTTTCTTCTTCATCCATTACCGTTATTTCTTTTTCTTCATCTTTTACCGTTATTTCTTTTTCTTCATCTATTACCGTTATTTCTTTTTCTTCATCTTTTACCGTTATTTCTTTTTCTTCATCTTTTACCGTTATTTCTTTTTCTTCATCTATTACCGTTATTTCTTTTTCTTTATCTATTACTGTTACGTTTATATATATATATATATATATATATATATATAATTTTTAAATTGTTAGAGTTTATATATATAAGATTAATTTTTGATCGAATTATGTCGATACGATGTTTGCACATTTGTGTGCATGACGCGTGACATTTGTGTTAGTTCGATCTGGTTGCGATGATCGCATTTTTGTGTGAGCAATAATACTATTTTTTGCTTAATTTCTTTTTCTTTGCGATAAATTTTGTTTCGTCCGATTTAGATCTGGTTGCGATGAGCGCATTTCTGCGTTAGCAACATTGTTGGGTTATTTGGCACATTTAAAATTCATTATTGCTTTATTATTATTATTATTATTATTATTATTATTATTATTATTATTATTATTATTATTATTATTATTATTATTAGTATTATTATTATTATCATTATTTATTATTATTATCATTATTATCATTATTATTACCATTATTATTATTATTGTTATCATTAATTTATTAAAACTTGTTATAATATAAAAGTCTGTTTTTTAAAATAAATAACATTAACATCTTTTCCAAATTAATATGAAAACCTATTATTTTTAAGAAAAACTTTTTTTAGATAAATTTAAAATAATAACTAAAATCTTTTTTTTAAAATAATAACTAGAACCGTTATTTATTTTATTTTATTATTGTTCAATTCAAATTTCATTATCATATTGTATCTGCTCCTCTCATGTAACCTCGCGAACTTAACAATCGCTCTTTAAATTCTGCCTTTAAATTTCTGCTTGCATGGTTTAAATTATGACATTATCTCTCTGTTTGCATGATTCAATTATCTCACGCGTTTACCATTACTTCTGTCACATCACACCTCCGAAGAATTAGGTCTAGTCGTTTGGCCGCCATGCCAATAGTCCTCAAACCCTCAAATTTCACACATTCAATTTCAAACCCTCAAAACTACAAACTACAAACCCTAATTTTCACAAATGCCTCGCCGCAGGCAAAATTACAATTTTACCCCTAGCATTAGGTCAAAGAGCCGCCGCACTCATTTTAGGGTTTCCCGCCGTGGAATCCCTAATTTAACCCTAATTACAACTTAACATTTCAACGTAGAGATTTGGAGTTTCTACACTCCATGTAAGCGTGTCCTTAAGATGCGTTTATTCCCCTTGAGACCTTGACCACAGTCAAGAAGTCTCTAACCTCCCTTTTGAGGGGAACTACGATTACTCTGATTCCACTCCCGTAAGGATACGTAGGCACAAGATGCGATGTCTTGCCGAGTAAACTTAGAATTAACCCCTTAGGTCTCTTTTCTCACTTTTAATCCCTTTGTACATATACCTTAAGCAAATAAATAAAGCAAATAGTAAACATCTAAACAAAAGGTTCCCGTAGAGTACTACAGAAGTTTAAGGTGCTAATACCTTCCCTAAATTTAACCAACCCCCGAACCCTAGATCTTTCCCCGCATTGTGTTTACGATGCAAAATAGGTTTTCCCTCTTTTGACCTTTTCCTTCGGATAAATCAAAGAGCGGTTGTGAATTGAATTGCGATTCAAACTCATTAATAGTTTGTGATCCTATTTCCACCGCAACATTTTGTTTTAAGGCATCCTATTCACAAAAAATTGGTGCGGTGAGCATGCAGAAGATGCCTTCAACAAAGTATGAGATTGAAAAGTTCACTGGAGTGAACGACTTCAGTCTGTGGTGCTTGAAGATGAAATCCCTACTAGTTCAGCAAAGTTGTTTGGAAAAGTTGAAGGGAGAGGCAGCCATGAACGTTGCATTAACAGAAAAAGAAAAAACGGCCATGATTGAGAAAGCCCATAAAGTAGTATTGTTGAGCCTTGGTGATAAGGTTCTTAAACGTGTATCAAAGGAGACTACAACATCGGGGTTATGGGTGAAACTTTAAAGTTTGTACATGACCAAATCTCTAGTGAATCGACTCTACCTGAAGCAAGCTTTATATTCATTCAAGATGAGTGAAGGCAGTGTTGGATGAGTAGTTGGATATGTTCAACAAGATGATTCTTGATCTTGAAAATATTAATGTTAAGATCGATGATGAAGATCAAGCACGATTGTTGTTGTGTGCTTTGCCCAGAACACATGCTCACTTCAAAGAAACTCTCTTGTATGGAAGAGAGTCCCAGAGATTTGAAAAAGTTCAATCAGCCTTGTATAATTATGACTTGAACGAACGAAAGGAGCATAAACCTTTGACGGTGGGTGAAGGTTTGGCCGCTAAGGGAAAATTCTTGCAAAAGGATAGTAAGTTTGATAAGAAGAAAGGTAAAAGTCAGCAAAAGTCTTATAATGGCGAAACATCTGATATTAGATGTTATCACTGTAAGAAGGAGGGTCACACAAGAAAGGTGTGCCCTAAACTCCTAAAAGATCATGGAGGTAAGGATAATGGAAACGCAACCATTGATCAAGATGGTTATTATCGCTACTGTGAAAAAATGGGTCGACAATGACTAACAGAGTCGCCACCTATCGTTATTTATCCTAGAGAAGGGAAAGGAAACGATCGGAAAAAACCTGACGAAAACGGGAAACAGACGAGGTCATCGCAACCAAGTCCTAGGTTCGGGAGTCGGTTACGCATGGGAAAGGTATGAGCACCCCTCACGTCCGTCGTACTCGACGGGATCCACGCATGTGTTGTCTAGCTAAAAGGGTGTGTGAACTATCTACGCTAAAGGATTATGGACAAAAGAGAAAGAAAAAGAACTGACTCGGCAGAGCATCGCCGCTCTATGCCTACATACTCCCTCGTGCAATGGGAAAGTCAGAGTCAACGTAGTTCGCTTAACTACGGCTAAAGGGGGGAAGGTTGCTCGCCAAGACATCGCGTCTTGTGCCTACGTACTTTCGTCTGGTACGAAAGATCAGAGCAAACGTAGTTCGGGCTTACAAGAACACAGGTTGTTCAAAAGTTTTACCCGAGTAGGGTTAACAGACAGTTCTAGCAGTTGGTGTATGCAGCACGACCTTTGGAGACTTAGGCGTTACTGTTTGCGATAGGACTGAAAGTTAACAACACTCTTGTTTATGAAAAAAGTTTTCCTGATTAAGACCCCAAGGGGTGAAAAAGAGTTTGAATTGTTTTTTTTTGTTTTTTAAGGAAGAAGTGTTTTTTTATCTGGTTTGTGACTCATGCTACACTAGAGACTATGATCTAGGAGCGAATGCTTCGTATATCGTCCGAAGGACATACATTAACATTCTAGATAATTGAGAGGAAACAACCCAATCATCATTTCCCAAATGGCTTAAGGCTCTTAGCGTGGAACAATGGTCAAGCTTTATTAAGTGGATTGAAGTTGTTTGAAGATGAGAAGAGAAAGAGGACGAACTAAGGGGGATTAGTCTAAACCCTAAAAGTTGTCATGCAATGTGCACCTAAAGTTGAGTTTGAAACGGATCTACCTAATGTTGTCATGCATTGTTAGAACTCTAATTTCTATCATAGCCTCTCTTGAACAAGAGAGGTTAGAAATCCTAAGGGAAGGAAGACAAAAGAAAAAGAAACAATAAGAAGAAACAATGCAAATGTAGAATGCAAACACAAATGCAACAAGGAAGACAAAGATACAATGCAAGTGAGGGAGGAAATATGTGTGGGGCTGGAACCTCCACAAGCTCATCTCAACCTCAAGCCATGGTATTAATAATCACAAGAGAAAAGGAGAAGAAGATGCATAGAAAACAAGTAACAAAAACAATGAGAAAAAGTCCTCATGGATTCATTACTTTAGGCAAGCTTCAGGTTCCTCCTCAGGAGGAACCAAGCAACCTTAAGTAGTATTCCAAGGTCATTGTACAGAATGGGGATGATAAGAAGAGATCTCGAAAGTTAAAATAAAACATCATAAGCAAATGCCAACAATAACATCAAAGAATGCAAGCAAACATCACTTATGGAAACACAATATGCAAACATGAAAGTATGATATCAAATGAACAACTTATGCATATGATAAAGACCCATGAATTAGCACACATGACCTATAACAAGCCCCTAACACGAAACAATCAGAATTAGGTTCATCAATAATGCACAACCAAGCTTTTGGAAGCAAAACAAAACAAGTACACCAGCAAAGATGCATAAACATGAAGCAACTTGCAAAATACGTGAAAAATAAGAAGTTGCATCTAAAAATGCCAAATAAAATCTCAGAGAACCCCCAAGGTATCAGGAACCAGGGGTCAAAAGGGGAGATTGAAAATCAAAAGGGAAGTGCCTCAACAGAAGGAAAACACCAAGAGTGTCCCAAAATAAGGCAGAAATGGAGAGGGAACAAAAACAAATTCAAACCACATGGAAACAGCACTTAAAAATCATGGAAAAAATATTCAAGGATCAATTATCATGTCAACACAATTCTAAAAAAAATTAGAAGTTTAATCCATACCATGAGCAAGAAATAAAATCAACAAGTCAGCACACATTTTTCACATCATTAAATGACCATTTAAAAGGAAAATATGAAAATAAATGGAAAATGCATCAAAAAACGAAATTAAAAATGCCCAAACTTAAAAGACATGTTAAAGTATGTTCATGATTTTTTTCCAGAATTTTTAAACATTTTTTGCTATCTTTTACGAATTTTTAAAGTGCAAGCAAATAAAACAAATAAATAGAGAAAACAAAAATGCAGAAAAAAGCACAGCCACCAGATTTGCATACTAGTCAACAGATCCAAGGCACCAGAATGTGCCACCTCAATTAATGAAATGGGGTATTAATTATGTGTAAGCAAGAAAATGAGGGAACACATAGGTCTTATTTCAAACCACATGATTAGAAAATCCACAAATGAACGAACGGGATCGCGCCACATCATCGTCATCTTCAACCTTGAGAGCTCCGGTCGGACCAGCTCGTCGGAACAACGCCGGCCACCGCCATCCTCACCGCCGTCCGCCGTGATTCATCTTCCCCGTCATGGCTTCATCAATTCTTCACCGTTTCTTAAAAATTTTAGATGAAAATTCATCTACTCTCCGAGAGGAACATGAATCTAACCTTCATTTTCATTAATTCTCAACAACCACTCCACAAATCAAACAACAAGCAAACGTGCCAAAAAATAAAGTTCACCAAAACTTAAAATAAAAGGTCCAAACATCATCTACATGTTACAAGGAGTAAGAATCCATGAAAATTAGAGCAAAACACCATGAAAAAACATCAAAAAGAAACAACACAACTTTGAGCTCAAAAAATCAAATGTCATAAACACAAACAATAATGATCCAGAAATGATCTATGTATTTCAAAGCTTTAAATGCAACGAAAATGGTGGAAAATCATGGAGTATTAAGAGTGTAAAGTTGAAATAAAGTTTACCTAGTGGAGAGCCTCCATTGGGCCTTGAAATGGTGATGAAGCTTAACGAAAAACGTCCAGAATCACTCCATGAACTTCAATTGAGGTGTTTGCAAGCTTGATTTGGTCTGAAAATGGTTGAATCTAAGAATTGGATTTTGAGTTTTTCACCACTTTTTGAAAACGTGAAATGGCTGTTCATGCAGCAAAATGACCTAGCTCTGCCTCAAAATTCATCTAGAATACTTATATGATGGATTTGTAATCAAATGGGGCCTTAATTCAAGCAAAACAGCTCACTTTGAAATTTCACATTTCAACACTTTTTGAAAATACCATGCACGTTTTTACCACTACACCACTTGATTTTTTGATCCAAATCCACTACAAATCAGTTGTGTAGATTAAAGGAATGAGATTGGAGGTTTAATTTTGATCCTATGGTTGATTTTCATTTTGTTACTTCACGAGGAAGAAACCATGAAAATGGCCCATTTTGAGACTTCAAAATTCCAATGTGAATATGGCAATGTCTTTGAATTGTTATTTGCAATCAAAAAATCCACAAACTTGCCTTGAAAAAGTTTAAAATCCATTAATTCTCAAATTCTCAATTTAAGCCTCCTTTATGAAAAATTCAAACCCCAAATTCTCAATCCAAGCTCCCACCATGACAAGAGATGGTTTGGTAGTGTAAATGGCCCCATTTAGAGCAAGTTTCATGTTGAAAAGATTTCCGTTTGAAGTGCTCAAGTTTGTGAAATGGACCTATAATTTTATGACCCATAATCTTACTTTCCCAAAATACCCCTGACTTGTAAACCTCATAACTTGAGTTCTACAAATCAGATGAAATACTTATAATACAATTTGGAAAGATAAGATCAAGACCTACAACTTTAATATTAACCAAATGTTGAGGAGAAACACCCTTCTAGGTCAAAACTGGCTTGGACGTTGGTTGACTTTTGTTGACCAAAATCACATACCTCAAATGACCTGTAACTTGTCCGGATCATAACTTGAGTTCTATAAATCCAATCGATGACTTCTAGTACTCAAATTAAAGATACTAACATGCTCTAAAAGTTCCATGTTGGCCAAAAATTGAGATGAGACTTTTATCTTGAGGTAGATGGTCTTGAAGTCAGGCACTAAATAGGGGATTTTACCCCGAGAACCCTAACTTAGTAACTTCTCACACACTTAACCCTTGATGAATTGAACTTGAAATAATGTCTCATATGTCTCAACACAACATTCCATGACCATAGATACTTTGAATTGAGTTTCTATCTTCTTTAATTGCACAGTTGACTGAGGATTTACCAGATGAAAACCCTAACTGCAATATTTTCAACTGTGGCTTGTTCCACTTCACACAACCACTTGCATAAGCTCCACAATGACCCTAAAGGCCCTCAATAAGCTTTCTTTACATCCCATGCCCAAAATCATGCATTCACGAACCTCTTATGCTCTTCAGTTGGCCTCCCAGCTAGGAGCTGACCCGTACACATCCATTTGTCCTTTAAAAAAAGACACTAACCACTTCAAGATGTCCTGATGACCACTTAAACTTGAGTAACCACTCTTGCTTAAGCTCAAACCCCTGAGAAGACTCCTCTTGAGGTGCACAAACTTCTTGATCCCCTATTCGATGCGATATGCTATGCAATGCAAATGCTAGAACAAAATGAAATGAAATGAAACATAAACCAAGTTAAGAAAAGGTTGAGCAAATTTTGGGGTGCAACAATTATGACTCATATGATGTTTTTATGGTTTCAAGTGGCGACTCAAGAAAAGAGTGGATTATGGATTCAGGTTGCACTTGCACATGACTCCAAACAGAGAATTGTTCGAGGAGCTATGTGATCAAGATGGTGGATCAATGCTGCTCGGAAACAACAAATCTTGCAACACTGTAGGTATTGGATCTATGAGGTTCAAGCTCAATGATGAGTCAATAAGGTTATTGACTGAAGTCAAGTATGTACCTGATTTAAAGAAAAATTTGATTTCTCTTGGTGAATTCGACAGGAAGGGATATGTTTTTCAATGAGAGAAAAGTATCCTAAGAGACATGAAGGGGTCGAAGGAAGTCTTGAGAGGCGTGAAGAAATAAGACTTGTATACCCTTGAGGTTGAGGTTGTAAGTGGTTCGACAAATGTTGCATCCACGAAACCTGTGTCAAAGACAGAATTATGGCACATGAAATTGGTTCATGTCAGCGAAAAAGGCCTGGTCGAATTGGGGAAGCATAACCTGCTAGGAGGTGACAAAGTTGAAAAGTTGGAATTTTGTGAATATTGTGTATTTGGTCAATTCTGTAGAGTGAAGTTTAAAAAAGGAAAGCAAAGAACACATGGATCCCTAGATTACATTCATGCTGATCTTTGGGGGCCTACAAGGAATCCTTCACACTCAGGTGCAAGGTTTTTTCTATCCATCGTTGATGACTATTATAGAAAGCTATAGGTATTCATTCAGAAGACGAAGGATGAAACTTTTGAGAATTTCAAAAGTTGGAAGGTTCTGGTCGAAACTCAAACTGACAGAAAGGCTAAGAGGTTGAGAATCGACAACGTCCTTGAGTTCTGTAACCAAGCGTTCAACAGTTACTGTGTTGAGTCTGGGATTGTAAGGCATAAGACTGTAGTAGGTACTCCTCAACAAAATGGATTAGCTAAGAAATTCAATAAAAAAAATCCTTGAAAGAGTTAGATGCATATTGGTTAGTGCTGGATTGAAGAGGGTGTTTTGAACGGAGGTTGTTTCGACAATAACTTATCTGATAAATAGATGTTCCTCGACTGCCTTGGGAATGAAGATACCTGAAGAATTTTAGTCAAAACATCCACCTAATCTCGCTAGGCTGAGAGTATTTGGTTACATGGCCTATGCTCACATTAGGCAAGACAAGGTCAAACCTAGAGCTCTAAAATGCATGTTCATGGGATACCCTGAAGGAGTCAAAGCTTATAGGCTATGGTGCCTAGAGCCAGGTCACAGGAGGTATATCACCAATCGAGGTGTAGTTTTGAATGAAGCAGAGATGGCTTTCAAGAAAACTGATGATGCTGGCAAAGAGATGGAACAGGGAGAGATTCCTATTCAGGTGGAGCATGTTGATCCTAAATTGCGTATCCCAGATAAAGTCGCAGAAGAAGCAGAAGTTATTGTCAAAAGATGAGGAAACAAATAATGACTACCTGCTAGCAAGAGAAAGGTCGAGGAGAGTCATCAAGACACCTCAAAGACTTAGGTATACAAATCTTATAGCTTATGCCTTAATCTCTATAAGTGAGGTTCTAGATGAAGAACCTAGAGACTATAAGGAAGTTATGATGAGTCGAAAGTGGACTGAATGGGTGAAGGCCATGGATGATGAGATAAAATCTCTTCATGATAAAAATACCTAGAAACTGATCAAGAAACCTAATGGAGCCAGGTTAGTCGGTTGTAAATGGATTTTCAAAGTTAAGGAAGGAATCGAAAGAGTGGCGTCAAAAATATACAAGGCAAGATTGGTTGCTAGGGGGTTCACTCAGAAAGAAGGTGTCGACTTCAATGATGTGTTATCTCCTATTATGAAGCACATATCCATTAGAATGTTTCTTTCCATAATGGCATAGTTCGGCCTTGAACTGGAACAGATGGATGTGAAGACTGTGTTCTTGTATCGTGATTTAGATGAAACAATCTTGATGAGGCAACCTGAAGGGTATGTCAAAAAAAGGAAGGAAGACTATGTGTGCAAGGTGAACCGATCATTATATGGACTGAAACAATCTCCTCGACAGTGGAATAGGAGATTTAATAAGTTCATGGCACACATAAGTTTCATTAGAAGTCAGTTCAACCACTGTGTTTACTTCAGATTTTGACCTGGTAATTCATTTGTTATTATGTTGCTTTATATGGATGATATTCTAATAGCAAGCAACAATGTAGAATATGTAATGAGGGTGAAGGCTGAACTAAATAAGGAGTTCGACATGAAGGATCTGGGAGTTGCGCCCAGGATTCTTGGGATTGACATTCGAAGAGATAGAAAGCAGTCGAAATTATGCTTATCTCAAGAGGCATACCTACGAAAGATTCTCGAAAAGTTTGGTATGTCAAATTCAAAGCCTATTGTGACTCCGACCAACCCTAAATTCAAGCTGATTATAGATCAGTGTCCCAGTACTGATACCGAAAGAGCTTATATGAATAGCATTCCATATGCTAATATAATGGGTTCTTTGATGTATGTTATGGTCTGTACTAGGCCTGACATAACATATGCAATAAGTCTTGTAAGCAGGTAGACAGTGAATCCTAGAAAGGCTCACTGGCAAACATTGAAGTGGATTCTAAGATACATAAATGGGTCTCTAAACAGAATCCTAATTTATGGTGGAGCCTTGGGTAAAGATAGTAAAGCATAAATCAAAGGATATGTTGACTTTGATTATGCAGGTTGTATGGATTCCAGAAAATCTATTTTTTGATATGTGTTCACTATTTTAGGGACAACAATCAGTTGGAAAGCAACACTTCAGAAGGTTGTTGCTTTATCAACCATCGAAGCAGAATATATCGCCCTAACTAACGCTATGAAGGAAGTATTATAGCTTGAAGGTTTTGCAAAGGAGCTGAAACTTCAAGGTCGAGTTATCACTATCAAATGTGATAGTCAAAGTGCAATACACCTGTCAAAGAATTCAACCTATCATGAGCGAATTAAGCACATTAATGTGAGGCTGCATTTCATCAGAAGGGTAATCGAGCGTGGAGAAGTTAAAGTGCTAAAGGTTTCGAAAGATCACAATGTTGCTGATATGATCACCAAGATGTTGCCCAGTTGCAAGTTTTTTCACTGTATGCAGTAGATAAAGCTGCATGAAGAAAGCTAGTTTCTTGATGTTAAGAGTTAGATCCAAGGTGGAGATTTGCTAGATATTGGATCGAACTTTAGTATGATCAAAGTCTGTTCGCGAGTAATGCGTGTTGTAGTCGAAGTTTATTCTAACATGCAGTAGATAATATTGCTAGGTTTGTTAGCATGTTGAATTTGGCCTTTCTTGTAAGCCCAATTGTTTAAGTTAGCTTGTAATGGGTAATTGTCAAAAAGCTCATTTGGTTAGTATGCTAATTTCCTTATAAATAGCATGCTAGTCTCTCATCTTGGATAAGGAAAAATAGAAAGATAAAATTCTAATTCAATAAAGAGAGGTTATTTGTTATTCTTGTATACTTGTAATCTTTTTTGATAGAGAAAGGAAAAAATAGCAGTTTATAACCGATCATTGTTGTTCCTTGTTGTTTTGCCTTGTTTTCGTTGTTAACCCTAAACTCTTGTGTGTTTCTTGATTATAAAGAAACCGTTTATATTTTATTTCAAGGCATCTTATTCAAAAAAATATGAAACTTATTAAGAGTCCTTCAGTTTTCAATAATTTAAATTTAAGTTTAATAAATATAATAATAAGACATCATTAAAATCATTGCCATGTTATTAAAAATTAGTCTAAAAATAGACTAAAATCTTTAAAAAAAAACTTTAAAAATAAAATAAAACATGACTTTTAAATCTGAGAGACCACAACCAAATATAATAATAATTAATAAAAAGACTAAAATAACAATTAAACCAATAAAATATTTAGGTTTCAATACATTTATTTTGCTAGCACAATAACCTTTTCTTTCTTGTACTATATTTTTGTACTCTTCAAGGTGTAGTAATCATGGAATCAAATAAAAATCTTCTACAATCCATTCGCAAAAGTGATTAATACACTTAATAACATAAAATATATTTGGACTTTGTGGACAATCTTCTTCAGTTTCACATTTAGCACCTACTATAACAAAAAAGAAAATAAAAATATGTTATTAAAATAAGATAAAAGATAAAAGATTGTGTATGAATTTCAAATTAAATTGATAAATTTGAACAAAGATTTTAAAAAAAACTCACCACCACCACTAGCTTCTATTGCAGCAAAAAATAAAAAAGTAAATAGAACTATAGAATATACAAACTTGAAAATTTCAGCCATTGTTTTCTTCTTTTATGTAAGTGAAAAATAGAACATGCCTTAATCTATTTATAATGTATAAAGTTTGTGCTTTACTAAAAATAGTTAAATAAATTTGAGCACTTATGCATTTATAAAAATTATTATAAAAAAATAGAAAACCCTCTTTAAATATAGAGTATAAGTCCATGCTTTAGTAATAATAATTAAACAACTTTTAGCACTTATGAATTTGTAAGAAACAATTGTAGCCATTAAATATCAATGTATTTGCCCTTTTAACACATTAAATAAAGAGGCCACCTAACAATTTTGCCAATCATTAAAATTTGTTCTTTTTAACAAATAATATTTAACTTTTACAATCTTTCTTTACAGTCAAGAGGAAAACTTCTTTTTGGAGAACGGTAAAGTTATTTCTCATAATAAAACACCATAAAAGGTGAAAATATGTTTATACGTCAAAAAAAAATATATTGTAAAATCAATTTTTTTTGGATAAAAATAATAATATGTATTTAATTAGTTTTGTTATTAGAGAGTGTCGGGGTAACTTCTATAGTGAAGAAAATGATAGGAAATAGATTTATGTGGTTTGGTCATGTAGAGCGAAGACCGACAGTTTTTGTTGTAAGGAATGTAGATCAGATGAAGAGCAAACAAACAATTAGCGAAACGGAAAGACCTAAGAAGACAATTAGAGAAATTATTAAGAAAGATTTCGAGATTAATGATTTGAATAGAAGCATAATCCTTTTTCTTATAAACAGAACCTTTCATTCATAAGGGAAGGAAAGCAAAAGCAATCCAAAGCACCAACTAATTACATCTCCGCCCCTTCTAACGATACGACAACTTACAAACAAAATACGAAGCATCTTTTACAAAAAATCGGTAGGATGTTTCGACCAATCATAAAATATACACGATAAATCGTTAGACCTGCTAATTGCTAACCACAACCAAGAATAGTGCCTAATTCTATGAACAACTTCACCTATATTAAACATACCATCATTGAAAATTATTTGATTTCGGATCCACCAAATATTCCAACACGTACAAAACCAAATAAGATTCGCTATTTTTTTCGATGTCCTTCCAACCAGCTAAACAAACTACTCCAAGAGATGTCCATATATAGTTACTTTTATGTTGTCTCTCCACCCCAACCCAATAAAAAATGTAATTCCATACAAGAAAAGACTTTGGACAATTAAATAAGACGTGACCTAACGATTCCAATTCATTGAAACATAGAACACAAACCAAGTCACGGGAATTGGAAATTACCTATCTGGCAGCAAGAATGGAATGTATCGATAGTCTATTCAGAATCATTTTCCATGCGAAAAACTTCACCTTCATTGAAATAGATGAACGTTTTCACCACTGCGAAAAAGAGCCAGCGGAAACAAAACAGATGAGTCTCCACCAAGCATTATTTATCCCAAAGAAAAGGAAAGTAGACGATCAAAGAAAACCTAAAAGAACGGGAAAAGACAAGGTCATCACAACCAAATCTTGGGTTCGGGAGTCGATTACGCAAGGGGAAGGTATGAGCACCCCTCACGTCCGTTATACTCAACGAAATCCATGCTTGTTGTCTATAAAAGGGGTAAGTTATCTAAAAACTACGTCTAAACTGGGGGAAAAGAAAAGAAAAAACTCGATAGGACATCGCCGCCCTATGCCTACGTATTCCCTCGTGCAATAGGAAAGTCAGAGTCAACGTAGTTCGGGAAACTATGTGTGATGGGGGGAAGGTTGCTCACTAAGACATCGCCGTCTTGTGCCTACGTATCCTCATTTGGTATGAGAAATCAGAGCAAACGTAGTTCGGACTACAAAACCACAGGTTGGTTAAGTGCTTTTTATGAGTGACATTAAGCTTCCACTCCAGCAGTTAGGGACAATGCCTGTTTACGGTAGAATGGAAAAGTAATGTACCCTTTTCTGAAAATGATTTGAAGAACAATCTCGAACAATAAAAAGGTTTAAATTTGGTTTGTTGGTTTTAGTGAAATGTATTGAGTTAGTTTGAGACTCAGGTTGCACTAAAGACTATGACATAAGAGAGAATGTGTCGCATATCGCCCAAAGGGAATACACTAAACACTCTAGACAAATGAGGAGAAATCCCCTACTCAACATTTCTCATGTACTTAAGGCTCGTAGCGTACAATGTTTGTTGTTCTTTATTAAGTGTCTTAGAGAAGTTTGAGATGAGAAGAGAAGACACAAGAAAACACTAAAGGGAAATTAGAAAACACCCTAAGGTTATCATACAAAATGGTCCTAAGGTTAGGATGAAAGGGAAGTCTACCTAATGTTATCATACAAATGATGGACCTAGAGTTAAGATGAGATAGACTATCCTAATTGTTACCATACAAAGGATTGAAAGACAGCGTCTCTCCTACTCCCAGCTTAAATAGAGGGACTAGGAATCCTAAGGGATCATGTGAGCAAGCACAAATAAATAATATCCAATTCAATCACAAATGAAAACAAAGATAAAAGAAGTCTCAAAGAGAGAGAAGAATAAAGATGAAGAGGAAGGACAACAAGACCAAAGCCACAAATACAAAAGGTCAAACCCAAACAAAATGGACAAAATACCTCGAGTCACCATATCATTGGTGCACCTCAAATCCAAAACACATCCAAAATGTACAGACAAACATCAAAAGCAAAGCAAACCACATAATGCTCAATCAGATGAACCAAACAAGAAGCAAAGCAACAAGAAATCAAATGAATTAAGAGACAAGGTGGTGCAGAAATAAAACAAGGTCAAAAGGTATACATCCAATCATGAGTGCACAAGAGGGATCACTTAAGTTTGACAACAAAAGTCAAACTTCAAAGTGCATCAACCATCATCAATAACTACAACTTATGGATTACCAATGCATACATCAAAGATCCCAAATGGAATGAAAAGAAGTCAAGAGAATCACCTCATAACGGATCAAAATCATTTGTTCAACCAAGGAGCAATTTAAATCAAAATAAAAACAAATTAAAAAAAGAAAGAAAACCTGAAAAAGAAAAGAGGAGATATGACATGAGTGAAGACTCAAGAGCATCACAATAGGTCTAGGACCATCATAGGATCATGTGAAAATATCCCCAACATTTTTAAATGCTCAAAAATATTTTTAAACTAATTAAAATCAAGTAAACAAATTAAAAATACATGAAAATACCCAAAATAATAAAAATCCAAGAAAATCACCATAGGTTCAAAACCATCATAGGATCATATAAAAATAATTTTATAATTTTAAATGGCTCAAAAGTATTTTTAAACCAATTAAAATTATGCAAAACAAATAAAAATCATGAAAAATACAAGAATGCAAAATAAAAATGCACAAAAATATAAATCATAAAGACAAAAATAAAAGAGAATTTTAGAAAATATTTTGATATTTTTCTGATAAAAATGAATTTATTATGAATTTCGCAAAATAAAATGAATTTAAAAACAAATTAAAAACGAAAATAAAACAGAAAAAATAAGATGCGTTGGATCTGAGTTCATTAAATGACGTGTTAGATCCAAAAACCAGAAAGCGCGCATCCAGGGTGGATCTGAGTCAACCTCATCATTTCCAAGCAAAAAGGTCAAAACACATAGGATTAAAACAAGTGGCATGATGGACGGTGAGATCATCATCTTCAACCTCCAGCCACTGAAAAATCCCAGAGATTTGCATAAACTCGTGCATCTCTCAAGCCATAACCAATGGAGCTCATAGTGGTTTCATCTGATGCGTCTTTTCAAGACGATCTCAACCATATTATCGCGCCAAATTTCTTTAAATCACAACTTACTCGATTTGAAAAAAAAAATAGAACAAGATTCAAACATGAATTTGAAAATTCAACAACAAAACTCAACTACAACTAAAAACTAACTATACAAACAACATCAGCATGTCAAGGGCTACGTCTTAGCATCAAATTTGAATCAAAATGGTTGAGAATTATACCTGTTGAAGCTCAACCTTGAAGCTCTGAAAATGGAGTTCCCTAGCTTGATTCAGTCCACGATTCTTCAAGTTCTTGATCTGGTTAGCTTCACTAAATGTTAGTGAAGCTAACTGAGTGAAGAATTTGAGTGTTTAAGGTGTGGAAATGGAAATTCGAAATTCAAGCTTAAGAGTTCAAATGGGATCTTAGTAGAGTGGCTTTGGCTATCAAAACCTTATGGAATGGATGGAAATGACTCCCTATTTATAGGAGGAGCCATCTGAATCAAAATGGAGGGTGAATGAGGCAATTTGGATGGAAATCGTGCACACCTGCATCATGAGCAATGTGTGACTTGCAATTTGTTAAAACTCACTCAAATCATGTGTTTCAAGGTGCTAATCACTTCAGGAAATTTGGTTAAACATGTTTAAGTGCAATTCATGCATTAACTTGGTGATTAGGAGCCAATTCAAACAAATTCAAATCTGACTTGTAGTGAAAATCCATCTTTAAAATTCAACTTTTGCAGCCATGGTTCTCACAATGTATGAGGCGTTTTGAGATGATTCTTCTTGCATTAGATAGAGGGAGATGCAATCTTTGCAATGTGAAAAGAAAGTATTGATTTGGCATATGATCTTTCAAAGTAGCCTCCATGAAAGAAGTGAAAATCATAAAACACTTAGAAATATTTCAAGTGTTTTAGGGACCGAAAATAGACCTATAATGTTTTGATGAAAACCAAGACCTTTCATGGGTTTTTTTCTCTTCCATGTTGATTCAAAGTTTTAGAGAACATCTCAAATATTTTCAAAATTTGGAAGGTTCTGGTCGAACCTCAAACTAGCAGAAAGGTTAAGAGGTTGAGAATCGACAATGGCCTTGAGTTCTGTAACCAAGCATTCAACAGTTACTGTGTTTAGTCTGGGATTGCAAGGCATAAGACTGTAGTAGGTACTACTCAACAAAATGGATTAGCTGAGAGATTCAATGAAAAATCCTTGAAAGAGTTAGATGCATGTTGGTTAGTGCTAGATTGAAGAGGGTGTTTTGAACGAGGTTGTTTCGATAATAACTTATTTGATAAATAGATGTCCCTCGACTGCCTTGGGAATGAAGACACCTGAAGAATTTTAGTTAGAACATCCACCTAGTCTCGATAGGCTGAGAGTATTTGGTTGTATGGCCTATGCTCACATTAGGGCAGACAAGGTCGAACTTAGAGCTCTAAAATGCATGTTCATGGGATAGCCTGAAGGAGTCAAAGCTTATAGGGTATAGTGCCTAGAGCCAGGTCACAGGAGGTATATCACCAATCGAGATGTAGTTTTGAATGAAGCAGAGATGGCTTTTAAAAAAACTGATGATGCTGGGGAAGAGCTAGAACAGGGAGAGATTCCTATTAAGGTGGAACATGTTGATCCTAAATTGCGCATCCCAGATAAAGTCACAGAAGAAGCAGAAGCTGTTGTCGAAGATGAGGAAACTAATAATGACTACCTGCTAGCAAGAGACAGGTTGAGGAGAGTCATCAAGCCACCTCAAAGACTTGGGTATACAAATCTTATAGCTTATGCCTTAATCTCTATAAGTGACGTTCTAGATGAAGAACCTAGAGACTATAAGGAAGTTATGATGAGTCGAAAGAAGACTGAATGGCTGAAGGCCATGGATGATGAGATAAAATCTCTTCATGATAGCAATACCTGGAAACTGATCAAGAAACCTGCTGGAGCCAAGTTAGTCAGCTGTAAATGGATTTTCAAAGTTAAGGAAGGAATCGAAGGAGTGGCGTCGAAGAGATACAAGGCAAGATTGGTTGCTAGGGGGTCCACTCAGAAAGAAGGTGTCGACTTCAATGATGTGTTCTCTCATATTATGAAGCACATATCCATTTGAATGTTTCTTTCTACAATGGCATAGTTCGGCCTTGAACTGGAATAGATGGATGTGAAGACTGTGTTCTTGTATCGTGATTTAGATGAAACAATTTTGATGAAGCAACCTGAAGGGTATGTCAAAAAAGGGAAGGAAGATTATGTGTGCAAGCTGAATAGATCATTATATGGACTGAAAAAATATCCTCGACAGTGGAATAGAAGATTTAACAAGTTCATGGAACACATAGTTTTCATTAGAAGTCAGTTAAACCACTGTGTTTACTTCAGATTTTGACCTGGTAATGCATTTGTTATTATGTTACTTTATATGGATGATATTCTAATATCAACCAACAATGTCGAAGATGTAGTGAGGGTGAAGGCTGAACTCAATAAGGAGTTCAACATGAAGGATCTGGGAGTTGCGCCCAGGATTCTTGGGATTGACATTCGAAGAGATAGAAAGCAGTCGAAATTATGTTTATCTCAAGAGGCATACCTACAAAAGATTCTCAAAAAGTTTGGTATGTCAAATTCAAAGCCTGTTGTGACTCCGACAAACCCTTAATTCAAGCTGAGTATAGATCAGTGTCCCAATACTAATGTCGAAAGAGCTTATATGAATAGCATTCCATATGCTAATATAGTGGGTTCTTTAATGTATGTTATGGTCTATACTAGGCCTGACTTAGCATATGAAATAAGTCTTGTAAGCAGGTACACAGTGAATCCTAGAAAGGCTCACTAGCAAGTATTGAAGTGGATTCTATGATACATAAATGGGTCTCTAAACAGAATCCTAATTTATGGTGGAGCCTTGGGTAAAGATATTAAAGCAGAAATCAAAGGATATGTCGACTTTGATTATGCAGGTTGTATGTATTCCAAAAAATCTATTTTTGGATATGTGTTCACTATGTTAGGGACAACAATCAGTTGGACAGCAACTCTTCAGAAGGTCGTTGCTTTATCAACCACCGAAGCGGAATATATCGCCCTAACTGAAGCTATGAAGGAAGTATTATAGCTTGAAGGTTTTGCAAAGGAGCTGAAACTTCAAGGTCGAGTTATCACTGTCAAATGTGATAGTCAAAGTGAAATACACCTGTCAAATAATTCAACCTATCATGAGCAAATCAAGCACATTAATGTGAGGCTGCATTTCATCAGAGGGGTAATCGAGCGTGGAGAAGTCCAAGTGCTAAAGGTTTCGACAAATCATAATGTTGCTGATATGATCACCAAGATGTTACCCAGTTGCAAGTTTTTCCACTGTATGCAGTAGATAAAGTTGCATGAAGAAAGCTAGTTTCTTGATGTTATAGAGTTAGATCCAAGGCGGAGATTTGTGAGATATTGGATCGAACTTTAGTATGATCGAAGTCTGTTCGCGAGTAATGCGTGTTGTAGTCGAAGTTTATTCTAACATGCATTAGTCAATATTGTTAAGTTTGTTAGCATGTTGAATTGGGCCTTGCTTGTAAGCTCAATTGTTTAAGTTAGCTTGTATCCTAAGTTATCTTGTAATGGGTAATTGTTAAAAAGCCCATTAGGTTAGTGTGCTAGTTTTCTTATAAATAAAATACTAGTCTCTCATCTTGGATAAGAAAAAATAGGAAGATAAAATCATAATTCAATAGAGAGAGGTTATTTGTTATTCTTGTATACTTGTAATCTTGTTTGATAGAGAAAGAAAAGAATAACAGTTTATAACCAATCCTTGTTGTTCCTTGTTGTTTTCCCTTGTTTTCGTTGTTAACCCTAACTTTTGTATGTTTCTTGATTATAAAGAAACCGTTTATATCTAATTTCAAGACATCCTATTCATAATAATACAAAACTTATTAAGAGTCGTTCAATTTTCAAAAATTTAAATTTAAGTTTAATAAATACAATAATAACACATCATTAAAATCATTGCCATGTTATTAAAAATTAGTCTAAAAATAGACTAAAATTTTAAAAAACTTTAAAAATAAAATAAAACATGATTTTTAAATCTGAGATACCACAACCAAAAATAATATAAATAATAATAAAAAGACTAAAATAACAATTAAACCAACAAATATTTAAGTTTCAATACATTTATTTTGCTAGCACAATAACCTTTTCTTTCTTGTATGATGTTTTTATACTCTTCAAGGTGTAGTAATCATGGAATCAAATCAAAATCTTCTACAACCCATTCGCAAATGTGATTAATACACTTAATAACATAAAATATATTTGGACTTTGTGGACAATCTTCTTCAGTTTCACATTTAGCACGTACTATAACAAAAAAGAAAATAAAAATATGTTATTATAATAAGATAAAAGATAAAAGATTGTGTATGAATTTTAAATTAAATTAATAAATTTGAACAAAGATTTAAAAAAAAGCTCACCACCACCACTGGCTTCTATTGCAACAAAAAATAAAAATATAAATAGAACTATAGAATATACAAACTTGAAAATTTCAGCCATTTTTTTCTTCTTTTATGTAAGTGAAAAATAAAATATGCCTTAATCTCTTTATAATGTATAAAGTATGTTCTTTACTAAAAATAATTAAATAAATTTGACACTTATGCATTTATAAAAATTATTATAAAAAAATAGAAAACCTTCTTTAAATGTAGAGTATAAGTTCATACTTTAGTCATAATAATTAAACAACTTTTAACACTTATGAATTTGTAAAAAACAATGGTAGCCATTAAATATCAATGTGTTTGACCTTTTAACACATTAAATAAAGAGGCCACATAATAATTTATCCAATCATTAAAATTCATTCTTTTAACAAATAATATTTAACTTTTACAACCTTTCTTTACAGTCAAGAGAAAAACTTCTTTTTGGAGAACGGTAAAGTTATTTCTCATAATTAAACAGCATGAGAGGTGAGAATATGTTTATATACGTCAATAAAATATATTGCAAAATCAATTTTTTTTGGATAAAAATAATAATGCGTACTTAACTAGTTTTGTTATTAGAGAGTGTCGGGGTAATTTCTATAGTGAAGAAAATGATAGGAAATAGATTTATGTGGTTTGGTCATGTAGATAGAAGATCGACAAATTTTGTTGTAAGGAATGTAGATCAGATGAAGAGCAGACAAACAATTAGCGAAACGGACAGACCTAAGAAGACAATTAGAGAAATTATTAAGAAAGATTTCGAGATTAATGATTTGAATAGAAGCATAATCCTTTTTCTTATAAACAGAACCTTTCATTCATAAGGGAAGGAAAGCAAAAGCAATCCAAAGCACCAACTAATTACATCTCATCGCCCCTTCTAACGATACGACAACTTACAGACAAAATACGAAGCATCTTTTACAAAAAATCGATAGGATGTTTCGACCAATCATAAAATATACACGATAAATTGTTAGACCTGCTAATTACTAACCACAACCAAGAATAATGCCTAATTCTATGAACAACTTCACCTACATTAAACATACCATCATTGAAAATTATTTGATTTCGGACCCACCAAATATTCCAACACGTACAAAACCAAATAAGATTCGCCGTTTTTTTCCGATGTCCTTCCAACCAGCTGAACAAACTACTCCAAGAGATGCTCCATATATAGTTACTTTTATGTTATCTCTCCACCCCAACCCAATCAAAAATGCAATTCCATACAAGAAAAGACTTTGGACAATTAAATAAGACGTGACCTAATGATTCCAATTCATTGAAACATAGAACACAAACCAAGTCATGATAATTGGAAATTACCTACCTGGCAGCAAGAATGGAATGTATCGATAGTCTATTCAAAACCATTTCCATGCGAAAAACTTCACCTTCATCGAAATAGATGAACGTTGTCACAACTGCGAAAAAGAGATAGCGAAAACAAAACAGATGAGTCGCCACCGAGCATTATTTATCCCAAAGAGAAGGAAAGGAAACAATCAAAGAAAACCTAAAAGAACGGGAAAAGACAAGGTCATCGCAACCAAATCTTGGATTCGGGAGTCGGTTACGCAAGGGAAAGGTATGAGCACCCCTCACGTCCGTTGTACCCAACGGAATCCACGCTTGTTGTCTATAAAAGGGGTAAGTTATCTAAAAACTACTGCTAAATTGGGGAAAAAGAAAAGAAAAAACTCGATAGGACATCGCCGCCCTATGGCTACGTATTCCCTCGTGCAATGGGAAAGTCAGAGTCAACGCAGTTCGGGAAACTACGGGTGATGGGGGGAAGGTTGCTCACTAAGACATCGTTGTCTTATGTCTATGTATCCTCATTTGGTATATGAAGTCAGAGCAAACGTAGTTCGGGCTACGAAACCACAGGTTGGTTAAGTGTTTTTTATGAGTGACATTAAGCTTTCATTCCAGCAGTTAGGGAGAATGCCTGTTTGCGGTAGAATGGAAAAGTAATGTACCATTTTCTGAATATGATTTGAAGAACAATCTCGAACGATAAAAAGGTTTAAATTTGGTTTGTTGGTTTTAGTGAAATGGATTCAGTTAGTTTGAGACTCAGGTTGCACTAAAGACTATGACATAAGAGAGAATGTGTCGCATATCGCCCAAAGGGCATACACTAAACACTATAGACAAATGAGGAGAAACCCCCGACTCAACATTTCCCATGTACTTAAGGCCGGTAGCGTACAATGTTTGTAGTTCTTTATTAAGTGTCTTAGAGAAGTCTGAGATGAGAAGAGAAGACACAAGAAAACACTAAAGGGAAACTAGAAAAAACCCTAATGTTATCATACAAAATGGTCCTAAGGTTAGGATGAAAGGGAAGTCTACCTAATGTTATCATACAAATGATGGACCTAGAGTTGAGATGAGAGGTACTATCCTAATTGTTATCTTACAAATGATTGAAATCCAGTGTCTCTCCTACTCCCAACTTAAATAGAGGGACTAGGAATCCTAAGGGATCATGTGAGCAAACACAAGTAAATAATATCCAATTCAATCACAAATGAAAACAAAGATAAAAGAAGTCTCAAAGAGACAGAAGAAGAAAGATGAAGAGGAAGGACAACAAGACCAAAGCCACAAATACAAAAGGTCAAACCCAAACAAGATGGACAAAACACCTCAAGTCACCATATCATTGGTGCACCTCAAATCCAAAACACATCCAAAATGTGCAAACACACATTAAAAGCAAAGCAAACCACATAATGCTCAATCAAATGAACCAAACAAGAAGCAAAGCAACAAGAAATCAAATGAATTAAGAGACAAGGTGGGGCATAAATAAAACAAGGTCAAAAGGTATACATCCAATCATGAGTGCACAAGAGGGATCACTTATGTTTGACAATCAAAGTCAAACTTTAAAGTGCATCAACCATCATCAATAACTACAACTGATGGATTACCAATGCAAACATCAAAGATCCTAAATGGAATAAAGAGAAGTCAAGAGAATCACCTCATAATGGATCAAAATTATTTGTTCAACCAAAGAGCAATTTAAATCAAAATAAAAACATAAAAAAAAGAAAGAAAACCTAAAAAAGAAAAGAGGAGATATGGCATGAGTGAAGACTCAATGGCATCACCATAGGTCTAGGACCATCATAGGATCATGTGAAAGTATCCCCAACATTTTTAAATGCTCAAAAATAATTTTAAACTAATTAAAATCAAGCAAATAAATTAAAAATACATGAAAATACCCAAAATAGAAAATAAAAATCCAAGAAAATCACCATAGGTTCAAAACCATCATAGGATCATATAAAAATAATTTAATAATTTTAAATGGCTCAAAAGTATTTTTAAACCAATTAAAATTATGCAAAACAAATAAAAATCATGAAAAATACAAGAATGCAAAATAAAAATGCACAAAAATATAAATCAGAAAGAGAAAAATAAAAGAGAATTTTAGAAAATATTTTGATATTTTTCTGATAAAAATGAATTTATTATGAATTTTTGAAAATAAAATGAATTTAAAAACAAATTAAAAACGAAAATAAAATAGAAAACATAAGATGCGTTGGATCTGAGTTCATTAAATGACGTGTCAGATCCAAGAACCAGAAATGCGCATCTAGGGTGGATCTGAGTCAACCTCATCATTTTCAAGCAAAAATGTTAAAACACATAGGATTAAAACAAGTGGCATGATGGACGGTGAGATCATCATCTTCAACCTCCAGCCACTGAAAAATCCCAGAGATTTGCATAAAATCATGCATCTCTCAAACCATAACCAATGGAGCTCATAATGGTTTCATCTGATGCGTCTTTTCAAGATGATCTCAACCATATTATCGCGCCAAATTTCTTTAAATCACAACTTATTCGATTTGAAAAAAAAAACAGAACAAGATTCAAACACGAATTTGAAAATTCAACAACAAAACTCAACTACAACTAAAAACTAACTATACAAACAACATCAGCATGTCAAGGGCTACATCTTAGCATCAAATTTGAATCAAAATGGTTGAGAATTATACCTGTTGAAGCTCAACCTTGAAGCTCTGAAAATGGAGTTCCCTAGCTTGATTCAGGCCACAATTATTCAAGTTCTTGATTTGGTTAGCTTCACTAAATGTTGGTGAAGCTAACTGAGTGAAGAATTTGAGTGTTTAAGGTGTGGAAATGGAAATTCGAAATTCAAGCTTAAGAGTTAAAATGGGATCTTAGCAGAGTGGTTTTGGTTATCAAAAGCTTGTGGAATGGGTGGAAATGAATCCCTATTTGTAGGAGAAGTTATCTGAATCAAAATAGAGGGTGAATGAGTCAATTTGGATGGAAATCGTGCACACCTGCATCATGAGCAAAGTGTGACTTGCAATATGTCAAAACTCACTCAAATCATGTGTTTCAAGGTGCTAATCACTTCAGGCAAGTTCGTTAAACATGTTTAAGTGCAATTCATGCATTAACTTGGTGATTAGGAGCCAATTCAATCAAATTCAAATATGACTTGTAGTGAAAATCCATCTTTGAAATTCAATTTTTGCAGCCATGGTTCTGACAATGTATGAGGCTTTTTGAGATGATTCTTCTTGCATTGGATAGAGGGAGACGCAATCGTTGCAATGTGAAAAGAAAGTATTGGTTTGGAAGCTTGATTTGAGAGATATGATCTTTCAAAGTAGCCTCCATGAAAGAAGTGAAAATCATAAAACACTTAGAAAAATTTCAAGTCTTTTAGGGACCCAAAATAGACCTATAATATTTTGATGAAAACCAAGACCTTTCATGGGTTTTTAGCCCTTCCATGTTGATTCAAAGTTGTAGAGAACATCTTCAAGTTTATTCTAGAAAATGAATAGGCTCCAAATGATGAAAATTGATCAAGTTATGCTCTTTTAAAGTTGACTAAGAAAACCTTCCAAAACCCAAAATAACCTATAATGTCTTCAAATGTTTGATATCCTTCCAAGAATAATTTGATATTTCCTTGAAAATAGATCTTGTTAGGGATGATGAAAAGACTTCATTAGAAAAAGAACCACCTCAAGATGTTGAAAATTGAATGAGATATGCTCAGTTGATCATAACATCTGCAAATTGTTATATTAGGTCAAACACCTTGCACCAAATTTGAATTTATTAATGATTTCTTGCACAATAGGCCATGATGAAACACATATGATCTTGGAATGATGTTGCCTTGAACCACACTTGATGATGAGGAACTTCTAGGGTTGAGAATACCACAAAGTCATAGAGAACACCTTGCTTGAACTTGAAGAAACACAACCTTCTTGCTTGAGAAACAAACCATGATACCTTGATCCCCTGCCAAGAACAAATGTTATGCAAACATGAATATGAAAATGCAAAGAAACATAAGCCAAGAACACAAGAGAAGATGAGCAAATTTTGGGGTGCTACAAACGCCACATAATATCTAAAGATGCCTTGGATGTAATTCCCATCTCTACAACATCATAAACCTTTAAACTATAACAATAACAAGACTTAATTGAGAAAGAGTTTGAAATCGAGCCAGCCCATGAAAACACATCACATTGACCAACAGTTGGTTTAAAGTCTTCTAGCAGCACATGTCCCGAGCCCAACTGTCCCCCCTCCAATAATTGTAATCAGCCACTACTCCCAACTGGGAATCCGTGATCTGAAACAAGTCTGGGAACCTGATATGCAGCGGCACTAATTCCATCCACTTAGCATAACAAAAGGAGATTCTTTTTCCATCACCAAGATTGCAATTCATTTGGTTCAAGAAAGAGTCAGCTTGCATTGAATGCCCTATCTTGACTAAATCACGCCACCACAATGATTTCAATTTTGCATACATATTCACCTGTAACAACAGAAAAATCTTATCACAACAACCATATTTCTCTATCATCGTGTATGATTCTCCAAATTTCTCCAAATTTCCAAATTTCTCTGCCATCTTATCGGTTTCCAAATTTCTCTGTCATCGTGTGTGATTCTCCAAATCCATTTACTAAAGAATGCACCATTAAATAATGCAATGTCCTTGATCCTTAATCCACCTGACTCCTTGGATTTGCAAATGTTCTTCCAACTCACCCACTTCATTGCCTTTTTCACTAACAAACCAGCCCAAAGGAAGCGATGTTAAATAGATTTCAACTCCTTAATAAATTTCACCGGTGCTTTAAAAAATGAAAAGTGATGAATATAAAGGCTTGAAAGATTGACTTGATAAGCGTCATGTGGCCACCCATAGATAGGAGTTTACCTTGCCACGATGAAAGCCTAGATTTTAAACATTCCACAACCGGCCTCCAAAAGCTATAACTTCTATGGTTCCCTCCCACCTACAGACCCAGGAAGATAACCAAAATTCGACCATGTTTACATGCTAGAAACTGAGATGCCGCATTCAAGAAATCCTCCTATGCACCTACCCTAAAAATGCAGCATTATAAGAAGTTAATCCGCAGACCAGACACAAGTTCAAACACCCTCAGTATTTCCTTTATCCCCTATAAGTTCTCCCAATCAACCTCACAAAATAAAATGGTATCATCCGCAAATTGGATGACACTAACACCTTCATGATCAGACAGTTTAAACCCACGAAACAGACCTGCAAAAGAAGCTCTTCTGACTATACAAGCCAAGCCCTCAGCCACGATCGAAAAAAGGAAAGATAATAATGGACCACCTTGCCTTACCCCTCTAGATCCTTTGAACTTATTTATGGTACCCCCATTAACTAGAACTGAGAAGAAATTTTTGAGTACCCCTCCTCTAATCCACTCTACCCACTTATCACCTAAATTCATAGCCACCAATAAGCTCTCCAAGAAATCCCATTCCACACAGTTGTATGCTTTACACATAGACATTTTCTTCTCTTTGCTAGATCAATAATCTCATTTGTAACCAACACTTCATCTAGTAGTTGCCTCCCTAGAATAAATGTTGTTTGGCTTTTAGAAATAAGTTTCCTATCACCTTGTTTAACCTTGAAGCCAACATCCTTAAAATAACCTTGTATATGCATCCCACTAGGATTATGGGACGATGTTCATCAATGCTTCGAGGATTAATGTTCTTAGAATTTAAGTTTATAAATGAAGATAGAAACGCTTTAGGAAGCTTTGTCGTTACATGAAACTCTTGAATACAACCAACCACATCAGACCCGACAATATTCCAACATCTTTTAAAGAAATCCATGCTAAAACCGTACGGTCCCAAACTTTTATTACCATCTCCATAGCGAACGACTTCAAAAATTTCATCACTCGAAAACTCTTCCTGCAATCATGCTTTATCCTCTTCTTGCAGCCTAGGAAAATCAACAAGATTCATGGATGCTCTTCTACCTTCAATCTTCTTAAATCTAACAGCAAAAGCTTCATTTATGGCCCTCTTTACATCATCAACTTCATCTACTGTCACAAGCCCCACTTTAGTAGATGCAATATAATTGCTCCTAGACCTTGATTTCATTACTGTATGGAAAAATCTTGAATTGGCATCTACTTCCTTAATCCATTTTGTCCTCGAATTTTGCCATATCATGCTTTCTTTAATTCTCAAGTTTCTCCAAGTTTCTTTAGTTGCTTTGCTCCTTAAGGCCATTTGATCTACATGTTCTACATTTTCAAAATCTGAACAAGAATCTTCAATGTTATTTAAAGCCTTCACACCAGCCTCTATGCTCAGATCCACCCAACCAAAAACATTTTTATTTCACCAACGGATTTTCTATCTAAGATGCTTGAGTTTTTGAGCCAACACCAAACCTTTACCACCCAATCCCATTTCAGAATTCCATGAGTCTTTAACAAATTCGAGAAAGCCCGAATAATCAAACTAGCATAAGAAGACTTTAAACGGTTTCGGGCCCCAGATTTTGTGCTTGAACTTCTGCAATATAGGCCTATGGTCTGAAATATCACGAACACCTACATAAAATATTATAGCGAAAGCCGATCCATGCAACTGGTCTTGCTTAGTGGGATAAGACTTAATTGTGGTTATTATTAATTATTATATATTATCATTTACATCAGTTATATAATTCATTTTGATTTACAAATAATTTATCTATTATTATATATCTAGTCCCCGAGCTGTCTTTTTGCCATATAGTTTAGGTTCTTGTCTTTTTGCCATATACTCTTAGAATGAATTTCTCAGTCATATTGTATTTCACTTAAAGAGAAGTCTGCAAATCTATTCTCCCAATCTATTCCTCTATTATAATCCCTAATTCCCCTTTTTTTAGATCCAATCTTCTCCTATAACCCCAAATTACATATATTCATATTCCATCTAATCTAATTCCAGAATCATGGACGATCTTCCTACATCACCCCATGTCCTTTGATGCACAAACTATATCATGTTTGGTCTATCGTTGTCAACCTCCTCGCAGGTTTGTTGTCGTGCGATATCTGTCTATTTTAGTCCACAATCATCCCTAAATAACTCAAATTCTCCCAAAGTTATCTCCACTCAATTCTTTGTTGTTACTAACCGGCTCAATTGTCTTACACATTTCACCACTATTACTATTAGGATGAACTGTCTAACACTCTCTTTTTTATTCAAAAACCCTACACTACCCAAGACTTTTGACAAATCTCCCTCCATCTTTTGTCGTTTGGCATTCTTTGATATTCTACTGAGATAAACACCCATTTTCTTCAAATAAATGGCTCAAATAATCATTCTAGATTCAAAAATAATATAAAGAAAGCAATATCCACCTTGCAAAATGTAAATTTCAATTGAAAAAAATTATTGTGAAATCACTTACTTAAGGTACACATTCTTCTGTTTGAGTATTTATTTCTCTTATCAGTAAATCTTCAAAAAATATTATTTCAATCATTTATATATTTATATGTTACTATGTAATTGTTTGTGGAAATATGGTTACTACTCTTTTATGCATTCATCTCATCCGATATTGGATTTATATTGAATTTTCTTTTGTTAAATTTGAATGGACGAGCAATCTTAGGAGTATTTTGTTTATGTGCCTTCATGACCTTCATTGACATATTTTCACATTTAATGTATGTTTCATCCTTAGTCTAGGATGAGTCATGATATGAATAAGATCTTGTTCTTAGAAAAATCATTAATTTCATTGTCTTATATTAAATATTTTGACTTTGAAATCTTTGATAAGCAAAGAACCAGATGGTGTTAGCTATCAGAGAATGACATAAAACAAATTAAAGCACTGCCATGTAACTGCTGGCAGAACACGAAGAAGATTTGAAGGTTTCACATAGAATTGTCCTTTAATACAAATTCCACGATGACCCTCAATCAAGGAGCAATGGAGTCACTTAAAATATCACCTTAAAGAACAGACTCCTTATTATATATCAAATATTGAAGCTAGATAAATTTGGCATAATCTCTTTCTCTTCAATATTTGATTTTTATTCTAAGATACACATGCTTCTTCAAAAGTACTAATGACTAGCATAACCATATTACTCTTTCTCTTCAATATTTGAGTTTTATTCCAAGATTCAGATGCTTCTTCAAAAGTACTAATGACTAGCATAGCCAGATTTCTCTTTCTTCTGAATCATGCACTAATTTCATCTTCAAATGACATTAGGTTCTGGCAGTGTTTCTCCTTATTCTTGGATTTGAGAAATCAATTGAAATACGAATATCTCAGAAGCTTCTGAAGTTACTCTTCTAATCAATAGATGTCACATTCCATTCTTCCAGTTAAAGAAATCTTCTAATTAGGAAGGTTAATTCCTCATCATCAGACATTCCATAAGAAGTATCCTTCAACAGGCTTTAGAAAAGATAATTTTTTAGATAGCTTTTCATCATATAATTCCATTTCATTTCTTTGAAGATTATAAGATAAACCTACAAGCCACAATAAGCTCAAGTTGTCATGACTTCTTAAGTAACTGTAACCTCAGGTTTGAATTCACAACAATCTTCTCAGAATTTGCTTGGAAAAATTAGATGAAGTGTAACTGGACAAGCTTTATAGTTGATTCCCACAAATCTGATCACAAGGATTCAAAGATAGTCTGAGCATTATATGTCTCAATGATGTAGATATACTCAGAATCGAGATAAAGCACCTACCAAAATGCATCTACCTCTGAAGATATTTTCAATAAGCTTCTTCTGAGCTGATGAAAGAGACTTTCAAATTTTGATTGTCCCTACATCATCATCTTCTATAGTAATACCTTTTTCAAGGGTATTATACAGACTTTCATAAACCCTTTATCAAGTTCAATGAATTAAAAATATATTTAACTTTTCCATCATTTAAATTCAGCGAAATCACCCTTTGAATATGGTAGGAACAACAATGTAATATTTTTCATGTGGCACTTGACTCCTTCTTTTAGGAAAGTCTTTAACAAACATACTTTTCTCATTGGATCATTATTTGCACCGCTGTTAAGTGCTATATACAAATCAGGCTCTGATAGAAATCGAAGGTGAGAAAAAGTACACAAGAAGAGGGGGTTGAATTGTGTTTTCTGTTTTCTTAATTTGCGTCTGATCAGAGTTCAGAATCTAAATAGGTGTTCAGATTCTGATTATACTTAGCAGCAGAATGCTAACAGAAGCAAATAAATAATAGTAGAAGACACAAAGATTTATATTGGTTCCTCCTAACTGAGAGTAGTCCAGTCCCCTTGCTTCACAAGATATTTTCACTATAACCAAATTACATTTATAATTGCTTATGCATTATGCATAAGACTTTTACAATGCTCATATCTTAAGTCCGAGAAATCTTGCTTAAACCCTTAAGGTTCAAGACTTTCATGCTTAGGTCCTACAGACCCAAGATTTCCTTGCTTAGACCCTCAGCCTAAGACTTTCCTGCTCGGGTCCCTCAGACCCGAGACTTCCTGCTCAAGCCACTCTAATCCAAGACGTCTTTCTTAAACGCCTCAGATTCAAGACTTTCTGCTTAAGCAAACCCCTCAGGCTCAAGACTTCTGCTCAGACTCTCGATCTGAGACTTCCTTGCTCAGGTTCCACGAACCCAATACTTCTGCTCAATCAATCCACTTAATTAAGACTTTCAATGTTCTATCACATAGCAGGAGATTTACATAGCTCAAGCATCTTGGAGAGAGACTTAGATTTACTCAATCAATACATTTGATTAAGAATTTTATTGCTCTAGCATATAGCATGAGACTTACATGGTTCAAGCACCTTGGTGAGAAACATTGATCTAAACTGCTAAACAACATGGTACAGGGAAATCACCATAACAAAGACCTAAAGCTCTTAAGAGTTCTAAGATATTTAATGTGTAAGAAATCTTAAGGCTTTTACAATTACAACCTACAGCACAAATTTTGCATACCTAATTATGTTGATAATTGTTGATCTTGTTACTCCTTCATCAGGTTGATCCTTGTTAAGGATTCAGTTTGAACCTTCAGCTACTTATATAGAATTTGTGTCACACCCTAATTTTTGACCTCAAGATCCCACCTCTGTTTTTCTCCTGCTTTCCTTATTCTTTATGCTTTTGTGTGCATGTTTGTCCTAACCCACCTGTGCAGATATTTTAAAGTCAAATAAAGCTCTTCAAAGTTGCAAATTTAAATCCAAGATGGCGAGGATTAATTCGCGTGGAAACTTAATTCAAAGCCAAAGAGGCAACAACGTCAGAGGCACCCTTTAGATGCAACTCCTCAGAAACAACGTCAGAGGTAAGCCTTCAGAAGAAGTTCATCAGCAGTCTGCACGAAAACGATGATAACTGGAGTTCTGGGAATCCGTTTGAGGCTTTCTAAAAATCTCCGGAAATCTAAGAGAGAGAGATACGACTTTCGTGTTGGAGCAGAAGTCAAATTCGGTGCATATTTTTCCAGAATTTCGTTTGAAGATGCAGCATAAAAAAGGGAAAGATTAGAACCCAAATTAGAGGCAATTCCCCAGAAGCAATGCTCCAGAGGCAACGCTCCAGAGGCAACGCTCCAGAAGCAACGCTCCAGAAGCAATTCTTCAGAAGCAACTCATCAGAGGCAAGTCGCAAGAGGCAAGTCATAAAAGAAAATCCAGCTTCAACAGTCTGCACAGAAACGATCGTAACTGGAGTTCTGGGAATCCGTTTGAGGCGTTCTAAAAATTTCCGGAAAGCTAAGAGAGAGAGCTACGACTTTTGCGTTGGAGACGAAGACAGATTCGGAGCACATTTTTACAGAATTTCGTTTGAAGATGTAGCATAAAAAAGGGAAAGATTGGAACTTCCCAAATTAGAGCCAACATTCTCTCAACAGAATCAAACGGAATTAGAAGGAAATTAAATGGTTGTCTCCCCAAATCATCCAGCAATCAGACAAGAATTACTCAAAAAGGAAGGTTTTTAAGAGCCATATTCATTGGAGGCCCATCCATTCCCCTATAAAAGCATGGAGAATTTCCCAACTTCAAGAACACCAACAACAACAACCACACACGAAAGTTCTCACCAAGAGGAAATTCTGCCATATTCTCCCCAGAAAAGCTGCCACCATAAGGAGAAAATTGAAGCCTACCGTTGCCGTTTTCAAAGCCACCACCAGCTCTCATCTTTGGTTAACGATTTTTTTCCAAATCATTTATATATATTTAATTGCTTTGTGTTTTTACAGAACAAACCATAAGAGGACAAAGGAGAAGAAGTGGTAGAAGAAGGAGAAGAGAATGGGAGTCTTATCCCATGTTGTTGTTTGTTTTCTTCTTTTACTTTTGTTTTGGTTCTTGTTGTAGCATTATATCTCACACCACACCCACACATGATATGCGCCTCATTCTAATCACGCGTAGATCTCCAACGGATCTGATAGTTCACCCTTTTTTGTTAATTAATTAAATAACTTTTCTTAGTAAACTATTAATTTCACCTTTTATAATAGTTAAAATCAACCTTTTATAATTAAATCAATATCTTTTATTTTGATAAAATAAATCACCCTTTTTCTACAAGATAAAATAATAAAACCATTTTATTTAAAATTAACTAATCAAATCTTTTTGCTAATAAATTAAATTAACTTCTCTTAAAATCAATTCATAATCACAACCGTTCTTATTTAAATGATTAAAACCAATTTAATTCAACATTTTCTTAAATCAAATAATATAATTTTTTCTTAAAATTAACCTTTCTTAAAATTAATCAACTACGCCTAAAATTAACATCGCGCGCTTGCACTCACTTTCACGCACTTAGCGCTTTCATGCGTGTGTATGTCTTTTATTTCCCGCATTTATTTACCGCAATTTATTTTCTCGTCCTTTACATTCTCGCATCGCATAAACGTCCAAAGGAAGAATATGTGCATAACCTAAACAATTGTGCGTATGCATCTCATTTGCATCATACTCCCCATTGATCCTTGATCCCATTCAAGTCAATCTTCTAAGTTTAGATCCTACCCCATAAGGAGGACCTTTTATCTTTACAACTTAGACAAACACATTCAATAACTCATTTCAAACGATTCAAACACATTAGAGGATAAAATGTTAATCATCTTAAATGAGATAAAACTTCTACCCCATAACGATTCAATCAATATGTAGGGACTTTGCCTTAGGAGAGATAGAGGCGTACTTGTTGACAATCTGAGTACTTGAGCCCTTCTCTTAAGACGATGCAAAGACTATTTTCCTACAAAGTTGTGGTGGTCAAATTAACTAATCTCCCTTAAAATGACAACTCATCTTTTCTCCTAAAATCAATCAATCAACTACCTTTATCCCGTAGGAACTTTGACCACAGTCAAAGCACTCCTCAAACCCTTTAGGGGAACTACAAATACTCTGATTCCATTCCCATCAGGATATGTAGGCACAAGATGCGATATCTTGTCGAGTATACTTAGAAATAAACCCCCTAGGTTCTTTTACCCTTAAGCATATAAACCTTAGCAATAAACAAACGTAAAACAAGAGGTTCTTGTAGAGTACTACAGAAGCTTAGGATGCTAGCACCTTCCCTAAGTTTAACCAACCCCCGAACCTAAAACTCTCTGGCTTTTGCATTTTCATTGCATTATGGGTAATTCGATCTTTTTCCCTTCCTTTGGACAAATTAAAGTTCGGTTGCAAATGAATTAAGATTCAAGCTCATCAATAGTTTGGTATCCAAGTTTCACCGCGACAATTTGCATTAGCCGTTTGAGAGATAACTTGATCAATTGTATTTGCTTTCTCCATAGTACAAGAGACATTGAAGATAGATACACCAAAAGATCTAGATCCATTGTGTATCGTGTTTAACCATTGAGTCTTCAAAAAGAACTTGTACTATAGAGTCGTTGAGAGTATATATCCGTAAAACATGTTAAGTTTTCTTGAGCCTTGTGAACTAAGACTCTAGCTGACAAACAAATTTGACAAAGCAGCTTGCTTTTTGCAGTAAGGATAGCTTCAGCTTTATTACTAACTCTAAATGATCACCAGAAGCCAATTTATATTCACCAAGTATAGAGACAATAATTTTGTTTCTTCTGATGCTTAGACCTTTCGCTTCAGAGTCTACATCAGGAATCACTTAGAGAGTGTTCTTCAGATTTTGCATCACCAGAAGCTAACAATTCAGCTTCTCTCAAGTGTGCTTTTGTATATCAGATCCTGAACTATATATTTACAAGTATTAGAACCCGCATACAAGAAACACACATCGAATATAACCATTGTTCTTTAATACTTTGTTTTCATTAAAATCCAAGGAATATATGTCATGAATAAATCTTGGTCTAACACACAGACACTCGTGTAAATTTTGTGCACCCCTTATATAAAGGCGCAACCTTATCACTATATAAAGTATCATAAATATGAGATTTTCTGGAAAAAAAAAAGATTCTTTAATATCACGAATCATATCTTCTAGTCAATCATCCATATTTTCATCAACTCCGTGTCCTTAAGACATCATATTTTTATTTTTATCCACTCTACCATGCCACATGTAACACCCTTTTCTACCCCACAATTATTACGGCAAAATAACACAGATATGAGAGTAAATTATTAAATTTCATAGAAAGCCACCAAAAGGGCGTACATTTCCCAAATCAACAAAATAGGTCAAGACTCCATAAACAACGGGTTTTCCCAAAATACATCAAACTACACAAAGCATCGGAACTCAAAGGCATAAATCAAGGTTTTCCTAATACGGGAAAATAAGCAAAATAACTCAACAGTATATAGTTTAACTCGAAAGACCCCAACCCGATGTTACATATCAGGGCAAGACCCTCTAAGTTAACCAAAAGGCTAACAACTCAAAGACTTCAAAAATAATCCTCGACGGCGTTCACGGCTAAACCTGGTCATCTGCACGTTACCCACGTGGAGGTAACATTCAAACAGGTAGGGTGAGTAAAACAATTCATAATAATCAATGTATAGAAATCAACGTATAAAACGACATCATAATCATATTCAACACATTCATATCCCTCAATAGGCCTCAAAGGTCACAATATCATAATTCATACAAAAAGACTCATAAGTGCAATGCAACAAGACTCAATGTATGTGGTACCAATCATTAAAGCTCGATGGACACTGGGCCATCAACCCTCCATAAATCCCCATCAATAGGATCAATTCTACTAGAGAACCGGAGCATATCAAAACACTTCACATAAACACAATGGGATTGAAGCCAAAGTAATCGAGGTCCTGAACCGAAGTCCGGATGCACATGAATGCATGATGCACACGTTACAAATCATCCTAATATAACAGCATAGGTGCATCATCATTCATCATAATCACCATCATCATAATCATCATCATATCTCATGTCATCATATAATTCATCAAAGTCATGGTAATATCATCATATTATATCATAGGAATCATCATGTCATCATGTCATCATGTAAACATCACATAAAACTCAAAGTCATACTCATGCTAACTCATCACAGAAATCACAGAATCAAACATCAAGGCATCGGTGCACACGATCAACATTCGCGAAACTCTGCTACGTTCGTTGGTATGTTCGCTAGGCGAGTCTGGGGCGAGTTTCTTCGCTAGGTGAAGGATTCTTTGCTAGGCAAGTCTGGGAACAACATTGTTCGCTAGGCGAACTGTGCGATGACAACAAATTCTGCTACTCACCAGAACTTGAAATCACTCAAAAAGCTCTACGATTCACTTCTACAATGCCCCCAAAACATCCCTAATTCATTCCTAAGGTCTTACAGAGATAAAGGCACAAAACCTATGGTTCATTAGGCCAATACCATAACATATTCACGCCTTAAATCACAATTTTTCCTTCAATTACACCCTACTCATTAGGATTACTCACTATCCAATGTTCCTATCTCTACAGGGCCATATTTATAACAATTCATGGTTTTGGCCACGAAGGGCAAAGATTACTATTTCTCATATCCAACTCTAACTCTCAGGAATACTTACCACTACACCACAACCATCAGGGTTCTCACTATCAAATTTCCCTAAGGGTTAGACCAATGTCAAACCAGAGTTTTGGCCATGAAGGCCTAGTTCAAAGTTAAACCTCAAAATAGGGTTTAGGCCACAAAGGCCAAATTCCCTTTTTCCCATAATTCTCCATAAAACCCTTAAATCAACCATAATTACATAGAAAGTTAAACATGGAAAATCATTAAAGGCTATACTCCCCATACCTTAATCTCGATCAAAGACTTCACGAATCTTTCGACACTTCTGCCTCCAAATCTCCCCCTCAGAGCGTTGACCACAATTCTTTTCACGGTTTACAAAATGAATCCTAATTACCTTTAGAATTCCCTTCTGTTAAACCTAGTCTTGGGCCTCAAAAATGGGCTTTTCCCTTAATACCCTTACTAACTCCTGTTAATGTCCAAATTATGCTTATTCCTCTTGTATTTATTTTAATTCATAATAATATTAATAAATTCATATTATATACTATTATTCAAAATAAATAAACCCAAAAATTCACAATTCTCAATAATCCACAAAACCACCAAAAATCACTGAAAAATGAATATTCTCAATTAAATAAATAAATTAAAATATTCCAATTAAATTTGGGGTGTTACAAGTCTCCCCCATTTAAAATAATTTTCGTCCTCGAAAATTACCTCAAGAAAACAGAGTCGAATACGACTTCCTCATCTGATCTTCACGTTCTCAAGTCCAACTTTCTCCAGCTGGTCCTTCCCAAACTACCTTCACTAAGGCAATCTCTTTACCTCGCAGCTGCTTCACTTCTCGCTCATCAATCCGAACAGGCAACGCCTCAACAGTCAAATCATCTATCACTTGTACATCATCCATCTGAATCACATGCGATAAATCTGGAATGTACTTCCTCAATTGAGACACATGAAATACATCATGCAAATTCACAAGCGACGGAGGTAAAGCAATCTGATATGCTACTTCCCCCACCCTCTGCGAAATCTGATAAGGACCAATAAAACGCAATGTGAGCTTTCGAGACTTCAAAGCTCGACCAAAACCAGTTACTGGCGTAACTCTCAAAAACATGTGATCTCCCTCTTGGAATTCAAGTGCTTTCCTCCTCTTATCATGGTAACTCTTCTAACGACTCTGCGACGCTTTCATCTTTTCTTGGATCATATTGATCTTTTCAGTCGTCTGTTGCACCATTTCAGGTTCGAGTGCAGCACTCTCGCCTGATTCATACCAACACAAAGGAGTCCTACACCTCCTATCATACAAAGCCTCAAACGGTGTCATTCCGATACTAGAATGATAATTGTTATTGTAGGTAAACTCAATCAATGGCAAATAACCGTCCCATGATCCACCTTGATCCAACACACAAGCTCTCAACAAGTCCTCTAAAGACTGGATATTTCTCTTTGTCTGTCCATCCGTCTGCGGATGATAGGCATAACTCAACCTCAACTTAGTACCCAAAGTTGTCTGCAAACTCTCCCAAAACCTTGATGTAAATCTCGGATCTCTATCTGACACAATACTCAAAGGAATACCATGTAGTTTCACAATCTGATCAATGTATAACTCGACAAGTTTCTACAACGAATAATTGATCCTCATTGGTATAAAATGAGTCGATTTGGTCTATCTATCAACAATCACCCAAATCGAATCATATCCCTTCAAATTCTTCGGCAAACTTGTCACAAAATCCATAGAAATGCTATCTCATTTCCATTCTGGAATACTCAACGGTTGCATTAGACTCGATGATCTATGATGTTCAATCTTCGATTTCTGACAAGTCAAACAAGCATAAACAAACTATGCAATTTCCTTCTCCATACTCGGCCACCAAAAAAACTTCTTCAAGTCTTGATACATCTTTCTGGCACCAGGATGAATACTTAACCCGCTTCTATGACCTTCTTCAAGAATGCTCTTCTTGGTTTCTGGCACCTCGGGAATACATACTCTATCTCGGAACCTTATCACGCCATTCTTATCGATACGAAAATCACCTCCGTTACCTTGATTGATTAATGTGAGACGATCCACCAAACTCAAATCAGATTTCTGACCTTCTCCGATCTCTTAGAGAATACTACTAGTCAACTTCAACATACCAAACTTCACACTGTTAGGAGTCTCTCCACAAACCAAACTCATATCTCTAAATTGCTCAATCAGTTCTAACTCTCGAACCATAAGCATCGACATATGCAAGAACTTCCTACTCAACGCACCAGCCATTACATTAGCCTTACCAGCATGGTAACTCAATTCAAAATCATAATCCTTCAGAAGTTTAAGCCATCTCCTCTGCCTCATGCTCAACTCCTTCTGATCAAACAAATACTTCAGACTCTTGTGATCACTGAACACTTTGCATCTGGACCCAAAAATATAATGTCTCCAAATCTTCAACACAAACACCACAGCGGTCAACTCTAAGTCATGCGTAGGGTAATTCCTTTCATGAACCTTCAGTTTTCTGGAAGCATAAGCAACAACCTGACCATTCTGCATCAGTACGCCTCCAAGACCCATCTTTGATGCATCACAATACACTACAAAAGACTCACTCGAATTTGTCAAAATCAACACTGGAGCAGTTGTCAACTTCTTCTTGAGTTCTACAAAACTCTTCTCGCAAGCAACATCCCACACATAAGCTTGACCCTTCTGAGTCAACTGAGTTAATGGCAATGCCAACTTCAAAAATCCTTCTATGAATATGCAATAATAACCATCTATTACAAGGAAACTTTGAATCTCAGTAGCAGGCTTTGGAGTATCCCATTACAACACAACATTGATCTTCGACGGATCAACAACAATTCTTCCACTAGAAATCACATGGCCAAGGAAACTCACATCCTTCAACCAAAACTCACACTTGGACAACTTGGCATAAAGCTTATTGTCTTTCAAAACCTGCAATACAACTCTTAGATGTTGTGCATGCTCTTCATCAGACTTAGAATATATCAAGATATCGTCGATGAACACTACTACAAACTAATCCAAATAAGGATGGAAAATCCTATTCATATACTCCATGAATACACCAGGTGCATTAGACACACCAAAAGACATCACATTATACTCATAGTGTCCATACCTCATCCTGAAAGCTGTCTTCGAAATATCATCAGGCTTAACGCGAATTTGATGATAACCAGACCTCAAATCAATCTTGCTAAACACGTAAGCACCCAGCAATTGATCCATCAAATCATCAATCCTCGGAAGTGGGTACTTATTCTTAATCGCCACCTTATTCAACTGCCGATAATCCACACACAGTCTCATGCTACCATCTTTCTTCTTCACCAACAACACAGGAGCACCCGACGGAGAAACACTCGGTCGAATAAACTTCTTCTCAAGCAAATCTTCCAACTGTTTCTTCAATTCTCCTAACTCAGATGCAGACATCCGATAAGGAGCCATCGATACAGGACTAGTGCCACTTGTCTGAGCAGCAGTAGCAGTCTTCTTCGGCTGCTGACACTAGGTACTGATATGACCCTTCTCTCCACAGTTGAAGCAAGTCAGAGCTTCGTCTTTACAGTCAGTAGCTCTATGGCCTCTGTTGCCACAACGATGACATCTCAGCACTCTATAGTTCTCAGCATGGTGGCCTTTCTCGCCACACTTATAACACTTACCTGAAGCAGTTACCGATCCCCCACTTGACTTTTTCCCATCTGAAGCCTTCTGCTTCCCTTTATCAACAGAAGTCACATACGACTTCCCTATATATTGACCTTTCTCTTTATTCTCACTCAGTTGCTTATTGTGAGTAGATCGAGCTCGGCTATCTTCATCATAAATCCTACGCTTGTCCACCAGTTCCGAAAACCGATGAATCTGTTGGTACCCAATTCTCTACTTAATCTCTGGTCTCAAACCATTCTCAAACTTGAGACACTTTGACATCTCTACGTCATCACGGTTATAATATGGATAAAACTTTACCAAAGACTCAAACTTTTCCGCATACTCAGCCAGAGTCATATTCCCTTGTTTCAGCTCAAGAAATTCCACCTCTTTCTTTCCCCGAACATCTTCAGGAAAATACTTCCTCAAAACTTCTTCTTTGAACACAACCTAAGTTATTTCAATGCCAGCATCTTCCAATCTCTGACGAGTGTTATCCCACCAGTCCTCAGCTTCCTCAGCTAGCATATGCATACCAAACTACACCTGTTGAGCATCAGTGCACGCCATAACTCGGAAAATCTTCTCAATCACTTTCAGCCACTTCTGCGCATCATCAGGATCATGAGTGCCTACAAAAGTCGACGGGTTGTTCCTCTGGAACTTTACTAAAGCACATAACTCATCTGGAGGTCCACCATTCTGAGCCATCACTTGGGCAAGTGATTCCAGCGCATCAGCAATAGCACGATCATTCCTTCCAGCCATCTGCAACCACCAACAAGGTTAGAAGAAAACAACTCATCGATAGTGTTCTCACATTATTGACTGACAGGGGACTAATAGCATAAAAACTTGGCCGGACGGAATGACCTGCTCTGATACCACTAATGTAACACCCTTTTCTACCTCACAATTATTACGGCAAAATAATACATATATCAGAGTAAATTATTAAATGTCATAGAAAGCCACCAAAAGGGCATACATTTCCCAAATCAACAAAATAGGTCAGGACTTCGTAAACAACGGGTTTTTCCAAAATACATCAAACTACACAAAGCATCGGAACTCAAAGGCATAAATCAAGGTTTTCCTCTTACGGGAAAATAAGCAAAATAACTCAACAGTATATAGTTTAACTCGAAAGACCCCAACCCGATGTTACATATCAGAGCAAGGCCCTTTAAGTTAACCAAAAGGCTAACAACTCAAAGACTTCAAAAATAATTCTCGACGGCATCCACGGCTAAACCTGGTCATCTGCATGTTACCCACGTGGAGGTAACATTCAAACAGGCAGGGTGAGTACAACAATTCATAATAATCAATGTATAGAAATCAAAGTATAAAACGACATCATAATCATATTCAAAACATTCATATCCCTCAATAGGCCTCAAAGATCACAATATCATAATTCATACAAAAAGACTCATAAATGCAATGCAACAAGACTCAATGTATGTGGTATCAATCATTAAAGCTCGATGGACACTGGGCCATCAACCCTCTATAAATCCCATCAATAGGATTGATTCTACTAGAGAACCGGAGTACATCAAAACACTTCACATACACACAATGGGATTGAAGCCAAAGTAATCGAGGTCCTGAACCGAAGTCCGGATGCACATGAATGCATGATGCACACGTCGCAAATCATCCTCATATAAAAACATAGGTGCATCATCATTCATCATAATCATCATCATCATATCTCATGTCATCATATAATTCATCAAAATCATGGTAATATCATCATATTATATCATAAGAATCATCATGTCATCATGTACACATCACATAAAACTCAAAGTCATACTCATGCTAACTCATCACAGAAATCACAGAATCAAACATCAAGGCATCGCTGCACACGATCAACATTCGCGAAACTCTGCTATGTTCGCTAGGAGAAGGATTCTTTGCTAGGCGAGTCTGGGAACAACATTGTTCGCTAGGTGAAGCATTCTTCGCTAGGCAAACTGTGCGATGACAGCAAATTCTGCTATGCACCAGAACCTGAAATCACTCAAGAAGCTCTACGATTCACTTCCCCAATGCCCCCAAAACATCCCTAATTCATTCCTAAGGTCTTACGGCGATAAAGGCACAAAACCTACGGTTCATTAAGCCAATCCCGCAACATATTCACACCTTAAATCACGATTTTTCCTTCAATTACATCTTACTCATTAGGATTACTCACTATCCAATGTTCCTATCCCTACAGGGTCAGATTTATAACAATTCAAGGTTTTGGCCACGAAGGGCAAAGATTACTATTTCTCATATCCAGCTCTAACTCTCAGGAATACTTACCACTACACCACAACCGTCAGGGTTCTCACTATCAAATTTCCCTAAGGGTTAGACCAATGTCAAACCAGAGTTTTGGCCATGAAGGCCTAGTTCAAAGTTAAACCTCAAAATAGGGTTTAGGCCACGAAGGCCAAATTCCCTTTTTTCCACAATTCTCCATAAAACCCTTAAAACCTTAAATCAACCATAATTACATCAAAGTTACACATGGAAAATCATGAAAGGTTATACTGCTCATACCTTAATGTCAATCAAAGCCTCCACTTATCTTTTAGGGAATCTTTCGACACTTCTACCTTCAAATCTCCTCCTCAGAGCTCTGGCCACAATTCTTTTCACTGTTAACAAAATGAATCCTAATTCCCTTCAGAATTCCTTTTTGTTAAACCTAGTCTTAGGCCTCAAAAATGGGTTTTTCCCTTAATACCCTTACTAACTCCTCTTAATGTCCAAATTACCGTTATTCCTCTTGTATTTATTTTAATTCATAATAATATTAATAAATTCATATTATATACTATTATTCAAAATAAATAACCCAAAAAATGCATAATTTTCAATAATCCACAAAACCACCGAAAATCACCGAAAAATGAATATTCTCAATTAAATAAATTAATTAAAATACTCCAATTAAATTTGGGGTGTTACATCACATCCATATTGTATAACTATGACAAGTTCTGTTATAAAATAGGTGATGAAATATTTCATTCTTTGAACATTTTTTATACTCCCACAAATAACACAAGGATAATAAAAAATGTCATTATTGTTGGGAAAGTTTTGTTCTGCGTATTCAAAGAATTCAAGAACTTCTTTCTCATACGTTGAACCTAATCTATCAGCTTGCATCCAACTACGACCCATAATAAATTCTGAAATTTATATCAAAAGCTTGTAGAATCATTTAATAATACAACAACATAATAATAATGAAACAGTCTCAATATCAATCAATCACAACAATATAAACCTTTCTCAATAACATAAAAACAATCACAACAACATTAATGTGAATGGTACACTAATACTACACACACAACATACTAATATGGTCATATGATGCATTCACATATATACAACAACACTCTCACATATGCTTGCAATTACCTATCTTCTTGAACATATTAGAGGTTCATACACATGTTACTTGCTAATATGGTTTTGTTATCAATTTTCATTCAGAACAATATAACATTTAACAACATCAAAACCTAAAAATCAACATGAATGGTGATATTGGTAATAAAATAGATAACGTACCAAGAAGAGGAAGAGGCAAAGAAGAGGAACACCAGAAAAACTTCTTGAAGTTTGGACATTCCAAGAAATGAATGAGAAATAATGAAGATTGGACGTTCCAAGTAATGACAAAGATAATGAAATTTGGACTCAATTTTGTCTGATTCACTATCCCCATCGTGTTTGTGTGTTCTTCGCTAGGGTACTTGTGTTATATGAAAGAAAAAAAAACTAAATGTGGTATGTTTTAAATTTAAATAAACAAATTTCACCACGGTTACAAAGGCCAACTCTAATAAACATATTAATTTTAAGGAACATATAACCACAATTGACAATAGCAACTGTGGTGAATTCTTTTCCAGTTTTTATATAACTATAAAAATTAAGGGACGCACCGTTTTTTGTATAGAAAAACAAAAAAATGTTGGTCATGGGATTTGATACGTGTATGCCTTAACATATCATTACGATTATTATTGTTGACCTTAGTGATATATCTTTTAATAAAATAAAAATCATTAGGCGCATAAATAATAGCTATTACTTTCGTTGATTGAATAGTCGAGATAATAACATGTTATGTTAGTCTATTTTGTAGTAAATGTGTTTGTATTTTAATTTGAGACCAATTTTTAATAATATGGAATTGAGCATGATGATATGTCATTGACACATTTATCAAATAAAAAAAAGTCATAATTTTCAACCAAATTCTTCACACTCATTATTCTTCAATAAATTCAAAGCCAAAAATAAAATACAATAAAAACCCAAAAAAATTTCAGCTTTTTCATGCTCAATAGATCTTTACAAAATCCTAATACCACACTCCTCTTCACGACATACTTTAGTTGGTTTGCTTTAATTTTCATCCATACATCCTGTGATTTTTTTGTTTAAAATTTGATTATTTAGATATAAAATAAAGTTATTTGACTCGTGGGTATGATTTTAATGCTTCAGAGTTGTCATTAGAATGTTTATTACTCATAAATATGCAGGTTTTTATGGAAATATTAGATCTTAATGGACCTTCCACTTTACATTTTTTTAAAAACTTGTTGTTAGAATTAAATTCAAGTTATTGTTTGTTGGTAAGGTTTGTGGTGACGGCCTAGTTGGATCACGGTGCTATATGAGCCTGTTTGGTCTTATTAAAAAAAAGTATTTCTTAAAGCACCATGTGTGTTTTTTAGACGCCGTGCGGATTTTCTATAAAGCCCCTAATTTTAGGAGATATATCTCAAGACGCACCATATCTTAACTAAACGTTAAGATATTTCGGAGATATATCTTCGGACTCACCAAAGATCAATTAAACATTGAAATATTCCAGAGATATATCTCCGAAACAAATCATTACATATTGTTGCGCCAGACTCTTCTCCTCCCAGACTTTTCCATTTCTATTCACAAACCTCTTCATCTCTCTCATTTCCGAATTTCTCAAACTTCACCAAATTTAATTTGTTCCGTCTGAGGCTCAAGTATTCATCAAGCTGCATTCAGTGCATCGTTCAATATCTTTTTAATCATATAATCTAGGTGAGTTTTTTGAGTTTCCGGTAAATATTCGAGTTTTGTTGCAAACGAGTTAAAACTTATTGATAGGTGTCATAATGTTTAGAAATCATATAAAATATAGTTTAGAGTAAATGCATGTATTATTTGTTGGCTCAAATGGACGATTGGGGCTTCAAATTTGTCTTTTTGAGGGGCAGAGGACACCATTGGTGCGACCTCTGAGTTGTACAATGTTCTAGAGATACATCTCCGAAAACATTCAACGTGTCTCATGTACTCTAGGTGATTTCGAAGATACATATGCGGAATGTTACCATAGTTGCATATTTGGAATCACCTAGAGTACATGAGACGTTGAATGTTTCCAGAGGTGTAACTCTGAAATGTCTCAGTTTGTTTTTTTTTCTTTTTCTTTTATGTTTTTGTCTTATTACGTAAACTCATTGTACAATTAATTATATTATACCTTGCAAGCATTCGTTAGATGAGAGTTGAGCCAGCCGGGTCCGAATGCAGCAGGTACCTCTAGCCAGGGAGAAGCGTCGACTACTGGTATACGTTCTACTCCTGAAGCTCAGTCCACTCTTGTGGTTCAGCCTTACCTCCTTCTACATCTCAGGCCACTTCATCTACGTATCAGCCTACTCCACCTTTTTCATCTTCTTTTCGCAGACCACGGGATACACCAGCTGACGCATCACTTCCTCCATCCTCCCACAGGTGGTGAGATGCACCTGTGCCACCTTTTGTTGAACTGGTACCACCTCTGTAGAAGCATACTTAAATCTTAAAGTTTTGATGATGTCAACAAGACTTAAGCTCATTCCACGTTTGCAAAAAGTCAAGCTTTCAAATTGATCAAGATCAAGACTATGCAATATTGTCATTCAAATCAAGCTTCATGTGCAAATGATCGTACAATTTTTAAGACTTGGACACAAGGCTTTGGTATATCAAAATTCAGTCCTTTAATTGATATACAAGTGTTCAAATAGTCTATCATATCAACATATTGCATTTGCATATTTTTTGGAACTGGTATAACACTTTTAAACTTAAGTATTTTTCTAAGTTTTCACAGTGTTAATCGATTAACCATATAGGTTAATCGGTTAACGGTCTCAAATTTTAAATTCTCAGGGCTAACGTTCCAGTGTTAACCGATTAACCTATATGGTTAACCGATTAACACTGAACGAATTTTGAAAAATTATTTCTTTCCAAATTCAAATCTTGTGTAATTGTTATACCTTTTCATTATTTGATTCATACACATTTATACCTTTTTGAAATGGTGTTTTGACTCATATAAATTCTGAATATTTCAGTTTTGAAAAACACCTCCAATAATTTTTCAAAATACTCATTCAATCAAATTCACTATTTTTCAAATACTTTCAAATATTTCAAAAGTGTTCATACTGTTCATACCATTTCATATCCAAAATTTTTGAACACTTGTATTGATATTGAAAAGTGAATTTTGATCAAAAGGAGAAGATCAATCATTGTATTGATATTATTATTATCACTCTCAAATCAAAGAATTGCAGAATTATTTCTATTGTGACTTGTGATCCAGGATTGTTGGACACAAGGGTTATTGCTTGCAAGAGGATTGTTCTTGCACACTAGTTGTTGAATAGTTGTTAGAGAGTAGGTCTCACTGGTTGATGGTGTGATAGGTTGTACATTCTAAAACTATAGTGAAAAATCTCTTTCATGTGGAAAGGGGAGTGGATACCTTCGGATTATGGAGGGAACCACTATAAATCTCTATGTCCATTTTCATTCTGCTTTTTACTACTTTCATCATCAAGAACATAACCGAGTAAAATTCAAGAATCTTGAAAAAACGGAAAAAGGTTCTAAAGCCTAATCCACCCCCCCCCCCCCTCTTAGGCATACTCTGAACTTACAATTGGCATCAGAGCCGGTTAAGGTAACCTGTTCCTAACGATTCAATGTGGCTTCTGCTAGCACCAACCCGGTTTTCAAAGATGGTGGAAGTAGTAACAATCCACCACTGTTTTCTGGAGAATATTTCGATTTTTGGAAAATCAGAATGAAGGCGCATCCTGAAGCCCAAGGAGAAGGTATATGGGAAGCAATCGAAGAAGGACCACACAATCCAGTAAATGTGGTCAATGGCGTTGGAACCGCAAAGTTGAAAAGCACATATGATGAAGACGATAAGAAAAAAATTCTTAATGAGAAGAAAGCAATAAACATACTCCAAAGCGCTCTCAGTATGGACGAGTTCTTCCATGTATCATAATGTAAATCGGCAAAGGAGATTTGGGACACCTTGGTGGAAACGAATGAAGGAACCGCCGAAGTAAAAAGATCAAGGCTCAACATGTTAAGTCAAGAATATGAGATGTTCCGTATGCAGCCCGGTGAATCTATTGTTGCCTTACAAAAAATATTCGTTCATCTAACAAATCACTTGATTGCTCTCGAGAAGACCTTCACCAATGATGATCTCAACCTAAAAGTTCTAAGATCCTTAACAAGAGAATAGCAACCAAAAGTGACCGCTATTTCGAAAAAGAAGAGTCTCTCAACGATGACAGCCGCATCCTTATTTGGCAAACTTCAAGAGCACGAATTGGAACTTGGAAGGCTCGAGAAGCACGAAAGTCAAGAAAATAAGTCCAAAGGAATTGCCTTAAAGATTGACACAAAGGATGACAAAGACGACGAGACTTTCGAAGATGAAAATTTCATGCTTCTTGTAAAGAAGCTTGGTAAGTTCTTTAATAATAATAAAAATTCCTCTTTTCCTAAAAAGAATAGACATTTCAGGAAAAAGGATGCATCCACATCGAATCAAGAAGTCACATGTTACGAATGTGGGAAGCAATGTCACATAAAGTCGGATTGCCCGAAACTTGCAAAGAAAGGAGGATTCAAAGGCAAGAAGGATTTCAAAAATAAAAAGGCTTATGTTTCTTGGGACGATAATGAGATAAGTTCATTATCGGAATCGGAAAGCGATGAATGTGCAAATATGGCTTTAATGGCTTCACATCACTCCGATGACGAAAAAGATGAGGTTAGTAGCAATTTTTCAATTTATGACAATGATGCACAAGAAGTCATAGATGAACTTCTAAAAGAGTGCAAGACTTTGTATAAAAGCATCTCATCCCAAAAGAAAAGAATTTCATTTTTAGAAGAACAAAATACTGCTTTTATAAAAAACATTGAAAATGAAAAACAAAAATTGATGGATGAAAAACAAAGTCTTGTATGCAAAAATTGTGAATCCTTATCTTTTCAAATTGTTCAACTTAAAAGAGTTTTAGAAAGATACGAAAAAGGTCAAATTGGCTTGGAGGAAATTCTTAGGCACCAAAGATATCCTAATGATAAAAGTGGATTAGGATATTCTAAGTTTTCCAAACCAAGCACAAATGAAACCATTTTTGTGAAAGTAAGTGAACAAGTTGTTAAAGAAAAGGCAAACACTTCTAAAACTATGCATCAAAGTCATAAAAAGAAAAGAATTGTGAAGAAAAAGAATTATGTTCCTAGATATAGAAGTCATTTTCAACCTACTTGTTTTTATTGTGGAATCAAAGGCCACACACCTAATGCTTGCTATGTGTGCAACATTGGTGTTGCTAAAGGGCATTATGTGTGGGTTGAAAAGGGTACTAACTATCAAGGACCCAAAGCAATTTGGGTACTCAACAATACTTGATTTTGTGTTGTAGGTATGCTTGAAGACAACTTCTAATCAATGGTATCTTGATAGCGATTGTTCGAAGCATATGACGGGAGATTTACACAAATTTTCAAGTCTATCATTAAAGGCCAAAGGATACGTTACTTACGGTGATGATAATAAAGGAAAAATTCTTGGAGTTGGAACCGTTGGTGCACCTCCATGTACAATCATCGAAGACGTTCTTTATGTGGAAGGCCTTAAACACAACCTACTTAGTATAAGTCAATTGTGTGATAAAAGGTTCCGAATCAATTTCACAAAGGATGAATGTTTGATAGAACATGAAGTCACCCATGACATCTTGCTAAAAGAAAAATGATGCTTTCAAAGCATTCAAGAAGTAAGCATGTGTGGCACTCAGTACAGCCGGAGCGAAATATATTGCAGCAGGAAGTTGTTGTGCACAAATTCTGTGGCTTAAGCAACAACTCCTCGATTATGGTGTTGATCTCGGTTACATTCCTCTTCGATGTGATAACACAAGTTCCATTAACATTACAAAGAACCTGGTCATGCATTCAAGGACAAAGCATATAGATATCCGGAATCACTTCCTTCGAGATTACGTACTTAATGGAGATATAAATGTTACTTTCGTCGATACACACAATCAACTCGCCGACATCTTCACCAAACCATTGGCGAAAGAACCGTTCTTCAAAATTCGACGAGAACTTGGGATTCTCGATGAAGGTGACATCTGATCTTTTCTCTAGTTTATGTATGCATAATATATGTTTTCCAATCTGTGTGCATTCTGTTTTAAGCATTTTTCCAAAATTCGCGTGTGTTAACCGATTAACCTATATGGTTAACCGATTAACACTATTAGTTTTTCAATTCTGACTTAATTTTTTTAATGTGTTAACTGATTAACCTATATGGTTAACCGATTAGCACTGATACTTTTTATTTTGGAAATTAAATTATTAAAGTGTTAACCGATTAACCTATATGGTTAACCGATTAACACTGTTAAAATTTTCAAAAATCAGAAACGAAAAATTAATTCAAATTTTGGAAAATGTGTGTGGTAAATGTGTTTTTTATGTATGGTCAATATTTTCTTAAATATCCAAATCAATATCCTTGGAACTCTTCTTCTTCTTCTTTGACTACAAATTTTGGACTTCCAACCCTAACTTTTAAACCCGCTCAACCTCTCTCCATATATATTGCCTTCACTTACCCTCTCTTCCATCTCTAAAACCCTAAAACTTCAGCATCTCAAAACCCTCAGCATCTCTCAACTTCATCCATGGCTTCATCTCACAAAGGCAAGGGAAAGATACCAGAATATGGCTCTGCCTATGAGGAAGACAGCATTCCTATGGAAACCACCAAGAAACGCCATTTGGATTTCAAGGTTCGGGTCTGTCACATTCTACCGGTAAAGTACTTCAACCTTAAAGCTTTTCCGGATTCTTCATTTGATTTTCCTGCACTGCTCAAATTTCAACGAATTCATAATTTTGTATCTGATACTGGGAATTGCTACCACGATTTGGTCAAAGCTTTTATGAATAAGTTATCTGTGTACTTGAATGCCGATGATGAGCATATTATGGAAACCTCTGTTCAAGACTGTCTCTTGAAAGAAAATCTGTCCGAAATTGCTGCAAAGTTAAAGATACCATCCTCAGGCTACTTTCTCAGGAAAGGGGTTAACCACGTGGAAGGGTTGTGGTCAAACTATGACAAGATGGAATATTACTATCAAATCTGTAGGTTCCCGAAGGAGACGGTTATAGCAAACCAATGAACTGCTCGCATGTTATGTTATACGAAGAATCTGACGGTTTCTGACCGGATGCTGCATTATGTGATCTGCTATGTTTTGATTCCAAAGGATTCCAATCATGCTCAGATTAACGATTTGGAAATGCAACTCTTATTCGCAATCAAGAACAAGATCAAGGTGAACTGGATTCTTACGATTATGTACCATCTACAATAGCACCTCTCTCTTTCTCTCTCGAAAAGGCTTCCATATGCAAGGCTGGTTTCTAGAATTCTTGAGTTGACAGAATTGGATCTTAACCGAGAACCATCTACCAAAATGAAACCGACAACCAACGAGATCAATAAAATCAACATTGTGAAGAACACCAGAATAATTAAAGACGTTGACAGCATATATAAGTATGCGGACAAAGGATCAGCTTCCAACCAAGCCTATCCCATTCCCGAAGGAGGTATCACAAACGAGTTTCTCTACGCCACTATGATGAACCAACATCGAGAAACCTCTCAGGCCATTGCTTCACTTTGCAACCTTATCCTTACCTCCCAGCATTTAACCACCGGCATCGTTGAAGAAGAGGATGGAGCAGAGGAAGCTGAAGATGAGGATATGTCTGATCAAGATGTTTAGAAAATATGTGTTGTTGTTTTTATTGTTTTTCTTTCAGATTATGTATTTAAGTTTTTAGTTTCGTTTATTTTGTTATGTACTCAGACAATATTTCTTGCATTTTTTCAATTGCTGCATTTTGTTTTCAGTATGCCTTGCTTGATTACTTATTACTTAAATGAATGCTTTCATATATGCCGATATCTCTTATTATGATTTGAAAGCTTCTTCCTTTTTGCTAATGACAAAGGGGGAGAAGTGCTTGGTTTTCTAGTATCTCTCTGTGCAGAATTTTGCCTCTGTTTAGATAGGGGGAGTTGCTGGACATAGGGGGAGAAACAAACCAAAAACGGAACAAAACATCGTCAAAGATATCGCACAGACTCATTTAATTGTCATCATCAAAAAGGGGGAGAATGTAGAAGCATACTTCAATCTCAAAGTTTTGATGATGTCAACAAGACTTAAGCTCATTCCATGTTTGCAAAAAGTCAAGCTTTCAAATTGATCAAGATCAAGACTATGCAATGTTGTCATTCAAATCAAGCTTCATGTGCAAATGATCGTACAATTTTCAAGACTTGGACACAAGGCTTTGGTATATCAAAATTCACTCATTTAATTGATATACAAGTGTTCAAATAGTCTATCATATCAACATATTGCATTTGCATATTTTAAAATAATTTGGAACTGGTATAACACTTTTAAACTTAAGTATTTTTCTTAGTTTTCACAGTGTTAACCGATTAACCATATAGGTTAATCGGTTAACGGTCTCAAATTTTAAATTCTCAGGGATAACGTTCCAGTGTTAACCGATTAAACTATATGGTTAACAGATTAGCACTGAACGAATTTTGAAAAATTGTTTCTTTCCAAATTCAAATCTTGTGTAATTGTTATACCTTTTCATTATTTGATTCATACACATTTATACCTTTTTGAAATGGTGTTTTGACTCATATAAATTTTGAATATTTCAAATTGAAAAACACCTCCAATAATTTTTCAAAATAATCATTCAATCAAATTCACTATTTTTCAAATACTTTCAAATATTTCAAAAGTGTTCATACTGTTCATACCATTTCATATCCAGAATTTTTGAACACTTGTATTGATATTGAAAAGTGAATTTTGATCAAAAGGAGAAGATCAATCATTGTATTGATATTATTATTATCACTCTCAAATCAAAGAATTACAGAATTATTTCTATTGGGACTTGTGATCCAGGATTGTTGGACACAAGGGTTAGTGCTTGCAAGAGGATTGTTCTTGCACACTAGTTGTTGAATAGCTGTTAGAGAGTAGGCCTCACCGGTTGATGGTGTGATAGGTTGTACATTCTAAAACTATAGTGAAAAATCTCTTTCATGTGGAAAGGGGAGTGGAGTACCTTCGGATTGTGAAGGGAACCACTATAAATCTCTGTGTCCATTTTCATTCTGCTTTTTACTACTTTCATCATCGAGAACATAACCGAGTAAAATTCAAGAATCTTGAAAAACCGAAAAAAGGTTCTAAAGCCTAATTCACCCCCCCCCCCCCTCTTAGGCATACTCTGAACTTACAATTGGCATCAGAGCAGGTTAAGGTAACTTGTTCCTAATGATTCAGTGTGGTTTCCGCTAGCACCAACCCGGTTTTCAAAGACGGTGGAAGTAGTAACAAACCACCACAGTTTTCTGGAGAATATTTCGATTTTTGGAAAATCAGAATGAAGGCGCATCCTGAAGCCCAAGAAGAAGGTATATGGGAAGAAATCGAAGAAGGACCACGCAATCCAGTAAATGCGGTCAATGGCGTTGGAACCGCAAAGGTGAAAAGCACCTATGATGAAGACGATAAGAAAAAGATTCTTAATGAGAAGAAAGCAATCAACATACTCCAAAGCGCTCTTAGTATGGACGAGTTCTTCCGTGTATCACAGTGTAAATTGGAAAAGGAGATTTAGGACACCTTGGTGGAAAAGCATGAAGGAACCGCCGAAGTAAAAAGATCAAGGCTCAACACTTTAAGTCAAGAATATGAGATGTTCCGTATGCAGCCCAGTGACTCTATTGTTGCCTTACAAAAAATATTCGTTCATCTAATAAATCACTTGATTGCTCTCGAGAAGACCTTCACCAATAATGATCTCAACCTGAAAGTTCTAAGATCCTTAACAAGAGAATAGCAACCAAAAGTGACCGCTATTTCGGAAAAGAAGAGTCTCTCAACGATGACATCCGCATCCTTATTTGGCAAACTTCAAGAGCATGAATTGGAACTTGGAAGGCTCGAGAAGCATGAAAGTAAAGAAAAGAAGTCCAAAGGAATTACCTTGAAGATTGACATAAAGGATGACAAAGACGACGAGACTTCCGAAGATGAAAATTTCATGCTTCTTGTAAAGAAGCTTTGTAAGTTCTTTAATAATAATAAAAATTCCTCTTTTCCTAAAAAGAATAGACATTTCAGGAAAAAGGATGCATCCATATCGAATCAAGATGTCACATGTTACGAATATGGGAAGTAAGGTCACATAAAGCCGGATTGCCCGAAACTTGCAAAGAAAGGAGGATTCAAAGGCAAGAAGGATTTCAAAAATAAAAAGTCTTATGTTGCTTGGGACGATAATGAGATAAGTTCATCATCAGAATCGGAAAGCGATGAATGTGAAATTAATTATACCTTGCAAGCATTCGTTAGATGAGAGTTGAGCCAGTCGGGTCCGAATGCAGCAGGTACCTCTAGTCAGGGAGAAGCGTCGACTACTGGTGTACATTCTACTCCTAAAGCTCAGTCCACTCTTGTGGTTCAGCCTTACCTCCTTCTACATCTCAAGCCACTTCATCTACGTATCAGCCTACTCCACCTTTTTCATCTTCTTTTCGCAGACCACGGGATACACCAGCTGACGCGTAACTTACTCCATCCTCCCACAAGTGGTGAGATGCACTTGTGCCACCTTTTGTTGATCTGGTACCACCTCTGTAGAAGCATACTTAAATCTCAAAGTTTTGATGATGTCAACAAGACTTAAGCTCATTCCATGTTTGCAAAAAGTCAAGCTTTCAAATTGATCAAGATCAAGACTATGCAATGTTGTCATTCAAATCAAGCTTCATGTGCAAATGATCGTACAATTTTCAAGACTTGGACACAAGGCTTTGGTATATCAAAATTCACTCCTTTAATTAATATACAAGTGTTCAAATAGTTTATCATATCAACATATTGCATTTGCATATTTTAAAATAATTTGGAACTGGTATAACACTTTTAAACTTAAGTATTTTTATGAGTTTTCACAGTGTTAACCGATTAACCATATATGTTAATCGGTTAACGGTCTCAAATTTTAAATTCTCAGGGATAACGTTCCAGTGTTAACCGATTAACACTGAACGAATTTTGAAAAATTGTTTCTTTCCAAATTCAAATCTTGTGTAATTGTTATACCTTTTCATTATTTGATTCATACACGTTTATACCTTTTTGAAATGGTGTTTTGACTCATAAATTCTGAATATTTCAAAATGAAAAACACCTCCAATAATTTTTCAAAATAATCATTCAATCAAATTCACTATTTTTCAAATACTTTCAAATATTTCAAAAGTGTTCATACTATTCATACCATTTCATATCCAAAATTTTTGAACACTTGTATTGATATTGAAAAGTGAATTTTGATCAAAAGGAGAAGATCAATCATTGAATTAATATTATTATTGTCACTCTCAAATCAAATAATTACAGAATTATTTCTATTGTGACTTGTGATCCAGGATTTTTGGACACAAGAGTTAGTGCTTGCAAGAGGATTGTTCTTGCACACTAGTTGTTGAATAGTTGTTAGATAGTAGGCCTCACCGGTTGATGGTGTGATAGGTTGTACATTCTAAAACTATAGTGAACAATCTCTTTCATATGGAAAGGGGAGTGGAGTACCTTCAGATTATGAAGGGAACCACTATAAATCTCTGTGTCCATTTTCATTCTGCTTTTTACTGCTTTCATCATCAAGAACATAACCGAGTAAAATTCAAGAATCTCGAAAAACCAGAAAAAGGTTCTAAAGCCTAATTCACCCCCCCCCCCCTCTTAGGCATACTCTGAACTTACAACCTCCTGTTCACCCAGTCGCACCTGCCGATCAGGATGCATCGGTGCCACCTCTGGAGTGTGATGTTACTGATGATGAGCCAGAGGCTTTTAGGTTGGGTTCATCTGATATGTCCCTACTTCATTTGTACCCAGACCATACTACCAGACATATCTGGGAAGGAGAGGTAACATTAGTCACATTATTACTATATATTTTACATTAATTTATATTGTTGAGATTGACTTTAACATGAATTCTTGCTTACATTAATTATTTTTGGAAATTCGCAGATGTGTGATCCCCAGAAGTTTCTGAACCATGGGTAGAATATTTTAGCATTGCATTAGCCTGATGCAAAGTGGTTTCATTCGGTTCTTACTGTTTCTAGGTTGAGTGACCTATGCTTGACTGATTACACTTTGGTCAACCACGAGATGCTTAATGCATTCGTGAAGCGATGACACTCTGAGACCTCTTTCTTTCATCTCCTGCACGGTGAGATGTCGATTACACTAGACGATGTCTCATGTTTATTTCATCTATAGATCATAGGGAGATTCCTCCATCATGGTAGGATGACCAAACACAAGGTGGTTGATATGATGATGGAGCATCTGGTGGCTGATCCAGTGAAGGTATTATGGGAGATGGATAAGACCAAGAGTGATCATGTTAGGTTTTTGTTCTTGAAGAAGAGATTTGATGAGTCGCTCGTTGCTGCAGCGCTGAATGATGGTGATGTCCTAGAGGTGGATATCCATAGGATTCATGCTTTGAGGTGTTATTTTCTATTTTTAGTTGGCAATTTACTTTTTGTGGACACGAGTGCCACCTACACTGACGTTGCATCCCTCCGGTACTTCTTAGATCTCACATGAATCCATGAGTACAATTGGGGGTGGCTTACCTTGCATATATGTATTTGAAGCTGAGCGATGGATGTTGGTGGACGACAAGGCCGACCACAAGAAGCACGACCCTATTCGTTGTAATAATTTTTTATCCTTGATTGTAGGTGTGATTTCCATTCTGGGGCACCCAGTCACAGCATCGAAGATTGTACGAGGTTCAAATACAAGGTCCAAGAGCTCATTGATTCAAAGGCAATCGATTTCACACAGGGTGATCCTACTCCAGCTATGGCAAAAGAGATGGATGTTACTCTCCTTCCTCCAGAGTCAACTTTAGGACAGGGGACCATTCCACAATATCGGGTCCCAGAATCTCCATGTCCACAACTGTTGTCTATTCCTCGATCAGATCTGAAGAGGAAAGTGTCTGGACAAGTTGGGTGCCTAAATCAAAACCATCCCCAGAAGAAATAGAAAAGGCCGAAGAAGCTTGAAAGGCAGCTTGATGTCATCCACATGTTATACACACAATTATGTCCTGAGCTTCTTAAACATCAATTAATTCAGTTAAGGAGTTTCGATGATCCTGCCCAGCTATCACCAGGTTATGATGCAACCGTAAGATGTGAGTTTCTTTCAGGGGCACCCGGCCATTCAATCGAGGATTGCAGAGCTATGAAGCATCAAGTGCAGGATCTGACTGATTCAAGGGTTATCACATTCACAACAGATGGTTTACGCTTCAATTAAAGTCCCCCAATCGAGCAATCATACTGTAAAGACATCATCAAAAGCAATAAGTCTATATGGAGTCAAGCCTTCTCAACAATGGAAATCTTGAGTTTCTTTACTGCATTTTTCATTTGTACTTTTCATTATTTGTTAAAGCATTATCTGCATGTAGAACTTGTTTGTTTTTGAATGATTATCTTAATGCAATAAGTATGAATTTCTTGAAGTAATCCATTCGTGTTCACTCATAAAAATATTTATGCACACTGCAATACCAATTTTCTTGCTTAAACTCTTCGAGGGAGGATGATGAAGTAAAAACGCAAACTTTTTGGTAGTATGCTTTTGGAATATAACCTGGCTGATGATGTATAGGCATTATTTCAAATCCCTAAACACCGAAGATATAAGAGAGATAGACCCTCGTTAACCCCGTTGAGCCTAGAAGTAGGAGTTTCTTTTCATACGAAGAACCTTTGCATCTAACCCAGGGGAAGGGTAGTTGTCAATTAGTTTGACCAGGCATTCAAATTTCAAAAGGAATGTGAATCTAAGGATCAACCACTTTTTCTTTCCTCATTCATCAGGAGGTCAAAGGACGTGAAACCAAAATGGTTACATTTCACCAACCAAATAATGAGGCAGTCACAACCCTTTCAGAGAAATTGAGACAAACCAAGTCACACAATTTGTTAAAAAATAAAAAATAAAAAAATAAAAAAATAAAAAAAATAAAAAGAAGAAAGAAAGCCCGCTAAGTCAATACCTTGAAAACAAGGTACTTAGGTAAAAGTTAGGGCATCCCGCTGGACTTCAAAATCAATAAAATCCAGTCCAGGAAAATTAGGGAAAAATGAACAAAAGAATGAAAAATGTGAAGGCGAAAAGGATTACAAAAGAAAAATCCTTGAGTAAAAGCAAGTCATGTGACTACAAAACACAAGAGACAAAAGGGGTGACTGTCACTCCAAAAACCTTGTGGGTTCCTTAACCATCACTTCTACCATTCAATAACCTTTTGAAAAGTGAGCGCCTGTGCCGAATTAGCTAAACGTAAGACTGGAGAACATCAAGGAGAATGGGTGGGTTAAAACAAAACTTTGAGCCTTATATCCTTTCTTTCTCAAACCGTGAACCAGACCACATTACAACCCTCAAAATTCCTAATTGAGGCAAGGTTTATTCTGAAGGCATACTTCCATGAGACAGTGTTCCTAACTCCCATGAGTTGTGCTAATAAGATTTCCGTTGGTATTGCATTATGCACAATGTCTTCTAAAAAAACTATAAAAAAAACCAGTGTAGCATTTCAGCTAGTGACTCGTTCACAGGGTTTAGCGATATCTTTTCAATAAAAATTTCAAGATTAGCATATGTGTTGCATTAGAATAATCGTTTTTAGAATAAACATTTTCTTCTTGCATACACGTGTTTGACGCCAATGAGGTTTACATAATGAGAATCAGTCGAGAAGTATAACTTTGCAAAAAGAAAATTCCTGGAGAGTCTTATTGGGGGACATATAGCCAAGAAACTTTTTCAGGTACCGGTTCTTCCAACGATTTGCTCATAAGTTTCCAAATCTGAGGCAGTCACGTCAAGAAATCTCTCTAAAGTTCAGTTAATATGGGGAAATCATGTCGAGATTCTATGAATCTCTCAAAGGTCAATCAGACATGGGCAGAATTATTACAAAGCTCATCGCTTCAAGAGCACAAGGAGTTATCCTCTCTAGAGGACGATTAATCAAAGTCACGTTTCCAGAATACATACTGGGGCAGAGTACTTCAAATTTTTATACCTCCTGAAGAAGGTTCCTTCATAGGTTATGCCATACCGGGGCACAATTGTCACATCACATCTGCAGGATTCATGTTGATAGCTAACATGTGGTATCCCTAATCGAGTTTCTCTCCCCGACAAAGATCATCAAGGTTTTACCAGAGCACTATGAAATTTCTTATTATTCTCCCCAGCGAGATTCTAGAAGTCTTCCTTCCCCAGCCATGGTTGGATTTGGTCATTTTTCTCCAGCAAGAGTTCAAGTCCCCAAACAGGGTGTAGAGGGTTTATTGGTGCACGCCGAGCATGTTTGTATCCCCAACACGAGGCTCGTTTGACCTCTCCCTTCCCCAATAGAGTTTCTCTTCCCACATAGTATTGGTATGTGCATTCCTCATCAAGATAAGGAAGTGTAGTTTCCCCAGCGGAGTTTCATGGTTCCGTATTCTCCCTGAAAAAAGTTGGTTCTGACGATACTTCCTTGGTAAGGTCATCATTCTTCGTAGTTCAAGGCCATGCAGTTCTTGGAATTTTCAGCAAGTTAAAGCCTAATCGTCATTGGAAGTTTCATAATGGAGGTGTTATTTTTTCCCGCAGAATATTGGAAGATTAGAATTCTGGTGTTATTTCCCCAGCAGTCATCTACTGCACGTACGTTCCCGTGAAGCGAAAGTTCAAGTTGGTTATGACTCCGAAGATAGTTCAGTTTTTCTTTCCAAGCAGAGTTGGTTTCGATTTTTGTAGCACGTCTCTCAGCAGAGTGTTCTTTTGCATATCATAAGCATCATTACATTGTATCCTTACAATGCATAGCATCTCCATTCGTATGAAACACTAAGCCATGAAATACTCAAGCATGCATTTGAGGCATAAGCCAGGTTTGACACCCTCTTTTCCAAAACCTTTCCCCATCAGAAACTGATGTAACTCAGGAGAGGTCGTTTAACTTTATCCCCAAACAGGTTCTCTAACCAATCCTTAGGGTAGTAGATCTACCAATCTTACTCTTTGATCATCATTCCCTAGCAGGGTCATCTATCTAAGATTCCACTATACCCTCAAAGTCCTTTAACGGTTCATTCTTGACTCTCTCACCCATCGTTTAGGTATTAGATGCGTAACCGAAACTCGTCCTTGTTTGCTTCAATTTCATTAATACTCGTACGTATTGATCCTAGATTGTTAGACACTCGTCGTGCACTTCAACACTCGTTTATGTCCTTTCGACACTCGTCTGTGTTTGTTTCAGTTTCATCAATATTCGTCCGTATTGACCTTAGATTTTTAGAAACTCGTCGTGATCTTTCAACACCCATCCGTGTTTGTTTCAGTTTCATCAATACTCGTCTGTATTGATCCTATATTTTTAGACACTCATCGTGCTCTTCAACATTCGTCTGTGTCCTTTCAACACTCGTCTGTGTTTGTCTCAGTTTCATCAATACTCGTCTGCATTAATCTTAGATTTTTAGACACTCGTCGTGCTCTTTAACACCCGTCTGTGTCATTTCAACACTCGTTTGTGTCTGTTTTAATTTCATCAATACTCGTTCATTTTGATATTAGATTTTAGGCACTCATTCGTGTTTGTTTTAGTTCCTTCAATACTCGTCCGTATGGATCTTATAGTTTACACTCGTTCGTGTTTGTTCCCTTTTCATAAATACTCGTTCATATTGATCTTAGAATCTCATTGTTACCCTTAACACTCGTCTGTACTTATTCCCGGTGTAGTTGTCACTCGTCTGTGCCGATGTCTATTTTTATTGATACTTCGTCTGCAATGATTCCCCAACTCCTGTTTACACTGAGTATATCGTTTATATTACTCAATTTCGATCAAGAGTTATCTTTTCCCCTGCAGAGTGCAAATTTTATGGTTCTTTTAGTATTTAATCTCCTTCTACATCGAGCGCCCGAAAGCTATTGCTTTCACATCTTTAGGTTTAAGATGATTGAATAGGGGTAGCTGTTGTACTCCAAAATTTGCCCTCACTTCATCTAACCGTAATTGGTTGTTGCTTCACAATCATATGCATTGGTCCACTAGGTCATACACTTACAATCATTCATTTACATAAGTTTCTAAGGCATAGGCTCAAGGTTATTTAAAGAACTACAATTTTCATGTTGATTTGAGGTTTTTTTATATATAATTAAAGATTAACTCAGATGGTATTTTCACAGATTTAGAAATCAGGGTTTTCTCCCTCTCAGTATTGAGCGTAGTCATTTAAAGACTGGTTAGGGTATCATGGAAAATTCTATTGCAAGTTGTATCCTTATGGTTCTTGTGCTAAGATCATTGTCATCCAAAGGTTTGCTTGGAATTTTCATAAAGTCGAGGTGTGTCATGTTGGTTGAACTATGGATTGAAATCTTATCAGAGAGAGTGTGATTTATGATTAAGCTGAAGATTAAGGTTAATAGATTCGTTGATTCAAGAGTGTGTGCGTGACATTAAGTTTATGGGAAATTATTTTTCTCTAGAATCTAATTCAATAGAAGGATGTCTTGTATGGTTTGCTTGAGAGTCAAGTAACGAAGGTGTTGATCAAGATTATCGGGCTCACATCTATGGTATGAGCTTGTGGATATGCAGAATTCCAAAGACTAATTCCAAATCTTAAGTCCATATTAATCCAAGTTCAGGCTATGATCCATTAAAGCTTCTAAAGTTATAAGTTTCATTCATCATGAGAATTACAAGTTCGAAATAATTTACAAGCTAACCCCGAAATGTATGCTTAAACCCAAGTTAGATGTTCATTAAAAATTTACGAGGTTGGATACAAAGTCTAAAAGTCATAACCGGAGGTTAACAAGACTTAAGGATTTTACAGAATTCAAGCAGATTTTAAACTCTAATTCATAAGATCCAAGAATGTTTAAATTCTGAAGGCTTGCAAGATTCACAAGACTTCCCAAAGAGAGTTGTTTGTTCAAAATGAATTCTTAAGTTATACAATTTCATGGAAAGAAAACTTAATTCTAAGGTTCCATATTAAACAATAATACGAGTCAAGATTTATGCGAAAGAAAAGACTATCATCAAACTCAAGACTACAAAAGATAATGTGGTTTGCAAGAATTTCAAATCCATATGCCAAATTCAAAGATTTATATCCAAGCTATAGTTGCCAAAGGATTTTGACAATAAGCTTAGGGCAGAGGAAAAGCATAATCGTCATGCATGGATCATGTTGTTACACTCAGAAAATCATTTGCACACCATTATGGCATATCAGGCAAAGAAGTTGAAGTTCTGAGGAACAAATACGCAGTTTTCCAACAACTGATCAAACATAGGGTACCAAGAGCATCTACATATATCTTCTCATCATCACATCTTCAAATTCCAAGTGTCAGGAAGTAAAACCCTTTCACCAACCATAGTCCAATCCATATTGGCAACTAGAAAAAAATCAAAGTCCAATCCTATGGGCATCCTCAAAATCCAAAGTACAATCTCTAATGACAATTCCACAAACCAAATACCAACCCTCATTGAAATCATTTTTAAAACCTGATGTTCATTGGTGTCGCAGCTAGAAAAATTACAGAGTCATCATCATCCTTTATTTGTTCCTAAGGAACAGAGAAACAATCATCATCATCTCACCTCCATTGTACTCAATGGGATCCTCTTCTAAATCTAGTGTTAGTGTACTCTTAAGGTGTTTGCCCAATATTCATTCATTGTTTAATTATTTACTTATTAATAAAAATCATTTTAATACTTATAAAGGAGGAAACCTAAAAAAAATTTGATTATTGTACTCGCTAGAGTTTACAACTCTATGCCTACGTACCCTGATGTTAGATGAAGGATCAGAACACCATAGTTCTTCTTGAGAATGTTGGTGGGTTGGTTGTTTTCATCCCTTGAAAAATTCTCATGCATCGGGGGCGGAGAAATATTCGATATTTGAAAGGTGGAGAACTTACGATTTGAGGTGTGTCGAGTTGGTTTTATCCAATTGACTTAATTGCAAAAAATATCCCATTAATTTGATTATAAAAATAAGTTAATAGTGATAATATATTACATTAATATGAAACCCTATATTTTTATTCCTTGATCCCATATTTTGATTTTATACCCTTTAAACCCTAAAAGTTTTATCCCAAAATTTATCACACTTTATCCCATGATTTATCCCTTGATTATCCCTTAAAATTATTCCTTAATCATCCCTTTATATTATAAACCATATATTTTATCCCTTAACCTTTATTTTGTCCCCAACTTTTATCTCTTAAAACCTAATAATTTATTCCATATTCCGTATTTATTTATCTCAAATTATATCCCTTATGTTATTTATTTTAAAATAATTAGTCCCTAACTTTATTATTCTAAACTCTATCCTTAATATTGATTGAAATCTCTAATTGTATTTTTTATTATTTTATTATTTACATTAAAAGAAAAATATTTAATTCTTAAAAGCTAATTACTAATGTCATTATGCCTAAATATCCTTAATCCCTAATTTAAATCTTTAATTATACTTGTATTTCCATTCCATGTTAATTGTAATTATTCATATAATTATCTAATTATTATTATTATTATTATTATTATTATTATTATTATTATTATTATTATTATTATTATTATTATTATTATTATTATTATTATTATTATTATTATTATTATTATTTAATCAAATATTGCAGTACCAATGTTGCTTTGTTTTCCCCCTTTTTTCTTGTTACTAACTAACTAAGCATGTTACAATGTTCAGTTACAAAATAATCAAAAGTTAAAGCACTAATCTCTTAGAGCATCTTTAGTGGGAGTAAACTAAATGGGTAAACTAAGATACTTTTTGTGGGCCCAAAGTGATTTGTAGGATTTAAAAAATTTATAGTTGATTTGAGTAGTTTTTACTTTAATGGTAGTTGTCTATAAGAAACCAAAACTTGACCCCACATTTTATATTTTTTATTCAAGTTACCATTAATTTAATTATTTTAATTAAAATACATATAATTTTTTAAATAAAATTTACTTTAAAAACTTAAAAATAATATTGAATATATTTTATTATAAAATTAAAAATAATACAAAATTCACAACAATAATACATAAAAAAATTACATTTTCATAGGAATATAATTATAATAAGGATTCGATTGGTTGAGATCCATTTGATAAATAAATAAGATTGAAAATTGAAAGAAAAAAATTTAAAAGTAAAACTGTGTAAAAAAAAATAAAATTTCTATAGAATTTATAGAAGGTAAAAAATGATAATATGACCGTTACTATTTTCAAATATCATACCCTTACTTTAATGTTGTTGGAATATTTGGAATATTTTATTAATATTAAATAATATTATAATAGGTTTCACATAGTTAACGTTAACTATATAGATGATGAGAACTAAATTTTAGTTCACTTGGATGCCATGTCAGCTCTCCTATAATGCAAATTCCTTATTACTAACGTAAACTATAAAGAATTTTGGTTTAACAACCTTGCGTTAAAGTTGCTCTTAGAAAGTAAATATTCCTTTGATGTCGATGTTGTTCGTTGATGCCACCGCATTGAGATGAAACAAGAAGAAGACAAACATGTCGAACCAAAATACCTATAGCACGATATATGCATAAGTTATCGAAGCTTCTAATAGAAAGATTACTTTTTACATTACACAAATTAGAAAATGTCACTCATACAGCTAAAATGAAAATTGAAATTTCATTTCCCCATTCATCCATGAACTCACTTAAATAAACTACACAGCCTTGAAACCTAGAAGAAAAACATAGTAAAAATCTACATAACCATGGAATAAACATGTTTTCCCCAAACCCATCTCAGAGATTAAAATATTTAAAAACGATGAAGAAACCATTAAAACAAAAACTAGAAAGACGAAGTAGAGGAACCTAACATCACCACAAAAAAGAACATCAAATTATCGTCATCACCAGATCAGCGTTCGTTGTCGGCGGCCATGCAATTTTCCCTCTCTTCTCAGATCCGCATGGAAGTCCTATATTCCTCTCACGGTCGATCTCCCTCTTACACTGTTTTCTTTTATGTTGCAGTATGTCTATTTTTATCGATTGAAGTTTAGTTTTTTTTCTACTTTTTCACATGTTGATGGATTATATGAAAGTGTGGGATTGTTGAATTGGTTCCTAATAGGTTTGTTAAAAAATGTGTTTGGGGCTAACTCAACCTTACAAAATCGGTTGGTAGAGTGAGGATTATTCCCACTTATAATATATTGTCCGATGTGAGAAATGTGGTTGGTAAGGTGAGAAATATCACTCTATATTAAGTATTTCAATGCTCTATCTCCAACCATTGTGGAACTTTAGGATCTTCCTAACACACCCCTCACGCCCAACACTCTTTTTTAGTCTTGGTGCGTGGATTTAAATGGTGGTCCACCGGATCTTAAACCAAACTCTGATACCATGTTAAGAAATGTAGTTGGTAGAGTGAGGAATACCCCCACTTATAAACACATGTTCATGCCATATATTGAATGATGTGGGACTCTTAACACACCCCCTCACGCTCAGGACTAGACAACTGAAGCGTGAAAATAAATGGTGGGTGACCCGATAGCGGAAACCATAGAAGGTGGTTCACCGGATCTTAAACCAGGCTCTGATACCATGTTAAGAAATGTGGTTGGGCCTAACTCAACCCTACAAAATCGGTTGGTAGAGTGAGGATTATCCCCACTGTAATACCCCAAATTTTGCCCTAAGATTTATCGTTTCATGTCGTATCTCATCTCATTTAAGCATGGCGTTTAACTAGCCATTAACAAGTTCGTGTAGTTGGTTGATTTTTGCAGATAAATATCGTGTGGCGCGCTGTTTAGTTCATGAAGGGTAAAATGGTCATTTGTTTGCAACCGACTGTCAACTCGCAAATTTGTCGGAAAAATTGATCGGAAGGGATGTCGGAGACCGGATTAGTCGGATAATTGGGATGAATGTAATTTTCGTGGTGTTCTTCATCTCATTTTAAAAATCATTTCATGTCACTTTCATTTTAGTTCAGATCTTAAATTAAGTTCATTTCATTGATAAGGGGGTCAACTTTATTTCATTTTCACTTCCGTGTCATTTTTAAAAAAAAAACTAATCTTATTTCATTTTTAATTAATTGCACTTTTAAGCCAATCAAATTTTGTTTTTTAAGGAGTCCCATTGCATTTTTAAATTAATCAGATTTTATTGTTCCATATTTGTTTTCTTTATTGATTTTATTTTAATATTGTTTTTCCTTTCATTTGATGGCAATAATAATAATAATAATAATAAAATTGTAGTTCACAATATTTTAAAAATAAAGAATTTTATAATATTTCTTTACAAAAAAAATATTAAAAAAAATAAGAAAAAAAAAAAATATATATATATATATATATATATATATATATATATATATATATATATATATATATATATATATATATATATATATATATATATATATATATATATATATATATATATATATATATATATATATATATATATATATATATATATATATATATATATATATATAAAAACAAATTTGTCCTAATTTTTTCCTAATGTCCTAATCCATGTCGTCATCCCGATTTCGACTTGTTTTGGCGTCTCTCCGACTATTCCTTTCGAACCTGCAAGTCAAAACAAGCAAAGAAAATTTAATCGGTTAGTGGGACTCTAACACACTCAGAACAATGTCATCATCGGGTGTCGGGAGGGCAACAGACTACTTCGAAGCCGGCTCCCGATTTGATTCTCGGCCAATGGCCAAAATCGGCAATTTCCATTCTTATCTCAAGGCAACTGAGAGAGGGAGAGAGAGAGAGAGAGAGAGAGTGAGTGAGTGAGAGAGAGAGAGAGAGAGAGAGAGAGAGATAAAGGAGTTTTTGGGAAAAGTGCTTATCCAAAAAAGTGCTTATTGAAAAAGCACTTCTTTGAAAAAGTGTTTTTCTTAGAAAATTGGTTTGCCAAACAGGCCTTAATGGCAATGTTTCAGAAAAATCACTTATCCAAAAAAAGCACTTCTGAAAAGCAGCTTATTTGAAAAAGTTTTTTTCTTGGAAAATTGGTTTTGCCCCAAACAGGGTCTTAACACAATTCCCAGGAAATTTTTCGAAACCTACGGATCAACGAGTTCACTGCAAGCAAATCCGGAACAAACTTTGGCAGCAAACAAAATCCAGTTCAAATTAAAGCTGCAATACCAACAATCACGCCACCCGTCAAAATTTAAGGCTTCAGCAACAACCATCACGAAAAACCTGGAGAAAGCAAAAAACAGTTCCACAAATAACCCTGAGAATCAGCATGCAAAGCACTTTCATAAATCAGATCCAGCCCAAAAATAAAGTGATATAAATCATCAGAGAAGTTCTCAGAAAAGGGGGAACCCTAAGCGTAAACAAACGAAAAACGGCGGCATCCAGCGAGTAGATTCAGAGAGACAAATCTTTTGTCTCATCATCATCATCATCTCCGTCGAGAAGAAGAGAGATCCATAAAAAGGAACCGAAAGGGAGCTCGCAAAAGACGGCGACGGCGGCTCGGCATCATCGAACCGAGAGGAAAAAGAAGAGCCTAAACCGTTCACCGCGGCAAAGCTAACGGCGGCCGTTAATCTGCTTTAGGACTCTCTACCGCCGCAAGCCTTCATAATCCACCTGCGGACCCAGCTGAAGCTCCAAACCTCCGTTAAAGACATCATCGGCCACCGCCCGGTCAAGGCGAACCAACAACGTAAGTCATGGGGACTTTTCCCGATTTCTGTTTTTTGTTTTGCTTGGTTTCAGGTGAAAACGAGAAGAAAAAGAAGCAAATAGATACATGCAAGCATAAGAGAAACAGAAAAAGCTTCAAAGGAAGCACTTCCACGGCCGCCGCTGGCGCATCTAGAGGAGGAAAAGGAGAATGTTACAAAGACCCTAATGAAGGCAACACGCCCCTTTTAGTCTAGGGCTGTGTATTTATTTTTTTTTATCTTTTAATGTTTTAGTTTTATTATTTTATCTTTATCTTTTTTTAGTTTTATTATATTATTTGTTTAAGTAATCAATAATTGAAAACTAGTAAAGTTTTAATAAACACAGAGTTTAATAGCTAATAAAATTTAGTGATTAATCATAAGCAAGTTTAATCATTTTCAAAACTAAATCATTTTAGACATCATTTTGTAAAAATTAAAATTTAAAGCTAATTTTTGTTCTAATAAAATTAAAAAAAAAAATCATAAAAACTTAATTCAAAAGTATTGGTTTTTGTTTAAAATTTTAATAAAGTTGATGCAAAAATTAAAATAATTTTCCTTAATTTAAATCTAAGAGGCTAACTTTAAACCTTTTTTTTTAAATAAGAAACAATTTTTTGTTTTTTGACATTAGAATAAAAATAATTTTTCTTAAGTTTAATAAAAGTAAAACAAATCTTTCTTAATTAAAACCTTAAAATTAAAATATTTTTCTTTAATTAGGTTAAAACAAATTTTTCTTAATAAAAACAATAAAATTAAAATAGTTTCTCTTTAAACACGAAAATTAACTTTTCCGTTAAAATAAAAATTCAAAAAAATAAATTTTCTGTTTAGCCATTTCATTTTCATCTAACCCCCGTTCGTTTGTCCGTTGCAGCCTCAATATTTCATTTGTTCGTACTATTTTTTTTTGGCATGGATGTAACTTATGCTAGGCCATGATCGCAGTTATTTTTATCTTCGCATTTTGTTTTGGGCTTTGTAATTTACGCGAGTGATTGTCGCGATGCTTCTTTTACCGTTTCTTTATCTTTCCGCACTTTAATTCCGCCGTATGATAATAATTCCTTTGTTGCACTATTTTACCGTTAACGCCCTCCGAAGGATTAGGTCTAAACCGTTTGATCGCCGAGTCAATAACCTTTCCTTTAACCGTTTCCAAACCCTAATAGCCTAGGCGTCCCGCCGTGGAGGAAAACGCTCTTGACCCTAGCATTAGGTCAAAGAGTCTTTGTACTCTGGTTAGAGTTTCCCGCCGTGGAATTCCTAATTTTAACCCTAATTTCAATTCAACATTTCAATGTAGAAATAGGAGTTTTAAGACTCCACGTAAGCATGTCCTTAAGATACGTTTACTCCCCATTGAAACCTTGACCGCAGTCAAGACGTTTCTAACCTCCCTTTCAAGGGGAACTACAATTACTTTGATTCCATTCCCGTCAGGATATGTAGGCACAAGATGCGACCTCTTGCCGAGTAAACTTAGGACTAACCCTCAGGTCTTTTAGGTGACTCTATCCTTTAGCTTAATATATACTTCATGCAGATAATAAAGCAAAAATAGCAAAGTAAACAGAAGGTTCTTGTAGAGTACTACAGAAGTTTAGGGTGCTAGTACCTTCCCTAAGCTTAACCAACCCCTTACCTAGGTCTCTCCCCGCATTGTGTTTACGATGCAAAAATAGGTTTTCTTTCTTTTGACCTTTTCCTTCGGATAAATCAAAGTCGGTTGTGAATTAATAATTATGATTCAAACTAATTAATAGTTTGATATCCTATTTCCACCGTAATAGAAAATGGCGACTTCACTGGGGACATCTCTTTTAAGGGTTACCCCTATTTTGTTTATTGTATGTCATTTTATTTTATTACTTATATGTATATAATTATTGTACCTTGCTTAGGGGATATCTTTGTTGTGAGATAAGTCCTACACCCGGACTTGAGTGAACTTATTATAGGAGGTGATAGATTCGACGATGCTTATAGAGAGTTGAATCTCGACCAAGCCGACTTGAGAATCACCGCTCAGTTGAGGCCCTTTTGAAAGGTAGTTCTGTTGAACGAGTAATCGTGAAAACACTTACTATCTTCGATGGGAGCCTATGATACTGGGGACCGTAGTTACCTTAACACCACCTTGGCCTTATCTAGGACGTAGTGCAGGGACTATGAGGAAGTAATCCCAAAATAGTTGCTACGTGATGCTACACTCAAAAGAGGTTCTCTTGAGAATATTATTAACCACCGAGTCAATTGAGAAATTGATAATATCCGAAAGATGGACTGATGACCTTGGGCACCGATTTAGAACCCTTGTTCTGCAGGTACAATTAACCATATAGTACATACCTTTGCAGGATGGGTAGACCTGGACTTTCTCTCATATACCCTTAACCTAGGACTTTGTGTGTTTATGTGCATTGCATCCATAAAACATCATATTGCATTACATCTCATGGAATTCAAACGTTATTTATGAACATCGTAGGATACCATGGATCACAATAAGAGGAATACATTGAAATATTCTTTTAAGAATCTTAAGTTGGATGACCTAAAGAAGTTAGGAGCTTTGGTTGAAGATCAAGAGGGGTTCAAGGAAAAGTATGGAAGGTTGTTATCCTTATTGAGAATCCAAGTGAAGGATGGGCTTCTTTCTATGTTACTACAGTTCTATGATCCGGATTACCCTTGTTTCACGTTCCCAGATTATCAGTTATTACCTACCTTAGAAGAGTACTCTCAGTTGGTGGGGTTACCTATTTTGGATAAGTCTTCGTTCCCTTTTTTAGAGAAGGACCCTAAAGAGGAAGACATTGCCAAAGCCATATGCCTAAAGGTGTCCGACATCAAGGGAAATATGATCGCCAAAGGCGGAACTGTTGGGCTACCTACACATTTCTTAATCCATAAGGCCCAATATTACGCCGATCATTTAAGCATGCCTACATTCGAGGCGATCCTTACTTTGCTTATTTATGGAGTGTTGCTTTTCCCTAGTTTTGAAGGATTTGTGGACCTTAATGCCATCAAGATCTTCATGCGAAGGAATCCAGTACCAACTTTATTGGGTAACACTTACCATTCCATACATCTCCGAAACTTTCATGGTGGAGGAATGATCACCTGTTGTGTGCCTTTATTATACAAGTGGTTTATTTCGCACTTGCCCAAGTCTTTTTTGAGTCTTGACAAGGGATTTTGGTCACCAAGGGTCATGGTGCTGACACATTCGGACATTGTTTGGTATAATCGTGTGTATGATGGAATACTAATTATTGACGGCTGTGGAGACTTTGCCAACGTACGTTTACTTGGTTTTAATGGAGGAATCAACTACAATCCAGTTCTAGCTCGCCGACAATTAGGGTATCCCTTGAAGGAGCCGCCTAAAAGTGTTCATGTGGAGAAAATCTTCTTTAAGGATGACAAAGAACTTCAAGATCAGATTGTATTCGCTTGGCGTCATTTGCACAAGAAGGGCAAAGAAAGTCTGGGAAAGCCAAATTGTGTGTCCATGGAGCCTTATCTTCGTTGGGTACGGGAAAGAGCCATCAAGCTGAAGATGCCTTATCCTCGCCAAGATCCTTTACCTCCGAGAAGAGAACCTATTCTAGTATTCATGTCCGAAGCTGAAAAGTTGGAAATCGCTTTGAAGAAAGCACAACATGAGGCAGAAGCATGGAAAAATAAATATCAGGTTATCGTCAGTGAGAACGAAGAGCTACCAAAGCATCTTCAATCGAATAATGAAGAGGTACTTTCCTACAAAAAGAGAAGAATCTACGAGGATTTATTTTCCTCTGACTCTCCGCCTACTCGTTGAAGTTGTGGACTACGCTTCCTTAGGGCTTTCGTAGCTTTTATTTAGCTATTTTCTTGTTAAGACTTTTTTTAAGAATATTTATTTGTAATCCATTTTCAAATTAATAAATAAAGATCTCAGCGGTATTCCGCGATATTCGTAAATGTTTGAATTCCATGAAATCTTTCATTCGCATTTTGCATTTTGCATCATATTTTGCATTTCATGTGTCTCCCGGTTTTCTCATACTCGGCTCTCTCGCCTTCCAGTTTTGTCACCCTGAGTCGATACTACACTAGAGCTCAAGCTCGAAAGAGGATAGAAGAGCATGCTCAAGAGATGGATTGTGTTAACAACGAGCTAGAAGACCTTCGAGGGAATGTATGAACGATTATGGAATTACTCCAGGTTATCAATGCAAAGATGGATACTCAGCCTATTGTGGTTTCTGAGATTAACGCTACTGCTGTTGTAGATCCTCCGGTCGTTTCTGTTGAGTACCCGTTTCCTTATGGTCCTTCGCAGAGTTTCATACATCCGCCCATTGTCACCTCAGTTCAACAAACTATGCATGTGGTACGAAGTGGTCAACAAGCCATACCCGTTATACAGAATGTTCAACAGACCATGCCTTTGGTTCCCGAGCCTCCTAAGGTGGTTCCTACCTTCACACAAGCTAATGTTCATACTCGGGTGCAGCCTTATCTTAACGAGCCCGTTTATGAAATTCTGGATGATAATGATGAAGGGTACTAACCACGTGATAGGCTTCGTGAGGAAGTTGTTACTATTGATAAAAGATTGAGAAAGATGGAAGGGGACCAGATCTTTAGTGCTGCTGCTAGAGACATCTGTTTGGTTTCCGGTTTAGTTATTCTGCCAAAGTTCAAGACTCCGAACTTTGACTGCTATGAAGGGACTACTTGTCTGAAAAGCCATTTGATAATGTACTACCGTAGGATGGCTACCCACGTGGAAAATGACAAATTGATGATTCATTGCTTTCAAGACAGTCTGAAAAGTGCCTTGTCGAAGTGGTATTTAACATTGGACCAATCTCACATCAAGTCTTTTCAAGATTTGTCTGATGCTTTTATTAAGCACTATAAGTACAACATGGACTTGGCTCCTGACAAGAGACAACTTTTGAGTATGACCCAGAAAATTTCTGAGACCTTTAAGGAATATGCCCAGCGATGGAGGGAAATTGCTTCTCAAGTTGAACCTCCGTTGACCGACAAGGAACTAGCGGATTGGTTTGTTGACACCGTTCGTCCCGAATTCTATGAGAGGATGGTGGGTAGTGTAACCACAAATTTTGCTGATATTGTCGCGGTTGGAGTAAAGGTTGAATTGGCTATGAAATATGGAAAAATGTCTAGCGGTTCTAGCAGTACGAGTTCGAAGGATCAAGCTAAGAAGTCTTCCTTCAATCCTCAGAAAAAGAAAGAAGGAGAGACTCATGTTATGTCTACAGATAAGAGATGGAATAGGCAGTATCAATATCCACCACAGTATGCTCAACCACAAGGTTATCCGATTCAGTATGCTCCACCCCCATATGTGGCTATTGTGGCACCGTCTTTCAGTCAACAAGCTCCTGTTTATCAGCCTATGCAGCAGGCTCCTGTGTATCTGCCTCCGGTGTACCAACAACCTCCGCCTAACTATCAACAAGCGCCCAACGCTCCTGCAAATCAGCAACCGAGGAATCAGGCACCCCGCCAAAATGCTCCGAATAAGAGACAATACAAGACGTGTCCGTCGATTTCGATGACGTTCACCGAGTTGTATCCTTACTTAGTGCAATGAGGATTGGTCACTACTCAAGCTTTGGGACCGCCCCTGAATCCTTTGCCAGCCAACTACAACACCGCCGCTCATTGTTTATTTCATGAGGGTGCGCCAGGTCACGATTTGGAGAACTGTTATGCTTTGAAAAACCTTGTGAGGGATCTGATGGAAAAGAAGATTTTGTCATTCAACAACCCGCCGCCCAGTGTCAAAAGTAACCATTTGCCTGACCATGGGGCTGTTAATGTCGTTGATACTTCATCTGAAGTGAACTTTATCCTTGATGTAGCTCAGATCAAGACTCCGCTCAAGTCATTCCATTCAAAGTTGTTTGAAGCAGGCCTAGTATTTATTTCCCATATCGGTTGTACGAGTTGTGAGGGATGTGATAAAGGTTGTGTTATGATTCGGAAAAACGTTCAGAGATTGATTAATGATGGTTTCCTGCAAGTAGTTAACAAGGCGAAAGAAGTAGCCGCAATTGATCCTACCTTCAACTTGCCTGAACCGAGGGGTAGGATGCCAGTGTTTAATCTGCCAACACCGAATTTTGTCATGCCAGTGTTCAGTATACCGACTCCTTTTACTCCAACAGGGGACCAGCCTAAACCTTTGATTATCCAAAAATCGAGTCCATTTCTGTTCAATGATCCCAAAGCAGTACCTTGGAAGTATGATGTAACCGCGATTGACAAAGAATCCGGGAGAGTCATTCCAAGAGAAGAAGTGAAGATTGATGGTGAAAGTGTGACTAATATAGCTGGGGCAAGCAGGATGACTCGCAGTGGTCGTGTCTACACCCCCCGCTTTGATGAGGCTCCACCTAAAGAGACAACTACTAATACTGTTGTGCCTGCCAGAGATAAAAATAAAGAGGTAGCCAATAATGATGAAGATGCTGAATTCTTAAGGATCATCAGGAAGAGTGACTACAAAGTTATTGATCAGCTTCATCAAACTCCTTCGAAAATCTCTATTTTGTCTCTGTTGTTGAATTCACCCGCTCATAGGGCTTCTTTACAGAAAGTATTAACGCAAGCTCATGTCGCTCAAGATATTACTACCGGTCAGTTTGATAGCGTAATTGCCAATATTACCGCCTATAATACTCTCAGCTTCAGCAGTGAAGAGCTACCGAAAGAGGGCCCGAATCACAACCGTGTTTTGCATATATCAGTGAAGTGTCAAGAGGATAATTTAGCCAGGGTGCTTGTGGATATCGGTTCATCTTTGAACGTCCTACCCAAGAGAGTTCTTAGCAAGTTGGCCTATAAAGAGACTATGGTGAAGCCTACTTCATTGATTGTCAAGGCTTTTGATGGTTCTCATAGAGCTATGATTGGAGAAGTGGAACTTCTGATTTTGATTGGTCCGCGTGTTTTCAATATCACTTTCCAAGTCATGGATATCAATCCCAATTACAGTTGTCTACTTGGAAGACCTTGGATCCATGCCGCTTGGGTAGTAACTTTTACTTTGCATCAGAAGATGAAGTTTGTGGTCGACGACAAGTTGGTTATTATACATGGTAAAGAGGATTTAATGGTCAGTAATTTATCTTTGTTCCGTTATATTGAGGCCGATGAAGACGTGTTGGAAACTTCTTTCCAAGCACTTGAGATTGCCAATGCTGTATTAGTAGAGGTCGAAGAGACTGTGGAAGGCCAGAGTAATCCATCTTTTGCATCCTTGAAGAGTACCAGATCAACAATCGACAGAGGCATTCCTTAAGGTTGGGGAGAGGTAATCAACGTCAAGACCAAGACTGATCGCCACGGGTTGGGTTACATACCAACTCATGACAAAGCTTCTACAACTGTCGAAGGGCGTCCGAAGTTTTTTCAAGAAGTTTTTGTCAGCGGAGGTTTCCAAGTCAATGCCATCAGTAACTATGATGAAGACGAAGAGCTGAGCAACCTGGTATTCAAGAGCGATGCAACTTTGAGCAATTGGGAGGCTATAGAGGTTCCTATTATTTTTCCTGTTTCAAAGTAACTTAACATTTCCATTTGTGTTTTCACATCCATAGCTCTGCCCAAGGCTATTGGATTGCTTTGTAGGGTCACCTTTCATTTTTAAAACAATTATTAATAAACGCATTTAGTTCTGCTTCCACTTTGTTCTATTAGCGTTTTTTGTTTTCACCTTTTATAATGAAATTGGCAATTTTTTCAAAAATAAACTAAAAAAATTTCACTTTCTCTTGCATCTTCATTGAACATTTAATAAAATAAGTCTTTCAACATGCAGTGACCTTACAACCCTTGTTGAATCTGATGATTCTATTGTCTCTCCTGATTGGAATTCACCCATTTACCAAGTTGAAGATGAGAGTGAAGAAGATTTTGAAGTACCCACTGAGCTGAAAAAATTGGTTGAGTACGAGTACACAGAACTTCAACCGCATAAAGAGCAGGTGGACTTGATTAACCTTGGCACAGATGAAGACAAGAAAGAGGTCAAAGTTGGTGCAATACTAAGGGTTGAAGTCAAGCGGAGATTAATAAAGCTTCTGAAGGAGTATGTCGATGTGTTTGTGTGGTCGTATCAGGATATGCCCGGTTTAGACACGAATATTGTTGTTCACAAGTTGCCGCTTAAGCCCGATTTTCCACCTATCAAACAAAAACTTTGAAGAACCAGCCCTGACATGTCTTTGAAGATTCGAGACGATGTTAAGATGTAGTTGGATGCAGGTTTCCTTGCAGTTGCGAAGTATTCGGATTGGGTTGCCAACATTGTTCCAGTACCCAAGAAGGATGGTAAAGTTAGAATGTGTGTGGATTACAGGGTAATGAACAAAGCAAGTCCAAAAGACGACTTTCCTCTGCCACATATTGAGACGCTTGTTGACAATACAACCAGTTTTGCGGTGTTCTCATTTATGGATGTTTTCTCCGGTTACAAACAGATCAAGATGGATCCCGATGACCGAGAAAAGACTACCTTTATCACTCCTTAGGGGACCTTCTGCTATAAGGTTATGCCTTTCGGTTTAAAGAACGCAGGGGCAACCTATCAGCGCGTTATGACAGCTCTCTTTCATGACATGATGCACAAAGAGATTGAAGTTTATGTGGATGATATGATTGCCAAGTCTCAGATCAAAGAGGAACATTTGGACCACTTGGTGAAGCTGTTTGAACGACTCAGGAAGTATCAGTTGAAATTGAACCCTGCTAAGTGTACTTTTGGTGTCAGATTCAGAAAATTACTTGGTTTTATCGTCAGTAAGCGAGGAATTGAAGTAGATCCTGATAAAGTCCGAGCCATTCAATACATGCATGCTTCGCGGACTGAAACACAAGTCAGAGGGTTTCTTGGACGTTTGAACTACATTTTCAGATTTATCTCTAACACGACCGCCACTTGTGAACCGATATTCAAGTTGCTATGCAAGGGGCAGACTGTTGATTGGAATCCCGATTGTCAGCGAGCGTTTGAAAAGATCAAGGATTACTTCCAAGAGCCTCCTATCTTAATTCCTCCTGTTCCTGGAAGACCTTTGTTCATGTATCTTACCGTTCTTGAGAAGTCTATGGGTTGTGTGCTTGGGAAACACGATGAGACTGAAAGAAAGGAACATGCGATATACTACTTAAGCAAGAAGTTTACCGACTGTGAACACAGATACTCACTCTTGGAGAAAACTTGTTGTGCTCTAGCATGAGCCGCTAGGCGCCTCCGGCAGTACATGATTTGTCATACTACCTTGTTGATTTCGAAGATGGATCCCATAAAGTACATCTTTGAAAAGCCATTCAATACTACCTTGTTGATTTCGAAAATGTAGTTCAGAAAATTACTTGGTTTTATCGTCAGTAAGCGAGGAATTGAAGTAGATCCTGATAAAGTCCGAGCCATTCAATACATGCATGCTCCGCGGACTGAAACACAAGTCAGAGGGTTTCTTGGACGTTTGAACTACATTTTCAGATTTATCTCTAACACGACCGCCACTTGTGAACCGATATTCAAGTTGCTATGAAAGGGGTAGACTGTTGATTGGAATCCCGATTGTCAGCGAGCGTTTGAAAAGATCAAGGATTACTTCCAAGAGCCTCCTATCTTAATTCCTCCTGTTCCTGGAAGACCTTTGTTCATGTATCTTACCGTTCTTGAGAAGTCTATGGGTTGTGTGCTTGGGAAACACGATGAGACTGGAAGAAAGGAACATGCGATATACTACTTAAGCAAGAAGTTTACCGACTGTGAACACAGATACTCACTCTTGGAGAAAACTTGTTGTGCTCTAGCATGAGCCGCTAGGCGCCTCCGGCAGTACATGATTTGTCATACTACCTTGTTGATTTCGAAGATGGATCCCATAAAGTACATCTTTGAAAAGCCTGCTCAGACTGGAAGACTTGCCCGTTGGCACATGTTGTTATCCGAATATGACATCCAGTACGTACCTCAGAAGGCTATTAAAGGAAGCATCTTGTCAGACTATCTTGCAGACCATCCAGTCGAAGACTATGAGCCTCTCAAATTCGACTTTCCTAATGAAGACATCCTGTTGATAAAGAAAGATTATGAAGAGCCGGGTCCCGATGAAGGTCCTGAATCAGGTCTCTGGTGAAGAATGATGTTTGATGGTTCTTCAAATTACAGTGGGCATGGTATAGGCGCCGTTTTGATGAATCCAAAAGGTGGCTTTACTCCATTTACAGCGAGGTTAGACTTTGAATGTACAAATAATATCGCAGAATATGAAGCATGCATTATTGGCCTTGAAGCAGCTATTGACCTTCGAATCAAGATCCTCAAAGTAAGTGGAGATTCAGCCTTGGTTATTTACCAGGTGAAAGGTAAGTGGGAGACGAAGCATGAGAAGTTAATTCCGTACAAAGACTACATTGTTGAGTTGATCAAGTATTTCGATGAGATCAAGTTCGAACATGTTCTGAGATCCGAGAATCATGTGGCCGACGCTTTAGCCATGTTAGCATCCATGTGGAAAGTCAGATTGGTTAATGAAGCGCCCCTCATTCAAATTGAACGCAAGACTGAGCCCGTTTACTATCAAGTGATCGAAGAAGACGAGATGGATGAAAAGCCTTGGTTTCATGATATTAAGAACTATTTGCTCAAGCAGGAGTACCCCGATGGTGCTACCGGTCTTGACAAGAAGACTTTGAGAAGACTGGCATCCAGGTTCTTCATCAGTAATGGCGTGCTATATAAAATAAATTACGACATGGTCTTGCTCAGAAGTGTTGACAAAGGTGAGGCAAACATGTTACTTCGGGAGATCCACGAAGGAACGTTCGGGACTCATGCCAATGGGTATGCGATGTCCAAGAAGATGTTAAGGGCCAGATATTACTGGTTAACTATGGAATCTGACTGTATCCAATACGCCAAGAAATGTCACAAGTGCCAAATCTATGCTGACAAGATGCACGTTCCTCTCGCACCGTTGAAGGTTTTGACTTCACCATGGCCTTTCTCCATGTGGGGCATTGACATGATTGGGGAAATCGAGACGAAAGCTTCCAATGGTCATCGGTTCATCCTCGTTGCTATCGACTACTTCACCAAATGGGTAGAAGCTGCTTCCTACGCCAATGTGACCAAGCAAGTAGTTGCTCGCTTCATCAGGAAAGCGATTATCTGTCGTTATGGAGTTTCAATCCGGATCATAACGGACAACGGTACCAATCTAAATAACAAGACCATGAATGAGTTATGCGACACTTTAAAGATTGCACATCATAATTATTCTCTGTACCGTCCTAAGATGAATGGAGCTGTGGAGGCTGCAAACAAAAATATCAAGAAGAACCTGCAAAAGATGGTCAAAACTTATAAGGATTGGCATGAAATGTTATCGTTTGCTTTGCATGGATACAGAACCACAGTTCAAACTTCCACAGGGGCAACACCTTTCTCACTAGTGTATGGAATGGATGCCATTCTTCCCATCGAAGTTGAGTTACCTTCCTTAAGAGTGTTGATGAAAGCCAAACTAGATGAGGCTGATTGGGTTCAAGATAAATATAACCAGCTGAATCTCATATATGAGAAGCGCTTGACAGCTATGTGCCATGGTCAATTATATCAGAATCGAATGAAGAAAGCTTTTGAAAAGAAAGTTCGACCCCACGAGTTCCGTCAAGGAGAGCTCGTACTCAAGAAAATCTTGCCAGTTCACAAAGACATGCGTGGAAAATGGATGCCCAACTATGACGGCCCATTCGTGGTTAAGACAGTCTTTTCTGGAGGATCGCTAAGTCTTATGACAATGGACAGTGAAGAGCTCGCCCATCCTGTGAACTCTGATGCAGTCCAAAAATATTATGCCTAAAAGAAAAAATGCAGCTAGCTAAGTTGAAAACCCGAAAGGGAGGCTTAGGCAAATATGAGCATCCCGGTGGATTGAAAACCCGAAAGGGAGGTCCAGGAAAAAGTTAGGGACAAGGCATTTCACAGCATCGGATAACACCGAGCATCGCAGATACATTTACAGAAGTCCATTTCAAATCCCATCACTCTCTTCAGAAGCAAGGTTTTGGGTAGTCTTAGTCATTAGGGACAGTAGGTCGTTGAATTCAATGTAACCTTTCCCATATTGCCAACTTCAAATTGTAATTTCCCATGGAGCTATGCCTTTAGCAAGTTACCATTCTGCAATAAAATTTACCTTTTGCTATTCAATTTCCTTGCTCACGTTATCTCCATTTTATTTTGTTTTGCAATTTTCTTTTGTTAATAAAATTTGAACGTGAAAAGTGTTTTCAAAAATTTTAAAACTATTTTCTCGAAAATACACTTGGAAATGAAAGTTGCTTTGACTTATTGGAAATCTCGGAAGGATCTCCTAGTCCCCAGTGAGTCTCGTTGTTGCATAAGCATTTGTTCATTACCAGCATCTTCCCAGAGATAATCCCCAGCGAGACTTTAAGCTGACAATACTTTTGGGATCCATCCGATAAAACCCCAGTGACTCTCAGGACTGTAGAGATATCCCCGATATCCTCCCAGAGATACATGTCCTTGAAGACCCATTCTTAGTGGAAGCATATGTTCCTCAATGAAATTGCTTACCTTCCTCAGGAATAATCCCCAGGAGATTGCCATATTCTCCCCAAGAAGCCGGGACACTTTTCCCAGGAATGTCTGTTGATTTCTCCCCAGTAGGTCTGATGAACTCTCCGCAAGGAAGTTTGATATATCTTATCCCCATTCGGATGTACCTTTTCCCCAGGAAGCCGAGGTACTATTCCCAGGAAGTTGCCACACTATCTCCATGAAGCTACCTGATTCCACACCTTCCCCATACAATGGATATTTATTTTATCCCCGGAAGTCTCTGATCCCAAGAGTTCTTTGGCTAATTATGGTTCATGATAGCAATCCCTCCCGTGAAGTCATGACATCATATCCTCGTGCTGAGGTCATGGATCCCCAGTTGAAGTCATGATATCATACTCTCTAGTGAAGTCGTATCATATCCCCATGTGGAAGTCATGATATTTTCTCCCCAGGGAAGCTGGAATTTTTGAAGCAAGATTTAGTTCTACCATCAACTCTTCTTATCCCTCGATAGACGTACTGTTGCAGAGGTCGTAGGGTATTCCTGTAGAGATGTTTATTTCATCTTATGTCTCCTCTCTCATCTGTTTTGTCAGCACATGCATGAGCCTAAGCATTGTATACTCATTGCATGACATTTTCATATACACGAACATACACACTCGTGTACACTTTGGCATACACATTAGCATCTAAATTGTTTGGCTAGTTGTCGTCATCCTTTGTCGTTACTATCGAGTTGTCCGCTCTCTCCAAGTAGGTTGACAGCCTTAATCATAAAATACTATTTATTTCCAGCTAGTCCCCACAGAGTTCAACCCTCGTGGACGATGGTTATTCCCGTTATCTTTCCTCGATAGGATAAGATAGTTCCCATGTGATCTCCTTTCCTCTATGGAGTCTTGGTTGGCAGTCCTTTCTAGCCCAGTTCTAGATCGAACTTCAGTCTTGTCGATCTTCGAACCTACCTGGACATGCATTTATTTTGCACTATCTTTCAAGGAAAGGATTTACAATCTTTTGTAGACAAGCAACAGTTCCCAGCCAAGGAGCTTATCACCTACGTTTAAACCTTAAGACGTTGAGTCGCCACACTCATTCTTGGGCGTCCCGCTGTGGATATATCATTTAAACCTTAAGACGTTGAGTCGTTGTACTCACGCTTGGTCGTCCCGCCGTGGAAATATCTTTTCCTAAACTTTAAGACGTTGAGTCGCTGTACTCATGCTTAGGCGTCCCGCCGTGGACCATTTTACCCTTTAGTAAAAGAAGGAACTGAATCATATTCGGGAGAGCATAGATCTTGAAGTGTGAATAAGTTCATTTTATCCTTTAGCAAAAGAAGAAACCGAATCATGTCCAGGGAGCACGGACTTGAGACGTGAAGAAGTTTATATTATCAGTCAACCTATTATCCACAGATAAGCAGCAACCTCTTTATTTGAGAGCTTATTGTTAGGACAGTGGTAAAGTGTCGGGTTTTTGTTATCGTCTCCACAGGGAATATAAGATATTATTGTCGTTTGACAGTTGTAAAATTCTTAGCTATTAGTAACAAGGGGGGTTTTGTTTTAGTAACGGTATCTTGCATTAAGAAAATAATGTTTCGCGGTAAAAGTTAGGGTTTTACGGTTTAAAGAAAGATTGCCAAAGTTAGGGTTCGTTGATCGCTTTTCATGCATATGCTCGATCAACAAGATTCATAAACTCCATTAGATGATAAATACATTCACAACATCCTCTCAATGTGATTATCTCTAACTCACATTGTGGGATTTGTCATTTTGATCCATTGTTGACCTCTCACACAATCTATCAAAATGACAATATTAAAGCTCAACATTTATGTGAACAACTTCATTCATAACTATCTCTAGCTTACAAACAAAGATGGATGAAAACCTAGGTTAAGAGTTGGAAAATATCTCTCGATCATAAACCAACACAAAGAGTTATCGATAAAGCAAAGTTTTCACCATACGTTCATCATCAAAGAGTTTACAAATGAAGATCAATACATTTACATACAAATCTTGATGATCACCTACATCTAACCTTGACAAAAGGAAGTATTTAGCTACTCATTTTCATGGTAGCTTGCGGTAGAAGTATCGGGAGAAGGTTGATGAACATCCGAGTCGAAGAATCCAACTTGGATGAGAATCCACCTTCTTTTTGATGGAATGATGTTAAGAGATGAAGAAATGAGAGCCATAAAAGTTTTTAGGTCACAAAATCACTTTTTAGCAAAAGTAGTAAAAGTTGTGTAAAAAAAATATATCTATTCAACAAAAAGTACACTAACTATTTATAGACAAAGTTGATGGTCTGCCACGCTCGCGACCCTGCTCGCTAAGCGAGCTTCCAGCGAATGTTCGCTACAGCCTCGCTCAGCGAACATACTAGCGAGGTTTGAGGCAATCATTCTGTTTGGCTTCGCTGCAACCTCGCTCAACGAACATGCTAGCGAGTTCTTGAGGTATGATTCTATTTGGCTTCGCTAGGTGCTCGCCTAGCGAGTGCTTTGCTACCCTCCTCGCTACCAGCGAACAATGCCAATGTGCTTCTTCCCAAGTCTGGGAGTGTTCGCTAGCTGCTCGCTATGAGCTCGCTTAGCGAACACTCGCTACTGCCTCGCTCAGCGAACATGCTGGCGAACTTGCTATTGCTTTCAACTTTCTTGGTTCCTTTGTCATCTTTCTTGTGCCTTCTAATCCTACTCTTTCATGCTCAAATACTGCACAATAACACACAAATTAAAAGAACCAAGAGTGTTTCACATTATGATGCATATTAACAAAAGCAAGTCAGTTAGAGCACAAATTAGACAAAAACGGAGTGAAAGATGCCCAAATTTGATAGCTCAAATAAGCACAATTGGGCATCTAACACTTATCCAGTTTGGCATATAAGTCCCTGCCAACGATAAGTGGTAGTTTTCTCTCGAGAAAGCTTATCAGGGCGTTTTCCATTAAAGTCCATTTATTTTGGCATACAGCCAGTTTTTACCCTGTATATTTTTTACGGATGCCTGAAATCCCGTATGATCCCGTCACGGGGGAAAGTTTCCAGAAGCTCGGATGTTATTCTTCGCTTAATGCTTCAGCATTCTGTTAATTGATCCTACATTCGTGCAGATCCCATTTTATTTTTACCCTAGAGTATCAGCCGGTCACGCCTGAACGCGTTGAACAATCACTCTTAGATATTCCCCAATGGAGGCCGTCTCATCGATTCCATCTCCATTGAGGAACCCATTCTTACCATTCCCTTTCTAGAAGTGACAATTGGTCGTGTCTCGCACCAGTTGACCCTCACTTTAGATTTCCCCGTGTCGTGTTGTTTCCCTAGTGCGTCGTATTCCCCAGTATGGTTTGTTCGTCGTGTCTGTCCCCTGTGTCGTCGTGTCGTCTGAATCATTCCATTTACCATTCCAGCATGCGCATCATATTAGATTCATGGCATTGTCAGCATTTTAGTTCGTCTTGTTTTGTCCATAGCATTGCATATCACTGCATCTAAGGGCAAAATTTTCGGTTATCTATATTTAAATCCCTTCCACCATGATTTCTCGAGCCTTCGTCGCTCAAATCATCTGGTGAACCTATTTAAATAGGGGCAACTGTAATACCCCAAATTTTTCCCTAAGATTTATTGTTTCATGTCGCATCTCATCTCATTTAAGCATGGCGTTTAACTAGCCATTAACACGTTTGTGTAGTTGGCTGATTTTTGCAGATAAATATCGTGTGGCGCGTTGTTTAGTTCATGAAGGATAAAATGGTCATTTGTTTGTAACCGGCTGTCAACTCGCGAATTTGTCGGAAAAATTGATCGGAAGGGATGTCGGAGACCGGATTAGTCGGATAATTTGGATGAATGGAATTTTCGTGGTGTTCTTCATCTCATTTTAAAAATCATTTCATGTCACATTCATTTTAGTTCAGATCTTAAATTAAGTTCATTTCATTGTTAGGCGGTCAACTTTATTACATTTTCACTTCCGTGTCATTTTTATAAAAAAAAAACTAATTTTATTTCATTTTTAATTAATTGCACTTTTAAGCCAATCAAATTTCTTTCTTTAAGGAGTCACGTTGCATTTTTAAATTAATCAGATTTTATTGTTCCATATTTGTTTTCTTTATAGGTTTTATTTTAATATTGTTTTTCCTTTCATTTGATGGCAATAATAATAATAATAATAATAATAAAATTGTAGTTTACAATATTTTAAAAATAAAGAATTTTATAATATTTCTTTACAAAAAAAATATTTAAAAAAATTACAAAAAAAATATATAAACAAATTTGTCCTAATTTTTTCCTAATGTCCTAATCCATGTCGTCATCCCGATTTCGACTTGTTCTGGCGTCTCTCCGACTATTCCTTTCGAACCTGCAAGTCAAAACAATCAAAGAAAATTTAATCGGTTAGTGGGACTCTGACACCCTCAGAACAGTGTCATCATCGAGTGTCGGGAGAGCAACAGACTACTCCGAAACCGGCTCCCGATCCGATTCTCGGCCAATGGCCAAAACCGACAATTTCCATTCTTATTCTGAGGTCACTGAGAGAGAGAGAGATAAAGGAGTTTTTGGGAAAAAGTGCTTATCCAAAAAAGTGCTTATTGGAAAAGCACTTCTTTGAAAAAGTGTTTTTCTTAGAAAATTGGTTTGCCAAACAGGCCTTAACGGCAATGTTCCAGAAAAAGCACTTATCCAGAAAAAGCACTTCTGAAAAGCAGCTTATTTGAAAAAGTGTTTTTCTTAGAAAATTGGTTTAGCCCCAAACAGGGTCTTAACACAATTCCTAGGAAATTTTCCGAAACCTACGGATCAACGAGTTCGCCGCAAGCAAATCCGGAACAAACTTTGGCAGCAAACAAAACCCAGTTCAAATTAAAGATGCAATACCAACAATCACGCAACTCGTCAAAATTCAAGGCTTCAGCAACAACCATCACGAAAAACCTGGAGAAAGCAAACAACACTTCCACAAATAACACCGAGAATTAGCATGCAAAGCACTTTCATAAATCAGATCCAGCCCAAAAACCATGTGATATAAATCATTAGAGAAGTTCTCAGAAAAGGGGGAACCCTAAGCGTAAACAAACGAAAAACGGCGACATCCAACGAGTAGATTCGGAGAGACAAATCTTCTGTCTCATCATCATCATCTTCGTCGAGAAGAAGAGAGATCCATAAAAAGGAACCGAAAGGGAGCTCGCAAAAGACGGCGACGACGGCTCAGCATCATCGAACCGAGAGGAAAAAGAAGAGGCAAACCATTCACTGCGGCAAAGCTAACGGCGGCCGTGAATCGGCTTTAGGACTCTCTACCTCCGCAAGCCTTCGTAATCCACCGGCGGACCCAGCTGAAACTCCAAACCTCCGTTAAAGACGTCATCGGCCACTGCCCGGTCAAGGCGAACCAACAACGTAGGTCATGGGGACTTTTCTCAATTTCTGTTTTTTGTTTTGCTTGGTTTCAGGTTAAAACGAGAAGAAGAAGAAGCAAATAGATACATGCAAGCATAAGAGAAATGGAAAAAGCTTCGAAGGAAGCACTTCCATGGCCGTCGCCGGCGCATCTAGAGGAAGAAGAGGAGAATGGGTACAAAGACCCTAATGAAGGCAACACGCCCCTTTTAGTCTGGGGCTGTGTATTTTTTTTATTTATCTTTTACTGTTTTAGTTTTATTATTCTATCTTTATCTTTTTTTAGTTTTATTATATTATTTGTTTAAGTAATCAATAATTGAAAACTAGTAAAGTTTTAATAAACACAGAGTTTAATAGCTAATAAAATTTTGTGGTTAATCATAAGCAAGTTAAATCATTTTCAAAATTAAATCATTTTAGACATCATTTTGTAAAAATTAAAATTTAAAGCTAATTTTTGTTCTAATAGAATTAAAAACAAAATCATAAAAACTTAATTCAAAAGTATTGGTTTTTGTTTAAAATTTTAATAAAGTTGATGCAAAAATTAAAATAATTTTCCTTAATTTAAATCTAAGAGACTAATTTTAAACCTTTTTTTTTAAATAAGAAACAATTTTTTGTTTTTTGACATTAGAATAAAAACAATTTTTCTTAAGTTTAATAAAAGTAAAACAAACTTTTCTTAATTAAAACCTTAAAATTAAAATATTTTTCTTTAATTAGGTTAAAACAAATTTTTCTTAACAAAAACAATAAAATTAAAATAATTTCTCCTTAAACGCGAAAATTAACTTTTCCGTTAAAATAAAAATTCAAAAAAATAAAGTTTATGTTTAGCCGTTTCATTTTCATCTAATCCCCGTTCGTTTGTCCGTTGCAGCCTCAATATTTCATTTGTTCGTACTATTTTTTTTGGCATGGATGTAATTTATGCGAGGCCATGATCGCAGTTATTTTTATCTTCGCATTTTGTTTTGGGATTTATAATTTACGCAAATGATTGTCGCGATGCTTCTTTTACCGTTTCTTTATCTTTCCGCATTTTAATTCCGCCGTATGATAATAATTCCTTTGTTGCACAATTTTACCGTTAACACCCTCCAAAGGATTAGGTCTAAATCGTTTGACCGCCGAGTCAATAGCCTTTCCTTTGACCGTTCCCAAACCCTAATAGCCTAGGCGTCCCGCCGTGGATGAAAACGCCATTTATCCTAGCATTAGGTCAAAGATTTGTCGTACTCTGCTTTAGGGTTTCCCGCCGTGGAATTCCTAATTATAACCTTAATTTCAATTCAACATTTCAACGTAGAAATAGGAGTTTTAAGACTCCACGTAAGCGTTTCCTTAAGATACGTTTACTCCCCATTGAAACCTTGACCACAGTCAAGACGTTTCTAACCTCCCTTTTGAGGGGAACTACAATTACTCTGATTCCATTCCCGTCAGGATATGTAGGCACAAGATGCGACGTCTTGCCGAGTAAACTTAGGACTAACCCTCAAGTCTTTTAGGTCACTCTATCCTTTAGCTCAATATATACTTCAAGCAGATAATAAAGCAAAAATAGCAAAATAAACATAAGGTTCTTGTAGAGTACTACAGAAGTTTAGGGTGCTAGTACCTTCCCTAAGCTTAACCAACCCCATACCTAAGTCTCTCCCCGCATTGTGTTTATGATGCAAAAATAGGTTTTCCTTCTTTTGACATTTTTCTTCAGATAAATTAAAGTCGGTTGTGAATTAAGAATTGTGATTCAAACTAATTAATAGTTTGATATCCTATTTCCACCGCAACACCCACTTATAAACACATGTTCATGCCATATATTGTCTGATGTGGGACTCGTAACAAGGTTAAACCTGGTTTTTATTTTTTCTTTGCAAAATATTTTTCTGTTTAATTTAAATAAAATAATGGTAATAAAACTAACTATTAAAATAAAAATCCAATTGTGAATTAAAATTTTTAAACAAAATTAAATTAATAGATCGAAACACCCAATAAAGACATCATGAATCCACAACACACAAAAACTAAACTGAATAAATAAGGATTGACGCGGTAAGAAGAAACCAACCTACGGGGAAGAGGTTGTCTCCGGTGAAAAGTTAGGATTCTCCTTTTTTTCCCTTTCTCTTCACAATTTCGATCCTGACCTTCTTGTAATTCTTCTTCTTTGTTCACGCCTTTTTGAAAAGATCGATGATGATGATGGAGGATTTAGGTCTTCGATGTTTTTGTTCTTTAGTGTGAAGAGCAACAGCTTTTATGATGGTATTTATAAATTGTGGATGAATGAAAAGTGTGAAAAACATGCTCTATTTATAGATAAAAAGTTAGGTCAAAAATTGAATGTAATTTGTCAATTTAGGAAGGTTTTTATTTTGACCGGATTTCTCTTTTTCTTAAAGCCCAAGCCGATGAATCTGGATGGATTTATGGCTTGGTGAATTTATTTTAAAAAATATATTTTAAAATAATGAAAATAATATGAAAAATTAAACATTTTGATTTTTTGAGATTTTATTCATAAAATCATGATTTTAATGAAAAAATAATATTTTAAAATATGCATAAAATAAAATACAAAAATTAATAATTAAATAATAAAAAAATTGTGATTTTTTATATTTAAAAATAAAATATAAAAAGTTAGAAGTAAAGAAAAACAAATAAAAAGAAAAAAACACTAAAAGTGAGGAACGTGGGATTCGAACTCACAACCTCTCACACTCACAGCTCCTTACACATGCTCTCTTACCAATTGTTCCATGCCATTTTTTCGAAATAAAGTGGCACTAGAAAGAATATGGAGCGTGGGAAAAATTTAGGGTACGACAGTTGCCCCTATTTAATCAGCTTCAATCAGAGACGATGATGATGGTGAGTCTTCATCTTCTTGGGGAGGAGATGATTAAATATAAAGAGGGACCCTAATTTTGACCACGAGCTTGATATATTTTAGAACTGATAAAGGATTAAACAATCCTCAGTGCTTTGTTAGTATCCCATTTTGATGTATCCATGATAACATTTTATTGGTCCACATATAATTTCCCTAATCACATAAGTCGGGCAGGATACTGACGATCCTCTGATTTCGTTTTGATAAACCCAAGTAGAACTCTTGATGAGACTAAGAAATCCTCAATAAAATCTTGATAAAACCATGATACAACTTCTGATGGAACCCCTAATAATGACCATTTGACGAAATCGTCTAACAAATCCCCTGTGGAACCCTTTGTGGAAAATCCTGAATAAACTTTGAATAAACCCTAATGAAACCCCATTTGGTGAAACTTCAGATAAAATCCTTATATGAAACCCCTAATAAAAACTTTTTAATGAAATCCCTTGATGAAACCCATTGATAGAAATTTGGTGAAACCCTTTGATGGAACCCCTTGTTTGGATGAAAATCCTTTGATATAACCCTTTATAGGTTCTGGTAGAACCCCTTGATAAAAATCCTAATGAAACCCTTTGATAAATCTCTTGGTAAAACCCTTTTGATAAAAACCCTGGTGAATTTGATGGAATGTATCCCTCGTGTATGGGATAGGTTGATAAGATGGAGATGTTAAAGGTGAAGACCTGCTCACTGGTTGATAACAATCTTTCAGGATGACTGACTACTAGGTGAATTTCTTCGAAGACTTACGGTGAATGAGCTTGTTGGGGAAGTCCTTTATTGAAAAGGTGTTACTGGGAGTGTTACTTACTGGGGGAAGGCCAATAAGTACTCCTACCATGGGAATTGTACTAGTATAGTTGGGGATTAGACCTCTAAGAGTGGTCACAAATTCTATGTCGTGTATGCATAATTATGTGGATGCATGTTTTGAATTGATGTATGTTTTTATGCATGATCATTGTTTGGATTGGCGCCTCTTTTATGATATGTGCATGAAGTGTATGACTTTGTAAGAATCAGTGTAACGTTATGACTCTTCGACCTTATAGACTTTATATGTCCATGGAATGAGCCATGATGCTCTTTACTATTTGGGAATATGTAATATGCTATTGAAAATGGAGAGACTCTCGTGTTGGTTAGATTGTGACTGTTGATTCAAGGACCCCGTGTCTTGCTTGAGAGGAAATATTGGAAGAATATGATCCCTTTAATGTTTCAAAATCGAAGTAAAATATGTTTTCTCTAAAAGCTTTTAATTTTACCTAATGTTTCAATGCATTATTCACAAATAATTAACACTTTGTAATCAAGCGGAAAAATTGAAAGACAGAGAATTAGATTCGAAAAATAAAAAAAAAAAATTTATTGAGACTTGCCCTGTAAATGGGCAATGGTACATAAAGGAATAATTCCCATAAGGGGAGATTACCGAAAAACTAGAAAGATGTAAAAAAGGCAACGAAAAACAGATTTATTCTTGTCCATATTGAATTCAATACAGCTAATATCACTAAAGTCTTTGAGACCTTGATACTTTGCTTCTAAAGACAATGTCTAGATTGATTGCTCTTGTCAGAGTTCCTGTTATGGTGTAACTTGAGTGCTTAAAGTTATATACCTTTGGGATATCCCTAATATTTGCCTAGACTGCTCTTTTTGAGTCATAGTCCACCAAGATGATACACCCTTTTTTGACTAAGTCGCCCTTTTAGGGCTTTCGACTTATTGGGTTCTATTTTTTTATTTAAGCCCCTAATTTTTGCCTGGATTGCTTTCTCGAGTTTTTAATCCACCGAGATGCCCTAATTTTTGACTAAGTTTCTCTTTCGGGTTTTCGAATTAGCGAGATTTTTATCCTAATTTTTATAAGCATAGTGTTTTTTGACTGGATCAGAGTTTATTGGTCGTGGTAACTCCGCTCCATCCATGGTTATGAGAATTATGGCTCTGCTAGAGAAGGCCCTCTTCATGACATATGACTCTTCATAGTTTTAGGTCCATTTTCGTGGGGATCTTTATGGATGGGTAATATTTTCCTTAGCATTAAATCTCCTTCTTCGAATAGGCGAGGAGGAACTTTCTTATCAAATGCTCTTTTGAGTCTCCGCTGATATAATTTCCTGTGGCATACTGCAGCCATGCACTTTTCTTTTATGAGGTTTAACTGATTGAATCTGGTTTATACACATTATGCCTTGTCCAGTTTGGTTTCCATTATGACCTAAAGTGAAGGGATCTCTACTTTAATAGGGAGTACCGCTTCTGTACCATATACTAAAGAGAAAGGAGTTGCTCTTGTCAACATACGATATGAGGTTCTATATCCCTATAGTGCGAAAGAGAGGATCACGTGCCAATCCTTGTAGGTTTTCACCATCTTCTGGATGATCTTCTTGATATTCTTGTTGGTTGCGTCTACGGTGTCGTTCATCTTTGGTCAATTGGATGAAGAGTTATCATGTTCGATTTTGAAAATCTCGCATAACTCATCCATCACTTTTTTATTTAGATTCAGCCCATTATCTGTGATGATCTTATTGGCAACCCCGTAACGATAAAGTATCTCTTTCTTGATGAACTGTGCGCTCACTTATCTTGTTACATTAGCGTAGAAAACAGCTTCTACCCACTTGGTGAAGTAATCGATGGTAACTAGAATGAAATGGAGTTCATTCGCATCTTTTGGTTCGATCATCCCGATTATGTCTATACCCCACATAGAGAAAGGCCATGATGCAGTTATGATGTTTAAGGGAGTTTATGGCACATGAACTTTAACTGCATGAATTTGACACTTGTGGCACTTCTTGATGTATTTGAAGTAATCAGACTCCATAGTCAATCAGTAATATCCCGCTCTGAGAATCTTTTTAGCCATTGTATGTCCATTGGCGTGAGTACCAAAGGATCCTTCATGAGTTTCTTAGATAAGTGTGGCCGCCTCGTGTTCATCTAGGCATTTGAGTAAGACTATGTTGTGATTCCTTTTATACAGTACATCCCCATTGAGGAAGAATTGGGCGCCAATCTTCTGAGCATTTTCTTATCCCCACTTGAGGCATTTGTCGGATACTCTTGCTTCTGGAGGAACTGTTTGATGTCACAAAACCAAGTTTTATTATTCGCTTCTGCCTTTACTACTACGCAATAAGCTAGCTCATCTAGACGTTGAATTGTTATAGTTGGTGCTTTATTGTACCACTTGACTTTGAACATGGATGCTAAGGTGGCCAAGGCATCCTCTAGCTAATTCTCTTCCTGAGGGATATAATTGAATTTGATCTCATCAAAGTAAGTGATCATTTTCCGAACATGGTCTTGATACTGAATTAGCTTGGGATTGTCTGTTCCCCATTCCTCTTTGATTTGATTGATGACGAGAGTCGAGTGTCCATATACTTCTAAGATCTTGATTCTTATGTCAATGGCTTTGTTGATTCCTAGGATGCACGCCTCATACTCCGTCATGTTGTTGGTACAGGTGAAGTATAACCTCGTTGTGAAGGGAATATGGAACCCTGTTGAAGAAGTTATAACAACCCTGGTCCCATGTTCTTCTGCGTTTGAGGAACCGTCAAATATAAGATTCTATCAAGATTCGGGTCCAGGTCCTTCGTTGGGGCCTGCGGTCTCACAATCCTTTATAACAATGACGTCTTCGTTAGGGAAGTCAAACTACATAGGTTGGTAATCTTCCATTGGTTGATATCGAGATGGTCCGCTAGTATACTCTACTTGATACCTTTTTGTGTGACATACTAAATGTCATATTCGGTTAATAACATCTGCCATCAGGCTATTCTTCTAGTTACTTCTGGCTTTTTGAATATGTACTTGATAGGATCCATTCTAGATATCATTAAAGGTATGTGGCACACCATATACTGTCTTAGACGTCGAGCGGCCCATACAAGAGCATAACAGGTTTTCTCCAAGAGTGAATATCTAGATTCACAATCGGTGAATTTCTTACTTAAGTAACAGATTGCATGCTTTTTTCTCCCTGTTTCATCATGTTGCTCCAGTACACAACTCATTGAATTGTCGAGTACTGTTAGGTACATTATGAGTGGCCTCCCTGGAACTGGTGGTACCAATATAGGTGGCTCTTGCAAGTATTCTTTGATTCGACCGAAGGCATTTTGACAACCTTCATTCCACTCGACAGCTTGATCTTGTTAGAGTAACTTGAAGATTGGCTCAGAAGTAGCTGTAAGGTGCGAGATGAACCTAGAAATGTAGTTCAATCTCCCCAAGAATCCACGAACTCCTTTTTCTGTTCTCGGAGTTGTCATATCTTGAATAGCTTTTACCTTGTTATGATCGACTTTTATTCCCCTCTGGCTGACTATGAACCTGTCGCGGTGAAAATCGGATACCAAACTATTGATTAGTTTGAATCTTTAATTCATTTTGCAACCGAACTTTGATTTGTCCAAAGGAAGGGATAAAGATCGAAATTCCCACAATGCAATGCAAATGCAAGGTTTAGAGATTTATAGGTTCGGGGGTTGGTTAAACTTAGGGAAGGTGCTAGCATCCTAAGTTTCTGTAGTACTCTACAGGAACCTCTTGTTTTTATATTGTTTATTGCTATGTGTTTATCTGCTTAAAGTTGAAAGACCTAGGGGTTTATTTCTAAGTATACTCGATAAGATGTCGCATCTTATGCCTACATATCCTTACGGGAGTGGAATCAGAGTATCTGTAGTTCCCCTAAAGGGTTGAGGAGTTCTTTGACTGTGGTCAAAGTTCCTACAGGTTTAGGGTATTTGATTGATTTTAGGAGAAAGAGATGAGTTGTCATTTTAAGAGAGATTTAACCGCCACAAGTTGTAGGAATGTAATTTTTGCATCATCTTAAGAGAAGGGCTCAAGTACTCGGATAGGGATCAACGAGGTACGCCTATCTTAAGGCAAAGTTCCTACGGTATCGATTGTATTGTTGTGGGGTGGAGATTCTATCTCGCTTAAGATGATTTGGCATCTTTCTCTAATGTGTTTGAATATTGTTTGTATTGAGTTGTATTGTTTTGTCTATGTTGTAAAAGATAAAGGTCCTTCCTATGGGGTAGGATCTAACTTAGAAGATCAACTTGAATGGGATCAAGGATCGTGGGGAGTATGATGCAAATGTGATGCACTACACACAAGTGTTGACTCATGTGTAGGGTTTTCCTTTGGACGGATGCGATGCGGTAATATGAAATTGCGGAAATATAAAGTTGCGAATAAAGTAAAGGCAGATAAATAAACATACACATACGCATGAAAGCGCTGAAGTGTGTGAGAGTGAATGTGTCGTGAATGTGAGTGTGCACGATTGATTTGTATTTACGATGTTGATTGATTTTAAGAGGATTGCTTGAAAAGGGGTGTCATTGGCGAGATTTGATTTTAAAGGGGGCGATTGATTTGAAGAAAATAGTTGAGTTTACTTAGGAGGGTAGTGTTGATTTTGATTAGGGGAAATCAGATTGGCAATATGGGTTAATTGGTTGGAATAAAATAGAGGTTTATTAAAAAGGTTTTATGATTATGTAGGTAATTTTTGGTTATTAATAATTATGAGTTATTATTTATTTATATTATCATTTTTTTTTAAATATGAGGTAGGTCTTTTATTATAAAATAGTTTTTGATTATTAATAAAAAGGTTGTCATTATCAAACTTCAAGTTATTTAAAAAAAGTTGTGAAAGATTATATTTTTTAATTAATAGAACGAGATAAAAATGATTTAAATAAGGTTAACTATAAAAGGTTATTATAAAAAAGAGTCTAATTAGAAATAAATGGATTGAATAGTTAGTTAGAAATAAAAATAAAAGAGTCAAAAGATTAAGGTTAACTTAAATGTTAATAAGGAGGTTAATTAAAGGTCAATTAAAAAAGTTAAATTTAAAAAAACAGTCGATTAAAGGGCGGATTAGGTGATTAATTAGTGGTTCAATGGGGGTTTAGCATACGAATCATGTGTGTTGTTGGTGTGGTGTGTGTGTTTAACAGATTACAATAGTAAACAAATCAAAAGAAAGCAAACGAACAAACGGGAACAGGAATAGAAAGAAACGCAAAAAAACCTAAACCCCTAAATCAACTCCCTCTTTCCGATCCGCTCCTTCCTCGATCTCACCCACTTCGAATTCCTCTTCTTCCTCCCAATCGCGGATAATCTCTCTCATTCACCGTCTCTTCTCTCGCGATTGACCTTCTTCTCGCTATTTCCCTCATCCTGCAACACTAACAAAATAGATCAAAGCAATCTCGATAGCTTTAACAAAAATGGAATTTTACCAAATGTTTCGTGACGGTGGCGTCTGTGGTGACGGAGTGGGTTCACGGTGGTGATGGCTTTGAGGAGATTCCAGCGATGTGGTTTCAATGTGATGACGAATCTCGAAGGGTTGGGGGGTGGCAGCTTCTGTAAGGATCTCCCCTCGGAGCAACGTCTTCTTGTTACGGTATGAGTGCGTATGTGTATTTTTGGTGAGTTCTCTTACTGGGGGTACATTTTGATGGTTATCTCGGTTCCACTGCCAATGTTCTTTCTTCTGTTAATATGAATGCCTTTTATAGGCATAATGACCTGATCCCAATTGAATACGGTCGATCTTGTGTGGCAGATTATTTCCGCTTTGGTGGAGGCATGATCATTCACCCATATGGAAACTTTCTGTTTACAGCTGATCGTGTCCCCGGGTCTTAATGTCCTGCTTTCTTCTTTCCTAACTGCTGCCGATACCCTGATAAAATCTGCCCTTTTTCAAATGATCTTGCTTGATCTCATTTATTTTTAGAATTAATGATCTTAATGATAGGGATTTTGGTGGTGATACAATTTATGGCTTTCATTACAGGGAATCTCTTTAGGGGGAGGTAATCGTGTCTGTCTGGAGGTAGGCCTATCTTTTCGGCATCTTTCTTTGGCAGTAAAAGGAAAGTTACAAGATAGCTGGTACGAATCTAAATTTCTTTTGTCATACTGGTGATGAATTGTTTGGAAATTAATAAGTTATTTAACCTTCTACTAATAGTTGTGAGTCTTCTTATGGGTGCATCGATAGTTAAAGCTGGTGGTTTGCTTATTAACGTACGCATCGCGAATTTGAGTGATGAAACATGTCTTCTTCATGCGGTTACAGAAAGTTTTACAGGTATCTTGTTCAATTTTGGTTGCCATAGGAATGCTTGTGAATTTAATGGACGTTTGAGTATTTTCAGACAGGTTTGGTTCCAGACAGGTATACGTTTTGGTAAGTTCGATCACTATCACATTACTGCTACGAAAAATGGAACAGGCTTAGAGACTTAGGGTTCATTGCCAAAGAACTTGTAGGTGCTGTTGTTAATTCCTTTCAACTTGTGTTCCATTCTTGTAAACAGAACTCGATTCCCATATGTTGACGAATCTGATTTGTAGCGGTGTTTCTGCAGATGTCAGTGAGCTGAGTTATTTGAGCAAGTATCTGTTTGCGAGGGTCTCGCTGGTTAACTTGTTATGTTGATGCTACCACTGCTAAGCCGTTGCAGTTGTGGTAATTCTTTAGGTTTGCACTGCCATCTGTTAATTGTTGTTTTCTTTTATCCAGAAAAGTTTAATCTCCGTGGTAATTTCGTCCAGGTGCCAGACATGATGGCATGAACCATACATACTAAAGGTTGTTTTCCAAACGTTGTGGTTGCTGCTGTCTTAGAATTCTTGACTTGACTTATTTCTTCTATTTTGTTGTTTATAGTGTTGGTATTGAAGTGCTTGTCGATGTTGCGGAAAATACTAGCAGCTGACATTCTGCTGCTGCTGACAAGTGCTTGCCGTTGATGGTGTTCACATGTTATAACTACTAATTCTGATACCTGAAAATGGATTGCCAAGCTGCAGGGGTTTCAGATTTCAAGACCTCTTACCGGCACGGTTTACGTCATTAACAATACTCTTTGCTTATGTAATCGTAAATCCTCGTTGTAATCACAGATTGAATTTCCAGATATGAGTTTTGAATTGTCTTGTAGTGTATGATCCTTGATAGAATTAATTCACATGGATGGTTTAAGGTTCCAGCTTGTAAGCTTACGGATTGAAGCTTGTATTCTGTAAAGAATATGAACTATTGTATTTGAATGGAATTCAACTTCTTGGATTTGAATTTAACTCTTCCATTCCTGCACTTATAAAAAGCCCCCTGAATTTGTACCTTGATGTGAAAACTTATGAATTTTAGGTGCATGAACTTGTGAATTTAGCCATGGCTGACATTTAAGTAAGAACTGGACTCATAATGCACCCTAAGGTGAAATCAAACAATGGGCCCAAAAATGAATTGCACCTCCAAAGAAACAAAAACTTTGAAATCTAACAGCTCGCTTCTAATTTACCAAGGAAATACCAAAGTGTCAAACCAGAAACCTTTGAACCTATAAAACTAAACACTGGAGGATAAGCGGCTTATGATTACTAATAGGCCAACGCCAACCCTTGATGGAAATCCCGAGACTTTTAATAGAATCTCAAATTGAAACGAGGAAGTTGACTCGTACGAATTAGCTTGAAATAGAAATAAACCAGTGTAGTGATGTCCTTATTTATTGTCCACACACTCACGTCCTTGGAATGCCTCGCTTTGTAAGAATCAATACCCTGTCACTACTGCACTTGCATGAGTTGGTTAGCCGCAAAGTATTAAGTTAAAGTCAAATAGCAAAATAAAATGCGCAAGAAGAGGTGGGATCTTGCGGTCAAAAATTAGGGTATGACAGATGCCCCTATTTAAGTTACTTCTATCTGGAGATATGGAGATAGAAATCTCCGTCTCGACGAGATAGGAGGGACTTAAATATAAACATTGCACGAATTTTTGGCTGTAAGATGCCACCGAATGCAAATGATATGCGATGATATGAGAATGCAAGACAGAGCTCCTGTGGGGAAATGATGCCACAGGGGAATAACTAGACATGACACCTAAAGAGCGAACCCAACGATGCGAGACGCCACGAGAAGAGACAACAATCAGCATTGTGGATTCTTCAAAATGAAGATAAGATATAATAATACCACCAGGAGTACAATAACTTGGACAGTGAAACGAGATCTTGAAGGTGAAGGGTGGCCCACTATCAACGTGTGGCAGCCTAAACAAAGATATCTGGTTGGAACAAGAAACGCGTGTTACTTACTATCAAACATATGATAGGCCTATGCCGAGGTGTTTGACCCAAAAGACGATATATTACCTACTATCAAATGTATGATGGCCTAAGCGGGGGTAATAGTCAAAACAAGGTGTATTACCTACTATCAAATGTATGATAGCCTAAGCAAAGGTAATAACCAAAAAGACAGGTCACCTACTACCAAACATATGGCAGCCTAAGAAAAGGTAATGAACAAAAGGAAAGATCACCTACTACCAAACATATGGCAGCCTAAGAAAAGGCGAACACAAAGGGAAGATGACCTACCACCAATCTTGGTAGCCTAAGCAAAGGTATCTGACCAAAATGATATATGTTACCTACTACCAAACATATGATAGCCTAAGAAAAGGTGAACACAAAAAGAAAGGCGTATTACCTACTATCAAACGTATGATAGCCTAAGCACAGGTAATAACCCAGAGAAGGAGAGATCACTCACTACCAAACGTATGGCAGCCTAAGAAAAAGTGTCTGACCAAAACGAATCGTATATTATCTACTATCAAACATATGATAGCCTAAGCAAAAGTAATAACCCAAAGAAAGAAAGATCACCTACTACCAAACGTATGGCAGCCTAGGAAAAGGTGTCTGACCCAAAATATGTGTGTTACCTACTATCAAACATATGATAGCCTAAGAAAAGGTAATAAACAAAAGGAAAGATCACCTACTGCCAAACATATGGCAGCCTAAGAAAAGGTATCTGACCAAAAAAATGCGTGTTACCTACTACCAAACATATGATAGCCTAAGCCGAGGTGTCTGACCAAAAAGGATGGTATATTACATACTATCAAATGTATAATAGCCTAAGCAAAGGTAATAACCTAAAGAAAGAAAGATCACCTACTACCAAACGTATGGCAGCCTAGGAAAAGGTGTCTGACCCAAAATATATGTGTTACCTACTATCAAACATATGATAGCCCAAGAACAGCTGAACACAAAAAAGAAAGGTGTGTTACCTACTATCATACGTATGATAGCCTAAGCAGAGGTAATAACCCAAGATGATATGTACTAGAGATTACAAAGCTTCAACAGGGATTTTCAAGAGATGTAAGCCTGTTGATATGTAAATATGTCTCCTTAAATAAAGAGAGATCAAATGTAATAAACTTCATCGAACTTCTTGGAAGAGATGCTCTTTGATAAAGTTAAAGCTTGGGTGATAGGCTCTCCGGGGAATACATTCCTAAGGAGTATCTGGTTGTAGTTATGTATCCTTGTAGTTATGTATCCCCAGTGAAGTCGCCATTTCTGTCGCGGTGAAAATCGGATACCAAACTATTGATTAGTTTGAATCTTTAATTCATTTTGCAACCGAACTTTGATTTGTCCAAAGGAAGGGATAAAGATCGAAATTCCCACAATGCAATGCAAATGCAAGGTTTAGAGAGTTATAGGTTCGGGGGTTGGTTAAACTTAGGGAAGGTGCTAGCATCCTAAGTTTATGTAGTACTCAACAGGAACATCTTGTTTTTATATTGTTTATTGCTATGTGTTTATCTGCTTAAAGTTGAAAGACCTAGGGGTTTATTTCTAAGTATACTCGATAAGATGTCGCATCTTATGCCTACATATCCTTACGGGAGTGGAATCAGAGTATCTGTAGTTCCCCTAAAGGGTTGAGGAGTTCTTTGACTGTGGTCAAAGTTCCTACGGGTTTAGGGTAGTTGATTGATTTTAGGAGAAAGAGATGAGTTGTCATTTTAAGAGAGATTTAACTGCCACAAGTTGTAGGAATGTAATTTTTGCATCATCTTAAGAGAAGGACTCAAGTACTCGGATAGGGATCAACGAGGTACGCCTCTCTTAAGGCAAAGTTCCTACAGTATTGATTGTATTGTTGTGGGGTGGAGATTCTATCTCGCTTAAGATGATTTGGCATCTTTCTCTAATGTGTTTGAATATTGTTTGTATTGAGTTGTATTGTTTTGTCTATGTTGTAAAAGATAAAGGTCCTTCCTATGGGGTAGGTCTTAAACTTAAGAAGATCGACTTGAATGGGATCAAGGATCATGGGGAAATGATGCAAATGTGAATGCATACGCACGATTTTGAGATCATGCGCAGATTCTTCCTTTGGACGGATGCAATGCGAGAATGATAAATGACGATAATGTAAATTACTGTAATGTAAATTGCTGAAGGTAAAGGCAGATAAATAAACATACATGTACGCATGAAAGCATTGAAGTGTAGGTGAATGTGTCGTGAAGTGCACGATTAAGTTGGTTTTACAATGTTGGTTCATTTTAAGCGGAGTTGAATTGATTTTAGTTTGAATTATTTATAAGAAAATATTGATTTGGATGAATTGATTTGTAAGAAAAGAGTTGGATTGATTTCAAGAAAAGTTATATTATTTTAGTGAAATTTGATTTTATAAAAAAGTTGTTATTAGTTTTAATAAAAGGTTTAGATTAGTTGATTAAAATTGATTTTAGAAAGATGTTAATTTAATTTTAATAAAAAGGTTTTTCTTATTGAATAATGAAAAGGTTATTATTATGAAATTCATATTATTTAGATTATGAAATAAAAAAAATAAAAAAAAAGGGTGTCATTATTATAATATAGGAAAAACATTTATTAAATAAGATAGTTTTTATCATCATTAAAAAAAAGCACAAATATCTTATTATTTTAAAAGGTTATTAATTTGATGAATACAGGGTAAATTAAGTTGAGTTATTAAAGGTTAATTTGAAAAGAAGATCATTGGTTTAATTTTATAAAAAGAGTTGATTAAGGTTAATTAATTATCTTAAAAAAACTGATTAATGAATAGTTAAGGTGATTAACGGAAGAAATAGTGGGTAATGAGGGGGTTAACTGGTGATTAGGAGGGATTGTGTGGTGCGTGGTGCGTGTATGTAATTATTACGGCAAAATTAAACAAACTAAATCAAAAACCCTTCATCCCCAAATCGCCCCCCTTCTCTCCGATCGTCTTTTCCTTTTCCCCGATGGCCACCGCTCCTTCCACCTCTTCGCTCTCTCGATCTTTTCTTTCTCCTTTTTCTCGCGATCGGTTCTCTCCCTTTCCCCGATGGTTTCCGTCTCCTCCCTGCTCTCTGTTTCTTTCTCTTCTCCTTCTTGCCTTTAACCTGTAAACACGAAAAAACCTCAAAAGATCCAGACAAAAGATGGATTCACAAGATTACCGAGAAAGGAAACCAGCGGTGGCTTACGGTGGTGTGGAGGAGTTGCGGTTGATCGCGGTAACTGGGGACAACTTTCGTGAGCTACAAAAAGATAAGTCTCTTTGCCTCGATTCCTCGGTTACGAAACTAGGTTTGCGGTAGCTGTGATTTTGTATGATAGTTTCTCCTCTCCTTTTTTTTTCGATTTCAATCTTCTCTTTATATAGGCTTCAATTTAGGATTTCCTGATTGAATTTGATTAAAATCGAATGAATGCTGATTTGGGCTTTTCCATTTTGGGGTTAATCAAATTGGAAACTTTCCTTATCTCGTTCCAATCTCTGTTAAATGAGAATCAAATCCTTGATATCGTATTAATCCGTCTACGTTCAAATAATTAGGATTTTGGATTGGATATCTTAGGAATATTCTCCAATTGATTTTGCTAACTTGAGATTGTGATTTGGCAGGTGGGGATAGCAATTGTTTGAGTTGGGCCAGAAAACGGATTAGAAGCCCAGAGGGGGGAACTTGTGTTTGATGCGTTTGGTGAGGTTATCACGAAAAAACCGGTGACGAAGAGCAGCGGTCTCAGGTGTTTGTAGGGTAAACTTTTCAATTTCTGTCTCTATTTCTCTTGTTGTCTTCTTTGAAATGATGCGTATCTGAAACTCTTGTACTTCGGTGATGGTTTTGGTAACGCGTCCAAAATCGCCATATAGTTGCTTGAATTTTATGATGGAAAATACTCAAGAGTGTTTGGTCTGGTTTGTTGATGAATTTCTCATTCTTCTTTTGCAGGGTCCTCTGTAGGCATTTGTTTCTAGCAATGGCGTTCAAAATATCGGTTGCGGTCCTTGTTTTGCTCAGCAGGTTTGTGGTTTTAGATCAGTGTGCAATATGAACATGTCCTCAATGATGAAGGCAAGCTGGAACCTCTGCTATAGAAGCCAAGACCCTTGAGTTCATAATGTGGGTAAGCTTTCTGATTACGCTACTGGGAGCTTGACATTGGTGGCATTGGTAGAACCGTGAGGGCGGCAACGGAGATTTATTCGAATCCAATACGTCCTTCATCAGCGAGTCTGACTTCGACCACTACTATTATGGACGGGGGCCATACCTAATTGCAGGTTACACCTCACTATACAAAATAATATCTTTATTCGATAATGAATGTATTCCATCTTTCTCTATTCTCCACATACTTAGTTGATTTGCAAATTACAGATCAATTTGAGCCAGTAATTCTACCTACTGAAACTAGCCAGGCTGTTAAGGAACGGCTTCTGAGTTTTGTTAAATCATTGTCGACTGCAGTGACTTTTGCCTATTGTCTTATCTCCTTAAAAAATATCTCTCAGTAATATACTCACGCACTATCCTCTCAAAGGCTGACAATACAATACTCTTCCGCTCATCAACTGCCGGCATGGAAGTAGGAACTGAGTCGGTTGTTGATCACAGGTGGTTAACTTGTTCTTTAATTCTCGCTCTGTTTATTATTCTCCACAATCGCCTAACTCAATTGATCAAGTTGTCTGTTGTTTGAACCGATTCAATGACTTATTGACGACATTCAATTCTCTTAACAGGTTGCAAAGGGAAGTGTGTCCAGAAACAAACTCCCTTCTGTTGCTGGCGGATAATGCGGATCGTCTTGATGAAGTGGTAAGGACAAAACACGAGGCTTGGCGTGGGAATACGTTGTGACTTGGTTGGCTTATCCGGTTTGTTGATGTTTCACGCTGCTATTGCAGGTCCAGAAATTCGCCAGCGGATTCTTCAAATGGGTGAGTTCGGAAGAGTGTTTCCGGCAATCTAGTGTTTAAGACTTATCGCCATTGCTTCTTGTTAATATTTTCCAAAGAAACAGATGCTCTGTTAACTCGAAATTCTTATTGATGCAGTGAATGGTTGGGAGATCTGTTTTTAAGACTCTCTTGATGACTATCATTACCACCAACGGTGAGCCAAGTTTCACAGATTTTGCAGATGGTTTTGTTGTCAATATATGCCGCCATTTTTGGGATGATACTTCATGTCAATTCTCCATTCAACAATGCATCGACGGAGGTAGATTCATTGTTATATGTGCATCTTGGTTCTATGATAAAATCTAGTGTTTGCTCAAATTTGAAGGGGCTGGATCCTTTGGAATTCTTAGATGCTTTAGTCTTTAGTTGATGTACTGGCAGGAGGTGCGAGTTCTCCCAACTATGCTTCGTCATATAATAGGAACCAGTATTCAATTGCTGGACTTCCCTGTACCTCCTCAAATTTGTTGAATCTGCCACCTGAGACCAATATTATTACTCTGCACATATATATTACACTGGTGAGTGCTTTGGCTGCTTGTGCTAATGACCGTTATATGTCGGTTTTGCCCAGCCCAAATTTATTGGTTTGATGACAGTTAGGTGCGCCGGAGATAACTTTATTATGAAAGCCTATTTTGAACTTCATTTTGATGCTTATTTTCATGATTTTCTCGAGCAGGTCAGAGGTCGGTGCTAAAGAAAACTGCTGCTACTGCTAAAAACAAAGTGTTGAATGCTCCGTCGAGATCATGATTCCAGAATGGTGACGATGCCTTCCATTTCCAGCCGAACATGCTTGGTATGTTTCAATTCTTTCTCTTGCAAACACTTTGATATCACTTATGTTGACTACTTGGTCTTGCAATTATGTTCACAGGTGAGGATCTGAATGGATTCAGAGACAAACTGATGGCTTTGGCAACTTCAAAAGGAACGTGAATCATGCTACCTCCAGAAGGCTGTCGTTCCTCCTCATCATAAGGCAAACTCTCCTTCGATGTTAACCAGTAGCGGTTCTATCTGTTGTATAGGGAATAGGGTAATCTTGTAAACGAAATAGGTCTCTTTTGGGTAAACATGAGTTGCGGTGAATTTGAAATACTTTAGATTTGTACGTTAATAATTCACCACTTCTTGGTTACCGTATTCGAATTTTCTCTTATAATACGGTGGATAGGTTTGGATACTACACTTTCTTCTTCTCCATGGTTCCTGTTTTCTTTTGCACGACCAGTATTTCACTTCAAACTAGTAATGAGCGGCTTGCAAACGGTGCCTTGATATATACTTGCAATTATTTGTAATTGTTTGTAATTATTTGATCATGGTCCTTGCGTCATCGAACTTCCAGTCAATGTTGTTTATTTAGGAAATTAAAACAAACACGAATTTGCCGAAATGAGTATCACTTTGGTCTTGAGATGCTTTGTTATAATGCTTAGACACCTATCTTCTGGCATTTTTCAAATCAACGGTGTGCACATCTTGCACCACACATCACTTCTCAAACTTCAACTCTTGTAAGTTGAGAGGATTTGAATTATATGATACCGGTCCATTGAATTGCGTTCAACTATAATGCTTGAATTTGATTTGAATTTCGAGTTTTACATTCGGATTTGTTAACTTGGAAGTGTTGTGTTTTTATAATAAAGAACCTTGTGAGCCTTCGAAGCTTAAAACTCTGATCCATGGGAGACACCACTATGGTTGGATCTTGACTTTTGGATGCTTGACTCGTGCTTAGACTTGCACATAATTCTTGAACCTTGGAACCAATCCTGTAGGAAATCGTGGGTCCTTGAACTTGGTGAGACTTGACAAATCTTGACAACAAAACGGCATAAATCCCAATCTTTGAATAATAGGCCTTTATATGTATCATTTCATGACTCCCTAAACTTCCAACAGTAACCTATCTTTCACAAAACAAAACAAACAAATTGGTTAACACGGTTAGCTATGCATAATGATTGACTTAAATGATATGCAAGAGAAATGCCCGAGGAGGTGGGATCTTAAGGTAAAAAATTAGGGTGTGACAGATGCCCCTATTTAAGTTACTTCTATCTGGAGATATGGAGATCGAAATCTCTGTCTCAACGAGATAGGAGGGACTTAAATACAAATATTACACGAATTTTTGGCCCTAAGAAACCACCGAATGCAAATGATATGCAATGATATGAAAATGCAAGACAGACGGTCCTGTGAGGACAATATGTCACGGCGGAGAAGCTGGATGCGACACGCAGGAAGAACGGACTCAACGACGCAAGACGCCACGAGAAGAGACAACGATCAGCATTGTGGATTCTCCAAAATGAAGATAAGATATAATAACACCACCAGGAGTACAGTAGCTTGGACAGTGAAACGAGATCTTGAAAGTGCAGGGTAGCCTGCTATCAACGTGTGACAGCCTAAACAAAGGACATTCGGTTGAAGTAAAGAAGCACATGTTATCTACTATCAAGTATGTGATAGCCTAGGTAAAGGTATCTGATCAAAAGAAAGGTGTGTTACCTACTATCAAATATATGATAACCTAAGAAAAGGTGAACACAAAAAGAAAAGCGTATTACCTACTATCAAACATATGATAGCCTAAGCAGAGGTAATAACCCAAGGAATGAGAGATCACTTACTACCAAACGTATGACAGCCTAAGAACAAGTGTCTGACCAAAACAATATGTGTTACCTACTATCAAATATATGATAACCTAAGAAAAGGTGAACACAAAAGGAAAGCATATTACCTACTATCAAACGTATGATAGCCTAAGCACAGGTAATAACCCAGAGAAGGAGAGATCACTTACTACCAAACGTATGGCAGCCTAAGAAAAGTATCTGACCAAAATGATATGTGTTACCTACTATCAAATATATGATAGCCTAAGAAGAGGTGAACCCAAAAAGGAAGGCATATTACCTGCTATCAAACGTATGATAGCCTAAGAAAATGTGAACATAAACGGAAAGATGACCTACTACCAATCTTGGCAGCCTAAGCAAAGGTATCTGACCAAAACAGATGGTATATTACCTACTATCAAATATATGATAGCCTAAGCAAAAGTAATAACCCAAAGAAGGAAAGATTGTAAGAGCACAGATTGTGTCTTAGTTATATCTCTATGTTTTGATGATAACACTTATAAATTTTGTATTCAAGAATTATATACTCTAAACGTGTTCTAGATTGTTTGCTACAGGCACTAAAGAAATTTTTCTTAAGAAAGCAAAGTGAAGATCTGAACAATGTTAATATGAAAGACATCATAAGTTCAAGAGCATCTTAGTGAAGATCTGAACGCTACTCCCAGAAGAATCTGACTACTGTCTCTTGAAGATTCTGAAGCAGGAGCCTCTAAAGCATAGAAGACTCTGCTCTAAGAGATTTACACGCTCAAGCACACTAGCTGCACATACTCTGATTCAGCTCAATCTGAAGAATATTCAAGACTCTGTAGATCCAGATGATCTCTAGTCTGGAGACTCTGAAGATTCAGATTCTAATGTTGAAAGCTGAACTTACTTTGAAGAAGATTTAAATATGTACGTTGGTTTTTCTCAACAGCTCTTTCCTATTTTGTGCTAGACACAAGGACACAGACAAAAAGGTTTTATCTGTGCATTCCATTCTGAGGAAAGTTTTCTGCAAGTGAAGACAAAAGGCATCAGGCTTGTTTCAGCACAGCCTCCAATGTGAAGACAAAAGGCTTCAGGCTTTTCTGCACAGCCTTCAACGTATCAAGACTTCTTGGATCTTAGTGCCTATATAAAGAAGTCCACTCCATCTTCTTCAGCATCGAAACTCTAGAAAAATCTCTCCTCAAAGCAAATCTTTCAAAGCTCTTAATTATATTATTTTGCTTTAATATTGTTCTTAACTTAAGAGAAATATCACAGTTGTGATAACAGCTTATTAGAAGCATTCTTACTCTTGTAAAAGCTTTACATTGTTTGTAAAAGGTTTTCCTTAAGAGGATCCAGTTGGGATCAGTTGCTCTTGAGAAGACTAAGAACAGTTGTTCTTAGGTGTTGCTATTTGTAATCTGTTTGATTAAAATAGTGGATTAAGTCCTTGACAGAGAAAGGCAAATCACTCTTGAGAGGGTGGACTGGAGTAGTTGTTTTCAACGAACCAGGATAAAAATATCTGTGTTCAAAGTTTTGATTTTAAGTCTTACTTATTCAACCCCCCCCCCTTCTAAGTAATTTTCTCACCTTCAGTTGGCATCAGAGCTCCGGTTCTGCGTGTGCTCCACTTAACCGTGACAGTTAAAGATCCTGTGAGAAAGATACTTTGATATTTGTTTTGTTGCCAATATGGATACATCTACATCAACTTGCAACAACAAATATGAAGGAGATAGGATCAGTACCAAGCCACCCATGTTTGATGGGGAAAAATTTGACTATTGGAAAGATAGAATAGAAAGTTTTTTCCTTGGGTATGATGCTGATCTTTGGGATATGGTCATTGATGGATATAAACATCCTACTGATGAGGATGGCAAAAAGATTGATAGAAAATCAATGACTGAAGTACAGAAAAGAGATTTCAAGAATCACCACAAAGCCAGAACTATATTGCTTAATGCAATCTCTCATACTGAGTATGAGAAGATTACAAACAGAGATACTGCTCATGACATGTTTGAGTCACTCAAAATGACTCATGAGGGAAATTCTCAGGTTAAAGAGACCAAGGCGCTGGCGCTCATACAGAAGTATGAGGCATTCAAAATGGAAGAGTCTAAAAATGTTGAAACTATGTTTTCTAGATTTCAGATTCTTACTGCTGGTCTGAAAGTTCTGGATAAGGGCTACTCAACGTCAGATCATGTCAAGAAGATCATCAGAAGTCTTCCCACCAGATGGAGACCAATGGTGACTGCATTGAAGATGGCAAAAGATCTGAACAAGATCTCTTTAGAAGAACTTATCAGTTCCTTGAGAAGCCATGAAATAGAGCTGGAGGAAGATGAACCCCAGAAGAAAGATAAAGGTAAATCCATAGCTTTAAAATCTAACAAACCTGTTAAAGCTTTGCAGGTAAAAGAAGAAAGTTCTGAAGAATCGTCTTCTGAAGAAGAAGATGAATTGTCCATGCTTTCCAGAAGAATCAACAAGCTCTGGAAGCACAAGGGAAAGAAGTTTAACAACTTCAGAAAAGCTGACCACAGGAAGGAATCTTCTGGACACAGAAGATCTGGAAAGAAAGAGGTCACATGCTATGAATGCAAGGAACCTGGGCACTACAAAAATGACTGCCCCAAACTTCTCAAGGAGAAACCCAAGAGAAAGTTTGATAAAAAGAAGAAGGTTCTTATGGCAACTTGGGATGATTCAGATGAATCTGAATCTGAATCTGAAGCAGAAGAAGAGTGTGCCAACATGGCATTAATGGCTGGAATAGAAGATCAGAATGAAGAATTATCATCTGAATCTGAGTCAGACTCCGACTCTGACGCTGAAGAGGTAATGTCTAAACTTACCAAAGAAGAACTCATAAAGGTGTTATCTGAAGTTTTGAAAAGCTACAATAATATCAAACTCAAAAACAAGAAGCTGAAAAGCAATCTTGAATCTGAGATTGATAATCTGAAAACAGAACTTGTTGAGCAGAGAGAAATAAATATAAAAATCAAAAATGATTTGGAAATTGCCCAACAAGAATCTGACTCTGAAGCTAAGTCATCTGAAAATATTTTTGAAAAATATGACTCTAGTTTTCAGAGGTTCCTCACTAAAAGCATAGACAGAAGCAAGATGGCTTCTATGATCTATGGAGTTAGTAGGAATAAAAGAAAGGGAATTGGATTTCAATCTTCTTCTCTTGAAAAAGATGTAAGACCAATACCTGTAGATGATCTGATCATTAAGATAACTCCTTTATACTCTAATTTTAAATTTGGTCATTTAAATGATATTAAACACACGAGCTCTGAAAAGAATACTCATGTGTTTAGATCTAAGGCAAGTCTAAACAAAAACTATGTTGAAAAACAAAAGTTTAGACAAACCTACAAGACAACTAACCCTAAAGGACCCAAGAAGATCTGGGTACCTAAAGACAAAATAATCCCTGTTGCAGATATCCTTAGCAGCAAAGTCAGGACACCAATCATGGTACCTGGACTCTGGATGCTCACGACACATGACGGGAGAAAGGTCTATGTTCCAAAGTCTGGAACTTAGATCTGGAGGGGACGTGAAATTTGGAGGGAACCAGAAGGGCAAGATCATTGGCTCTGGAACTATAGGTAATGGCAACCTACCCTCTATTTCTAATGTTCTGTTAGTTGAAGGATTGAAACATAATCTATTGTCCATAAGTCAATTAAGTGACAATGGTTATGATATAATCTTTAATCAAAAATGTTGCAAAGCTGTATGTCAAAAGGATGGTTCTATCCTATTCAATGGAAAGAGGAAACACAACATTTATAAAATTAACCTTTCAGAACTTAAAGTTCAAAATGTAAAATGCCTCTTATCTGTGAATGATGAGCAATGGGTCTGGCATAGAAGATTGGGGCATATTAATATGAGACGTATATCTCAGATTAATAAACTCAATCTGGTCAGAGGACTTCCTAAGTTGAAGTTCAACTCAGATGCTCTGTGTGAAGCATGTCAAAGAGGTAAATTTTCAAAATCTCATTTTAAATCAAAAAATGTTGTTTCTACCTCCAGACCATTGAAATTACTTCACATTGATCTGTTTGGACCAGTGAAAACTGCATCCATCAGAGGCAAGAAGTATGGGTTAGTCATTGTAGATGACTACAGCAGATGGACATGGGTAAAGTTTCTAAAACACAAGGATGAGTCTCATTCTGTGTTCTTTGACTTCTGCAATCAAGTCCAGACTGAAAAAGATTGTAAAATTATTAAAGTCAGAAGTGATCATGGTGGAGAATTTGAAAATAAACATTTTGAAAAATATTTTTCTGAAAAAGGCATTGCACATGATTTCTCCTGCCCTAGAACTCCACAACAAAATGGAGTTGTAGAAAGGAAAAATAGAACATTGCAAGAAATGGCCAGAACCATGATCAACGAGACAAATCTGGCAAAATATTTCTGGGCAGAAGCAATTAACACAGCTTGTTATATTCAGAACAGAGTGTCTGTAAGACCTCTTCTGAAAAAGACTCCCTATGAATTGTGGAGAAACAGAAAGCCTAACATTGCTTATTTTCATCCTTTTGGATGTATTTGTTATATGCTTAATACTAAAGATAATCTGAACAAGTTTGATTCCAAAGCACAGAAGTGTTTCATGCTTGGTTATTCTGAACGCTCTAAAGGCTACAGAGTATTCAATACTGAAACACAGATTGTGGAAGAATCTATTCATGTCAGATTTGATGATAAGCTTGGCTCTGAAAAGCCAAAGCAGTTTGAAAGTTCTGCAGATAGAGAAGTGATTCTCACAGACTCTGAAGGCTCAGAGGCAGAAAAGGCAAAGAACAAAGAATCTGACGCAACCCCAGATGCTACACCTTTGACCTCCCAACTAAACAACTTGCATATTTCTGAAAGACCAACTGTCAGAGGATCTTCTTCCAGAATCAAAGCTTCTCATCCAGAAGATGTGATAATTGGAAAGAAAGATGATCCTATAAGGACAAGATCATTTCTCAGAACTTCTGAATCTTCCTTATTTGGCTTAGTGTCATTGATAGAACCAACATCTGTAGATGAGGCTCTGGAAGATAATGAATGGATTATAGCTATGCAAGAAGAGCTGAATCAATTCACCAGAAATGAAGTTTGGGATTTGGTTCCTAGACCTAAAGGATTCAATGCCATTGGAACAAAATGGGTCTTCAGGAATAAGCTGAATGAAAAGGGAGAGGTAGAAAGGAATAAGGCAAGGCTGGTTTCTCAAGGATATAGTCAACAAGAAGGTATTGATTACACTGAGACATATGCTCCAGTGGCAAGGTTAGAATCTATTCGTCTTCTTATTTCATTTGCTGCACAGAATAACATCACTCTGTATCAGATGGATGTTAAAAGTGCTTTTCTTAATGGTATTATAGAAGAAGAAGTATATGTCCACCAACCTCCTGGTTTTGAAAGTGAAAACTTTCCAGATCATGTTTTCAAATTAAAGAAATCCCTTTATGGATTAAAACAAGCTCCCAGAGCTTGGTATGAGAGGTTGAGCAACTTCCTTCTGAAGAAAAATTTTATCAGAGGAAAAGTGGATACAACTTTATTCTGTAAAACTGTTAAGAAAGATCTGCTAATTTGTCAAATTTATGTAGATGACATTATTTTTGGATCAACAAATATTACGCTTGGAAAGGAGTTTGCTAAATGTATGCAGGAAGAATTTGAAATGAGCATGATGGGAGAATTGAGATTCTTCTTGGGAATCCAAGTCAATCAGACTCCAGAGTGTACCTACATACATCAAACCAAATATGTTAAAGAGCTTCTGAAGAAGTTCAACATGATTGATAGCAAAATGGCAAAAACCCCAATGCATCCTACAAGCATTCTAGGTAAGGAAGAGGTAAGTAAGAAGGTAGATCAAAAACTCTACAGAGGTATGATAGGATCTCTTCTATACTTGACTGCTTCCAGACCAGATATTCTGTTTAGTGTCTACTTATGTGCTAGATTCCAATCAGATCCTAGAGAATCACACTTAACAGTTGTTAAGAGGATTCTGAGGTATCTGAAAGGTACTGCCAACTTGGGTTTGTGTTATAGAAGATCTGATGAATTTTCATTAGTTGGATTCTGTGATGCTGACTATGCTGGAGACAGAGTTGAACGTAAAAGCACTTCTGGAAGCTGTCAGTTTCTTGGAAGTCATCTGATCTCATGGTACAGCAAGAAGCAACCCACCATAGCACTATCAACTACAGAGGCAGAATACATTGCTGCTGCTGGATGTTGTACTCAGATGCTCTGGATGAAGAGTCAATTAGAAGATTATCAAATCTATGAGAGTAATCTTTCTATCTTCTGTGATAATACTTCTGCTATATGTTTGTCAAAAAATCCAATCTTGCATTCTAAGGCAAAACATATAGAAATTAAACATCACTTCATCAGAGACTATGTTCAGAAGGGTGTAATTAATTTAGCTTTTGTTGATACAGATTATCAATGGGCTGATATTTTCACAAAACCCCTTGCTGAAGATAGATTTAAGTTCATTCTGAAAAATATTTGTATGGATTTGTGTCCAGAGTAATATTTCTCAGAGGCAACCTCTCAGATGCAAAATGTTTAATAATCTGAAGTATTTCATCTGTTTATTCGTTCAATTATATATATTCAATTATTTTATTTTTTTTGGTAATACTCTGAACTAACAAGCTCAGAAGATCTGAAAGTTGGAAACGTTTCATTTCTTGAGAGACATAAGATGAGCCAACAAAGCAAACACGTGTCACTCAATCTCTGAAAAGATGGAGTGCTCAACTGAATTGACGTTTGAGGTATTGCTTTGAAAATCTCACTTTTCTTGGTTTTCCCCCCAGCTGTCATAAATTTAATGTGAAATGATTATTTTTCATTAAATGTTGTCCAAACGTGCGTAAGTGTCTTTTGTGTGCCCTATGTTTGGTTTTTGATTTTCTATATATATCACCTGTCACACTATTTTCACACTTTCCACATTCACTTCACTCATGCGTTTCTGCTCTCTTTTCAATCTCTACCAAAACCCTAAACCTAAACCATGATCCTTCTCTTCTTCAATGGCGTCTACTTCAAACACTGCTGCAAAACCCAACAAAACTATTATGTACAAAGAACCTGAACGAACCTTATTCACTCCAGTGGCTGATCTGGAAGTGCTCTGTGAAAGCTTCATTGACCTTGACTCTTTAAAGGAAAATGGGTTCGACCTCATTTCTGCCATTAAAGCTCAAGGATGGGAAAAATATTTTGAAAGGCTAATGGGTCTTGTATTTCCATCACTTGTAAAGGAATTTTGGATACATGCAAGCGCTGGTCCCAAGTTTATTCATTCCTCGGTTCTAGGAGTGGAGATAGTCATCACTGAAAACCTGATCAGACAACTGTTTAGTTATACTGAGTCTGATGGAGTTTCAAATCTTGTTTCTTCTCGCATTGATATGGCTAGGGTTTATGAAGAAGTTACTATAGCTGGATTGCCGTCAAGTAAGGTTAAAGATTTGAAACCCATTTATAGGATCTGGGCAAAAATCTTTATGAGTACATTTTTTCACAGAAAACCATCCAACTCACCAGATTATGTGAGTTCGGAACATCTGTATTTTATGTACTGCATTAGCAAAAATGTCAAAATGGATCTACCGTATCTTATCTTCAGTCATTTACTAACTCATGTCAAAGAAACCAGAGAGGAAGTAAGAGCTAAAGCTGGTAAAGTTAGGACGTGGATACCCCTGGGAAGGTTGATTTCAGATATACTTATTGAGAACAAGCTGGTACAGCATCTGACTGATGCGAAGATTACAGAAGATCTGACTTACATCATTGGCTCTGAAATTAATGGACTCAATCTAAAAAGGATGAAAATCATTTCAGAATTGAAAGGACAACTCAGGAAGATCAACTCTGAAGAGGTTCAAGGCAGAAGAATTCCTGTGGAAGACTTTCCACTATTCAGTGCAGATGAACCTAAGGAATTTGTCTGGCTGTACATTACTGAATGTCTAAAGGAAGGAATTCCTCTACCTGCCAATCTCGTTCAGAAGCCAGGAGAAGAATTGCCCAATCAGATGAAGGAAAGGCGCAGTAAGAGGAAGGCTGACGAAGGATCCGTTCAGAAGAAGAGAAAAGCACCTGAAGCCTCAAGAAAGAAGAAGAAAGAAGGAAAGAAGGCCAGAATCAGCCCTAGAGAAGCTACTCTGGAAGAGATCAGAGACACCATTCAACAGGTATTAGCATCTGATCCTACTCCTACTGTTCATTCACCCCTGTCTTCACCACAACTCTCTCCAAGTCTCATACCAAGAACTTCCAAATCCAAACAGTCTGTCAATATCTCATCTGAACCACTCCCCTCTGAACCAGTAAATTTACAATCATCTCCTGTACAAATTCCATTTGAACCACAACCTCAAACAATTCAAACAGATATTCCACCACCAGAACCAACTCTATTAGAAAACTCTCCAACAGTAACTCCACCAGAACCAACTCAACCAGAAAACTCTCTAACAGCAACTCCACAACCAACTTTGTCACAACCAGAGAATCCCCAATTAGAGACTCTCCAACCAGAAACAATTATTTCAGAACAAAATCAACCAGAGACTGTTCAAACTGAACACTCTGAACAAACAATTCCCTCAGAAGATCCAAATCTTTCTGACAATATTCTTGATATTCAACCCCTCAACCAAACAATTGTAATTTCTTCAACATCTGTTCACTCAGATGAATCTTCTGATTCATCTGATTCATCTGACTGTGATTCAGAATCACTCAAACAAGCTCGCTCTGAGAGTGTTATGAAGAAACATCTTAACATTGCTTTGTTTCATACCCCACCAAACTCTCCATCTCATCAACAACCATCTGAAACTCAACCATCTGCCACTCAAACATCTGAAAATCAAACCATTCCTCAACCACCTGAAACTGACCCATCTGAGAATCAGGCTTTTCCACAACCATCTGAAATCCCTCAATCTGACATCCACACATCTCAACCACCCACACCTCAACCACAACCATTTGAACCTACTCCTGCTAACACCCCTAATCCTTTTTCCTCTGGACAGTATGAACAGTCAGATTTAGGATCTTGTGTTACTGCTATGTTTGATATTTTCAAAAAGGAGTTAGATTCTGAATATGATCGTGTTAAGGCTGTATGCATGTCAAGTTTGGATCCCAATGTTTCGAATACTGCTTGGAAGCGTTTCATCTGGATGTTTAACAAAGCTGCCCTAAAAGTTAGAGCAAAATGCTCTAAACTTGCTAAGACTAAATTTGCTGAGTTAATCAAGGTAACGCTGATGAACATGCCTCCTCCTCCTCCTGTGTTACTTTTGGAAGCTGCTCCTCCAGTAGTTCCTGAATCTGAAATGGTTGAACAAGCTTCTGTTGAAAACCAAACTGAAGGACACCCTGCTGCTACTGCATCTGCTCCGTCTTCATCTGTGGTTTCAGAACTTGTGAATGATGTGAAGGATATAAAGGACTGGATGATCAAGCAAGAAAAGACAACTGATGAAATCAAGACCTGGATGTCTAAGCAAGAAGAGTCAGCTGCCAAGATGACAGAGCTTCTGACCCTCATTGCCTCTCGCCAGACCTAGTTTTATTTGTTGTTTTGCACATGAACTGCTTTTGCTGTCTGTTTATCTTTTGTTGTGTTATGTGGTTTGGCATCTGCCTGTTTGACTGTGAACTTTGGTTTGTTTTAATTGCATGATAACATGTTTTGCTCCTATATGATTCTTTTCTTCTATATCTTTCTGTCTTTGAAAATCTTTTTGATTATGACAAAAAGGGGGAGAAAAAGAGAAACTGAGGTGTTCAACCTATAAGCAATTACTAAAACTAAAATTCAGACATTTTATTAACTTACTTTGAATTTATTACATTGATTTATCTGACATAATTCTTTGAAGTTACCCTGAGACTGTGTCAACCAGAACCTGAACATCTAAAGCAAATCTGAGTATTCAATCAACTCTGATAACTCTGATATCTTACTCTGATACATTTATTCTGAAAAAGAATTCATGCAAGATGATAACCAGAAGTTCTGACTGAAGAAAGTCATATGTATCTGGCATCAAGATTTGACTCTGAACTCTTTCATCAGGCTCTGAATCTGAAATATACTTAATCAGAAAGGGAAGTATTCTATCCTATTGAAGTTTTTATTTCAGGGGGAGATTGTTAATCTCAGGGGGAGTTTCTAATTCTTACTCTTTATTGAACAAAATTTTCTCATGTTTTGTCATCATCAAAAAGGGGGAGATTGTAAGAGCACAGATTGTGTCTTAGTTATATCTCTATGTTTTGATGATAACACTTATAAATTTTGTATTCAAGAATTATATACTCTAAACGTGTTCTAGATTGTTTGCTACAGGCACTAAAGAAATTTTTCTTAAGAAAGCAAAGTGAAGATCTGAACAATGTTAATATGAAAGACATCATAAGCTCAAGAGCATCTTAGTGAAGATCTGAACGCTACTCCCAGAAGAATCTGACTACTGTCTCTTGAAGATTCTGAAGCAGGAGCCTCTAAAGCATAGAAGACTCTGCTCTAAGAGATTTACACGCTCAAGCACACTAGCTGCACATACTCTGATTCAGCTCAATCTGAAGAATATTCAAGACTCTGTAGATCCAGATGATCTCTAGTCTGGAGACTCTGAAGATTCAGATTCTAATGTTGAAAGCTGAACTTACTTTGAAGAAGATTTAAATATGTACGTTGGTTTTTCTCAACAGCTCTTTCCTATTTTGTGCTAGACACAAGGACACAGACAAAAAGGTTTTATCTGTGCATTCCATTCTGAGGAAAGTTTTCTGCAAGTGAAGACAAAAGGCATCAGGCTTGTTTCAGCACAGCCTCCAATGTGAAGACAAAAGGCTTCAGGCTTTTCTGCACAGCCTTCAACGTATCAAGACTTCTTGGATCTTAGTGCCTATATAAAGAAGTCCACTCCATCTTCTTCAGCATCGAAACTCTAGAAAAATCTCTCCTCAAAGCAAATCTTTCAAAGCTCTTAATTATATTATTTTGCTTTAATATTGTTCTTAACTTAAGAGAAATATCACAGTTGTGATAACAGCTTATTAGAAGCATTCTTACTCTTGTAAAAGCTTTACATTGTTTGTAAAAGGTTTTCCTTAAGAGGATCCAGTTGGGATCAGTTGCTCTTGAGAAGACTAAGAACATTTGTTCTTAGGTGTTGCTATTTGTAATCTGTTTGATTAAAATAGTGGATTAAGTCCTTGACAGAGAAAGACAAATCACTCTTGAGAGGGTGGACTAGAGTAGTTGTTTTCAACGAACCAGGATAAAAATATCTGTGTTCAAAGTTTTGATTTTAAGTCTTACTTATTCAACCCCCCCCCCCCCTTTTAAGTAATTTTCTCACCTTCAAAGATCACCTACTACCAAACGTATGGCAGTCTAAGAAAAGGTGTCTGACCTTAAAGGATGTACTGGAGATTGTAAAGCTCCAACAGGTATCTTAAGAAGAGATGTCGTTTGATAGAATTATTCTTGTGATGAACTCACTGGGGGAATCATTCCTGGAGAGTATTTCTTGTTGTAGTTGTAAAGTGTTCTGTGAACTCTCAAATAAAGAGAGGTGTTTTATAATGTCTTCGGCAAGCTTCTCGAAGGGATGCCATTTGACGAATTGATAATCTTGATAAATCCACTAGAGATGGATAAACTGTCTTGAAGAGACTTCCATTTGTCGTCAAAACGAGTTGCTCAAATAAAGAGATTGCTTGCAATCCAGATGTAAATTGCTGAGGAATCCTTGTAATATTCTTTGGAGAAATATCTGTCTTCAAAATCTTCATAAAGACCATTCCTTGGGAGCAGAGTGCAAAATAAATGCGCTTAATCCATATCCAAAAGCTGGAGATGCCCACAATGTGATTGCCAAGGACCGACGTTCAATTCAGGGAATAATTGAAGAGAAACAGTCAAACAAGACCCGACCATTGAGGTATGAACTCAAATGGAATTGTACTAAAATAACCATCTTCCGTGAGGGTTGAACTTCATGGGGAAAATGAAACATCGTGCTTTTTCTGCCTAGGGTAGACGAATCTATTTGGAGGGATAAAACACACCCAAACATCTAGGGATAACTACAGCCAAAGAGATAGAATAAAGAGCAAACACAAAGGTGCAAAATGCATATGTCATGCTATCTACTTATATGTTATGCGTATGCTTATGCAAACAAAACAAACAGAAAGAGCCGACCGGAGATGAAATAAACATCTCGGGATAAACATCTCGACCAATCTTCGCAAATAGATAGTACTACTGGGGATAGATGGAGAACCAAATATGGGATCACACTCCTGCTTCAGGGCTTCAAAGGTTGTATAAAGTTGTAGACGGAGGTATCCAAACTGAAGTTCTATAGGGATAACATAAATATCCTGGGTTATCACGGTTGTTGATCATGTCGGAGTCGAGCTTCTTGGGGATGAAATAAACATCTGCTTGGCCTCAAATTTCAAATGCCCCAAGTCACATGGTTTAGAAAAACATCTCGAGAGGATTTTATACAGAACATGGCGTCTAAATACCCCACTGTTTTCAAACTCTTGTAGAGATTCGCAGAAGCTCGACGTAACTGCCCCTGATTGACGGTATAATGACTGAGTCTTCCAAACTAGCTCTTTAGGAAGTCAAACTTGTACGGAGCAAACCAAATGGAACAAACTTTCCCCAGTTTAGTATAGTCTTCAAATTCCAATAGAACAAACTTATTATTGATACTCATGTGTAAAATTTCTAAGATATCAAACAAGGTTAGCAAGTCAGAAATGTTAATTATGAAATTATCAAAGCAACATACGTTTGTCTTGAAGTTTTTGAAAAGAGATATCATAATAACTTGTGACCGAAATCACTAGTTAGGATATGGATTAATTTTATAAAGCCAACATCAAATTGAGCATGTCTCATAAGAGTCAGGAAACAATATCTCATCAAGTGTGCTTTCAAACTAAACCTTACTTCAACCAGGACTTTCTGGGTTTAGTTTCTGATTTGTAAAACAAAGGGATAAAGGTCAAAGTATATTTGTGCCCACCCAATTTTTGGAATATGTTTATTTCTTTCTTTGAAAGCTTTATCTGTAAACCCCTGGCCCAGGTTAAGAACGAGATTTTGATTTAGGAGAGAAAAGAAAGATCTTTTCTCAAGGCTTAAAGAAAAGGTTAACTATTTCGCGTTTAGGAGGTTTGAAACAATGCCTTACATCATCAGTAGGGTTTTTATTCAAAAGCATACAACGAGAGATCTTGCATTTTACTTCATCATCCTCCTTCCAATTCTTCAAGAGAATTGGATAAAGTTGGCATTATAAATTATGAAAAAATATTTTACGAGTGAAACGAATGGGTTTCTTCAAGACAAACATTTTATTGCATTAATTATTCAAAATAAACAAAACATACAAGCCAAACATGCTTTTAATCAAAGAAATGAAATACGCATAAGAAAACACCCTGATGAGCTCTTCGTAGGATTTTATTCAGTCTTTGTATGGAATGGAGAAGCTTGTAGAATCGTCAGATGTGTCGCCTTCGGATCCATTTTCAGGCGCTATATTGATATGAGCTTCCCAAACCATGCTGAGGTGGGGAGTTATCTTGCACATAAGGAATGGAACCCTTAAAGGATAAAATTCCGTCCTTAACCAACCTTTGAACATTTGCCTTCAAGCTGTAACAGTTCTCAGTATCGTGGCCTGGAGCACCTTGATGGTATAGGCAAAATTTGTCAGCTTTGTACCAATACGGGAGTTTCTTGGGTACCTTAGGCGGAACTCTCGTCTGGATGTGACCCTTTTGAATCAAAGATGGGAACAAGTCAGCGTATGTCATCGGGATGGGATCAAAGTCCGGTCTTTTGTGTACACGGCTCTGATTTTGTTGATTTTGTTGATGTTGCGGCTGATGAACCGCAGCAACCTGATGTGATGGCGGATATCCTCTCTTGGATCTCCCTTGCTGCACAACACTTGCTTCATGTTCTCTCTTTTTCACAAAACCACTCCCATACTTCTTAGCATTATTGGAAGCACTCCCTTCCTTGACTAATCTTCCTTCACGAACCCCCTCTTCCAAACGCATTCCCATGTTGACCATTTTGGTGAAGTCACTGGGTGCACTTGCTACCATCTTCTCATAAAAGAAAGGACCTAGAGTCTTTAGAAAAATTTTGGTCATTTCCTTTTCTTCTAATGGCGGTATGACATGAGCAGCTAACTCGCGCCAACGCTGAGCATATTCCTTAAAATTCTCTTTGCCTTTCTGAGCCATGGCTCTCAATTGATCACGGTCAGGAGCCATGTCCACATTATACTTATACTGCTTGACAAAGGCTCCACCAGATCGTTGAAAGTGTTAATCTTCGCATTATCCAATCCCATATACCACCTGAGTGCGGCGCCTGTTAAACTGTCTTAGAAATAATGAATGAGCAATTGATCATTGTCAGTTTGGGCAGACATCTTTCTGGCATACATGATGAAATGACTCTGAGGACAAGTGTTTCCTTTATACTTCTCAAAATCAGGAACCTTGAATTTCGACGGAACGTTGACATTCGGAACCAAGCACAAGTCAGAAGCACTTTTTCCAAACAAGTCCTTCCCACGAAGGGCCTTCAATTCCTTCTGCATTTCGGAAAATTGGTCTTGAAATCCATCCATCCTTTCTTCCAAACCCACAGTTTCGCTGGGTACCTTATGGAAAATTGGTTCATTTAGGACATATGGGGTAGTATTCACATGTGGAGGTGCGGTAGTCATGACAGCAGTAGTTGCAGGAATAGCTTGAACGGTGGTCACGGCAGGGACCTCGGGAACAGGTGGACGATAACCGGCCGGAGTGAAATAAGGAGGCATCCCCCACGGGAAACCTGGAGGCATGCTGTAGGTTACTTCAGTAACAGTAGACACCACTGGGATCGGTGCTGATACTACTCCGGAGATAACGGTCCCCTAAACTTCTTGATTGTTGAGTGTAGACTGGTTAGCCAGAGCTTCAACTATACCATTCAACCTTTCCAAATTTTCCTTCAGGGTTGCAACTTCGTCACGGAGCATTATGTTCTCTTGTTCTAGTTGATCCATCTTCTGGCGTCGAATGGCTCGAGTGTTATACAGGTGATTCAGTTTGTCTGTGAAGATGAAGCAAGAGTGAGACCCCCCAGAATGCAAAGGATGCTATGTTGATGTAAAATGCGAAATGCAAATGTAAGAATGCAAAACAAAAGGTTTCATGGAACTCAAGTATTTATAAATATTACTAAATACCAAAGAAAACTTGTTTATTATTTTTTGATATCGATTACAAACGAACATTCTCATGAGAGTCCTGACCCAATAGCTAAATAAAAGCTAGTAAAAGTCCTAAGGAAGTCCTTCGTCGTGCTTCTTGATTTGCTCTTCTAAATTAATCTTTTTGAAGATAAGCTATCCACGATCGACTTCTAAAGAGTAGTGTGATAGAGGAAAATAAATCCTCTATCTCTTGTTGGAAAATAAGGGGGGAAGCCCTTGATTACTTAGATATTCAATGTTAATGATAGCTTTTTGAAACCTCATTTGATCCTTAATAATAAAGGGAAGCCTCTTATATTTGTCTTTCGAGTTCTCTTCAATCTGATCTCCTACTTCCTTAGGCCATCCAAGTTAGGACTCTTTAGAAGAATATCTCAAAAATATTTTTTGTAATCCCTATTGGTTCTATAATGTTTATAAATAAACTCGGGATTCCATGAAACCAATGCAATATGATGCCTTATGGATGCAACAAACACAGGTAAGCACATAGAAGCATAAGGATAAACAAACAAAAGGGGACCCTAGGTTTGCAACGAGCATGGAGCCAAAGGATATACCCATTCCCAAAGGATAAGGACTAAAGGTTGATTGTACCTGCAGAACAAGGTTTTAATAAGGGTCCCAAAGTCATTAGCTCATCTTTCGGATATTACCAACTTCCCAAGTACTCGGTGGTTAATAATATTCTCAAGAGAACTTCTTTTGAGTGTAGCATCGCGTAGCACTATTTCGGGGGTACCCCCTCGTAGTCCCGCACTACATCCTAATAAAGGCCAAAGTGGGGTTAAGGTAACTATGGTCCTCAATATCATAGGCTCCAACATCGAATATAGTGCATGTTTTCACGATTAAGAACTCGTTCAACAATACAATTTTCGAGAGGGCCTCAATTGAGCATGATTTTCAAGTCAGCTTGGTCGGGATTCCACCCCCTATAAGCCTCTTTGAACATATCACTATCCTATCTTAATTCACTCAAGTCCGGGTGTAGGACTTTGTCTCACCACTCAAAAGTATCAACCCAAAGGTAATAAACAAACAAGTAAACAATTATACAAATATAAAGCAATAAACAAGTATTAATAAGATAGGGAAACCCCACTGTAGGGTCCCCAGTGAAGTCGCCATTTCTGTCGCGGTGAAAATCGGATACCAAACTATTGATTAGTTTGAATCTTTAATTCATTTTGCAACCGAACTTTGATTTGTCCAAAGGAAGGGAAAAAGATCAAAATTCCCACAATGCAATGCAAATGCAAGGTTTAGAGATTTATAGGTTCGGGGGTTGGTTAAACTTAGGGAAGGTGCTAGCATCCTAAGTTTCTGTAGTACTCTACAGGAACCTCTTGTTTTTATATTATTTATTGCTATGTGTTTATCTGCTTAAAGTTGAAAGACCTAGGGGTTTATTTCTAAGTATACTCGATAAGATGTCGCATCTTATGCCTACATATCCTTACGGGAGTGGAATCAGAGTATCTGTAGTTCCCCTAAAGGGTTGAGGAGTTCTTTGACTATGGTCAAAGTTCCTACGGGTTTAGGGTAGTTGATTGATTTTAGGAGAAAGAGATGAGTTGTCATTTTAAGAGAGATTTAAACGCCACAAGTTGTAGGAATGTAATTTTTGCATCATCTTAAGAGAAGGGCTCAAGTACTCGGATAGGGATCAACGAGGTACGCCTCTCTTAAGGAAAAGTTCCTACGGTATTGATTGTATTGTTGTGGGGTGGAGATTCTATCTCGCTTAAGATGATTTGGCATCTTTCTCTAATGTGTTTGAATATTGTTTGTATTGATTTGTATTGTTTTGTCTATGTTGTAAAAGATAAAGGTCCTTCCTATGGAGTAGGATCTAACTTAGAAAATCAACTTGAATGGGATCAAGGATCGTGGGGAGTATGATGCAAATGTGATGTACTACACACAAGTGTTGACTCATGTGTAGGGTTTTCCTTTGGACGAATGCGATGCGGTAATATTAAATTGCGGAAATATAAAGTTGCGAATAAAGTAAAGGCAGATAAATAAACATACACATACGCATGAAAGCGCTGAAGTGTGTGAGAATGAATGTGTCGTGAATGTGAGTGTGCACGATTGATTTGTATTTACGATGTTGATTGATTTTAAGCGGATTGCTTGAAAATGGGTGTCATTGGCGAGATTTGATTTTAAAGGGGGCAATTGATTTGAAGAAAATAGTTGAGTTTACTTAGGAGGGTAGTGTTGATTTTCATTAGGGGAAATCAGATTGGCAATATGGGTTAATTGGTTGGAATAAAATAGAGGTTTATTAAAAAGGTTTTATGATTATGTAGGTAATTTTTGGTTATTAATAATTATGAGTCATTATTTATTTATATTATCATTTTTTTTAAATATGAGGTAGGTCTTTTATTATAAAATAGTTTTTGATTATTAATAAAAAGGTTGTCATTATCAAACTTCAAGTTATTTAAAAAAAGTTGTGAAAGATTATATTTTTTAATTAATAGAACGAGATAAAAATGATTTAAATAAGGTTAACTATAAAAGGTTATTATAAAAAAGAGTCTAATTAGAAATTAATGGATTGAATAGTTAGTTAGAAATAAAAATAAAAGAGTCAAAAGATTAAGGTTAACTTAAATGTTAATAAGGAGGTTAATTAAAGGTCAATTAAAAAAGTTAAATTTAAAAAAACAGTCGATTAAAGGGCGGATTAGGTGATTAATTAGTGGTTCAATGGGGGTTTAGCATACGAATCATGTGTGTTGTTGGTGTGGTGTGTGTGTTTAACAGATTACAATAGTAAACAAATCAAAAGAAAGCAAACGAACAAACGGGAACAGGAATAGAAAGAAACGCAAAAAAACCTAAACCCCTAAATCAACTCCCTATTTCCGATCCGTTCCTTCCTCGATCTTGCCCACTTCGAATTCCTCTTCTTCCTCCCAATCGCGGATAATCTCTCTCATTCACCGTCTCTTCTCTCGCGATTGACCTTCTTCTCGCTATTTCCCTCATCCTGCAACACTAACAAAACAGATCAAAGCAATCTCGATAGCTTTAACAAAAATGGAATTTTACCAAATGTTTCGTGACGGTGGCGTCTGTGGTGACGTAGTGGGTTCACAGTGGTGGTGGCTTTGAGGAGATTCCAGCGATGTGGTTTCAATGTGATGACGAATCTCGAAGGGTTGGGGGGTGGCAGCTTCTGTAAGGATCTCCCCTCGGAGCAACGTCTTCTTGTTACGGTATGAGTGCATATGTGTATTTTTGGTGAGTTCTCTTACTAGGGGTACATTTTGATGGTTATCTCGGTTCCACTGCCAATGTTCTTTCTTCTATTAATATGAACGCCTTTTATAGGCATAATGACCTGATCCCAATTAAATACTGTCGATCTTGTGTGGTGGATTATTTCCGCTTTGGTGGAGGCATGATCATTCACCCATATGGAAACTTTCCGTTTACAGCTGATCGTGTCCCTGGGTCTTAATGTCCTGCTTTCTTCTTTCCTAACTGCTGCCGATACCCTGATAGAAGCTGCCCTTTTTCAAATGATCTTGCTTGATCTCATTTATTTTTAGAATTTATGATCTTAATGATAGGAATTTTAGTGGTGATACAATTTGGGGCTTTCATTACAGGGAATCTCTTTAGGGGGAGGTAATCGTGTCTGTCTGGAGGTAGGCCTATCTTTTCGGCATCTTTCTTTGGCAGTAAAAGGGAAGTTACAATAGCTGGTATGAATCTCAATTTCTTTTGTCATATTGGTGATGAATTGTTTGGAAATTAATAAGTTATTTAACCTTCTACTAATAGTTGTGAGTCTTCTTATGGGTGCAGCGATAGTTAAAGCAGGCGGTTTGCTTATCAACATACGCATCATGAATTTGAGTGATGAAACTTGTCTTCTTCATGCGGTTACAGAAAGTTTTACAGGTATCTTGTTCAATTTTGGTTGCCATAGGAATGCTCGTGAATTTAATGGACGTTTGAGTATTTTCAGACAGGTTTGGTTCCAGACAGGTATATGCTTTGGTAAGTTCGATCACTATCACATTACTGCTACGAAAAATGGAACAGGCTTAGAGACTTAGGTTCATTGCCAAAGAACTTGTAGGTGCTGTTGTTAATTCCTTTAAACTTGTGTTCCATTCTTGTAAACAAAACTCGATTCCCATATGTCGCGGTGAAATTTTGATACCAAACTTTTGATTAGTTTGAATCTTTAATTCAATTTACAACCGATCTTTGATTTGTCCAAAGGAAGGGATAAATATCAAAATTCCCACAATGCAATGCAAATGCAAGGTTTGGATTGTTTAGGTTCGGGGGTTGGTTAAACTTAGGGAAGGTATTAGCATCCTAAATTTTTGTAGTACTCTACAGGAACCTCTTGTTTTATGTTTGTTTATTGCTAAGTGTTTATCTGCTTAATGGTTTAAAGACCCTAGTGGTTTATTTCTAAGTATACTCAATAAGATGTCGCACCTTATGCCTACATATCCTTACGGGAGTGGAATCAGAGTACTTGTAGTTCCCCTAAAGGGTTAGAGGATCTCTTTGACTGTGGTCAAAGTTCCTACGGGTTTAGGGTAGTTGTTTTGATTGGGTTTAGGAGAAGAGATGAGTCTTCATTTTAAGGGAGATTTAACCGCCACAAATTGTAGGAAAATAGTCTTTGCATCGTCTTAAGAAAAGGGCTTAAGTACTCGGATTGTTTGACGAGTATGCCTTTATCACTCTTAAGGCAAAGTTCCTACACGTTTGATTGTATTATTGTGGGGGTGGAGATTATATCTCACTTAAGATGATTAACATCTATTCTCTATTGTGTTTGAAAAAGTTGTATAGTGTTGTTTGAGTTTGTTCTAAGTTGTAGAGATAATGGTCCTTCCTATGGGGTAGGATCTATCTTAAGTGATCAACTTGAATGGAATCAAGGATCATGGGGAAATAGTGCAAATGACGTGCACTACACACAAGTGTTGACTCATGTGTGGGTTTTTCCTTTGAACGTATGCAATGCGGAAATATTAATGCGATAAAAGTAAATGGCTGTAGGATAAATTGCAGAAAAGTAAATCATACATACGCATGAAAGCACTAGAGTGTAAGTGCGAGTGTCGTGAATGTGATTGTGCACGATTAACTTACATTACGATGTTGATTGCTTTTAGGCGAGGTTAACTGATTTTAGTAAAAGGAGTTGTATTTGATTATTGGTAGTGGGAGAGACTAATATATTATGTTGTAGTGAGATTATTTTAGAGAGGGTTGCAATTTATTTTTTTATGCGAACTGATTTGCAATAAAAAGTTATATTAATTTTTAATTACGAACTTAAATTATAAGTTGATTGTTTTGTTAATAAAAAGAGTTTTAGTTACTTAAAAAAAATGATATATACATATATATAAAAGGTTAATAAGTTTTTAAAAGTTTACTAATTATTATTATTTATTTTTTTTATAAAATAAAGAAAAGTTGATTATTGGGTTATTATTAATAGAAAAAGTTATTAAGTTTAGATTAATAATAAAAAAGGATTTAATTGGTTTAATTATTTTTAGATTTAAGATTGAATTACAATTATTTTAATGAGAGGATTATATTAGGTTTTTAATTGTTAATTAAAGGTTAATTAGGGATTAAATTAAGTAACGGTGATTAAGGGGTGATTAAAGGTGATAAGTAGTGATGGTGTGTGATTAGATGTACTAATTACAAAACAGAAAGGAAAAAGAAAAAAAAATGGCAAAAAGAACCCTAATCCTCTTCATCTTCTCCGATCGCTCTTTTCTTCCTCCTACCTCTTTCTCTCTCTGCGATTCCTTCGTCCTCTTCTCTCTTCATCTTTCGTCTTCTCCTCGTCTATCCTTTCGCCGGAATTCCAAAACTAAACAACAAAACAAACGGACTCAATTACAATGGAGTTAAAAGGAAATCGGAAAGAGTAAGACGTACGAACGAAGGCAACAACTTCCCTGACGAATCCGGCGGAGGCTCGCGGTGGATCGAAGGGGCGGATTCCGGAAGTGGCTACGATTGAGTTCGTCGAAGGATTTCGCGGCGGATTTCGAGATAAGTTTCTTATCATCCTCTTTATGAAATTAATGTTAATTTGGGGCTTATTGGGTTTCTATCATTTAGGATTTTCTGTGGAAATCTGGGGTTGCTGTGAATTGGCTTAGTTTGAAACTCGTGGATTGTATTACTCTCCTTTCCTAATCCTCCTCCTTTGGTTCAGATGGTGGGCTCCTTTTATAGCATTCAAGTTGGAAATCAAATTGATAGGTAATAATGAACTTTCCTTTTTTGTACCAAATTGTTTTGGAAATTATCTGAACTTGCTCAATCGTGTCTAGATTCATTTGGAAAGAAATTTAATCACTGCCTTATAGATGTATTGTCTTGATTTCTGTTTAACTTTGTGCAACTGGCTATACCACAGGGCAAACACGATATCGTAAGAGGAAAACCAGATGAAGGAAACTTCTCTTCACACTTAGCTTGATCAACTGGAAACATCCTAGCCAACTGTTTCGTTTGAAGGAACAAAGATATATGCACCATGTTTCAAATCTTCAACTGTTCCAATCTGTTTTTGCAGCAATGTAAGTGGTAAAACTGGTAATGAGTACTTCTACTCCACTTGCTTCTAATTTGTCGCATATCAAATCACGGTTTGCACCATGATTCACTCTCCCAGTTCTGCATAACGAATGATGGGTAGATTGCTAATACAGGACTTCTTTTCTCCACTTGTTGCTTATTATGAACAGGTTCTCCCTTACCAGATATAGCGGTAAGAACTGTTATTGTTTGAATCGTCCTTCCAAGGCTCAAGTTATCTCCAAGGATGCCTCCATGATTCTTCTTGTATAAATCATACAGAAACTTCACTCCCACTCTCTGATGCTCAAACAACCTACAGTTTATAGATGCAGGAACCTGAACTATGGGAAATTCTCCGTTAGTGGACAAGACCAAAGACTCAAAAGGTCCAGTATGATCAAATTGAAAGTGAGAAGTTTCGGCTGAACTGAATTTCACCCTCTTTGTGTCTAGCTCTGCTTCTAGTTTAACTTGTTTTTGTTGGGTTTTGGAGTGGTTTTGTTGTGAAAGGAAGTCGTGTGGTATTTTGCAGGTGAAGGTATGCTCCAGATTGAAGAGGTGTTGTCTTATTTGCAGAAAACAAAGTGCGGAGCTTCCAATTGGCCAAAGACGGTTTTCATGAGTATTCTGCCTAGCCTGCTCTTAATGTTACGTTCATGTTTAGCTTACTAATTCACTCTGATGAACTGAATCTGAATTTGCAGGGATTCCTTCGGTAATAGCAGGTGAACGAAAAACTAAGACAATCTTCGAGTTGGTTGAAAAATAGAACAAGACTTGCTGCCAAATAGAATGTTTCCTGGGTTTGGAATGAAGTTGTTGATTAACGAAGCATTCTGCAGGTATACTGGAAGCTTCAGTGAACGATTAAGCCTACATGTCTTCGTCCCATCGTGTTAGAGAAATGTGGCCAACGCTCCGAGTGTCCTTCTATTTGTGACCGTGGTCTGCAGTGGGCGGGAAGAAGATAATTTCACAATTGAGCTAGAGCAGTGACCGTCCTTGCCTTGTAATACCCTGATGATCTCGTTGCGTCATCCATCACTTTTGAGAAGGTATCGCAGTTGACTTTATCGTTTCTGGTCGAAACTCTTCTCTTAGAAGCCTGCTCTTTGGATTATCACAACTTTGTCCCCTTTCTCTTAATTTGATCTGTTAAACCAAACTGCCTGTTAACTTTGGTCTCTCAGCCGTGTGCATAGCCCTTGGATTTTCATGGATTTGCGGTATGCCATAGTTGTGCTATTGTTTGGTCTGTTCACTATGTCTGCTTCCTGTCTAAAATTATAAACCAATTGATTTGTTGCTTTATGAGTTGTGATGCCTGCTACCTGCTTTTGCCCTGTTACTTAATTTTGCTGTGAATTTTGTTTCATATCAATCTTAATTCCTCTGCTATTTTTTTACCATAGGTTGATATTGTTCGGTACGTAACCCGTATGAATGTTGTGAGCATATTGCTGTGATTCTCTGATGCTTGTGGCCTTCGGCAAATCGTGTGTATGTGTTATGCAGGTGTTGACGGATCAATTCAACTTCTACGAATTGCTGCAGCTGCTAACCACGTCTAAGCAATCGTATATCCTCACTAGAAGGATGCAATGGCATACGTGGGGTAAACATGTCTTAAAATTTCAAATTTGTTCTTGAATCTGTAACGGTATAGTCGTTCAATGATTTCTTCTGGTTTTGTTGCAGATTATCGAAGAGAAGCAGTTTCACTTGCATATTTGCGTTCTACATAACATGTGCTGCATCATCAACTTAAAATATGTCTCATTTAAGTCAATGGTGGTGAGAGATTCAATTAGATTCACGAAGAATGAGAAGAGCAAAAGGCCAGCAATATACGGATAAACCACCGAATAATGTGTACGTAGCCAGAGTACTGTAGTCGACACTTGTATCATTATTGTAGTCACGCATAGATGGGGCAGCTAGCAAATTGTAATTGCTTTGAAAAACTAGACAGAATCTTTACTTTGCAGATGTCTGATAAATGAACGTCCTCTTCCGTTGATGTCCTCAGACCTACCTCCCTTATTTTTGTTTTTCTTCATAATGCAATGTTTAAAATAGATGGTGGCCTACGCACCTCAACACCCATTTCCTCATTGTCATCCGTACGATGTTACCCTTCAAATACTCTTGGCCTTTTTTAATATGATGTTTGCTGGGAGAGTTATGCAAACCAAAGTACCATCGTAAATAATCATCTTAATCCTTTATGCCTCCATTTTTGCAAGCTCTTCTTTGCCTTGATGACTGTGAAGAGTGTTTCAACTATGCGCCTTGTTTTATGAACATGAGCCTTGGGAAATTGATCCAAAAAGAAATATAATTAATGCAACCTCAACAAATTCAATCAATGATTTGGATTTTAAATGAATCTCGATTATGGTTTTGAGGACATCTTGCAAAAGTTTGATTCAACATATTTCACACTTTGCCACTTCCACGTAAATATCATCCCCGAGTCATCAATCTAGACTATCCTCCTGATATCCAAACCCTTAAGATGCAACCTACGATGCTGCTTTCCGCGCAACCATGATTAGTCCTTGAACGACTATACTCAACACCAATGGAAAGAAATGGTATAATCTACACTTGAAATTGTTGCACCTGCGTAAAACTTGTTAGTTGTAATGAACAAATAAAGCAAAAAAAAAAAAAAGAAAGATAAAACCGGCGGGAGAAAAACACAAGGAGGCGAGATCTTATGGTCAAAATTTAGGGTGCAACAGATGCCCCTATTTAAGTTACTCCTATTCGGAGATACGGAGATTGAAATCTTCGTTTCGACGAGATAGGAGGGACTTAAATACAAATATTGCGCGAATTTTTGGCCATAAGAAGCCACCAAATGCAAATGATGTGAGATGATATGGAATGCAGGACAAACAGGGGGTCCTGTGGAGAAATGGCGCCACAGGGGAGAAATTAGATAACACGGGAAGAAACAGGCTCAACAAAACGAGACTATGCGGGAAAAGATTGACAATCACAAGGTGTTTGTAGATATGTTGCAAAGGCACTAGTGAGAAAAATCCAATTGAAGATCCTACTGCATATCTCAAATGTAATGATCCCAAGATATCAGTTGGAGAAGTCTAATGTCGAGTCTGGTAACTTCATGTAAGGATGCTTTTGTCAAAGTATCTATTGTCAAGAACTTCTAGGGAATCTGCTGTCGAGATTCTATGTTGTAGTCTGTTGGAGAAATACTTCCGTCGAAGTCTTCCGGAAGTCTACTGTCAAGATTAACCAGGAAATGAAATGGTACCACCTACTGTCGAGGTCTTCTGGGAATCTACTGTCAAGATTAACCAGGAAATGTAAGATGTTTGAATGATTGTTGTTGAAAAAAACTTCCCCGTGCGTCATGGTATGGGTGCCATGAGCTGGTCTCAGTCTCTGCCCAGAATGAAGAAAACTCGCGAGAGCGTCTTCACAAAGGGGTTGTAGATTGTAGATGTAATTGTAGACTGTAAATGTAGTTCGTTGTAGAACCCTGTAGATGCAGTTCGTTGTAGAACCCTGTAGGTGCAGTTCGTTGCAGAACCCTGTAGGTGTAGTTCGTTGTAGAACCCTGTAGATGGTAAATGTTGTCGATGTAATATGTAATGTACTCAGTTGTTGTAGATGCAATTTGTAATTGTAGTTGTAAAGCTTCATCGGGGATCTTCGGGAAAGATGTGAGCCGGTTGAATTGTAATGTACGTCTTCTCAAATAAAGAGAGACTAATATGACAAACTTCCTCGACTTCTCCGGGGAGATGTCACTTTGTAATTGTAGAATATTCGGTAAGCTCTCAAATAAAGAGAGATGTCTTGTAATGTCTTCTTTGATGAATCAATAATGTTGAAGGGCCCAATGAGGGTAAATGATTTGTTTTGTAGAAACTGTTGTTCGTCGTTTTGAATAAGATCCTGATCAAAACGAGTTGCTCAAATAAAGAGATAGATGTAGATGTTTGAGAAAAATTTGTTGAAGAAATGTCTGTCTTCCTAAACATTTTTCCTGGGGAATAGGGTGCAAAATAAATGCACCCTTAATCCATGTTCAAAAGGTTGGAGATGTCCACGACATGATTGCCAAAAGACCGAAATTTGATTTGGGAAGTAGCCGAAAAGAGACTGTCAAGCAAGACTTAACCATTGAGGTGTGAACTCAAATGGAATTGTACTAAAATAATCGTCTTCCATGAGGGTTGAACTTCATGGGGAAATGAACATCATGCTCTTTCTGCCTAGGGTGACAATTCTATTTGGAAGGAGAAGACACGCCCAACCACTTGTGGATAAACACGACCAAAGCGACAGAATAACACACACACCAAGATGCACAAATGCAAATGTTATGTTATCTATTTATATGATATGTGTATGCTTATGCTGACAAAACAGACGAAAGCAACGACTGAAGATGGGATAAACATCCGACCAATCTTCAAAGATAGAAGTATCACTGGGGATATGCGGAGAACCAGATATAGGATCTCAATCCTGCTTCAAAGCTTCAAAAACCTCAACTGAGGGAGTAGAGAACACTCCACTCGGGGATATAACAACTTGATAAGTCTGAAAGATTACCCTGTTGAAGACGAGGATAAAGATCCACTAGGGGTGGATCAAACTCATAACTGTGGAAACTTCCTAGATAAAAATAAATATCCGCTTTACTGGAGAGGCTCATGCTGGAGAAGATCGATGTTGAAGAAGGTCCATTGAGGAGTACAACACGTCCATTTCACTGGGAAGGTGAAGTTGGAGGAGCAAATTACTGAGGATTAAAATATCATCCACTTCATTGAGGAAGTGAAGTTGAGCAAATCACTGGGAATTCTGCATTGAAAAGCTTCATCGGAGAACTGTCATGACCACCAGAATTAAAATTTACCGGGGACATGAAGAGTGTTGCAGAACAAGGTGACTCTGACTTAATGAATTGCGTAATAGTCGCCTATTGAATAATAACTTGTCACGAGTGGGGAAAGATAATCCTTGCGTCTCAATTTCCCCAAGTCATATGGATATGAGAAGAAGTCATTCCAAGAGGATTTTACAGAAAACAAGGCGTCCCACTGTTTTTAAACTCTTAGAGAGATTCGTTGAATCTCGACGTAACGGACCCTGATTGACGATATGGCGAGTCTTCAATCTTGCTCTAGAGGTGAAGTCAAATTTGCACCGAACAAACCACTTGGAAATAACTTGCCCCAGTTTAGCAGAGTCTTCGAATTCCAATAGGACAAACTTAATGCTGACGCTTATGTGTAATCTTCTATGATATCAGGCCAAGTTAACACGCGTGAAATGTTATTCCTGAAACTGTTAATGCAACATATATGTTTGTCTTGAAGTTTTTTTTTTTGAAAAAGATATATCACAACCACTTGTGACAAAGTCACTAGCTGGGATATGAACTAATTTATAAGCCAATATAGATAGTTGAGCATAGCCCATAGGAGTCAGGAAACGTTATCTCTCTGAGTATGCTTTCGAAGTAAACCTTACCTCAATTAGGACTTTGGAGGGTCATATGCGGGCTTAGTTTATGATTTGTAAAAAAAGGGGATAAAGGTCAAAGCTTATTTGTACCCATCCATTTTGAAAAATGTCCATTCTCTTTTTTTTTTTTAAAGGTTTTAAGTGCTTAATCAAGCTGATCAAAAAAATTGCCCCAAGTTAGAAAATGAGGTTGAAAAGTGGTTAAAGGGGAATTAACCGCTTTATCTAGTGTTTAGAAAGCTTTTGAAATAGTGCCTTACATCATCAGTAGGTTTTATTCGAAAGCATACCACAATAGATCATGCATTTTACTTCATCATTCTCCTTCCAATTTCCCGTCTAAGCAAGAGATTGGGTAGCATTGGCATTATAATTTATGAAAATGTTTTTTTGAGTGAAAACGAATGGATTTATTCAAGGCAAACATTTATTGCATTACTTATTCAAAATAACCAAGTTCTCACATGCTAATTATGCTTTTAACCAAAGAAAATAACAAGAGCAAATAAGCACACAAAATGAACAGCTGATCAACACAACAGTGTTCCATTCACGATTGGGCTTCCTCCTTTGAAAGTCAGCTCTTCATTATCAATCATTTCTTGAAATTTCCCTTGGAAAACTTTACATTCTTCAATCGAATGCCCCAATGCTCCATCATGAAATTCACAGCTGGCATTTGAGTCGAACCACGGTGGACGAGACTTCATAATTCTAGTCTTTCTGGGAGTCATTAACGAGTTTCTAGCAAAATAGGACCATAGCTGACGGTAAGTCATTGGGATAAGATCAAACCAGCGGGCTTCTTCCTTCAGAATGCTTAGAGGTACCTTCTGATTCTGAAACCGTCTCCAAACTTGTCGATTCTGATGTTGATCTGGAGGAGTCAATCTTCGCTTATGAGGTAGTTGCTGCTTGCGCTGAGCGGTCACTTCATACTGATGTTGAGGACGAGGTGTTGGAACTGGATCTGATAGGATTGCATTAACATCAACATTTCCTTTCTCTAGGGAATCATCAACTGAAATCTCTTCGTTAGTTTGGTTATTCAAATCATCTTGAATTCTTCCACTTTTGAGTGCATTCTCGATGTTTACTCCGACTTCTATAATTTTGGAGAAATCTGATGGTACAACGCCTACCATCCTAACATAATAAGAATCTGGCAGTGTTCTTAGAAACATCTTGCTTAAATCTTTCTCTGGAAGCGGTGGATGAACTTGGGATGCTAACTCTTTCCATCGTTGGGCATATTCCTTGAAAGATTCATCGTTGTTCTTACTCATGTCTATCAATTGATCACAATCTGGAGCCACATCCAAATTATAATTGTACTGCTTTGTAAAAGCATCGGCTAAATCTTTAAAAGACTGAATACGATTCCTTTGTAGCTTCGTATACCATATCAAGGATTCTCCAGATAAACTCTCTTGAAAGCAGTGAATCATCAGCTCGTCGTTGTCAATATAAGCAGCCATCTTCCGACAGAACATCGTCAAATGATCTCTTGGACAACTAGTACCCTTGTACACTTCAAAGATAGGCATCTTAAACTTCGGAGGAATAATTACACCTGGAACCAGACATGAGTCACGAGCATTAAAATCATATGTATCAGCTCCTTTTGTCATCTTTAATTGCTCTTTAAAATCCCGAAGTTCTCTCTCCATTGCTACGAATCTAGGATCGTCTATCTTCATCTTAGCATGAACATTCTGAAGATCTGACATAAACTGTGGAAACCGAGAAACTCTTCTATCAACTTGACCAACCAAATTATCTTGCACGGGCTGAGCTTGCGTAGGAACATCCACTTGTTGAACACCGTCATCAGAAGGAAGATCGAATAACGGATTAGTCCTTGTTCTAAAGCCAGTCATAGAATCCATATCTTTGTTCTCTTTGCTATCCTTCGGTAATACTTCGAGCTTGGTCAGATGGTCGAGATGTCAACTGACAAAGACAGAAAGACGGATGAGGACGCAACGGAGAAGAGACACATGCATGTGCAAGATGCCAGATGCTAATACAGAAATGAAAGGTTTCATGGAACTCAAGTTCTTATAAACGTTATAGAATTACCAAGTAAAATTATTTGGATTACAAGTGAATATTCTTATAAGAGTCCCAACATAATAGCTAAATAAAAGCTAAATAAAGCCCTAAGGAAATCCTTCATTGTGCCTGTTGATTTGTTCCTCCACTTGGATCGTCTAAAGATTAAATTGATAGAGGAAAATAAATCCTCCATCTCTCCTTTTGTTCTTTTTGGGAAGTGAGGAATGAATCCCTTGGATCTTCAATATTGATGAAAGTATTTTGAACTTCTAAGGATCTTCAATGATAAAGGGAGCCTTCTTCAATCTGAGCTCTTACTTCCTTAGGCCACCCAAGTTAGGACTCTTAAAAGAATATTTAAAATATTGTTCTTTTTTTTTAATCCATATTGGTTTCTATAATGTTTATAAATAAAATTGGAATTCCATGAAACCGATGTGATATGATGCTTTATGAATGCAACAAACACAGGTAAACACATAGATGCATAAAGATAAACAAATAAGGGGGACCCTAGGTTTGCAACGAGCATGGAGTTAAAGGTATACCCATTCCCAAAAGGTTGTGGACTAAAGGTTGATTGTACCTGCAGAACAAGGTTCTAAAGGGACTCAAAATCATCAGCCCATCTTTCGGATATTATCAATTTCCCAATTACTCGAGGATTAATAATATTCTCAAGAAAACTTCTTTTGAGTGTAGCTTCACGTAGCACTACTTCGGGAGTACTCCCTCATAGTCCCGCACTACGTCCTAATAAAGGCCAAAGTGGGGTTAAGGTAACTACGGTCCTCAATATCATAAGCTCCAAAGTCGAAAATAGTGAGTGTCTTCACGATTACTCGTTCAACAGTACTATTTCGAGAGGGCCTTAATTAAGCGGGATTCTCGATTCAACTTAGTCGGGATTCAACTCCCTATAAGCTTCCTCGACTATATCACCATCCTATCTTAATTTCTCTCAAGTTCGGGTGTAGAACTTTATCTCACCACTCAAGAATAATACCCAAAAAGGACAAACATAAGAGAAAATAAACAGTTAAGCAAGTAGGCAGATATATAAAGCAATAAGCAAAATAATAAGATAGGGAAACCCACTGAGAGATCCCCAGTGAAGTCGTCATTTCTGTCGCGGTGAAATTTTGATACTAAACTATTGATTAGTTTGAATCTTTAATTCAATTTGCAACCGATCTTTGATTTGTCCAAAGGAAGGGATAAATATCGAAATTCCCACAATGCAATGCAAATGCAAGGTTTGGATTGTTTAGGTTCGGGGGTTGGTTAAACTTAGGGAAGGTATTAGCATCCTAAATTTCTGTAGTACTCTACAGGAACCTCTTGTTTTATGTTTGTTTATTGCTAAGTGTTTATCTGCTTAATGGTTTAAAGACCCTAGTGGTTTATTTCTAAGTATACTCGATAAGATGTCGCATCTTATGCCTACATATCCTTACGGGAGTGGAATCAGAGTACTTGTAGTTCCCCTAAAGGGTTAGAGGAGCTCTTTGACTGTGGTCAAAGTTCCTACGGGTTTAGGGTAGTTGTTTTGATTGGGTTTAGGAGAAGAGATGAGTCTTCATTTTAAGGGAGATTTAACCGCCACAAATTGTAGGAAAATAGTCTTTGCATCGTCTTAAGAAAAGGGCTTAAGTACTCGGATTGTTTGACGAGTATGCCTTTATCACTCTTAAGGCAAAGTTCCTACACGTTTGATTGTATTATTGTGGGGGTGGAGATTATATCTCACTTAAGATGATTAACATCTATTCTCTATTGTGTTTGAAAAAGTTGTATAGTGTTGTTTGAGTTTGTTCTAAGTTGTAGAGATAATGGTCCTTCCTATGGGGTAGGATCTATCTTAAGTGATCAACTTGAATGGAATCAAGGATCGTGGGGAAATGGTGCAAATGACGTGCACTACGCACAAGTGTTGACTCATGTGTGGGTTTTTCCTTTGGACGTATGCAATGCGGAAATATTAATGCGATAAAATTAAATGGCTGTAGGATAAATTGCAGAAAAGTAAATCATACATACGCATGAAAGCGCTAGAGTGTAAGTGCAAGTGTCGTGAATGTGATTGTGCACGATTAACTTACATTACGATGTTGATTGCTTTTAGGCGAGGTTAACTGATTTTAGTAAAAGGAGTTGTATTTGATTATTGGTAGTGGGAGAGACTAATATATTATGTTGCAGTGAGATTATTTTAGAGAGGGTTGCAATTTATTTTTTTATGCGAACTGATTTGCAATAAAAATTTATATTAATTTTAAATTACGAACTTAAATTATAAGTTGATTGTTTTGTTAATAAAAAGAGTTTTAGTTACTTAAAAAAATGATATATATACATATATATAAAAGGTTAATAAGTTTTTAAAAGTTTACTAATTATTATTTTATTTTTTTATAAAATAAAGAAAAGTTGATTATTGGGTTATTATTAATAGAAAAAGTTATTAAGTTTAGATTAATAATAAAAAAGGATTTAATTGGTTTAATTATTTTTAGATTTAAGATTGAATTACAATTATTTTAATGAGAGGATTATATTAGGTTTTTAATTGTTAATTAAAGGTTAATTAGGGATTAAATTAAGTAACGGTGATTAAGGGGTGATTAAAGGTGATAAGTAGTGATGGTGTGTGATTAGATGTACTAATTACAAAACAGAAAGGAAAAAGAAAAAAAACAATGGCAAAAAGAACCCTAATCCTCTTCATCTTCTCTGATCGCTCTTTTCTTCCTCCTACCTCTTTCTCTCTCTGCGATTCCTTCGTCCTCTTCTCTCTTCATCTTTCGTCTTCTCCTCGTCTATCCTTTCGCCGAAATTCCAAAACTAAACAACAAAACAAACGGAATCAATTAGAATGGAGTTAAAAGGAAATCGGAAAGAGTAAGCCGTACGAACAAAGGCAACAACTTCCCTGACGAATCCGGCGGAGGCTCGCGGTGGATCGAAGGGGCGGATTCCGGAAGTGGCTACGATTGAGTTCGTCGAAGGATTTCGCGGCGGATTTCGAGATAAGTTTCTTATCATCCTCTTTACGAAATTAATGTTAATTTGGGGCTTATTGGGTTTCTATCATTTAGGATTTTCTGTGGAAATCTGGGGTTACTGTGAATTGGCTTAGTTTGAAACTCGTGGATTGTATTACTCTCCTTTCCTAATCCTCCTCCTTTGGTTCAGATGGTGGGCTCCTTTTATAGCATTCAAGTTGGAAATCAAATTGATAGGTAATAATGAACTTTCCTTTTCTGTACCAAATTGTTTTGGAAATTATCTGAACTTGCTCAATCGTGTCTAGATTCATTTGAAAAGAAATTTAATCACTGCCTTATAGATGTATTGTCTTGATTTCTGTTTAACTTTGTGCAGCTGGCTATACCACAGGGCGAACACGATATCGTAAGAGGAAAACCAGATGAAGGAAACTTCTCTTCACACTTAGCTTGATCAACTGGAAACATCCTAGCCAACTGTTTCGTTTGAAGGAACAAAGCTATATGCACCATGTTTCAAATCTTCAACTGTTCCAATCTGTTTTTGCAGCAATGTAAGTGGTAAAACTGGTAATGAGTACTTCTACTCCACTTGCTTCTAATTTGTCGCATATCAAATCACGGTTTGCACCATGAATCACTCTCCCAGGATGATGGGCAGATTGCTAATACAGGACTTCTTTTCTCCACTTGTTGCTTATTATGAACAGGTTCTCCCTTACCAGATATAGCGGTAAGAACTGTTATTGTTTGAATCGTCCTTCCAAGGCTCAAGTTATCTCCAAGGATGCCTCCATGATTCTTCTTGTATAAATCATACAGAAACTTCACTCCCACTCTCTGATGCTCAAGCAACCTACAGTTTATAGATGCAGGAACCTGAACTATGGGAAATTCTCCGTTAGTGGACAAGACCAAAGACTCAAAAGGTCCAGTATGATCAAATTGAAAGTGAGAAGTTTCGGCTGAACTGAATTTCACCCTCTTTGTGTCTAGCTCTGCTTCTAGTTTAACTTGTTTTTGTTGGGTTTTGGAGTGGTTTTGTTGTGAAAGGAAGTCGTGTGGTATTTTGTAGGTGAAGGTATGCTCCAGATTGAAGAGGCGTTGTCTTATTTGCAGAAAACAAAGTGCGAAGCTTCCAATTGGCCAAAGACGGTTTTCATGAGTATTCTGCCTAGCCTGCTCTTAATGTTACGTTCATGTTTAGCTTACTAATTCACTCTGATGAACTGAATCTGAATTTGCAGGGATTCCTTCGGTAATAGCAGGTGAACGAAAAACTAAGACAATCTTCGAGTTGGCTGAAAAATAGAACAAGACTTGCTGCCAAATAGAATGTTTCCTGGGTTTGGAATGAAGTTGTTGATTAATGAAGCATTCTGCAGGTATACTGGAAGCTTCAGTGAACGATTAAGCCTACATGTCTTCGTCCCATCGTGTTAGAGAAATGTGGCCAACGCTCCGAGTGTCCTTCTATTTGTGACTGTGGTCTGCAGTGGGCGGGAAGAAGATAATTTCACAATTGAGCTAGAGCAGTGACCGTCCTTGCCTTGTAATACCCTGATGATCTCGTTGCGTCATCCATCACTTTCAAGAAGGTATCGCAGTTGACTTTATCGTTTCTGGTCAAAACTCTTCTCTTAGAAGTCTGCTCTTTGGATTATCACAACTTTGTCCCCTTTCTCTTAATTTGATTTGTTAAACCAAACTGCCTGTTAACTTTGGTCTCTCAGCCGTGTGCATAGCCCTTGGATTTTCATGGATTTGCGGTATGCCATAGTTGTGCTATTGTTTGGTCTGTTCACTATGTCTGCTTCCTGTCTAAAATTATAAACCAACTGATTTGTTGCTTTATGAGTTGTGATGCCTGCTACCTGCTTTTGCCCTGTTACTTAATTTTGCTGTGAATTTTGTTTCATATCAATCTTAATTCCTCTGCTATTTTTTTTACCATAGGCTGATATTGTTCGGTACGTAACCCGTATGAATGTTGTGAGCATATTGTTGTTATTCTCTGATGCTTGTGGCCTTCGGCAAATCGTGTGTATGTGTTATGCAGGTGTTGACGGATCAATTCAACTTCTACGAATTGTTGCAGCTGCTAACCACGTCTAAGCAATCGTATATCCTCACTAGAAGGATGCAATGGCATACGTGGGGTAAACATGTCTTACAATTTCAAATTTGTTCTTGAATCTGTAACGGTATAGTCGTTCAATGATTTCTTCTGGTTTTGTTGCAGATTATCGAAGAGAAGCAGTTTCACTTGCATATTTGCGTTCAACATAACATGTGCTGCATCATCAACTTAAAATATGCCTCATTTAAGTCAATGGTGGTGAGAGATTCAATTAGATTCACGAAGAATGAGAAGAGCAAAAGGCCAGCAATATACGGATAAACCACCGAATAATGTGTACGTAGCCAGAGTAATGTAGTCGACACTTGTATCATTATTGTAGTCACGCATAGATGGGGCAGCTAGCAAATTGTAATTGCTTTGAAAAACTAGACAGAATATTTACTTTGCAGATGTCTGATAAATGAACGTCCTCTTCCGTTGATGTCCTCAGACCTACCTCCCTTATTTTTGTTTTTCTTCATAATGCAATGTTTAAAATAGATGGTGGCCTACGCACCTCAACACCCATTTCCTCATTGTCATCCGTACGATGTTACCCTTCAAATACTCTTGGCCTTTTTTAATATGATGTTTGCTGGGAGAGTTATGCAAACCAAAGTACCATCGTAAATAATCATCTTAATCCTTTATGCCTCCATTTTTGCAAGCCCTTCTTTGCCTTGATGACTGTGAAGAGTGTTTCAACTATGCGCCTTGTTTTATGAACATGAGCCTTGGGAAATTGATCCAAAAAGAAATATAATTAATGCAACCTCAACAAATTCAATCAATGATTTGGATTTTAAATGAATCTCGATTATGGTTTTGAGGACATCTTGCAAAATTTTGATTCAACATATTTCACACTTTGCCACTTCCACGTAAATATCATCCCAGAGTCATCAATCTAGACTATCCTCCTGATATCCAAACCCTTAAGATGCAACCTACGATGCTGCTTTCCGCGCAACCATGATTAGTCCTTGAACGACTATACTCAACACCAATGGAAAGAAATGGTATAATCTACACTTGAAATTGTTGCACCTGCGTAAAACTTGTTAGTTATAATGAACAAATAAAGCAAAAAAAAAGAAAGATAAAACCGGCGGGAGAAAAACACAAGGAGGCGAGATCTTATGGTCAAAATTTAGGGTGCAACACCATATGTTGACGAATCTGATTTGTAGCGGTGTTTCTTCAGATGCCAGTGAGCTGAGTTGTTTGAGCAAGTATTTGTTCGCGAGGGCCTCGCTGGTTAACTTGTTCTGTTGATGCTACCACTGCTAAGCCGTTGCAGTTGTGGTAATTCTTTAGGTTTGCACTGCCATCTATTAATTGTTGTTTTCTTTTATCCAGAAAAGTTTAATCTCCGTGGTAATTTTGTCCAGGTGCCAGACGTGCGGCATGAACCATACATACTAAAGGTTGTTTTCCAAACGTTGTGGTTTTGCTGCTGTCTTAGAATTCTTGTCTTGACTTATTTCTTCTATTTTGCAGTTTATAGTGTTGGTATTGAAGTGCTTGCCGATGTTGCGTAAAATACTAGCAGCTGACATTCTGCTGCTGCTGACAAGTGCTTGCCGTTGATGGTGTTCACATGTTATAACTACTAATTCTGATACCTGAAAATGGATTGCCAAGCTGCAGGGGTTTTAGATTTCAAGACCTCTTACCGGCACAGTTTAAGTTATTAACAATACTCTTTGCTTATGTAATCGTAAATCCTCGTTGTAATCACAGATTGAATTTCCAGATATGAGTTTTGAATTGTCTTGTAGTGTATGATCCTTGATAGAATTAATTCACATGGATGGTTTAAGGTTCCAGCTTGTAAGCTTACGGATTGAAGCTTGTATTCTGTAAAGAATATGAACTATTGTATTTGAATGGAATTCAACTTCTTGGATTTGAATTTAACTCTTCCATTCCTGCACTTATAAAAAGCCCCCTGAATTTGTACCTTGATGTGAAAACTTCTGAATTTTAGGTGCATGAACTTGTGAATTTAGCCATGGCTGACATTAAGTAAGAACTGGACTCATAATTCACCCTAAGGTGAAATCAAACAATGGGCCCAAAAATGAATTGCACCTCCAAAGAAACAAAAACTTTGAAATCTAACAGCTCGCTTCTAATTTACTAAGGAAATACCAAAGTGTCAAACCAGAAACCTTTGAACCTGTAAAACTAAATACTGGAGGATAAGCGGCTTATGATTACTAATAGGCCAACGCCAACCCTTGATGGAAATCCCGAGACTTTTAATAGAATCTCAAATTGAAACGAGGAAGTTGACTCGTGCGAATTAGCTTGAAATAGAAATAAACCGGTGTAGTGACGTCCTTATTTGTTTTCCACACACTCACGTCCTTGGAATGCCTCGCTTTGTAAGAATCAATACCCTGTCACTACTGCACTTGCATGAGTTGGTTAGCCGCAAAGTATTAAGTTAAAGTCAAATAACAAAATAAAATATGCAAGAAGAGGTGGGATCTTGCGGTCAAAAATTAGGGTGTGACAGAACCCTAATAGTTTCCCAGATCTGACTCCAAAAGTGCACTTTGTAGGATTCAGACGTAGCTTGAACTTCTTCATTCGATCAAACAACTTTTGTAAGTTAACTATATGATATGTTTCACTTTGTGACTTGACAATCATATTATCGACGTAGACCTCTATTTCTTTGTGCATCATATCATGGAAGAGAGTCATCATTATCCTTTGATAAGTTTCCCTAGTGTTCTTTAACCCAAATGGCATTACTTTGTAATAGAAAATACCCCAAGAAGTGATAAATGTGGTTTTCTCCATGTCGGAGGTAGCCATCTTTATCTGATTATAATCGCAGAACCCATCCATAAATGAGAAGGTTGAAAACTAAGCGGTGTTACCCACCAACACATCAATGTGTGGTAGGGGAAAGTCATCTTTAGGAATTTCTCTATTGAGATCCTTATAATCCACGCACATTCTAACCTTCCCATCTTTCTTCAGTACCAGTACAATCTTAGCTACCAATTCTGGATATTTCACAACGGTTAAGAACCCTGCATTGAATTTCTTTCTAACCTCTTCCCTGATTTTGAGAGTCATGTCAGGTCCAGTCCTCCTTAATTTCTACTTGGCTGAAGGGAATTCCGGCTTGAGTGGTAGCTTGTGTCCAACAATGTTTGTATCTAGTCCGGGCATAGCTTGGTATAACCATGCAAACACGTCTACATATTCATGTAGTAACCCAATCAGCCTTTTCTTTATATCCTCATTTAAAGAAGCGTCGACTATGACCTCTTTTTTTTATCTTTTAAGTTCCCATATTGATCACATCCGTTGGTTCTTAATGAGGTTGTATTATTTTGTCCTTTTTCTTTAACAGTCTGGCTAACTCTTCAAGAAGCTCAAAATCGATCTCATCACCCTCTTCCGCTTGGTTAATCGAGAGTTCGAAGTTGTAAGGGATTATAGTAGTGTCGTTTTCAATAGGTTCAGTTTTAAATTTGCATGTACGAGATTTTATTTTATTATTTGTTCATTGAAATGAAGTGCTAGGAATGAAGAGTATTGGGAAAAAAAAGTATTGCCTTTTTTTTTTAAAACCGGAAGTAAAAGAAAAAGGATCTTGATTCAAAATAAAATGTAATTTCATTGATAAAATAAGTCATTGAAACAAAGGGGGCCTTACAAAGCTTGTCCATTTATGTTGGGAAGAGAAAAGGACTTATTATTTTTTGAAAAGAAAATAGTAAATTACTTTGAATCTGAAATTATCTTAGGAATATCGATGGTCTTTCGATTGTTGAGTGTTGTATCTGGTGAGCAATGACACACCAAGTTCGGTATCCCTCAGTATTCTTCTTCAATTGCACCCACTTGATCTTTATCTCTGAACCCAACACTGTGGAAAGTCTTTTGAAGAGTAGAAAGCTTCTTCTGATTATTCTTCTGAACCACTTCATTAGTCGGTTTGTAACCCAGGTCGAACTGATCCTTCTTCTTAGGTATTTCTAGCAACTTGCCTCAGCCCCTTGTATCCCCGTTCTTGATTAGATTTGTAACATTTCCCCATGATGAGATTGATTTATCCTTTTTTATAGGGACTTGCTTACGGCTGACTGCAGTAATTTCTAAGGCTCGAGGATCTTTGGAACGATGTCGGGGCTTCCCTCATTTGATAAGGGATCTCAAAAGGCGTGTACCCCTGAGATTCTACAGCTGAAATGTTACCTCCCTTCCTTGAATATCCATTTTGGATCAAACCTTGATCCATCATTTGTTGAAGACTGTTGCGGTGAGAATCGTGATACCAAGCTATTGATTAACTTGAATCTTAATTCATTAAATTCACAATCGGACTTTGATTTATCCAAAGGAAAGGTTAAAGAAAGAAAGACCTTTTGCGCGATGTAACAACAACGCTAAGAGATTCGGGGATCGGGGTTGGTTATGCTTAGCGTAGGTATCTCACATCCTAAACATCTGTAGTACCCTACAGGAACCTTTTGTATGTTTTTATGCTAAGTTGCTTGATATGGTTTGGGATTAGGTATAAGGTTAGGTAAAGATACAGACCTAAGGATAGTTTCTAAATTTGCTCGCAAAGATATCGCATCCTCTGCCTACGTATCCTAACTAGAATAGAATCAGAGCAATTATAGTTCACCTCACAAGGGGTGGATGAACACTCGATTATGATCAAGGTTCAAAGGGGAACAAACATGACAATGTTTGTATAGAGTTTAACAAAACTCTCTATTCTAAGTTGTACACTCAAAGGGATTTGACTTTGACAAAAGGCAAGAGGGGAGTAAGTAATCATGATAATGACCCTTACATAGAGTTTAAAAAATCTATCTTAAAGTTCTAGTTGAAGGGTACTCCTAACAAGGGGTAGGTATTTTAGACTTTAAAGCAAAAGTCTATGGATGATAGGTTCTAACTTAACAAAGTCAAAGAGGGGGTAATGAGCTATCTATGACCCTGGGGGTCAATAGAGAAACTTTCCTTTGGAATGGGAAAAAGGTGAGACAACTGGATGTGAACTAACAAGTTCCATCACTTGGGGAATAACTTGACAAAGTTAAAAGCATACATAAGCATTCATTAAAACATGATGAATATATAAAAAAGCATGGTAGCAACCAAGAAAAGATATGCAAGCATGTAACAATATCAAACAAAGAACAAGGTTACAAACAAATCAAATGATTACAACCATCAATGAACAAAGATATTACAATATCTAGAGGGAGATGATGATAGAGGTTCTTACAAGACCAAGCATAGAAGGCAATATCAATTTTACACATCTTAACAAAGATGAAGAGCAATGAGGTAACGACCATCATGACAAACAAAAGAACATGTAATTCAAACAAGTTTGAATGCAAGCAAGTTACAACTTGAGGCAAGCATGTTATAGGGATCAAAGTGTAAGTGATTCTGATTGGTTGCATTTTGTGGCAAAACATTAGAGTGTGTATGGATGTCATAACAACTAATGATGTGACACACAATATGCAGGGTAAGTAGTAAGTTGAGTTGGATGTCATACTGAATGTCATGACACTGATCGTATGACATTACGTGTGCAGGTTTAGTATTCTGTTATTCAGAATGAGGAAGCTCAAGCTAGAATTCATGAAACTTTATAGAAGCTCAAGCTAGAAGTCAGGAAACATTTTAGAAGCCCTGGCAAAATTAAATGTATCTGACCTAAGTGGTAAGTGCAGCTTTTGAAGAGAGGTTTGGGAAAACCTAATTTCTGCACCAAGGCTAAAGGATTGACTGCTGCTATAAATAACAAAAGGAGCAATCCTAGAAGAGTAGCTCTTGATAGAAGATTAGAGAGTGTGTGCTAAGAGTCCTTGTGAGTGAAGAAGTTTTGTTCTTCACGTGTGAAGTGTGTCTTAGAAATACTTGTACACCAAGCAACTGTATGCTGCATTGGTTAGGTAGGTTCTAAGTTGTTGTATCACTCAAAGCTGTTAAGCAAGAGTGTGTGTCACTTGATCAAAGTTGTGAAGCAAGATTAAGGTGTGTTTGAAGTGAGTTTTCATATCTATTTTGTAATTATGTTTTGATATCACTGAGATGATTGAGGGGGAGTGAATGGGTATACTCAGGTCTAGAGTGTCTCTAGGCATAAGTGTCATTGGGTAGGTTTTAAGTGAGGAGTGCAAACTGGGTTGTCTGACTCTGAATTAATTATACTAAGAGTGAATTTCCTCCCTGGCTTGGTAGCCCCCAGATGTAAGTGTTGTTGACACTGAACTGGGTGAACAATTACTGTGTTATTTACTGCTTATCTTTACAGCTTATTATTAACTGCATTAGTCTATGTTACAGTGGATGTCATAACATCCATAATAACATCCATCGTGTGCTTGCCAGAATTTCACAAAGAATGTCAAATGTAATAACATAAGACCAAACATCATGCATTGATGACAATCAGGAAGGTAAGCATACAAGAAGTGTTACAACAAATCAAGTGTAAGTTCAAGACTTCATGGGGGGGGGGGGGGGACATACAAATTTTATGGTAACAACCAAATTGAAAACCAGACCCTAGCATGTTATGATTCTAACAAGACACAAAAACAAGTAGAGAGAGGCATAAAGAACACACTCAAGAAGTTACAACATTAAGAGATATTGTAAGGTTTACAAAGTTCAAAGTGTTGTTTTCAATTAGATGCATTCACAAAAGCGAGGATTGAACATCGCAAAACTTTCAATCAAGCAAAACTTTAGTCATTTAAGCATGTTAACAAACATATGTGGATCAAACACAATCAATCTTACAAGATAAATCAAATTGGTGGTTGAGAAAAGTTTCAAAAGGAGTAAGGTGAAAATCCTAAAAACCACATGATTTCCAAGTGAGTTAAAGTATTTCCAAGATAGGCATCCTTGAATTCTTCACTTACTATTTGAAAATAGACATGATGAAGAACAATTTTCAAAAAGAATAGGGTAAAAATGATTTTAAAAAATGAATAAGTTATGGTAAATTCAAATTTGTGAAGAAATCATGAAGAAACGTGACAAAAATAATGGAAGTGTCCTCCACAAGGGTTGAACACACGCCCTCTAGTCCACAAGCCTAAAACCTTATCAAACCATCTATGGTATGCGTGAGACAACAAAAGGAGAAAGCATCAACATATGTTAAAAATACAAGAAAGTCACAAAAATGTAAAAGAGTTGTCCTCAGCCAGGATCGAACTCATGTGGCAAGACAAAGAATACACAAGGCGCGCAAGTCATAACCACTGGGGTGGTGATACATCCAATGTATCAAAACATCCAATAAAATCATAACCTTTAAAGTCCTGATTTCTGGGCAAATAACCATACCAAACCAAGCACAAAACCAAAAACGTGAACAACTCAAACTCAGTCAAAACTCAATGGAATTTAACAAAATTTTATTCTAAACTGCTTGAAATTGAAAGAGGAATGCAATGATGCTCTCAATTTCCTTTGAAAGTAAACACATTTCAAAATTTGAATGTAAATGAAGAAACTGATGTCAAAATGCATTTTCAACATTAATGGATTGCTCAATCATGCTACAGTCAGAAAGAGAGTTCAAACACATCCCAAATATCATGTACAAAGTGTTCATAAGCATATAAGACTCAGATCTTAACCAAAACATCAAATGGAACATGTGGATACAATGGTGACATGTTGTCAACAAATGAGTTCATGACAGTTTCAAACAAAGCAAGCTCAAGACTCAAATATGATTCACATAACTATAATGACACACAAATGAGACTCCTTATCCAACCAAAAATTGATCCAAATAGAATCAACAACTTGGCACATTTAAAACACCTAACAAACTAAAGGCATCAAAACAATATAGTTCACAAACACATACATCCTGCATTATTCATTAGTTCTACATGTGCATTATGACCTATAAATGTGTTCAAACAAAAACACAACCTCAAACTTAGGCAGAAACAAAATATGGCTCATGGAAGGGCAAGTTCAAACTATCTCAGCATACACAAACAGAAAAACTCACAAGTGCATCAGCCTCTCATCATATAAGGTTCATACATGTTCAAGAGGACCTATAAATGAACTCAACCACAAACATGATATTGACCCTAGACAGAATCACAAAATGGCTTATGGAATGAAAAACAACAAGACAAAGTCAAGCATCTAATCTCATGAAAGTTTACAAGCCTATGAGAACAATCATAAACAAAGTTCAAACATGGTATGTGGGGAGGGTTCTAAGCATATTCAAGCTAGTGTACATCAAGCATAACCATGGTGCATAATGAGTACATTTAATAGAGGTGACTTACCTCTTGAAGACTTCCAAAGAAAACTCTTGGTGCCAAGTTGTTAGTTGAGTTGTAGATGGTTTGACCAGCTTCTCCACACTTCTAGTGCATAGTCCAAGCAGCTCAAGTTTCTTCCAAGCAAGTTTTTGTGCAAAACAAAATTGCTTACACTTGAAGCAACAAGTGGACTTTTATGACAGACCCACAAAATGGTGGGACAGTTGATCTTTGATGGTTTGGACGGTGAGTACACTTTATACTCATGGTGTTTGAGGTGTTATGGAGGCTAGAACAAGTATGAGCAGAGAGTTATATTGCTTTGTGCAAAAAGTCAAAGTTCGTTGGTTGAGGGTTGAATTTTTAAAATACAAGGTTTCTGGTTGGGATAATGGTTGGAATAGCTTCAATGGACCATTTGTGGTTTGTGTTAAGTGTTGGTATTGATGTATGGTGGTTAGAAATGGGTTTAAGGCCAATTCTGCTCAAGGCAGATTTTGAGGTTTTTGAGGTGAATTGCTTAGATTGCAAGAAAGAGGAAAACATGTGGAAGAGAGTGCTTTGGCTTTGATTCTTACTAGCTCTGGTGTTCCTTTGGAGTAAAAGTGAGGTTCTATTTATATGGTAAACAAGAAAACCAAGGGTGAAGGCAGATTGATCATTTTGCAAGATCTTGCCTTTTTGGAGGGAAGGGTGAGCAAATCCACTTGTGATCTTGCTTCTGCCAGCCAAGCTTGTTTCCAATGCATCTTAGCATTAAAACAGGTTGATACCTATCTGCATGAGGTGACTATAGAGATGGCTAGAGGAGAATCTCTATGCTGCAACAAATTTTGCTCTAAAGCTTTCTCTTTCATCATGTACTTTTGTACTTTCTTTGATTTTAATAATGCTCTTAGCCAAAACTTTGATTTTGCTCATGGATTCCTATTGCATTTCCATCCATCAATCCTCTAAACATCATATTAAGGGTTAACCAAGTAGTTAAGAACTAATTGGCTAGTTTTTGCATTGGTTCATGACAAGTTGAAGTCTCACATTTCAAGCTTTTGGACCCTAACTTCCCTCTTTCGAAACTCCTAGCTCATAAATGTTATGGAGGAGTTCTTGTACTTTTTCGAAAGCCCTCATCATGCTCTACAACTTTCATGTTTTACACTTTTTTTAAATTCCAAGTGGAACTAGGTCGAAAATTCCCTTGAAGTTGGCTGAAAACATGACTTAAAAGAGCCAAAAACATGAAATTCCTCTGTATTTTTCTCCTCTTAACTTGTTTTTGATCATAACTCAAAATCTATTCATTTTTTGCACATAGGTCACTTTGGCACTTCTGTAGGACTTCTCAAGACCTTTACAACAAGATTTGAACCACTCCAATTGGATGTGTGGTTAGGAAGTTATGGTCTTGCCCCTTTCAAAATCCTAATTTCCTGACTTTTTGATTACTTCTCAAATCTTGATCCAATGGTCATCAAACTTCGTGATTAGATATAACATAACATTGGTAACATAAATGAATTCAATTTTAGGTTAAAACCCTGTTGGTCAATGGGTTGACTTTTCAGTTAGACGAACCGAACGACCGAAAACCTCTAAATCGACTGTTGGTGTTCTGGGTTCCCTGAGGCCTTGAAACTTCTTAAGGGGACTTCAATGAGTCATATAAGCTTCATGGACCATGATTCCACCATTGAAATGTCATTTAAACCTAAAGTCAAACCACAGTTGACTTTCCTGATCAAAAACCCTAATCGGGGGTCCTGGACTGAACTGCTCTTCTTCCTTAGGTGACAACCTCAAATTGGATTCATACTTGGTCCAATATAGTATTATTTATGATGTAGAGAGTTGTTATATGGAGAATCAATCCAAAACCTTGACTGATCAAACCATAGAAACCATGATTCCTAACTGTATGGAACCCTAATTCATCTGCATCTTGACAAAGACAAACTTGAAATAGGTCAGGGTTAGATAAACAATGATGATGCTCCTAGAATGACGATGGAATCTAGGGGTAAAAATTTGAGGTATAACAAAGACATTTTTTCATCTTTTCACATTTGTCAGGATTGAGCAAACAAACCTTACAATCAGTGTGCAACTTTTCAAACGAATCGTAGCTAATCAATATTTCCATTATTTTGGTCAAAGGGTTTTTACTTGGTCTACCCTCTTGATCGTGACGCCATTTTCTAGCCCTTCAATTGCATTAACATTTGCCCTAGTGTGCCCTAGTAATGGATTATCTCTCGCATGTGGATTTTCATGAGTGAATGTGATAATTTTTTGATCGAGCAATTCTTGTACCTTGAATTTGAGGGACAAAGATTTCTCAGTTGTATGCCTCGGTGAACCAGCATGAAATTCACATCTAGCATTAGCTTCAAATCCTCGAGGAGCAGGTGTGGGAGGAGGTGTTAGAAGTTTAATCTCCACCAATCCCTTCGAAATTAGATACGGAAGGATCTGAATATATGGCGTGGGTAGGGGTAGGATGCGACTGTGGTGGGTACTGATTAGGAGCGGATGCTACTACATAGAGATTGTAGGGTATCTGAGCATACCTATCAGTAGTGATACATCATGATCCATTCAGACACAAAACTCAATCAAATAATTCATTTATTTAGTGTTTAATAACAATAAACCATAATATAATTAATTATATAAATTCATATTTGATTAATTAAATAATTAGTCTAACATATATTGGTACAAGAGAGGGCTAAAAGCCCCCAAAAAGAAAAGAAACTACAACTTAAGTACTCGAGGGATAGCCTCCCCGATTGAATCTCCATCGATAAGTCATCATAAAACATGATTCTTATATCATGATGGAGGCTCAAATTTTCCATTATATTTTGCATCTATTCGCTTCTCTAAATATGTGATTTAACTTGACCTCCCGGTTCCGATTGAGAAGTAAAATGATATTTTGCATAATATATTTGTTTGCATTGGACTTGATATCATTCTTATTAATAACTTGGAACACCTTCTTATTGTATGTATGGAGTTCAACTTTCCTAAAACCTCTATCAAACATATTGTAATCCATCTTGAATTGCTCTCGTCTCTGCATCAATGACTGTACCAGTTCCCAAATTGTTGGAGAAACCTCCGCACCACATTCCATTAGAGTCCCTTAAAGCTCCCCCATAGCTGCTTTCAAATTTCCTTTAACCACTCCATCTGTATTAAGCCTTATCCACTGATCAATGGGAGGGGACCAACAGATTAAACATGTTTAGATGGTATGACATACTCATCATTGTGCTTCCTTTATTTTATAAAACTAAGCCTATTTCCAAGTTAGGTAACAAAGAATCACAGTTCTTAAAATAAAATTTATATGTTATCAGTGATACAATATCCTTTGTGCATAACATCTTCCATACAGTTAAAGAAAATGCACAAATGTAACCATAAATGTTGGAGGGAGATGATTAAACTTCACACATTTAACATACATAACATACATACAAGCTTACATATAAGTTTAAAATTCAACAAGAGTTTGTTCAACCAACTCTAATCTTCTTTGGTAACCTCCGCTGCCTTCTCGGTTGCATCAATTTCAGGTGAAGCTATAAGCATTTCCATCTTCTCAGGTTCATCTATGTCTGGTGAAGCTACAAGCCTTTCGACGGGAACCTTGGAAACATCGCGACGAACACCAATATCAGAAACCAACCGACTCACGCAGTACATGCCGTATCCAACAGCAGCCAAACCACTGAAACTGGTTGTCATAAAACGGAGTGGTGTAGAAATCACGGTACTAGCAGCAGCCAAGCAAGACGCTGCTTGTCCGCTCCGGCCAACACTGATGCTTGTGGATATAAGCAGGCCTGTTTTGCAGTAAACTGCAAAGTCTTCGCAGTTGTTATTGAAAACATTGTAACCACCAAATCCGTTTTCAAGAAGAAAAGAAGCGCGGCGAAGGACGTCTTCATTTGGATCAGCAACTGCAAGGGTGCAAGTGCCGCCTCGAGTTTTGGCCAGAAAGTATGCAGTTGAGACACCGTACTCGAAAAGGTAGAGACTATCACCGGAGAGGAAACAATCCAAACAGGAAGAGATGACACCGTCGGTTTTATTTTGGTCACCACATTTTGGGCATGGAGTGTCGGTATCATTGGAGGGTGATGAACTGCAAAGGAAACGGTCCAACACGGTTCCTGTTCCAATTTCTTGCCCTCCTCCCCTCGTAAAGTGGTTCACCATTCCATCTCCAACATATATTCCTGCAATTTTGCATAAAAGTAGTTGGCAAAAACAATATGACAAATTCGACATAATCACGCATTATAGAATCAAAAATCATAGATGCTAAGTCTATTTTAAGTTGAAGTTTCTAAAATGACAGATCCGACTACCAAATAGTTCCATCATATTTAAGGAACAAAAGTGCAATATAAAACTACATAGACTGAAAGATTCGCCTACAGCTGGTGATGCCAATGAATTGTTCACACATGGTCCAAACTCAACAAAATACATTCATGAAATTTGACAGATTATAAAGAACTCATAACTTATATATGTTAATGTACGAAACGCAATTAAATCACAAGTCCGAAATTCACTAAGATTTCCTGCAGATCCTTAGACTTACTTGATTGGATAAAAATTTAACTATTGTAAGTAAGATAGTTTAAATGGAGAGTAAAGTTTAATGAAAGAAACTAAACAAAAATAATGGCTAAACTTAAAGAAAAGTTAATAAAATAATCATGAGGACTAGTGCTTCAAGGAAAAAGTAAAGAGTTGATGGGTTTATGCATTAGCTTCTAAGGTTAAAACAGAAATTTTCCTCCAGATTCATTGGTGCTCTGCTCACTAGTACCATCAATGACTTGTAAATTGCAATACCAAGTCAAACAAATTTACAATACAAAATCTATCGAAGAAATATCAAGTAATTCAGGAATTTTTTATCGTAAAACTTGAACTTTGAATATCAACCTGGTAGGACTTGGTTCACAGGCTCTGAAAGCCTACTCAATATAAAAGATTGTTAACTGTCAGAAATATGGGCAGTGGGCTAGTAAATATCAACACCTCGAGATTTAAGGTGTCGATAAAAGATAGCAGCCAAGATCTATGTAGCATGACATTTCAGATCGAAGGTGTTTCAACTGTCAGTGTCTGACACCTACACAACATCGACACATATAGTTGTTAAAAGTCTCACACTGGATGAGATAAGGTGAACAAGAGTTTATACATTGGGGCAATGCAGTGTTCACCTTACAAATCAATTTTGTAAAGATTTAATTAGGCCTAACCCAAATTCTTATATAGGATAAGAGTCTACTCAAACTTTGTTGGGCATAGCATGTCACCACTATCGTGTCACTATGGTCACGTCTCAAATGTCTAGTCTTTAGAAGCAAGAGAGGTCTCTCAAGATCTCACATTGACGAAATAAGTTTGAACATAAGTTTTAAAATGACTTAACATGCAGGTTTTTGTAGTGGTTGAGTTACACAGGTCTCCGAAAACTCAAGACGACTCTGATCTCTCAATACTTTACACGCCCATAGTTATAACACAGCACAACAAGATCACCCCAATAACCATGAGAAAGCAAGACCAACCAACACTCCCTCTAAAAATTGGGGAGAACCATAGGTTCCAAATTCCAACATAAGCATTTATTATCATCCCTACATTAATCTCTTAAAGTTAAATCTATGGCTTGCTTAATTTTACAGCAACTATATTGCCTCAGCATACTGAATTTCAAGTTGGCTACCAACAATCCACAAGTAATTTTCCAACACAGCAACAAATTGACGAAATTACAGGACCCCAACGTCAGCAGAAACAAAATTAAAAAAAAAAAAAACCAGAATCAATTTTGTGAAATTAAAGCAAAAACAAAAGCAAACAACAAATACCCATGAAGAAAAACATTAAAAAAATTCGAACTTTGAGAAGAAACTAATAAGATACCGTGATGAGCGTAAATGTATGCTTGTCTCCATGAGTAAATGTGATCACCAGGCTTGAGTTGTTCTCGATCGATCTTATTGGAAAACACTCCCATTTCACGGTTTCAGTTTACCTCTTTCGATCTCACTCTTCCTTTTTGCTTTTCTACCTTCAAACAGAAATGGATTCCTTAGAGTAGAAGGAAGCGAAGGAAGAAAGAGAATCTGAGATTGTATGTACCGAATCTTTTGATTATGTTCCCCCGTGTTTGATTTTTGGGAAAGCCAAGTCACTGTTGAGTTTTTATTTTGTAATTAATAAATTTGACTTAAATAAATAAAAAAACAATTTGTAGATTATAACATATTACGACAAAATAAAAACAACCTAGAATCTATTGTTTGGATTTGTGTGTGTTATTTTTAGTTTGATTGGTGTAGAAAAAATCTAATGAGTTCTTACTTCCGTCCTAAATTATAAAAAGTTTGGGGGTTTCACATTAATTAGGAAAAATACAATTGATTTTGGATAAGAATGAGAAATTAGGTATAATTTTATAAAATTATTTTTTATTAAGTATAAAGAAAAGATAAATTAAAAGAATTGGAGAAAGGAAAAATAATAGCTAAATAGAGAGTATATTAAAAAAATGGAATTTTAAAATAATTTATAAATTGAAACTCTGCAAAATGAATTATAATTTGTGATATAATAAATTTTAATTTTTTTTTAGAAAAAAATAACGCATAATTTATTGTTTGAATTTTCGTGTTATTTTTCATTTGATTAGTGTAGAAAAAATCTAATCAGTTAGATTTAATTTTTGTAAAATTAATATTTTAATTTAAATAAGTAATATTTTAAAACACTTTTAAATTAGTTTTAATTTTTAAATAGTTTAAGTTTGATTACTGTGTCACGGTTTATTAAAATGTGATGAAGTCTTGGTTTATTAAAGTGTGATGAAGTCTTGGTGCGATGGAGCAGGTTTCGGGTGCAACAGTGAAGAGATTGATTTGTAAAGTTAATACTTGAACGTTCAAATCAGTTAGTGAGAAAAAATTGTGTGTGTGTGTGTGTGTGTGTAAATTATAATTAGAGCATACTTTAGGTCTTGTGTGGGAATCTCTTATATATATGATAGGCACTTAGAGATCTTTTTGTATGAGTGGAATTGTTGGATGATATCTAATGACAAATGATTGTTTGTGGTGTGGATCAAATATGGGTCATAAGGTCGCATATGTATTGTGCCCCCAACACCTTATAACTTTGGACATATGATTGGGTTTTTCTGTTATTGGGTCTCTGGTCAATCCAAAACAGTTTTCCTCAAGGCTTTCCATAACATAATAATGATGATTCTTCCAAAAAACCTACTCGGCGTCGCCCTAGGTTGGGATCCTCAAGGTGGGTCCTTTGCTTGCAAAAGTTGAAAAGATTCAAACAATTGGATTTAGTGACCTTGGGAATAGGTGCACTAAATGATAGCTTATCGTTGTGACACTTTGTAGGATTGCCCTTACATGTGGTCCTAGATTCCTAGAGTAGGGTGTGATTCTCCCCTTTAGGGTGCTCAAGTGTACTCGAGTATTGTGGTACTTTTAAGGCAAATCAGACTATTGTTTTTCATTTGCCTATTTTCTATCATTTAGGGTTGTAGTTTATCTCACTTCATTATATAAAGGCTATTTTGCTTTTTAGTGAATGTTTCTATTCTTCGAATAAACTATAACTTCTCACTTTTATTTTCAAATTCAAACTCTTCTTCCCTGAGTATCAACGATTCTTATTTTATATGCTCCTTTCTTTCTTTGGATTTTGCACACCCTTGGCTCATCTCACTCTCAAAGCAACCTTTCATTGTACTTCTCACCTTCAAACTTCCAATTATTTCCAAGTAGCACATCTCTCTCTCTCTCTCTCTCTCTCTCTCTCTCTCTCACACACACACACACACACACACACTCACTCTCTCATTTATAATTGATGTTTCCTCTCCTTTATTTTAGCCATGGCTTGAAGAGAAATCGTGATCCAAAATGCAACAAAAATTAAATTTTTCCTTTTAGTGATCCTTGCGAATGGGCATGATCATTGATAGAAACTATTACCTCTTGTGATGATAAAGCCTTTGATTCTGAATCGAAGGAGTGATCACAAGCGTTGAATGATGAACAACACCTATACTCACTCCACACTAACAAATTCCTTCAGTGTCAGTGCTAGCTGCTATGATTAAAGGCTTTGAGTGAGAGAGAGAGAGAGAGAGAGAGAGAGAGAGAGAGAGAGAGAGAGAGAGAGAGAGAGAGAGAGAGAGAGAGGGGGAGAGAGAGAGAGAGAGAGAGAGAGAGAGAGAGAGAGAGATGAGGAAAATATGACTAAGGTTTCACAGTCCGAATTTTCATCAAGAGTGAATGCTTTTGCACAAGGATGTATTTATAGAACCACTTGTGTGGGCTGCAAGCTAAAAATCTCACTTAAGTGCACGTGCACCATATCTTATGGTGTACCGTATATTACCTAAGCGCGTGGTACCTTACCACATTCTATATTCTACTTAAGTGCACTGTACCTTACGGTTTTTTACATCTACTTAAGTACACCGTGTCATATCCTAATTTTTACCTATAAGATGTCACCTCATTTTTTTCTTTACAATATATCAAGATCACAAACTTGGTTGTCTCTTAACCCTCCCACTTTCGGGTTTTCCTTTGCGGAGATCACCAAAAACCTCTTGTGTATTTTCTTTACATATTTTTGTACTTATATGTTTTATAATTCAATAACCACTAATCAAAATACAAAAAAATATGTTTTGTCCCCTTTTGTTTCTTTTGCAAGGTAGGTTTAAAATCAAGAGCATCAAGTGATTGTATCCTCAACTAGAGTTTGAGTTCCTCAAGTCAAAAAGTGGTCAACCATTGATTTTTAAAGGCTATTCATCAAATCATGGCCTCTAATCTTAAAGCATAAAGTCTTAAGCATGATTCAACTTCATTTGATCAAAGATGTTTCAAGGTTTGGTAGCTTGTTTCTCAAGAAATTTCAAAGGTTCGTGTGTTTATTTCCATGCCTTCGTCAACAAGTTTCCTCAAGACATTTCAAGCTTCATCAAAGGGAAATAAATAGTACATCATTTTGAGTCTATATGATCATCAATGTGCCTTAAAATGCAAGAAAGTATCCAAGGTTTCAAGTTTGTTCAATGAGGTTTGACCAAAAACTCAACATTTCAAGCCTAAGTTTAAGACTTTATAAATTCTTCATACTTCAACATTTTTTAGTGCTTCTTTATGAAAATGAATCATCTTGACATACTCTCCAACTTCTTTTCACAAGTCAAGAGCCAATTATGCTTGTAAGATCATCAAAAGTTTAAGGACATTATAGGTCATTTTGTGGACTTAGAAATTTTTGGCCTAAATTCAAGTATGGCATGCCTATGTTCCATAGATCATAACTTCTTCAATTTTCAACTTTTATGGGCGCTTCTTTTTACCATATACCCTTCTTGATGTCCTCTATAACTTTTATTTAGAGTTCAAACATCAATTCATTCTCTAAGGACCTCAAATCTTGAGGGTCATTTGTGCACAAAACTAGGTCATTACCTGTTTGACCTAATTCCTGACCTGATTTTTAGTGTCACGACCTCAACTTCTAACTCATGTCATTTTCACCTCAAGCATCCTTTTAGGTTGATTATTTTGCATTATGTTCTCCTCCATGAAAGGGTCATTTGGCTCAAAGAAAATCAAGAAGTGCACGAGTAGATTGCATTTGGCCTAACTATGGACATGGTTACTTGGGACTTAGTTATGGTTCATGATAAGTCTTGCAATTTCATCCAATTCTCAACATTAAGCCAAGCCTTGCACGTGTTTTATCCATGATGATGTTAAGTGATGGTTTGTGATGCAAAACGACTCAAAATGTGGGAGAATGCACTGCATTTTGGATGACGTCATGATCAAGCTTTTGGCACACTTCATTTCACACGATTGCAACTAATTCTCACATGTATCCCATTCATTCACCTCAGTTATAAATAGAGGAAGCATTTTCACTAAAAACTAAGCTTAGAAAGCCCCTAGAACCCCTGCTCGAGCTCCCACTTTGCACTGAAATTTTCAGATTTCGTTTTTGATAAAGAAGTTATGGTCCAAGGCAACAACAAACAAGTAAAGAAATCACATAATCAAACATCAAGGCATCGCTGCACACGATCAACATTCACAAAACTCTGCTATATTCGCTGGCATGTTCGCTAAGCGAGTCTGGGGCGAGCTTCTTCGCTAAGCGAAGGATTCTTTGCTAGGCGAGTCTGGGAACAACATGGTTCGCTAGACGAATAATGCGATAACAGCAAATTCTGCTATGCACCAGAACCTAAATCCACCCAAATGTCCACACGATTCACTTCCCCAATGCCCCCAAAATATCCCTAAATCATCCCTAAGGTCTTACAGTGATAAAGGTACAAAACCTACGGTTTATTAGGCCAATCCCGTATCATATTCACGCCCTAAATCACAAATTTCCCTACAATTTCCCCAAAGGCATCAGAGTTACACACTATTTAATATTCCTATCCCTTCAGGGTTAGACAAAGTCAAATCATAGTTTTTGGCCACGAAGGCCTAAGGTTCCTTTTTCCCCAATGAATTCCACGGTTAGGTTCATAATAACCGATTTAGGCCACGAAGGCCAAAGATCACTATTTCTCATATCCACCCTCAAAATCTCCTAAACCTTAAATAGACCTTAAATACATTGAAAGTTACACATGGAAAATCATAAAGGTAATACTCCCCATACCTTAACCGTCGATTCAAAGCCTTCACAAATCTTTCAAGGAATCTCTCGAAGCTTCTGCCTTCAACCCTCTCCTCAGAGCTCTGGCCTCAATACTTTTTACGGTCTAACAAATGAATCCTAATCCCTTTCCAATTTCCTTTTTGTTAAACCTAGTATTGGGCCTCATAATTGGGCTTTCTCCATAATACCCTCACTAACTCCTCTGAATTGTCCCAATTGCCCTTATTCATCTTATATTTATTTTAATTCATAATAATATTAATAAATTCATGTTACATACTATTATTCAAAATAAATAACCTCAAAAATGCACAATTCTCAATAATCCACAAAACCACAGAAAATCACCGAAAAATGAATATTCTCAATTAAATAAATTAATTAAAATATTCCAATTAAATTTGGGGTGTTACAACTCTCCCCCACTTAAAAGAATTTTCGTCCTCGAAAACTACCTCAAGAAAATAGAGTCGGATACGACTCCTTCATCTGACCTTCATGTTTCCAAGTCCAACTTTCTTCAGTTGGTCCTCCCCAAACTACCTTCACCAAGGCAATCTCTTTACCTTGCAGTTGTTTCACTTCTCGTTCATTAATTCGAGCAGGCAACGCCTCAAAAGTTAAATCATCTCTCACTTGTACATCATCCATCTGAATCACATGCGACGGATCTGGAATGTACTTCCTCAACTGAGACACATGAAACACATCATGCAAATTCGCAAGCGACGGCGGTAAAGTAATCTGATATGCTACTTCCCTCACCCTCTGTGAAATCTGATACGGACCAAAAAAAACATGATGTGAGATTTCGAGACTTCAAAGCTCGGCCAACACCAGTTACTGGCGTTACTCTCAAAAACACGTGATCTCCCTCTTGGAATTCAAGTGCTTTCTTCCTCTTATCATGGTAAATCTTCTGACGACTCTGCGACGCTTTCATCTTTTCTTGGATTATCTTGATCTTTTTAGTCGTCTCTTGCATAATCTCAGGCCCGAGTACAACACTCTCGCCTGACTCATACCAACATAAAGAAGTCCTACACCTCCTACCATACAAAGCCTCATACGGTGCCACTCCGATACTATAATGATAATTGTTATTGTAGGTAAACTCAATCAACGGAAAATGACTATCCCACGATCCACCTTGATCCAACACACAAGCCCTCAACAAATCCTCTAAAGACTAGATAGTTCTCTCCGTCTGTCCATCCGTCTGCGGATGATAGGCAGAACTCAACCTCAACTTAGTATCCAAAGTTGTCTGCAAACTTTCCCAGAACCTCGACGTAAATCTCAAATCTCTATCAGACATAATACTCGAAGGAATACCATGTGGTTTCACAATCTGATCAATATATAACTCTGCAAGTTGCTGCAACGAATAATTGATCCTCATCGGTATAAAATGAGCCGATTTGGTCAATCTATCAACAATCACCCAAATCGAATCATATCCTTTCAAAGTATTTGGCAAACTTGTCACAAAATCCATAGAAATGCTATCCTATTTCCATTTCAGAATACTCAATGGTTGTATCAGACTTGACGGTCTCTGATGTTCAATCTTCGACTTCTGACAAGTCAAATAAGCGTACAAAAACTCTGCAATTTCCTTCTTCATACTCGGCCACCAAAACAACTTCTTCAAATCTTGATACATCTTTGTGGCTCCATGATGAATACTCAACCCGCTTTTGTGACCTTCCTCAAGAATGCTCTTCTTGATTTCTGGCACATCGGGAACACACACTCTATCTCTGAACCTCATCACACCATTCTCATCAATCTGAAAATCACCTCCATTACCTTGATTAATTAACGTGAGGCGATCCACCAAACTCAAATCATATTTCTGACCTTCTCTGATCTCTTGGAGAATACCACTAGTCAACTTCAACATACCCAACTTCACACTGTTAGGAGTCTCTTTGCAAACCAAACTCATATCTCTGAATTGCTTAATCAGTCCTAATTCTCGAACCATAAACATCGACATATGTAAGGACTTCCTGCTTAACGCATCAGCCACAACATTAGCCTTACCAGGATGGTAACTCAATTCAAAATCATAATCCTTCAGAAGTTCAAGCCATCTTCTCTGCCTCATTTTCAACTCCTTCTGATTAAACAAATACTTCAGACTCTTGTGATCGCTGAACACTTCGAATCTGGACCCAAAAAGATAATGTCTCCAAATTTTTAACACAAACACCACAGCGGCCAACTCTAAGTCATTCGTAGGATAATTCCTTTTATGAACTTTTAGTTGTTTGGAAGCATAAGCAACAACCTGACTATTCTGCATCAATACACCTCCAAGACCCATCTTTGACGCATCACAATACATTGTCGCATACTCAGCCGCAGTCATATTCCCTTGTTTCAGCTCAAGGAATTTCACCTCTTTCTTTCCCCTAACATCTTCAGGAAAATACTTCCTCAAAAATTCTTCTTTAAACACAACCCAAGTTATTGCAATGCCATCATCTCCCAATCTCTGACGAGTGTTATCCCACCAGTCCTCAGCTTCCTCTACTAGCATATGCGTACCAAACTGCACCTGCTGAGCATCAGTGCACGCCATAACTTGGAAAATCTTTTCAATCACTTTCAGCCACTTCTGCGCACCATCAGGATCATGAGTGCCCACAAAAGTCGACAGACTGTTCCTCTGGAACTTTCCCAAAGCACGGAACTCATCTGGAAATCCACCATTCTGAGCCATCACTTGGGCAAGTGATTCCAGCGCATCAGCAATAGCACGATCATTCCTTCCAGCCATCTGCAACCACCAACAGGGTTAGAAGAAAACAACTCATCCAATAGTGTTCTCACACTATTGACTGACAGGGGACTAACGACATAAACATTTGGCCGGATGGACCGACCTGCTCTGATACCACTAATGTAACACCCTTTTCTACCCCACAAATATTATGGAAAAATAACACAGATATCAGAGTAATTATTAAATTTCAACAAAAGGCCACCCAAAAGGGCGTACATTTCCCAAATCAACAAAATAGGTCAAGGCTCTGTAAGCAACGGGTTTTCCCAAAATACATCAAATAGCACAAAGTAGCGGAACTCAAAAGTCATAAATCAAGGTTTTCCTCATACTGGAAGATAATCAAAATAAACTCAAATAAAACATAGTTCAACTCAAAAGACCCCAACCCGATGTTACATATCAGAGCAAGACCCTCTAAGTTAACCAAAAGGCTAACAACTCAAAGACTTCAAAAAATATCATCGACGGCGTCCACGGCTTAACCTGGTCATTTACACATTACCCACATGGAGGTAACATTCAAACAGGCAGGGTGAGTAAAATGATTCATAATAATCAATGTATAAAAATCAACATATAAAACGGCGTCATATTCATATACAATATATTGATATCCTTCAATAGGCCTCAAAGGCCACAACATCATAAATTATTCCAAATGACTCATAAATGCAAATGCAACAAGACTTAATACATGTGGTACCAACCATCACAGCGCGATGGACACTGGGCCATCAACCCTCCAGAGATCCCCATCAATAGGATCGATTCTACTTGAGAATCGGAGCACATCAAAACACTTCACATCCGCACAATGGGATTGAAGCCAAAGTAATCGAGGTCCTGAACTGAAGTCTGAATGCACATGAATGCATGATGCACACTTCAATAATCATCCTCATAATAACATCATGGTGCATCATCATTCATCATTCATCATATTCATCATCATCACAATCATCATCCTATCTCATGTTATCATATAATTCATCAAAGTCATGGTAATATCATCATAGTTTTCCAATCAATACATCATAGAAATCATCATGTAATCATGTACACATCACATAAAACTCACAGTCATACTCATGTTAATTCGTCAAAGAAATCACATAATCAAACATCAAGGCATCGTTGCACATGATCAATATTCGCAAAACTCTGATACATTCGCTGGCATGTTTGTTAGGCGAGTCTGGGGCGAGTTTCTTTGCTAGGCGAAGGATTCTTCGCTAGGCGAGTCTGGGAATAACATGGTTCGCTAGGCGAAGCATTATTCTCTAGGTGAACAGTGCGATAACAACAAATTCTGCTACGCACCAGAACCTAAATCCACCCAAATGTCCACATGATTCACTTCCCCAATGCCCCCAAAACATCCCTAAATCATCCCTAAGGTCTTACGGCGATAAAGGCACAAAACCTACGGTTTATTAGGCCAATCCCATATCATATTCACGCCCTAAATCACAAATTTCCCTACAATTGCCCCAAAGGCATCAGAGTTACGCAATATTTAATATTCTTATCCCTTCAGGGTTAGACAAAGTCAAATCATAGTTTTTGGCCACGAAGGCCTAAGGTTCCTTTTTCCCCAATGAATTCCACGGTTAGATTCATAATAACCGATTTAGGCCACGAAGGCCAAAGATCACTATTTCTCATATCCACCCTCAAAATCTCCTAAACCTTAAATCGACCTTAAATACATTGAAATTTACACATGGAAAATCATGAAGGTAATACTCCTCATACCTTAATCGTCGATTTAAAGCCTTCATAATTCTTTCAGGGAATCTCTCGAAGCTTCTGCCTCCAATCCTCTCCTCAGAGCTCTAGCCTCAATATTTTTCACAGTCTAACAAATGAATCCTAATCCCTTTCAAATTTCCTTTTTGTTAAACCTAGTCTTGGGCCTCACAATTGGACTTTCTCCATAATACCCTCACTAACTCCTCTGAATTCTCCCAATTGCCCTTATTCATCTTATATTTATTTTAATTCATAATAATATTAATAAATTCATATTACATACTATTATTCAAAATAAATAACCCAAAAAATGCACAATTCTCAATATCCACAAAACCATCGAAAATCACCGAAAAATGAATATTCTCAATTAAATAAATTAATTAAAATATTCCATTTAAATTAGGGGTGTTACCGAGATCACCAAACACCTTTTGTATTTTCTTTACATATTTTTGTACTTATATGTTTTATAATTCACTAACCACTGATCAAAATACAAAAAATATGTTTTGTCCCCTTTTGTTTCTTTTGCAAGATAGGTTTGGAATCAAGAGCATCAAGTGATTGTATCCTCAACTAGAGTTTGAGTTCCTCAAGTCAAAAAGTGGTCAACCATTAATTTTTAAAGGCTATTCATCAAAGCATGGCCTTTAATCTTAAAGCATAAAGTCTTAAGCATGATTCAACTTCATTTGATCAAACATGTTTCAAGGTTTGGTAGCTTGTTTCTCAAGAAATTTCAAAGGTTCGTGTGTTTCATTCCATGCCTTCGTCAACAAGTTTCCTCAAGCCATTTCAAGCTTCATCGAAGGTAAATAAATAGTACATCATTTTGAGTTTATATGATCATCAATGTGCCTTGAAATGCAAGAAAATGTCCAAGGTTTCAAGTTTGTTCAATGAGGTTTGACCAAAAAGTCAACATTTCAAGCCTAAGTTCAAGACTTTATAAATTCTTCATACTTCAAAAAATTTTAGTGCTTCTTTATGCAAATGAATCATCTTGACATCCTCTCCAACTTCTCTTCACAAGTCAAGAGCCAATTGTGCTTGTAAGATCATCAAAAGTTTAAAGACATTATAGGTCATTTTGTGGACTTAGAAATTTTTGGCCTAAATTCAAGTATGGCATGCCTATGCTCCAAAGATCATAACTTCTTCAATTTTCAACTTTTATGGGCGCTTCTTTTTACCAAATACTCTTATTGATGTCCTCTATAACTTTTATTTAGAGGTCAAACATCAATTCATGCTCTAAGGACCTCAAATCTTGAGGGTTATTTGTGCACAAAACTAGGTCATGACCTGTTTGACCTAATTCCTGACCTGATTTTTAGTGTCACGGTCTCAACTTCTAACTCATGCCATTTTCACCTCAAGCATCCTTTTAGGTTGATTCTTTTGCATTATGTTCTCCTCCATGAAAGGATCATTTGGCTCAAAGAAAATCAAGAAGTGCACGAGTAGATTGCATTTGGCCTAACTATGAACATGGTTACTTGGGACTTAGTTATGGTTCATGGTAAGTCTTGAAATTTCATCCAACTCTCAACATTAAGCCAAGCCTTGCATGTGTTTTGTCCATGATGATGTTAAATGATGGTTTGTGATGCAAAGCGACTCAAAATGTGGGAGAATGCACTGCATTTTGGATGATGTCATGATCAAGCTTTTGGCACACTTCATTTCACACGATTGCAACTAATTCTCACATGTATCCCATTCATTCACCTCAGTTATAAATAGAGGAAGCATTTTCACTAAAATTTAAGCTTAGAAAGCCCCTAGAACCTCTGCTCGAGCTCCCACTTTGCACTGAAAATTTCATATTTCGTTTTTGATAAAGAAGTTATGATCCAAGGCAACAACAAACAAGCAAACCAAAATGCAATAATACACAATTAAAAATGCATGAAAAGATTTTTTTTAAATGATTTTTAAATGAAAATAAAATAGAAAATGATAATGAAGCTTCTAAACAACAAACCAATGCTCAAGAAAATTATGATAAATCAGAAGCAAGTCAAGGATCATTTGTTCTTCTTTGAAGCTTCTGCCACAAGAATCAAGCTCTAGGACTCACTAAATTTCCCTGACCAGATCCATCTTTCAACACCTATGATCATCATTTGGAAAAGGTAGTTCTGAGCATATTTTAGATTCAAACAAGTTACCACAATGTAGTCTAATGCTCTACAATGCTTTCCCTTAACTTATCTGGATTTGATTGATCTTGTATAGCCTTTAATTTTGATTCTCGTTTTCATTTTCTTCACGTGTTTCTCTGAAATTCTCCAAGCTCAATTTATATAAATGAATTATGAGCTTATGGTTGGATTCGTGATGAGGTAATTGTCACAATGGTGGTGGTCTCATTCTCTAATGTTACCATTTGCCAAAGCTCCGGTGAGGAGCTACCGGAGAAGATGATCGAAAAGTATCAGCAGTGGCCTGAAGTTGTTTTGTTTTGAAATGGATCCTGTGTGTTAGTTCACTTAAACTCCACTGTGTTTGTATTGATCTAGACCTTTTGATCTATTTTAAATGAAATCTGATGGTTGCGCCTATTTTGATTCTCAGCCTTTGATCAGATCTATGACTGTTGTTTTTTTGCAGCTTTTTATTTCATTTTAATTATTTTTCATTTCTCTTTTTTTTTTTTTTGAAAATTCATAAAACAAAATAGCTCCCTCAGTCTTTTTCACTCCAAGTTTTTTTATAATTTTCTTTAAAAAAACTATTTTATAAGCTTTTTCGAATTTTTATCTCTTGATTTGATATTTTTCATGCATTTTAATTTTTTTAAAATTACTTTTATGCATTTTTAAATTCTCCAAAAAATATTATATGATCCTTGACTTGCTTCTGATTTATCACAATTTTCTTGAGCATTGGTTTGTTGTTTATAAGCTTCATTCTCATTTTCTCTTTTATTTTCATTTAAAAATCATTTTAAAAAATATTTTCATGCATTTTTAATTGTGTATTATTGCATTTTGGTTTGCTTGTTTGTTGTTGCCTTAGATCATAACTTCTTTATCAAGGTTCTCCTCAATGTCAATGGACTTTGGATGTTGATAAGGTTGGATGAATCTTTATCAATTCAAATTTATCATTAAATGAATCATTTGATTCATTTTTGGTGCTTTGAGTTGATGATAGGTTTAGTGTCTTAATCCACCAAGAAAGTTGATTGAAATTGATGATGAATAGATCTTGAATCTTGATTCAATTTGGTCCTCTCTTCATCTTTTCTTCTTCTTCTTCTTTTTCTTTTTCTTTTATCTTGATCAATTGGATGATTTGTTCTCCATCTTATTCATGACGTCTAAATTGATGCTTGATGAACTTTCATCATTTCAAATTTATTATTCAATTGATCAATGATCATTGAAAATACTTTGGATGGATGCATAAGTTTTTCCTAAGTTGTCATGAAGGATTTATTGATGTAATGGACCAATCTCCTTGCCTTAGTGGAAAAGAAAGAAGCCCAAGGAGGAAAACATGAGATAAGTTATATAGACATAATGCAAGCTAAAATGGACGCTTTAGCCCTTAAAGTCGAACATATGTGCGCAAACCCAGTAGCTGCAGCAGCAGTTTCAACTGAGTGTGAACTATGTGGTACTCAAGGACACCAATCGGCATAATACAATCTGCTGAACGAAACTCACTCAGGAGAAGTCAACTACGCCCAAGGAAACCCATTTTCAAATACCTATAACCCTGGATGGAAGAATCACCCTAATTTTTCCTACAAAAATAATAACCCTATCCAAAACCCTGCGCCCCCGAGACCATCCGGTTTTCAGGCTCAAAGACAAAACCCGCCTATGCAAGCTGTGCAACCTAAGCCAAACCTTGAGAAAATCATTTTATTACGGCTCAAACCCAGCAAAACAAAGAATTCCTAAACCAGAACATTCATGTAAGTGAATTGATTAACCCATTTGTAACTAAGGTATACCAAATAGTCACCCACAATAAGATGCTTGAAACCCAGATACCTCAAATAGCTTTAAAAAAAAGGTCCTGAGACTACACCCAGAGGACAGTTCCATGGTCAACCTCAACAGAACCCCCGAGGGCAAGCCAATTTAATCACCTTACGGAGTGGGACTGCTTACGATGAACCGGTTAACCCGACATTTAGCAAACCCAAGACTCCTAAGGAAAGCATGGTGCCCACGAGCAAACTCGAGGAACCAGTAGGATCTGAAAAGCAGAAGGATAAGGACAAAACCAACGAACTACTGCCACCCTATAAACCTCTCATACCCTATCCGCAAAGACTAAAATAAACTAAGATCAATAACCAATACCAGAAATTTATCAAAGTCATAGAGAAACTTCATGTGGAAATCCCTTTCACAAAAGTCATCACACAAATACCATCATATGCAAAATTTCTCAAAGACATCCTTACCAATAAACGTAGACTTGACGATCCAAAACCTTTAGAATGCAATTCCATTTCTGAAAATAAACTTGCCAAGAAGGATAAAGATCCTGGAAATTTCTCCATACCTTGTATTTTGGGAGGTCATGTCATCAATAAAGCTTTTCTAGATTTAGGAGCTAGCGTAAGCCTTATGCCTCTGGCAGTTTTCGAAAGGTTAAAACTAGGAGAATTGTAACCTACAAAGATGTCACTTCAATTAGCCGACAGATCCATCAAGTATCCGGTTGGCATATTGGAAGATGTCCCAGTCAGGATCGGTCAGTTGTTCATCCCAACCGATTTTGTCATCATGGACATTAAAGAAGATGATGACATTCCTATCCTCCTAGGAAGACCACTCTTATCAACCGCTGGAGCCATAATAGATGTCAAGAGAGGGAAATTGACTTTTGAGGTAAGTGACGAAAAGATAGAATTAGTTCTATCGAAGTTTCTTATGGCACCAATATTAGGAGATACATGTTATCATAGATATCATCAATGAATGTGTTAGAGAGCTAGAATTAGAAGAAACCATCAGACTACCTTCAACCCTCATAAAGGAAGATGATGGGTTTATAGAACCCTACATTGATGATAACATGTACGAATGTTTATCCCTTACCCCAGATCCTATACGATGCCTAAAAAAACCAGCTTTAGAACTTAAGGAACTGCCTAAGAACCTAAGATATGAATTCTTGGACGAAGAAATGAATCGTCCAGTTATAGTCAGTGCTACCCTAAACCAAGGAGAGACCGACCAACTCTTAGTCGTCTTATGAAAATATCCCTCCTCCTTAGGATATAACATCTCTGATCTAAAAGGTATAAGTCCATCCGTGTGCATGCACCAGATCTCGCCCGAGGAAGACTTAAAACCCTCTAGAGAACATAGGAGAAGGATAAACCCTATAATGAGCGATGTTGTAAAGAAGGAAGTTCTCAGGTTACTAGAAGCAGGTATAATTTATCAGATCTCAGATAGTAAGTGGGTAAGCCCTGTGCATGTAGTACGTAAGAAGGGAGGCATCACGGTCGTGCAGAACAAGAAAGGAGAACATGTAGCTAAACGGATAAAAGGAGGATGGCATATGTGTATAGATTATAGAAAATTAAACAAAGCTACTAGGGAAGACCATTTTCCCTTACCATTTATAGACCAAATGCTGGAACATTTGGCCAGACACTCCTATTTTTGCTACCTGGATGGATATTCAGGATTTTTCCAAATCCCCATACATCCAGAAGACCAAGAGAAAACTACCTTTACATGTGTCGCTACCGCGAAAATAAGGTGCCGGCAAAACAGAAGAGTCGCCACCTTTCGTTATTTATCCCTCAGATCGGGAAAGGAAACGATCGGAAAAACCTGACGAAAAAGGTATAAGACAAGGTCATCGCAACCATTGTCTGGGTTCGGGAGTCGGTTACGCAAGGGGAAGGTATTAGCACCCCTCACGTCCATCGTACTCGATGGGATCCATGCTTGTTGTGTTTATTGGACGGGTTGGTTTTATCTATCTACCTATTAAGGCTGGTTTAAAAAAGAAAAAAAATGACTCAGAAAAGCGTCACGCTTTATGCCTACGTATTCCCATCAGAGAATGAGAAATCAGAGTCAACGTAGTTCGACTAACTACGGGGTACGGGGAAGGTGGCTCGCCAATACGTCAGTATTGTGCCTACGTACTCTCAACAGGTATGAGAGATCAGAGCTTACGTAGTTCAGGATAATACGGATTACGGGAATTCAGATTCATCTATTTTATCGAGTAGGGTTAACAAACAGTTCCAGCAGTTTGGTGTGCGCAACTCGACCCTTGGAGACTTAAGCGTTACCGTTTACGGTAGAACTGGGAGTTAACGACACTCTTTTCTTCAGAAAAGCTTCCTTTGAATTATGGGCCCACGGGGCAAAAAGGTTTGAAGTTTGTTTTCTGTCTTTTACGGAAGAACTGTTTTTTATGGATGTTTGCAACCAATATCGCACTAGAGACTATGACCTGAGAGTGAATGTGTCGCATGTCACCCAAAGGGTGCCATACTAAACATTCAGACTGTTGAAAAGAAACTCTCCAACAATCCTTTCTCAGATAGCTTAAGGCTCGTAACGCACGATGTCAGCTCCTTTATTATTGTATTTTAATTTGTTTTGAGATGAGAAGAGAGAACGAACAGGTTCAACTAAGGGGAGACTATCAAGTCCTAATGTTGTCATGCCAAGGATTCATCCTATGGTTGAGGTTTGAAACAGGGAACTCCTAGAAGTTATCATGCATAGGTTTCAACCTAAAGTTTTAATCACCACTTCCTTATCAAAGGAAGTGAGATTCCTAGGGGATCATGTCAACGAGAAACAGAAACAGATAAAGCACCAGCTTAAATAGTAAACAGTAAACGACTGTAAAATGCATGCAATGCAAGTGAAGGAGGAAATGTGTGTGGCGCAGCAGCCTCCACAAGCTCATCTCAACCTCAAGCCAGATATGAATAACTGCAATCATACAGAAGAAAATAACATACTATCAAGCAAGATATAAGTGACTGCAATCATATAGAGGAAAGAATAACATGCTATCAAGCAAAATACAAACCACATAGGTAAGGGAGCTGGGCTCTACCGCATGCCCTTATGGAACTTTCGCCTACAGACGAATGCCTTTCAATCTCTGTAATGCACCAGCAACCTACCAACGTTGCATGATGACAATCTTCGCAGATTACCTAGATGGAATCATGGAAGTATTCATGGATGATTTCTCGATTTGCGGATTTGATTTCAACAATTGTCTCGCAAACCTTGAGAAGATCCTGAAAAGATGTGTTGACGTCAACCTAGTGTTGAACTGGGAGAAATGTCACTTTATGGTCACCGAAGGTATAGTTTTAGGACATATAGTCTCTGAGAGAGGTATCGAAGTAGATAAAGCCAAAATAGAAGTGATTGAAAACCTTAAACCCCCTAGCACTGTCAGAGAAGTCAGAAGCTTTCTTGGACACGCTGGTTTCTATCGGTGTTTTATTAAGGACTTCTCTAAAATTACCAAACATTTAACCGGCCTCCTAATGAAGGATGTCGAGTTCAACTTTGACAAAAAATTCCTGGAAGCATTTAACTTTCTAAAATAAGCCCTGATCTCGGCACCCATCATTCAACCTCCATATTGGGGCCGACTGTTCGAAATCATGTGTGACACTAGCAACTATGTTGTAGGAGCCGTTCTAGGGCAAAGAAAGGATAAGAAATTACATGCTATATACCATGCCAGTAGAACCCTAGACGCTGCTCAGATTAATTACGCTACCACCGAGAAAGAACTTCTTGTTGTAGTTTTCGCTATGGATAAGTTTCTATCCTATCTGGTAGGAGCCAAAATCATAGTTTATACAGATCATGCTGCCATCCGTTACTTATTGAACAAGAAGGATGCCAAACCTAGGTTACTTCTATGGATCCTTCTGTTACAGGAGTTTGATCTGGATATTAGAGACAAGAAAGGCATGGAAAATGTAGTTGCCGACCACCTTTCTAGGCTCGAGTATATAAAACCAGACCCACTCCCCATTAACGACGATTTTATCTATGACAGGTTAATCGCTAGGATAGAAGCCGTAGAAGAAAGTAACCTAGAACCTTCTAAGAACCCTAAGAGATCTCTAGCAGTAAGCAACGTACCTTGGTACGCAGATTTTGTAAATTTATACCCCCTAATTTTAACTACCAGTAGAGAAAGAAGTTCTTTAGCGACGTAAAACACTTCTATTGGGACGAGCCACTCCTTTTTAAGAGGGGCACAGACGGTATTTTCCGCCATTGCGTCCCAGAAGAAGAAGTAAGAAAGATAATAGAATACTGCCACTCTGCACCTTATGGAGGACACTCAAGTACATCTAAAACTCACGCCAAGATTCTTAGAGCATGCCTGTTTTGGCCAACAATGTGGTGTGATATACACACCTATATAGCCAAGTGTGACCGGTGCCAGCGTACTGGAAACATCTCAAGACGTGACGAAATGCCTTTAAGGAACATTTAAGAGGTGGAACTCTTTGATGTTTGGGGCATAGACTTTATGGGACCTTTTCCATCTTTCTTAGGAAACAAATACATCTTAGTTGCAGTCGATTACGTGTCCAAATGGATTGAGGCCATAGCCTCCCCCACTAACGACACACGGGTAGTCATTAAGCTGTTTAAAAATTGTATTTTCCCTAGATTCGGAACCCCCCGTCTTATTATCAGCGATGGTAGATCACATTTTATATCAAGAATTTTCGAAAAACTTTTAAGAAAATATGGAGTTAAGCATAGGATAGAAACACCTTATCACCCACAGACTAGTGGCCAAGTAGAAGTATCCAATAGAGAAATAAAACAAATCTTAGAAAAGACGGTCTCTGTATCAAGAAAAGATTGGTCTCAAAAGCTACAGGATGCACTATGGGCCTACAGAACCGCCTTCAAAATCCCTATTGGAACAACCCCTTACCAACTAGTCTATGGAAAATCTTGTCATCTCCCCTTTGAACTAGAACACAGGGCCTATTGGACCATAAAAACCCTAAACTTTGACTATTTGATCGTTGGACAAAACTGCGTCCTTGATTTACATAAACTAGAAGAACTCCGCCAATATGCCTATGAAAATGCCATTATCTATAAAGAAAGAACCAAAGCCTAGCACGACAAGAAGATCGTAAATAAAGACTTTCACGTGGGAGACCTGTCGCTACTGCGAAAATCGGCGCCGGCTGACAGAAGAGTCTCCACCGTGCGTTATTTATCCCTCAGAGCGGGAAAGGAAACGCTCGAAGTAAACCTCGCAAAAAACGGGGAAAAGGTATGGTCATCGCAACCATAGCCTGGGTTCGGGAGTCGGTTACGCAAGGGGAAGGTATTAGCACCCCTCACGTCCGTCGTACTCGACGGGATCCACGCTTGCTTGGTTGTCTACTGGATGCAAAAACAATCTATCTACGGCTGCTAAATCTAAACGGAAGGGAATTGACTCGATAGAGCGTCGCACTCTATGCCTACGTATTCTCAAGAGAGAAAGTCAGAGTCAACGTAGTTCGGGACTACGGGGAAATGGCTCGCCAAGACCTCGCGGCTTGTGCCTACGTACTTCCACTGGATGGAAGATCAGAGCTTTACGTAGTTCAGACTAACTACGGCTAACAAAACATTCTCACACAGCAGTGAGAAAAACAACTGGTTTCACAGGGTCGGGAACCTATGGGCAAAACTATGGTTTGGTCTCAAATGCACTCGGGCAAGAGAGAAAAAGGGTATCAATTAATCGTCAGCGAGAAAGTCTCGATCGCACAGCCGCGAGAGAATAACAGATTAGTCGTTAGTGTGCTCGCTAGGACATCGCATCCTATGCCTACATATCCTCGTCTGGTACGAAGAATCAGAGCAGTTGTAGTTCGGCTACTTCGGGACCACAGCTCAAATCTCGTTTTATTAATCTCTGAAAAATGATTACAATGAGTTGAATACTGAAATAAATCTCCTAGGAAACGCTATCCTATTCTATCCTGAAAAATCGAATGAAAAATAGCCCCTTAACAAATGGGCTTCTAAACTATCCTAAAATCGGAAAATAATTCCTATGAAAATATACCTAAAGAAAATGAACTCTAAAAATATTAAATCGACACTTTAATATTTTTCTCCTTTTTTCCAATCATTTCTTCACATGTTTTTCAATATATTTTTCTCTATATTTTTCTATTTTTCAATATGTTTTTCAATATATTTTTCTTTTCTATTTTCTTTTTCACAATTTTCACAATATTCTTTTCTATTTGTTTTTTTTTCTTTCTCAAATATATTTCTTTTTCTTTTCTTTTTCTATTTTTCCAAATATTCTTTTCTATTCTTTTTCTATTTTCTTTTCTTTTATTGTTCTTTTTCTATTTTTTCAAATGTATTTCTTTATACTTTTCTTTTTCACAATTTCTAAAAAAAGAAATAATAAAAATAGAAAATACAAAGAAAGGGGATGGGGGGTGCAGTCCATACAAGGGGAGAATTAACAGAAAAAATAAATAAAAACTGGGAGGATTTGGCCCAGCCCAAGTCTCTTCAGAAAAAACGCAGAGGGGGTGTGTGAGTAATCTGGGGGGTGTACTGGCAATTGATTTCGCTGGGCCCAGCCCAGTCTCAGCCAAAAACGAAGGGAAAGGTGTTTGTCCAAAAAAATAGTTGGGCCCTGAGGCCCAATCTCAAACTTCTCCTCCCTCTCACTCTCCCAACTTTCTGAAAACCCTAACAGACCTCAACCGCCGCCGCCGTCCCTACTCTCTGAATTCCTTCCGTTCAACATCCCTGAATCCACAATCAAACAGCCCTTCTTCCATTTTCTTCGTTTGACCACTTCTTGAAGACAAGCTATGGTGATGACGATCGTTGAAGCCTGGTGTGGATCTTGTTCTCTTTCTGAAGCTCGTTTGGAGATTGGAAGAAGATGAGGTCCTTGCATGTTCTGGTGTTTTCTGGGGGAAGCGCTGTTGATGATCTTGATGGAAGATCTGGAAAAACACGAAGATGGTTGGAGGAGTTCTTGCGCGCAGATCTGGAAAAAAAGAACGAGTGTTCTTCGCTGATGAACATTCTTCTTGGAGATCCGTTCTGGAACATGGTGATAATGATGAGGCAGTTGCTCATGGATGAAGACATTAGCGACGTTCTGGAAAATCACCGATGAAGCTTCGTAGAGGTTTCTGGAAAAAACAAATTGAAGAACACATGAGTTCTTGAGGGTTCTTGGGAGTTGGATTTCTGGAAATCTGGAGTTTGCTGATGAATGTTCTTGTGATGTTGCTGATCTGAAGGTGGTGTGATTCGAAGACATGGTGGAACCTTCTGAAGATTTCTGGATCTTACTGGTGAGTTTGGTGGGTTTTGAGATCCTCGCCGGAGAACATGGTTGATGGTGATCGGAAGAGGATGATGGGCGATGAAGGTTTCTGGGTTGAGGGTTGAAAAGGATGAAGATTGAAGGTTGAACTTGGTGATTTCTGGGTTTGGTGGTGGCCGGAGTACAGGCACGGCGGTTGGGTGAGAGGAAGAAGATGAAGATAGGAGGGGAAGATGAACCTGTGACCGGAATCTGGGTTTGGTGATTTTCCGGCGAGGGAGCGGTGGCCGCCGGCCATGCAGGCCGGCCGGCGAAGATCTCCGGTGAAGGTTATGGTGTGCACACGTGGTAACGATGGTGGGTGGAGCTTCTGCATGAAGCCCACGTGGCAGGAGGCGTGGCAGGTGGAGAGGAAACGGAAGGGTGGCGTGATCTGGTGAAGCAAGGTGGGGCCTCTCTGAGCCAACACGTGGCCTGCTCTATTTAAAGCTGAGAAATCTCTGGAAGCTTCCAGAAGAGTCTGGACGAATCTGGGTGTTGCTGGATCATTCTGGACTTTTTGATGGATTTCTGACTTGCAAATTGGACAAAAACATGCATTGGGCCTGCACTGAACTGGGCTGAACGAAAATCATCAAAAAGACCACAAAAACTGAATTAAAACAATGATTAATAACCTAATTGATATCTAATCCTAATTAACTAAACTAAACTCAATTACACCTAATAAATCTAATTAACTCCTAATTAATAATATTCTAAAATCTATATTAAATTCTGAAAAAGACTATTATTTCTATTTAAACTCTATTTATTAATGAAAGGAAAAAATCTATCATTATTCTATTAAAAAAAACTCATTTATTTAATAAGAAAAAAAAACTATATTAAAAGATTAAAAAAAGCTATTAACTATTTAAAAAACTATTTAAAATCTACAAAATCTATATTAATATCTAAAATGATTAAATTCTATTAAAATTTCTAAAAAATATATTACTATATTATCTAAAAATATTAAAATCTATTAAAAACCTATTAAATCCCAAAAATGAATTTAAAATCTATTAAAATCCTGTTAAATCCTAAAAATGAAAAATCATAATAATTCCCGAGGGAACAACAATAAGCACCGAACGACACAAAAATAATCGGTAAAAATAAATGGGCACCGAAATATCCCAAAAATCGATTCTACCTATTAAAACTGATAAAAAACACCTGAAACACGAGACGAGAGCTGTGATCCCTGATAAAATCAATATCAATGCAAAATGCAATGTATGCAATATGCAGATGCGAATGCGATTATGCGTCGAAACATCGAGCCAAATGCGAGACCCGGTTGGTCAAATTTTGGGGTGCAACAGCTGCCCCTATTCAAGCGACTTCGACCTGAATGGGTGAAGAGCGCTCAGCCTTCAAACATTCAAGGTAGATGACGGTTGAATACAAATGGAACCCCGAAATTTGCCAACCGCGGGAATATACTGCAAAGCTGCTTGAGGAATAGCTTCCAATAAACTGAAGTTTGGTTGTCACGGCAACATCTGGTCAATTTTCTGATACAATTTTCTTCTCCTTTTCAACACCTGTGTAACGCCACAAGTATTGAAATAATGCTTTGGGAAAGCAAACGACTTGATTCCCATCTCTCTCATGGGATCAAATCTGGTCAACTCACAGTTCACTGCGAACTTGACGAAGGCGGCAGCCTCAGAAAAGCTTGATATATGTCAATCTCTGTTGTTGTTGTTGTTTTTTCCTATGATGATGTAACAACCAAATATGAAGAATCACTCCGCTGGGAAAGTCGAGAAGCTGAACCAAACAACTCTGCAGGTGAACAAATTCGAAATCCAATAGGTGACCATCCTGGTCTATGTTTCGACATGCGTATGCTTGATAATGATGCAATGCCCTATATGACATGAATATGCTATGCGTTTTGTTTGAAAATGTGATGCCCAGACGACATGGATACACTATATGCTTGTAAATGCAATAACGATATATGCGAATGCTAATGCAAGCTCTAGCTGCCAGAGGACACCAGGTCTGAAAACCACTTGGCAAAATAAATGCTGAAGGTAACGCCAACTCTACTGGGGATGACCTGAAGTCACAGAACCATCTCAGCAAAATAAATGCTGGAAACGGGAGATCAAATCCGCTGAGGATAACTGTTCTGCTGGAGAAATGGAAAGGCAACTCTGCTTGGCGACTTCACTGGGGAAAGAAAACAACTCTGCTCGGGAATGCTCTCTTCAAACCATTGGCAACTGATTGTACTCTGCGGGGACTGACCCAAACTGAGGTTGATTGCGCGCGGCATACTGCTGGAAATGCCCCTACTATCAAGGATGTCGATCTTAATCTGCTGAGGATCCTTCTGATCCTACTCTGATACGGGGTAAAATACAATCTCAACTCTTTCGGGGATAATACGCAACTTTCATCTGCTGAAGAGTGGCAATTCTGATTTAACAACATCCACAAGGAGTTCAAACATTATTCGGAGCGCTGGCATCCGTTGAGCTTCGTGTCGGGGAACATGACAACATGCGGGTCATTGGGAAATATTGTGTCAGATACCTTTAGATTTTTTGTTTTTCTGGTTTAGAATAAACATGGACTATGTACACAGTGGAAAATATGGAAATACTAGACGAGAACTAGCATTCAAGGTGGACTACCAGGCGAGAATTGGTATAACACATAGGGTAAAACACACGATGACTGATTACGCGATGACATGTACCAGGCGAGAACTGATACAACACTTGAAGAAACGGTGACCAAACGAGAATTGGTTACCAATAAACTGCACCAGGACGGGAACTGCTGCTTACAATAAACTGCACCAGGACGGGAACTGCTGCTTACAATAAACTGCACCAGGACGGGAACTGCTGCTTACAAAAGGGTGGGCCAGACGAGAACTGGTTACCGATTTGCCAGGCGAGAACTGGACTTTGGAAACGACTGGTTACTGACACGCGACAGGTTTAAACTGCGGGATAATGATCCAACGACAACAAGACCTTTTCGGAAGGTTAAGGTTTTGATAAGGGTATTGACATGATTCCCCGATACTCAACTCCGGCTGGGGATAAACAAACTGATTTGAACAACTTGCCCCAGTACACTCAGCTGGGGATAGAAAGACTGGCTTGCAAAACTTGCTCCCAGTACAATTCAACTTGCCCCAATCTAACTCTTGGGAGTACTTGCTCTGAACAGCTTGCCTCGAGAATACTTCGAGAATATTTGCCCCGGCATCTGCACGACAACAGAATTCAATCTCCATAGCCTCAGTTGGTTTCAACATTCTCTGCGATGATTTGCCCCTGAATGAGCGTTCCAGCGACTTAACCCGATCTGATTATCCACTGGAAGCATCTGCTTTCAAATCTCCGCATTCTGAATAATTGCCCCTGATTGGCTCTCGAGGAGATTCATTTCTGATCAACTGATTCTCAAACAAAACTGCCCCTGCTCAACTGAAGCTTCGGGACTTGTCTTCAGACTAACTGATACTGAACTTACTGGAAGATAATGCCCCTGATTCATCGGGCTTCACAACATACACCATTCTGGTTCAGACTACTGAATTACTCAGTCCTGCTCGATTATTCTCTGCTGGAATTTCTTCTATGCCAACTACTAACCTGCAATTAGAATTGTCTATTCACGAATGGTAATCTTAATGCAATGGTTATGCAGATTTTGAAAAAATTTTGAGCTGTCACTCATTTACATGCATGATGATTGCGAGTGACGAGTGAACCGAAGTTCAAACGTAGTGCTTACGTGATCAGTGAAAAATACAACAAGGATGTGACTAGCAAGTCAAGAAGGAGTCAGGTTACTCGACCTTATCGTAATGCGCTTCAGAATAACCCTACCTCAATTAGGTCTTTTAAGGGTTGCATCGTGGTCGGGTTCACGGTTCGTGAAACAAAGGATATTCGGCTCAAATTTTGATTTGTACCCACCCCTTCTACGTGATGATCTCCGATCCTAAGGTTCAGTTAACCTGGCACAAGCGCTCGCCTCTTCGAGAGGTATGTTGAATGGTAAGACCTACAGTTAAGGAAACCACAAGCTTTTCTTCTAGAGTGATAGCTACTCCTTCTTCGCTTTTGGTGTCTGTGTACACGACTTTGTGATTTGCTGGGGAAAAATTTCTTTTTAATCCCTCTTTTCCATTCTTTTGATTCCCTAATTTTTGCCTGGACGGACTCACTTTCGATTTTTTCTTTCGAAGTCCAGCGGGATGCCCTGATTTTTGCCTAAGTATTAGCTTTCTAGCTTTTTCTTTCTTTTTACTTAGCGGGCTTTCTTTCTTTCTTTCTTTTGGAACAAAGTCGTGTGACACTGGTTGTCTTGGTTGCTCCGAAAGGATTGTAACTGTCTCACTCCTGATTGGTGAGGTTTAATCTCTTGAAGGGTATACGCTGGTATTGGTCCTCGAAAGGCAACACTCCTCTGTAAGACTTGAACGCTCGGTCAAGCTAACTGACAACTACCCGGCCCCGGGTTAAGATGCAAGGGTTTAACAGTCCGAAAAAACTTCTACTTCTCGGCTCGAAGTGGTTAACAAGGGACTAACTCCTTATATCTCCAGTGTTTGGGGAATTGAAACAATGCCTTGTACGTCATCGGTAAGGTCTTATCTGAAAGCATACGATCATCGGTTATGAGTTTATTTCGTCATCCTCCCTCTAATCTTTGCTAGTCACGGTGATAAAATGGAGTGGAAAAAAAATGCAAGTGTCAGTGCAATGCAGTAAATGAGCGACAGCGACATGACTAATTCAGAAAAATGCATAGTCTCTTTATTATTATCACCATTCGAAACATACAAATGTTTAAAAGCAGGTAGTAACTAACAAAAAAGAAACTACAAATGCAAATGGTAAAAAGTCCGAGGACTGCCAATGCTGAGGCGCCTGCCTGTCTGAACCACTGGCTTATGCTGGGGAATGCCTTCCGAGTCTACGAGCTTAGACGGCTGAACGGTTGGGATGAACAAACAGAAACCCTTCTCGAAAGGAAATGCGATCCTGATCGATCAACTGCTGTACCTTCGCCTGAAATGCTTTACAATCTTCCGTCGAATGCCCCGGAGAGCCACCATGATAACCACACTGAACGTGGGGATTGTACCCAGGAGGGTAAGGTTCTGGAACTGGCTTAAGAGCTTTAGGTTCCACCAAAGACTTCTGGATCAAAGACGGTAGCAACCGGCTATACGGCATCGGCACTGGGTGAAAAGGAGCATTCCTTCGTTCCAAATTGTTGCGAGGCCTGTTCTGATTCTGCCGCTGATTCTGATGACCTCGGCCACGAGTTCGCTGATTTGCAATGGAAGCGACATAAGGTTCCTGATAGGGTGCCCCAGGCACGGCTGTCTGTTCGGTATAGCGAGACACAGAAGGTACTGACCGCTGAGAAGACGGAGAACCATCAGATTTCACCGATTCGACTTGAGGATATCCAACATCTGTCAGAACTGCATTGATCATAGCTTCATCCTCAGATTGAGAGCTATAGAGAGATTCAGTTTCACTGGCCTGACCTCTTGAAACATTCGGGATTCTTCCAGTCTTTACGCCATACTCGATGTGCTCTCCCGTCCTTACCAACTCAGTGAAATTTGGTGTGACTCCAAGCATTCTTTCGAAGTACGGGCTCTGCAAGGAGTTTACGAACATGCCTTTCAGCTCTTGGTCTAGGAGCGGTGGTTGCACCCTACCAGCAAATTCTCTCCATCTCTGAGCATACTTCCTGATAGGTTCATTGATCTCTTGAGACAATTCTTGCAGCTGCATGCGAATAGGAGCTTCGTCAAGATTATAGTCGTACTGCTTCAGGAAAGCATTGGCCAAATCCATCCATGATCGGATCTGATCCCGCTCTAACTGCATATACCAACTCAGAGGTGCCCCAGTCAGACTATCTTGAAAGCAATGAATCATCAGCTTGTCGTTGTGCACAAACGAAGTCATTCTTCGGCAGAACATCACCAAATGCAGCTTCGGGCAACTATCTCCTTTGTACCTTTCAAACCTCGGCATTCTGAACTTCGGAGGTAACACTAGGCCAGGAACCAGACACATATCTGCAGCACTAGGAGTAACAGCGTCTTTACCTTTCAAGGCTTTGAATCTCTCCTCTAATGCACGAAACCTTTCAGCATACACGGGAGCTAATGGGTCTTCATTCTTTGCTGTTGGGACCTCTCTTCGGGGCTTTGGCACAGGGAAGGCAAAACCCTGGTAGTCTGAGACATCAACAGAAGGAGGATGTTCACCTCGGACAACAAACTGCTCACGCAGACCTTGGTCTTCAACAGATGGCTGCACAGGCTGAGCTGCAGTAAGGTTGTTCACTTGCGGAAAGTCGTCGTCGGGCGGAGATCCATACAGAGGATTAGGCGTCACGGTGAAACCTGACAAGGTATCAACAAACTGGAAGCCGCTCTCTGACATAGCTACCAACAACTGTCAGCTGACTCCACTGCTTGACTCTGATCAAATCTGCTTCAAATCTGCTTCAACCCCTTGGTCATCTTCAACACTCACCTTCAGAATCAAAATAACGGCTGGATAAGAGCTCTGACTAGCTGGCGAATGGTATGTAATATGATGCAAAGATGCCTATGCAAATGCAATGCAATGCAACAAACACGGGCTCCCAGCTCCCACACAATCTAAATACTGCCGCACTGCTGACGGAGCACGGTTGCTCTGAAGAGAAGACCAGAATAACGGGTAGGTTGGAAGTCAAGTTTCCTGCACAAAAAAACCCCCCACTCACAGGTGCGGACCTATATCTAACAAGGTACGGCAGCCTATGCGGTCGTCAGCGTCACAGACTTTCATGAGGAATGATACGATTCCCAAAAGGAGTGGCATCGTCATCTCATGAAGAGGCCTCACTTAGCTGACTTCCAATTGATCGGCTCCCAGAGTCGACAATCCTCACGTCTGGACTCCCCTCAGATCCTCAGGACTGGAAATGAGCACCTCTGCGAGAACCTCGTCCGAGCGCGAATTTTCGTAGGGAACTGTGCCTGCTCAGCAGACAGGTTCGTCTACTACTTCTCCGCAACTATATCTAGGTGTATACTCATCCTTAAGCCCAGGTCCGGCTTATCTCAATCACAGAATACCCGTAACACCCCAACAGCAACAGATAATATTGATAAATAAGCCCCAAATAGACAAGCAAACGAGCGCTAGGATTGACTCTCTCTTAGGGAACGTTGGATCCCAAATGCATAAGAACTATCGCAGTCCTTAGCAGCCAGGGGACGTTGGATCCCCAGCAGACTCACATAGGGAACTGTCGCAGTCCCCAGCAGAGTCGCCAGCTGTCGCTACTGCGAAAATCGGCGCCGGCTGACAGAAGAGTCGCCACCGTGCGTTATTTATCCCTCAGAGCGGGAAAGGAAACGCTCGAAGTAAACCTCGCAAAAAACGGGGAAAAGGTATGGTCATCGCAACCATAGCCTGGGTTCGGGAGTCGGTTACGCAAGGGGAAGGTATTAGCACCCCTCACGTCCGTCGTACTCGACGGGATCCACGCTTGCTTGGTTGTCTACTGGATGCAAAAACAATCTATCTACGGCTGCTAAATCTAAACGGAAGGGAATTGACTCGATAGAGCGTCGCACTCTATGCCTACGTATTCTCAAGAGAGAAAGTCAGAGTCAACGTAGTTCGGGACTACGGGGAAATGGCTCGCCAAGACCTCGCGGCTTGTGCCTACGTACTTCCACTGGATGGAAGATCAGAGCTTTACGTAGTTCAGACTAACTACGGCTAACAAAACATTCTCACACAGCAGTGAGAAAAACAACTGGTTTCACAGGGTCGGGAACCTATGGGCAAAACTATGGTTTGGTCTCAAATGCACTCGGGCAAGAGAGAAAAAGGGTATCAATTAATCGTCAGCGAGAAAGTCTCGATCGCACAGCCGCGAGAGAATAACAGATTAGTCGTTAGTGTGCTCGCTAGGACATCGCATCCTATGCCTACATATCCTCGTCTGGTACGAAGAATCAGAGCAGCTGTAGTTCGGCTACTTCGGGACCACAGCTCAAATCTCGTTTTATTAATCTCTGAAAAATGATTACAATGAGTTGAATACTGAAATAAATCTCCTAGGAAACGCTATCCTATTCTATCCTGAAAAATCGAATGAAAAATAGCCCCCTAACAAATGGGCTTCTAAACTATCCTAAAATCGGAAAATAATTCCTATGAAAATATACCTAAAGAAAATGAACTCTAAAAATATTAAATCGACACTTTAATATTTTTCTCCTTTTTTCCAATCATTTCTTCACATGTTTTTCAATATATTTTTCTCTATATTTTTCTATTTTTCAATATGTTTTTCAATATATTTTTCTTTTCTATTTTCTTTTTCACAATTTTCACAATATTCTTTTCTATTTGTTTTTTTTTCTTTCTCAAATATATTTCTTTTTCTTTTCTTTTTCTATTTTTCCAAATATTCTTTTCTATTCTTTTTCTATTTTCTTTTCTTTTATTGTTCTTTTTCTATTTTTTCAAATGTATTTCTTTATACTTTTCTTTTTCACAATTTCTAAAAAAAGAAATAATAAAAATAGAAAATACAAAGAAAGGGGATGGGGGGTGCAGTCCATACAAGGGGAGAATTAACAGAAAAAATAAATAAAAACTGGGAGGATTTGGCCCAGCCCAAGTCTCTTCAGAAAAAACGCAGAGGGGGTGTGTGAGTAATCTGGGGGGTGTACTGGCAATTGATTTCGCTGGGCCCAGCCCAGTCTCAGCCAAAAACGAAGGGAAAGGTGTTTGTCCAAAAAAATAGTTGGGCCCTGAGGCCCAATCTCAAACTTCTCCTCCCTCTCACTCTCCCAACTTTCTGAAAACCCTAACAGACCTCAACCGCCGCCGCCGTCCCTACTCTCTGAATTCCTTCCGTTCAACATCCCCGAATCCACAATCAAACAGCCCTTCTTCCATTTTCTTCGTTTGACCACTTCTTGAAGACAAGCTATGGTGATGACGATCGTTGAAGCCTGGTGTGGATCTTGTTCTCTTTCTGAAGCTCGTTTGGAGATTGGAAGAAGATGAGGTCCTTGCATGTTCTGGTGTTTTCTGGGGGAAGCGCTGTTGATGATCTTGATGGAAGATCTGGAAAAACACGAAGATGGTTGGAGGAGTTCTTGCGCGCAGATCTGGAAAAAAAGAACGAGTGTTCTTCGCTGATGAACATTCTTCTTGGAGATCCGTTCTGGAACATGGTGATAATGATGAGGCAGTTGCTCATGGATGAAGACATTAGCGACGTTCTGGAAAATCACCGATGAAGCTTCGTAGAGGTTTCTGGAAAAAACAAATTGAAGAACACATGAGTTCTTGAGGGTTCTTGGGAGTTGGATTTCTGGAAATCTGGAGTTTGCTGATGAATGTTCTTGTGATGTTGCTGATCTGAAGGTGGTGTGATTCGAAGACATGGTGGAACCTTCTGAAGATTTCTGGATCTTACTGGTGAGTTTGGTGGGTTTTGAGATCCTCGCCGGAGAACATGGTTGATGGTGATCGGAAGAGGATGATGGGCGATGAAGGTTTCTGGGTTGAGGGTTGAAAAGGATGAAGATTGAAGGTTGAACTTGGTGATTTCTGGGTTTGGTGGTGGCCGGAGTACAGGCACGGCGGTTGGGTGAGAGGAAGAAGATGAAGATAGGAGGGGAAGATGAACCTGTGACCGGAATCTGGGTTTGGTGATTTTCCGGCGAGGGAGCGGTGGCCGCCGGCCATGCAGGCCGGCCGGCGAAGATCTCCGGTGAAGGTTATGGTGTGCACACGTGGTAACGATGGTGGGTGGAGCTTCTGCATGAAGCCCACGTGGCAGGAGGCGTGGCAGGTGGAGAGGAAACGGAAGGGTGGCGTGATCTGGTGAAGCAAGGTGGGGCCTCTCTGAGCCAACACGTGGCCTGCTCTATTTAAAGCTGAGAAATCTCTGGAAGCTTCCAGAAGAGTCTGGACGAATCTGGGTGTTGCTGGATCATTCTGGACTTTTTGATGGATTTCTGACTTGCAAATTGGACAAAAACATGCATTGGGCCTGCACTGAACTGGGCTGAACGAAAATCATCAAAAAGACCACAAAAACTGAATTAAAACAATGATTAATAACCTAATTGATATCTAATCCTAATTAACTAAACTAAACTCAATTACACCTAATAAATCTAATTAACTCCTAATTAATAATATTCTAAAATCTATATTAAATTCTGAAAAAGACTATTATTTCTATTTAAACTCTATTTATTAATGAAAGGAAAAAATCTATCATTATTCTATTAAAAAAACTCATTTATTTAATAAGAAAAAAAAACTATATTAAAAGATTAAAAAAAGCTATTAACTATTTAAAAAACTATTTAAAATCTACAAAATCTATATTAATATCTAAAATGATTAAATTCTATTAAAATTTCTAAAAAATATATTACTATATTATCTAAAAATATTAAAATCTATTAAAAACCTATTAAATCCCAAAAATGAATTTAAAATCTATTAAAATCCTGTTAAATCCTAAAAATGAAAAATCATAATAATTCCCGAGGGAACAACAATAAGCACCGAACGACACAAAAATAATCGGTAAAAATAAATGGGCACCGAAATATCCCAAAAATCGATTCTACCTATTAAAACTGATAAAAAACACCTGAAACACGAGACGAGAGCTGTGATCCCTGATAAAATCAATATCAATGCAAAATGCAATGTATGCAATATGCAGATGCGAATGCGATTATGCGTCGAAACATCGAGCCAAATGCGAGACCCGGTTGGTCAAATTTTGGGGTGCAACAAGACCCTGTTCTCCTGTTCAACTCTAGATTACGTCTCTTTCTTGGCAAGCTCCGTTCAAGGTGGACAGGTCCCTTTACAGTTACTAAAGTTTTACAATCAGGAGCAGTCGAGATCCAGAACCAGTCATGTAGACCATTCGTTGTAAATGGGAAGAGATTAAAACTCTACGAAGGAGGAGACATTCCCGACGAGTACTCCAGCCATACCTTGATTGATCCACCATTGCCTACTTCAAACATATAGGTTTTGTTCGTCAAGCTAACGACGTTAACAAGCGCTGCCTGGGAGGAAACCCATGGTTTTCTTTATCTTTCATCCTATTTTATTTTTACTTTATTTTATTTTATTCTGTTTTCTTTTAAGTGTCAACTGACGGTCTATGATGATTGTGTTTCAGGTTCTCTGAGTTTTATTTTTTAGGATGCAGCAGCATGATGACATGCACGTCGCCTTCAGAGATGACAGGCAGAAAGAGAGGTACTCGATTCTTTGACAGCGTCCTATGACACCGACCCGGTATCCGAATCAGGCCTGCATGGAGGCTCTAGGGATCGAGCCCAGCGTGCAATTCCTCTGTCACCAGCTCCACTGGGGAGAATATGCTGACGAGCTGCACCAGACTTACAGGCACCTCACATTAGATTTTCTCAGCTCGTTCCACCATGAGCCATACATCAACGAGGAATGGCTGGCTACATTCAGACTTTTTGGAAGGGAGTACGCCTTCACCAACAAATGATTCGGAGACCTACTTGGAATTTCGAACACCCCTGATTCCATTCCTGACCTCCCGATGGGCTACTTTATGAGCAGAGACATTGATCAGTTCTGGCGAGATATTATAGGAGGAGGGAGCCTAGATCCATCGACTCAGCTGTCTCCAATGATTCATAACTCAGCTATGAGGTATTTTCAGATGACTCTGGCTCACACCTTCCTTGGAAAGGAAGATTCTGACATGTATGTTAGCGAGGAGGAGATATTCTTCCTATTTTGCACTAACAGGCTAAGCCCGGTAGCATGTGGGAATTTCTTGCTGAACAATTTCGAGGGCCAAACTAGATCATCCGAAGAAGTTATTCATGTGGGAGGCACAGTCACGCATATAGCCATTGCATTGGGCCTGACTAATCAGTTGTTGCATCTGACCCCTTATTGTGGACCTACCTTGCTTGACATTGATTTCTCTTTGGATCGTGGGCTGATGCGAAGGGCATCCTTTCAGCCTGATGCTTTCAGACTTCTCATCGATTATCAGACGGTCCATTATTTCACTCTACCTGATCTAGTTGTGACCAGTGTGCACGATCCGTCCAACTGGAGTTATGCGTTGGAAGGGTATGGCGAGACGATCGACGAGTCACATACACCGCCTTCAGCGGAATACCATCCCTCTCCACCTTCTCCGAGGACGGCTGTGCTTTCCAATAAGCATGCATTACGAAGACCTGACTTGTATACCCAGATAGCTGCGCTACGTTCAGAGATAGTCGGACTTCAGCAGACAGTAGCAGATCTTACTTTACAGGTTCAGATTTCCGACATGACCCATGCCACTGAGACGGACCTTCTGTATCAGGAGATCTCGGATTTACATAGAGAGTTGCATTCACTTTGTCATCCCGATCAGTCAGACGAGTAGCCAGCTCCTTAATGACACTATTTCACTACTTTCAGTATTTGCTTTATTTTCTCTTTTTATCAGACTTATTGCATTTCTAATTACGTTTTTATCTTTCATGACATTATACCCTACCGTTTATATTTTAGCGTCATTTAATTTTCGTTTGATTATTTTTTTATGTTTTCTGATTTTTATTTGTATTATTATTTTTCATGTCAAAAACTTTTTTTATATATATATGTATATACACGTGTGTGTGTGTGTGTGTGTGTGTGTATATATATATATATATATATATATATATATATATATATATATATATATATATATATATATATATATATATATATATATATATATATATATATATATATATATATATATATATATATATATATATATATATATATATATATATATATATATATATATATATATATATATATATATATGAAAGAAGAAAAAAATTATTAGTGTGCCAAGATAAATGATTTCTACTGCAGCACACCCCCAAAAATTAAGGAGGAGAACCAAAGCCCACAACAAATCACACAAATCCAGCCCAACTACCTTTTCAAAGGGTGGCGCCCGCCATATAGTCCATGGCACCCGCCACGGGGTCTGGACTATATGCGGGGCAGAAGTTGAAAAACCTCAATTTTTGCTCTCAAAAACCTCCAAAACCCATTTTTGGCTACACGAAAATCCTCCCAAAGTCACCAAAAGTTCACAATTTTATCTTTCACTCACCAAACCATTAATCATTCCATCTTCCATTTTTTATTTTCCTCACCAAAATCCACCCAAAAACCCATTTTTCCAAAATTCCAAAAACCAACCCATTCTTCATCTTCCTTCATCTCCAACATTCACCCATGGAGCACGAAGGTTACATGTTACATGATGGAAAGCCCGGGGAACGACAACGGAAAATCCTCGACAAACTGCGAACCCGGGACATTGCTTTAACAAGGTACGTGGACGATAACTGCCTTTACTCTTTAGGTATCTACCATAGCATGTATCACTTATTAGACACTCTAGGACTGCACGAGATATTTGTTAGACAGGACCCCACTTTTGCGCGGCTGACAAGGGAATTCTTGAGTTCCCTGATTTATATTGTCAGGCCCGACACTGCTACCGTCGGCACGGTCCAGTTCCGGATGTTTAATGTTGAATATTCGTTTAGTACTGATGAACTTGCAGAAAGGCTTGGATTTCCTTTTGGTGCGGGTGCTATTTGTGAAGCGCCACTGGATTCTGAATGGTCTGTGGAAGCATTTTCCTTCTGGCACAAGTTGTCAAATTTTAATATTTCATCTTTTGAAGGAATACTTGCCTCCAGGATCCATAAACCAGCCATTCGTGTGTTCCGCTACATGTTAGCCTGCATTATCTTTGGCCGGGAGAATCCTAACAAGGTGAATGCCAAAGAATTACTATTCTTGCAAGGCTGCCTCACAAATAGGAGATTTAATGTAGTTTTATTTATGATAGCCCATATGAGTGCTTCTATTAAGAGCACCGGGACCATAGCCTTCGGAGGACTGATCACGTCCATTACAAAGGCTCTGAACCTAGATGCGGAGATAGCCACTTTAGAGCCTCTTCCTCCTCGCACAATTAATTTGAAATTTCTGAAAGATATGAAACTGTGCAAGGTAAGGAAGGAAGGGGGCTTCGAGCTTATGATACACAGGAGGGCTATCCCATTTGTCATTCTGCCTTGCACTAGACGCACGTATGTGACTATAGATGGGAACTGGACCTATGATTTAGATGCTCCACCCATTACAGGTCCAGTACCCCTAAATATTCTTGTTGGTGACGGTGATGATACTGATACTGAGTATGACCGGAAAGAGCCATCTCCCGATCACCCTATGCCGCCTCGCCACACACCATAGACACACACTGCACCGTCTTCCTCTTACCATTTTGCAGGTACCACACCCGACTTTTATATATTTGAGCAGATGTGGCAAGCACAATTAGCCAGAGAGGAAAGACGCGACAATTTTCTCAACACCATTTCGCAACAACTATCTGAGAATATGAGATTCATGCAAGAGTCTCAGCAGCAGATGAGCCAGTCCGTGCAAAGCATTGTGCAATCTCAAGCTGCTCTGAACACCCGATTCGACGCGTTCGAAGCTTCTCAGACCGATTGTCATCACAGCAGATCCCGCTGCCCTAGGTACTCGCTGCACGCTGGCAACAGCACTGGCAGCATGCCTTAGGCCCCACAGGTACCTCGTCCCTTGCTTATTTTGAAATATTGGGGACAATGTTCAATTTAAGTGTGAGAGGAGACTTTATTTATTTTCCCGCTTTATCTCGCATTTTTATTTCTTTTATCTCTTTCTAGTTTATTTCCCGTCTTATTTTCTTTTTTGTTTTTTTAGAACGTACCTGTGCTTAACGAGTCATTCTACAGTATACCTTTACTCCCTCATTACTTTGCCCCACAAAAATATATTTTTTGACAAATAGTGTAATATCCTGAAATTTTTTTGGGCTTTGAGACAAGTTCATGTTAGGATGCAGATGATTTGGAAAAATTCTCTTTGAAACATCGGTATCATTATAACACCTTAGGCTTCGCAAATTCGGAAATCGACCCCGATACTCTGAGTACCACGACCTTAATAGAATATCCATAGTAAGTCCTAAGTAGTTTATCCTAGCAGTCAGCTCCGGCCAAAGCGTTATCTAAGTGAAGGATCGATGAAAATAAGTGAATGATCGGTATGCTAAAAAAAAGATAATAATAAAATAATTACAACTCGGGTATAGGTAACTCTCACAAGGTCATTTAACCCAAAAAGTTGTAATTTCGAAAAAAGAAAAAAATGATGATGATAAAAAAAACAAAATAAAAACTTCCCATTGTTAGTTGGTTCAGAGGTGTCTGGTACTGAACTCGGTAGGGCGGATCACAATCCGATCCCACACAGCTGCAAATGGTCCAATAAAAAGGGTTACACCATGAAGGTGAGAAAATACTTAGAAGGGGGGTTGAATAAGTATGAAGATAAAACTTAGAAATAAAAACTCAAGGATTTTTATCCTGGTTCGTTGAACTCAACTACTCCAGTCCACCCTATCTAGAGTGATTTGCCTTTCTCAAACAAGGACTTAATCCACTATTTAATCAACTGATTACAATAGTAAGCACTAAGAACAACTGTTCAAAGTCTTCTCAAGAACTACTGATCCTAACTGGATCTTCTTAAGGTTCTTTTACAATCAAAAGTAGTAATAATACAAGTGTTAGAAAATGCTTCTAATAAAGCTTTATCACAACTGTGATTTTTCACTTAAGATGAAGAACAATGAAATAATTCAGTAAATGATTTTAAGTTGTATGAGAGCTTTGTGATAAATTCTTTTCAAGTGTTTTCGTCAACTGAAGAAGATGAATGGAGACTTGCTTTTATAGGCACAGTGATCCAAGAGCTTTTCACGTTGAGAATAGTGTACCAAAAAGGTCTGAGCCTTTTTGTCTTCACATCATGTGACCTTTCCTAGAAGAAGAATGCACAGAGAAATCCTTTTTGTTTGTGTTCTTGTGTCTAGCATAAATAAGGAAAGAGTCGTTTGGTTATTCCAACGGACATAACTTTGAATTCTTCTTCAACAATTTTCAGCAAGAATCATCAGAGTCTAAATTGGTCAGAGCCTTCTGATGTTCATCAGAGTTTGCTGAATCAGAGTCTTTGCAGCAAATGTGCTTTCAGCGTGTATAAGTTCAGAGCAGAGTTTTGGGTCAGATCCTCAGTACTGGCAGCGTTAGTACTATCAGAGTCTTCTGAAGTAACTGTGCTTGAAACTCTTCATACAAAATACCTCATTGCTTCAGATGCTTCTGGCTTCTGCTTCAGATTCTTCTGGAGCTTCTGTTTCAGATTCTTCTGTAGCTTCTGCTTCAGATTCTTCTGTAGCTCTTGCTTCATATTCTTTTGGGAGCAACGCTCAGAATCTTTTGGAGGCAGCGTTCAGAATCTTCTAAGAGATGCTTCTGACGCTTCAGAGCCTTGCATATTTCTTATGTTCAGATCTCATTTGCTTCTAGAGTAATATTTACTTTAACATCTGCAGCAAACATTCTTAAGCAAATTTTATAGTATATAATTCTTTAATACAACATTTCATAATAGTTATCATCAAAACATAGAGATATTATTAAGAACCAATCTGTGTTCTAACACACCACCTTAGTGCACCAGAAACCCCGTGCTTAGATCAGAATCACTAATCGGTCACTTCACCATGATTTCGTGCGGATAACTGGCTTAATATGATTGCACCAGAATGAAAAGGACTCAAAAGGAGATTCAAAAGTAGGCCTAAGTACAATAGGGTAGTATGGATTGATTTTTTGTAAAGAACGAAACTTATGTTCGTATTTATGGAAAAGTGTCATTCTGATACCTGTCGCTACTGCGAAAATCGGCGCCGGCTGAACAGAAGAGTCGCCACCGTGCGTTATTTATCCCACGGGAGGGAAAGGAAACGCTCAGAGTAAACCTCGCACAACACGGGAAAGGTATGGTCGTCGCAACCAAAACCAGGGTTCGGGAGTCGGTTACGCAAGGGGAAGGTATTAGCACCCCTCACGTCCGTCGTACTCGACGGGATCCATGCTTGTTTTCGGGTATGGATTGTTATTCTATCTAAACTATAGGTCAAGGGTTAAAAAGAAAATAAAATGAAAATAAAATGACTCGGCAAAGTGTCGCACTTTATGCCTACGTATTCCCGTCTGGAACGAGAAATCAGAGTCAACGTAGTTCGCCTACCTACGGGAAAGGAGGGGAAGGTTGCTCGCTAGGATATCGCATCCTATGCCTACGTACTTTCACACGGCATGAAAGATCAGAGCAAACGTAGTTCGGGCCACGTACGACACAAGTCTGTCCTTGATTGTTTTTATTCCTTCTGAAAAAGGTTTTCTGATTAGCAGTCCAAGCGGACAAAAATGACGTCTTGATGAGTTCACATTCTTTTACGGAAGAAGTGTCTTTTATTGTGTTTGAAATCTTTATGTGTTTTTCTGTTTGTTTTGAGAGAGAAGAGACAGAACTCTAACCTACGGTTGCGAAGGGAATCAAGCTAACCTAATGTTATCATGCATGGGTTAAGACCTAGTGTCTATCATGCTCCTCTCTTGCGCAGAGAGAAACAGAGATCCTACGGGATAGGCAGAAACAGAAACAATATCAGATATATACAGTAAAGCAGTAAAATGCATGGATGCAACAATACAAGCGAGGCAAGGGAGTCCCACTCAACCTCGAACCTAGAAAACAATAGGCAAAAGTGAACAGGCTTCACTTTCAACCCAACAGGGTAAACAGCAAACAATACAGTTCAGAAAACCAATCAATACATCAGCAATGAAATACAACAGCAAAAGAAACAGCATCAGCAGCTCCGAATCAACATCTGGCTTCAAGTAATCTCCATCTCTATGACCTTCAGATAAGGGCTTTGATCACCAGTCTTCTATCTGCAATGGCTTTTCTTCAAGCTCAAGCCTCCAGGATGAGGGATCAGTCACAAGAGTGAATTGGGTGTTAAGCAATCAGTTGACTACCAAAGGTGGTGAACAAACTGCTTCTAACACAAGAGACCTTTTCTCTCAAGAGTTCTATCTCATAGACACCATCACCAAGCCTTCCAAAGGAAGGGGGTGAGTGTCTTAGAGAGACTCTGAATCACAGAGAAGAATGGATGCAGACAAGGCAATCCATGTTTGAGGAACAATCATTCTAATCTAGAGCTCTGCCTAGCTCCTAAACCCTAGTCTCCTCAGCATCTGCTAGCAAGAATCTCCTCCTCAACTCTGACAGTTGATCTTCAATCTCTGGATCTCCAATGGTCTTCATCTTCTCAAGTCTTCAGCTTCCCCCAGGGCCCCAGACAAACCCAATACCCAAACAAGCAATAAACCCCAGAGGGCACACCACACCAGACAAACAGATATACACAGACAGTAATAGCAGTAGGGGAATCCTAACTTTTTCTAAGGGATCTAATAACTACCCATAGCCCCTATAGTCCCATAACTAATCTAAGGAAACCCTAAGTCCTAAGGGGAATGAAATCAAACTTCTTAAGTTGTCACCTAACCCTAGTTTTGTTCATGATGTTCAAACCTATTTTAATCACCTAAAATTAATTCCTAAAAAAGGGGACTAAAATATTCCTACAAGTTGAATATCTCATCTAAACAATATAAAAAGAATGACCAAAAAATATTAAAGCATGTAAGAGAACAAAAATTATTAAAATGATGCATGAAATGAATCTATTTAATATGACATTTATTTAGAAAATATGGAAAAAATATGAAATGAAAATAAAAATGCAATTTTATTTACCTATAATATTCTAGACATCCTAAAGAAAATATTGTAAAAAGAATGGATTGAAAATGAATTTTTATGAATTAGTTATGAATTAATGAAAATTGGTAAGAATTAAAATGGAATTAAAAAATTAAATTGAATTAAAAAGAGGGAGGGGGGTTGGAATAGAAATTCGCTCCAGTTCAATTCAGGATGGGCCACACAATGGGGGGTGTTGGTAGCGAATTATGCTAGGCCCAGAGTTACTCAGAATTAGTGAAACAAATAGAAGAGCGCTGGGGGGTGAGAAAAGTAGCAAATTCACGTTGAAATTGGTTTGGGCTCACAACCTGGGGGTGGGGATAGCATAAAATTCTGAGGCCCGCCCGTTTCAATTAATGAAACGGCGCGTTTTGGCCAGCTCATTAATCTCCCTCCAAATCTGAAATTAAATGAGATCCATTGGATTTCCTTTAAGTCAAAAGTCTTCACACGCATTGGACGGGTAGGATTATGTCTTCCTCACTTGATCTGAACCTAGGGTTTTGACTCCATGAGAGCTCATGCACGAACCAGCCTTACACCATTCTGTTCTCACTCTACAATCCACGAATCCACATGCTGTAAACATGAAAATCATGCTAAATCTCTCCCTCTACAATCCTGTGGTTTCAATTCAGTCTGAAATTCCATATATCACTCAACCCGATGGCATCAAGTTCTGGTCACCATGGAATTACACTGATATGCATCATGATAGTTCTCCCTCAAACTTACACTAAGCTAACCTACAGCTAATGGTAATCAACCTGCGCTATCAAGCTACAATTATGATGCACTAACCTAGGAGATTCAAGCCCTAACAGTTTGTGGTACCTGCTAATCAACATCACCAAACCTCTCCAAATTCATCCTACTTGTTCTCCTAACCACCTACATTGCATCTAAACTAATAAAATCATGCCTAACTAACTGGATCAAGCAAATCGAATGAACACATACCTGGTGCAAAAGCTTGAAAACAGCTATGGAAGATTGAGGATCTGAGGCTTTTGAGACTTGAATCTTGATCTACACACTCAATACTCAATTCTGTATGCAATATTTTGGAGCTTCCTGGCTTGAATTATGCTGTCCAATGGAAACTTCAACTTTGATGTTCTTGAAGAAAGAGCTCGAAAATGGATCCTAACCACCTTGTTCTTGATTGAATTATACTCTATGATGATGATTGAACAAGATTGAATTGATGTGAATGAAGATTGATGAAGGTTTTGGAGAATTGGAATGAAAATTCAATGAAAAAAGAATGAGAGAATTTTGTGAAAATCTTGGTGCAAATGAAGCCAACCCTTGATCAATGCACATTTCATGAATATATAGACCTCATGTGAACATTCTAGATCCATCTTGCACATTCCCTTGTTTTCCAACTTTGATCCATCTTGGTTATGTTTCTTCAATTACAAGTAACCAAAGATAACTTCTTTTTTTCCTTCTAAACTCAAAAAAGTGTTTGAACCATTGTTCTTAGAATTGTTTTTCCATTCAAAATCATATATTGGAAGTCTCTATTTGGACTTGTAAATCTCCCAAACCATTTTCCATCTTGAATTTATTCACTTTATAAGCCATTTTAGTTCATATTTTGACCAATTATGTAACTTCATGTTATGAGCTTCTCCAATAATTTGTGACCTTCTTTATAGACTTAAAATCCCATTTGGAGCAAGTTTGATGTTGTAAGTTTTTCCATTTGAGGCCTCCTTGTATGAGTTTTGGACATAGGTTAAAATGACCTGTAATTCACAAATGCCCAAAATACCCTTTGCTTGCCAAGACCATAAGTTGAGTTCCACACATCATATGAAGGCATACTATACCATTCTAGAAAGCTAAGACAATGAGGAACAATTCTTATGTTGACCAAGAATTCATTTGAAATCTCCTTGGGGGGCAAAACTAGCTTGGAAGTCAAGTCACTTTCACAGACAAAAATTCAGACACCTCAGATGACCTGTAACTTGCAAGGACCATAACTTGAGTTCTATAAATCTCCTTGAGATCTTCCACCACTCAAATTAAAGGTCTTGAGATCCTCTACAAGTTTCATGTTGGCCAAGAAGCCATTTGAAGTTAGCATTTTGACTTATCTTGCTTGGAAATTTGACCTAAACTAGGGGATTTTACAGAGAAACCCTAATTTAGTAACTCCTCTTCTCCTTGATTTCTCTTGAATTTTCCTTGGCATATCTCCATATCCTTCTTTATATGTCAAATGATGAACCCCACATCTCTCCAATAGACTTGAATGCCCTTTAAATCAATCAATTGACCTAGGGTTGACCTAGGGTTGACCCAGATGAAACCCTAGTTGACTGTCTTCAACTATAGCTCTTGTGCTTTCATCAATGACTTATTTTCTTCTCCAAATGACTTTATAAGTCTCTCATAATGTCTAGATGCTCTCCATGCCTTCACTCACAGCTCACAACCCTCTTGTTGATCCTCAGATACCCTCAGCTAGGAGATGGACTCAAGGCTTGATCTGCTGAACTCTTTACTTTCAAATTCTTTCCTGATGACTTGAATGAGATGGAATTAGGATAATAACCTCATGATAGGCCTCTAGAGATGAGAATAGTGATTGGTCCCCTGTTGAATGACTTGCTATGCTTATGCTATGCAGATGGTTAGTCTATGTACATGACTCTATATGCAAATGCTAATGATAATGAAACATAAACCAAGGAATAAGGTTGGGCAAATTTTAGGGTGCCACAGCTGCCCCTATTCAAGCGACTTGGACCCGATTGGGTGACGAGCCCGGAGCCTTCAGACATTCGCGGTACGAGACGGTTGAATACTAGTGAAACCAGAAATTTGCCAACCGCAAAACTAAATCGCGCTCCTGCTTGGGGAACGACATTCATCAGTTGAATCTGACTGTTACGGCAACCCACTGATCTCGTGCGACTGTGCCGGGGATTGTCTTCATCGTTCTGAAGAGGATTCTGTCATAACAGATTGCTTGCTTGTCCACGTTAGGACACTGTCTGTCATCAATACGAAGAAATCTCAACTAGAATCTGTCCACGTTAGGACTCCATTTGCTGTTAACCCAGAAAAATCTCGGCAACTCCGCTGGGGATAATTCGTCTGCATTTCCCTAAACTGAATCGTCCACGTTAGGAATAAAATTCTTCCACGCTAGGAGTAACACCTGTCCACGCTAGGAATCATTTCTTCTGCATTTGTCCACGTCAGGACTAACCCTTTCATCTTTCCACGTCTGGAAGCAATCTTCTTTCCACATAGGGAGAACTATATCAATCTGTCCACGTAAGGACTCCAATACGACTTGAAATGGCCGCGTCAGGACTCTAATCTTTCCACGTCAGGAATACAATTTTGGTTCTGAGCCTGTCCACGTCAAGACTCAACTTTTCTCGAATCTGTCCACGTCAGGACTCAACTCTTCACGCATCTGTCCACGTAAGGACCCCAATTTCTCCGCGTAAGGAATAAACTTCGTCTTCCACGTTAGGAATATCTTCTTTGATCTGTCCGCGTCAGGACTAAACTCTTCCACGTCAGGAATAATCCATTTCTTTCCACGTCAGGAATCAATCTTGATATGTCCGCGTGAGGACTTAATCTTTCCACGTAAGGAATAACCTTTTCTTTCCACGTCAGGAATCCATCTCGATATGTCCGCGTGAGGACTCAATCTTTTCACGTAAGGAATAAATTCGTCTTTCCACGTAAGGAAACCATTTTTCTTCCACGTAAGGAATACTCTTGATATGTCCACGTGAGGACTCTGATCTTTCCACGTAAGGAATGCCAACTTCTTTGCGATTTGTCCGCGTCAGGACTAAACTTTTCCACGTAAGGAATCACCTCTTAATCTGTCCACGTAAGGACTACAACCTTTCCACGTTAGGAATCACCTCTTTCCACGTAAGGAATCCTCTTCTGATACGTCCGCGTAAGGACTACATCGTCCACGGTAGGACCCACTTCTCCACGTTAGGAATAATAGTTTCTTTGATTTGTCCGCGTAAGGACACTGACCTCGTCTTGATATGTCCACGTTAGGACTCAGGTGTCTTCGACCCGCTGAGGAAATAAAACTTGTCCACGTAAGGACCCACATCCTGGACCCACTGGGGAAATAACTTGTCCACGTCAGGACTCACACATTGGTCCGATCCGTCCGCGTCAGGACACCAACACAAAGAGTAATCACTTTCGTCAACGTCATGACTTCCCATTCCACTAATCCCGAGAAACCAAATCTGCCCATGATAGGACCAACACATCTCCCCCAATCCAAGGAAATAAACCTGTCCACGTTAGGACGCCCACTTCTGAAGAAATCCCATCAATCTAGGAATAAATTGTCCGCGTCAGGACTTCGTTCTTCAATGATCCACACCTACAACTTCTTAGCACTGACGTGACAGCTACTTTGAGATGAACTCTACTGGGGATGTCTGGAAACCAACTAACGGACGCCTGCTCTGATAACCGGCGGTGGCCTCTGAAATTCTGAAATATCTGGAAACAAACTCTGCTTGGGGATAAGGAGACACTTATCCTGGCAACTCTGGTGGGGAAAATAAGAGACATCTGCATAAATGACTCTGCTAGAGGCAAAGAGAACTTCATCATGATAACTCTGTGGGGAATAATGCCAAAGCTGACATTTTCGTCGAATGTCTCATGCCGAGATCTTGAATGTTTGGTAATTCATTTGAGCAAGAGCTCTCTCCACCTGAACTGCTAGAGTACAGAAACTGCTTCAGCAAAATAAATGCTGAAGATAATGCCGACTCCGCCGGGGATAGCCAGATGCTACAGAAATATTCCAACAAAGTAAATGCTGGAAGGGTGAAATCAACCCCTGCTGGGAGATTGGGAACTCAATCCAAACACCTTGTTGAAGTAACCCCCTGCTGGGGAATACAACTTTGCTGGGGAATAGCAGATGTGCACAGTATGCTCGGACTTTCTGCTGGAACGTGAACTGATATCACCAGTATCTCCGACAAAATAAATGACAGGACCCACCATCGACTCTGCCTGGGAGAGTCTTAACCTTCGAATTCCACTGGAAAGAAAGAACACTTGCAAAGAGAATTCCGCTGGGTATGGGATGATTCTCTTGGGAACAATTAACTGACTCCACTGGGGGAGAGTGCCTGACCCTGCGGGGAAAGATGAACCTGTCTGAATACCTTTACGATCTTGGAATCGCCAAACTCTGCTGAGGACGAATAACTTTTCTGGAGCACGTCCTTTGGATAAGCTACGGCTAGCTGGGGAATTCTATCCTTCTTCAGGAAGACCATGCATGACCTGCGTGGGGATCAAGTCCTTCGTTATCGCAATCTTTTGATCACCTTCTTCGTACGGTTATGAAGCCTGCAACAACACAAACAAGACAAGACAAGCCTATGCAATCAAATCAATTCAGTTTAGTGACGTTACACTCAGTTAATTCAAAGCTTTAGCAGTTGTTGGCAAGGGCCAGCGATGTTATACTCATGCTAGTTTCATCAAACTTAGGCGTTTTACCATGCACAAAACAGTAAAGAACAGGCATCAAGTACTGAATAACACATTTTCATTGATTGGGCCCCTGAATGGGCGGAGTTTTTTGTACACGGGATGTAACTCCTGAAAAGAGGAAGCTACGCAAAGCAAATACCTAAGTATGCACAAGAAGCATGAATGTTTTGACAAATTAAATTTTGTACACATGTCGGCAACTGGATGCAGATGAACACCACGAACTGATCCTCCCATGACTCATCCGACTCTAATGCTTTCCCGGTATCCCCACTTCTGAAGAGGTTGTATCCGATAACCGACTCCTCAAACGTATTCTCCCGCATTGATGCTCATTGCAATCAAATTCGGACCGCGGTCATTTGCTTTTCACATCCCTAACTTTTGCGTGAACCGCCCTTTACGGGTTTTCAGTTCACCGGGATACCCTTTTTTGCCGAAGCCGCCCGGTGTAGGTTTTCGACTTCGCGGGTGTACATTTTTTCAATTTAATCCCTAACTTTTGCCCGAACCTTTCATTCTGTTTTTGGTTCGCCAGGATGCCCCGTTTTTGCCTGGACTCTCTTTTTTTTGTCCAGCGGGTCTGTTTCAAGCAAAGTATTTTTTAACTGCGTCCGAATTCACAGGTGACGCAAAGTCTTCTCCGTCCATGGTGGACAACAACAACGCTCCTCCTGAAAAGACCTTACTGACAACGTATGGCCCTTCGTAGTTGGGGGTCCACTTGCCCCTGTGATCTGCTTGCGGCGGGAGAATCCTTTTCAGCACAAGGTCGCCCGTCTGAAAGCTTCGCGGAATTATCTTCTTGTCGTACGCTTTCTTCATTCGTCTTTGGTACAAACGACCGTATGCCAGAGAAGCTAGCCTCTTCTCATCCATCAAACTCAGTTGGTTCAATCTATTCGTTACCCATTCTGCCTCGTCCAGCTGAACGTCTCGCAACACCCTCAGAGAAGGGATCTCAACTTCCAATGGTAGTACCGCTTCCATTCCGTATACCAACGAGAACGGAGTTGCCCCGGTTGATGTGCGTACCGTCGTACGATAACCGTGCAAAGCGAAAGGTAGCATTTCATGCCAATCTTTATAAGTCACCACCATTTTCTGAATGATCTTCTTGATATTCTTATTGGCCGCTTCGACAACGCCATTCATCTTGGGTCGGTAAGGGGAGGAGTTGTGATGCTCGATCTTGAAATTCTGACAGAGCTCCTTCATCATTTTGTTGTTCAGATTTGAACCATTATCCGTGATTATCCGCTCGGGAATCCCATATCGGCAAATGATATCTCTCTTGATGAATCTGGTCACCACTTGCTTCGTTACATTCGCGTAAGACGCCGCTTCCACCCACTTGGTGAAATAATCGATTGCTACTAGGATGAACCGATGCCCGTTAGAAGCCGTCGGCTCGATCTTCCCAATCATATCGATTCCCCACATCGAGAATGGCCATGGAGATGACATCACATTTAGAGGACTCGGAGGCACGTGTATCTTGTCAGCATAGATTTGGCACTTGTGGCACTTCCTTGCGAACTTGAAACAGTCAGTTTCCATCGTCAGCCAAAAGTAACCTGCCCTCAGCAGCTTTCTCGTCATAGCATGCCCGCCAGCATGCGTGCCAAAGGCACCTTCGTGAATTTCCTCCATGAGAAGTTTTGCCTCTTTTTCGTCTACACAACGCAACAACACCAAGTCGTGGTTCCTTCTGTACAAGACGCCATCCGGGTTCAAATAGAAATTACCCGCTAATCTCCTGAGAGTCTTCTGATCTTGACTGGATGCCCCAGCCGGATACTCTTTATTCTTCAGGAAATTAAGGATATCAAAATACCACGGTTTGTCATCAGATGCTTCATCAATAGCGAATACATAAGCTGGCCTGTCCAACCGAGAGATAGTGATTTGGGGAGCTTCGTTCCAGAAATTGACCTTGTACATGGAAGACAAAGTGGCAAGGGCGTCAGCCATTTGATTTTCTGCCCGCGGTACGTGATGCAATTCAACTTTGTCAAAGAAAGGCAACAATCTCCTTGCATAATTCATGTAATGTATCAAGTTGGGCTGACGTGTCTCCCATTCCCCTTTTATCTGATTCACTACCAGAGCTGAGTCTCCGTATACATCTAGATGCTTGATTCGCAAATCAATGGCTTCTTCAAGCCCCATTATACAAGCTTCGTATTCGGCCTCATTGTTGGTGACGGCAAAGGTCAATCGGGCAGTAAACGGGATGTGCGACCCGTGTGGCGTAGTGATAATTGCCCCTATTCCGCTACCATAAGCATTCACAGCTCCATCAAATATCATCTTCCATTGGGACCCCGGCTCTGGTCCTTCGTCTGGCAACGGCTCTTCGCAATCCTTCATCTTTAAGTACATGATATCCTCGTCAGGAAAATCAAATCTCATCGATTGGTACTCTTCAATAGGCTGCTCCGCCAGATACTCAGACAGCACACTCCCCTTTATTGCCTTTTGCGAGACGTATTGGATATCGTATTCAGTCAAGATCATCTGCCAACGGGCAATTCTACCTGACAACGCCTGCTTTTCGAATATATATTTGATTGGATCCATCTTCGAGATGAGCATGGTTGTATGATTCAGCATGTACTGCCTCAAACGATTGGCGGCCCAGGCCAGCGCGCAACAAGTTTTCTCCAGCATTGAGTACCGAGATTCACAGTCTGTAAATTTCTTACTCAAGTAATAGATCGCATGCTCTTTTCTCCCCGTCTCGTCGTGTTGACCGAGAACACAACCCATGCTTCCCTCAAGAACCGTCAAATACATTATCAAGGGTCTACCTGCCACCGGGGGTATCAAAATAGGAGGCTCCTGCAGATACTTCTTTATTTTATCGAACGCCTTTTGACAATTTTCGTTCCACGTTACAGCTTGATCTTTCTTCAACAGCTTGAATAATGGTTCACACGTGGCAGTTAGGTGAGATATGAACCGAGCGATGTAGTTCAATCTCCCTAAAAACCCGCGCACCTCTTTCTCTGTTTTAGGCGTCGGCATTTCTTGAATCGCTTTTATTTTAGCAGGATCGACCTCTATTCCTCTTTCGCTTACGATAAACCCCAGCAGTTTACCCGATCTCACCCCGAAGGTGCATTTGTTAGGGTTCAGCCTCAGCCTGAACTTCCTAAGCCTTTTAAACAACTTCAACAGATTCACCAGATGCTCTTCCTCCGTCTGGGATTTGGCAATCATATCGTCAACATAAACTTCGATCTCTTTATGCATCATGTCATGAAAAAGAGTCGTCATCGCACGCTGATATGTTGCCCCAGCATTTTTCAAACCAAAGGGCATCACTTTGTAGCAAAATGTTCCCCAGGGCGTTATGAAAGTAGTCTTCTCCATATCCTCTGGCGCCATTTTAATTTGATTGTAGCCTGAAAAGCCATCCATGAAGGAGAATACGGAGTATTGAGCGGTATTATCAACTAACACGTCAATGTGGGGAAGTGGAAAATCGTCTTTTGGGCTTGCTTTATTCAGATCTCTATAGTCCATGCACATTCGAACCTTGCCATCTTTCTTTGGCACTGGTACGATGTTAGCAACCCATGAAGGATACTTCGTCACAGCCAGGAACCCAGCGTCCCACTGTTTCTGAACTTCCTCTTTGATCTTCATTGCCATATCTGGTCGAGTTCTGCGAAGCTTTTGTTTGACTGGCGGGCAATCTTCTTTCAGTGGCAGGCGATGTACAACCATATCAGTATCGAGCCCTGGCATATCTTGATACGACCAAGCGAATACATCACTATACTCTCGGAGCATTTCAACCAGTCTTCGCTTGATATCACTCTGCAGTGCGGCTCCGATGCGAATATTCTTCTCAACCCCTTCCGACCCCAAATTGATAATTTCGATGACCTCGTCGTGAGGCAGAATGGCTCTTTCCTCTTGTTTCACTAACCAAGACAGTTCTTCAGGAACGTCGCTATCTTCGACAACCTCTTCTTCGGTCTGGAATACCGGGTGCTCGAAGTCGGGACGAGTCATAGGTGGTTCAAGGATGTCATCTGAAAATGTTATCCTGCAAAAGGAATGGTTAAGTGCTTCAAAATGCGTATAAAGCGAATAACCACATTGCCATTTTATTGAAAAATACAAAACAGGAAAGACAGAGATTACGGTATTTGCACATGAAAAAACGCCATTTATTTAATGATTAACGCGCAATGTTTATAACAACACAGCCCTAAGCAAATCCTGATGCCCCGGGCAAGACATCAGATTATTCAACAATTGATAAAGCAAAGCATTACTGTTTAAAAGTCACAGGAACAAGCTCCTGAATAGACCAGTTGCACAGTCCTTGTCCTGGCGTGCTTGGCTGAATCCAGGCATCCATATCACAGTCGCTGTCTCCTTCATCAAACTCTGAAGCAGCATTGACAGTTTCATGACATACTCCACTGGCAGAGATGGTGATTGACTTTCTGAAATGAGGGGCCCCCACGGAAGGAGTTGATGACGACGGTCGGTACCCCAGTCCAAACCGGTCCATCTTTACAGGAATGTCCAGCACTTTGCCCCAGCCTTTGGCTTCTCCTGCTTCCACTAGCGCTTGAGCTTCTTTATACGATGAGACAGCTATCTCTGGCACTTTGCTCGGCCCGGGACCCTTGTCCTTGATGCGCAAACCTTCGAATGCCTGGCATGGTGTTTCGTGGATCTCTCCGTCGACTTCCACATATTTAAACGAAGATAGATGGCTGACCAGGATGTCTTCTTCTCCGCACACGGTGACTACACTGTCTCCGACCATATACTTTAACTTCTGATGCAGGGTAGACGTGACTGCCCCTGCCCCATGAATCCAAGGTCTTCCCAGCAAGCAGCTGTACGCAGGCTGTATATCCATGATATAAAACTCCGTTGCAAACACTTCCGGCCCCACTTGCAGAGGCAAGGTAATCGACCCGAAGACTGTTCTCCGCGTGCCGTCAAACGCTCTGACTACCAAATCGCTGGGTGTACACAAAATTCCTCGAACATCCAGCTTCATCATCGCCTTCTTGGGTAGCACATTCAAAGACGATCCGGTGTCAACCAATACGTGCGACATTGTCGATCCCCTACACTCAACAGATACGTGTAATGCCATATTATGATCCCTCCCTTTCGGAGTCAAGTCAAAATCAGTAAAGCCCAGACTGTGGCCTGCATTCACATGTGCCAATACTCCTTCTAGCTGATTTACAGAGACATCCTGGGGTACAAAAGAAGTGTCCAGGACTTTCAGCAAAGCGTTTCGGTGAGCTTCCGAACATAACAGCAATGACAAGATAGATATTTTGGACGGTGTCTGCTGCAGATGCTCCACAATTTTATAATCACTTTTCCGAATCAAGCGCATGAATTCTTCTACATCTTTCGACGCTGTTTCTTTTTCATTTGCTTGTACCGGAACATTCTCAACCACTTTCCCTTTTCCTTTTGCTAGCCTTTCAGCCTCCACTTCGGGAGATATAAAGATCCTGCCACTCCTCGTCATGCCTCCTGAGCCAACAACATTATCCACAATCTCTGCTGACTGCTTGTTAACATCAATCTTAATCCCATCACAATACACCTCTAGCCCATATGACCATGGGACTGCTCTCGTGTTCTCATACGGGCTCGGCCCGGCTTTAGTTATGGTAATCGGTGGTCGCTGAGCTGGTGCTGCAATAGTGATCGTCTTCCGCGGAATCGTTACCGTGGCCACATCACTCCGATTATCCACTACTGCCCCTGCAGGCTCGTTAGTTGCTGTTCTGTCAAACTGCAATACGCCATCATCAATCAAGGCCTGGATGCCTTTCTTCAAATCCTCACACCCCCCAGCCAGGGCCCAACAATCTAAACAGTACTCATTACATCCCGGGTAAACACCTCCTTGCAACAGTCGGCTCTTTATCTCGCCCAGCGGCGTCTTTAAATCTTCAACATTCATAATCAGATTCAACCCTTCCTCAGTCAGCACGGCGTTCGCCCCATGGTTGGGCATGGGTTTCTGGACTATATTCGGAACTGCCGTTCCAAAGTTGATAGATTTGTTGTCCAAAAGATCCTGCACAACGTGCTTAAAAGCATGACAACCTTCTATATCGTGGCCCGGGGCCCCAGAATGAAACTCGCAGTGCCTGCTTGCATCGTAGCCGAACGGGGGAGTTCCCGTTATCGGTGCCAGCGTTCTTTTCTCTACCAGATTCAATCCCAACAATGTCTGCAACAAATCAGCATAGGTTGAGGGAGGCTTCTCAAATACTCTTCTCGGCTTATTACCCTGGAATCTTCGCTGAGCTTGCTGTGCCCCCTGCTGAGGCGGCTGCTGCTGTGGCATTGGTTGCTGCTGAACCGGTTGTTGTTGCTGGATTGGTTGTTGTTGATACGGGATTGTAACACTCGACACCTGCTGTGGTTGACGATATTGATTTCTTCCCCTGCCTCGGCCTCGGCCTCGGCCTCCAAATACCGCGCTTGCCTCGCCCTGACGGCGCCCACCATAAGCTTTCTTATTACTGCCAGATGCAGCTGGTTCCTCGACTTGGAACTTTCCTTGCTTAATATTACGCTCAATCTTTTCACCCATCAGAATCAGGTCTGAAAAACTGGCCAGAGAAGTATGAAACAGCATATCATGAAACAGCCCGGTGAATGTGCCGACAAACATATCGTTCATTTCCTTATCTTCCACAGGAGGACGGACCCTGGCAGCCATATCGCGCCACCTTTGCGCGTACTCTTTAAAACTCTCCCCTTCTTCTGCGAAAGCCCGGCCAACTGGACCCGATTGGGCGCCAGGTCGCTGTTATACTTGTAATGGGCTACAAACGCCTCTGCTAATTGCTTCCAAGTCTTGATATCAGTTGGCTCCAACCCCATGTACCACTCTAGGGAAGGGCCCGACAGACTATCCTGAAAGAAATGCATTAGCATTCTTTCGTCAGTGGAGTATGCAGACATCTTTCTGTAATAAGCTCGCACATGCACTTTCGGACATGTGTCTCCTTTGTACTTATCGAACGCAGGCGCCTTGAATTTAATTGGCACCCTCAAGCCAGGTACCAAGCCCATAGTTGCCATGTCCAATCCCACAGCACTCTGATTTAAGACTCCCTTCATTTGCTCTTCCAGCATTCTAATCTTTTGTGAATCATCCATCGGCCCTTCAAAACCTCCTCCAGAGAAGGCGTCTTCCTGCTGATCCTCTTGCCACATACCGTTTCCAGCCCCATACCCATCATACGCATTATTACGCCCAGCTCGGATCTGATTCATTCCCGGACCTCGGCCTCTGTTGCCGTACCCTTGAACACCTCCAGCAGGACCACAAGCCATAAATCCAGCACCGTTTCCGTTTCCAAAACCTCCGTAACCCTGATTGACCATACCATAACCATCTTGCCCAAAGCCTTGAGCATTAAAGCCATACTTGCCAGTGTTGTCGAATCCCTGATCGTTGAATCCGAACCCAGCATTGACAAAGCCATTGCCTCCAAGATTATCTCCCAAATTAACATCACCCAGCCCAGCATTATGGGCAGCAGTTTCATTCCCCACTCCGACGTTACCATTCACAGCAGCGGTAGCGTTGTTGACATTAGCGGCAGGTATATTGACCACGGGCGGAGCCACTGGCGTGGGAGTGCCGTCTCCATGAGCAGTATCAACCCGGACAGACTGATGATCTTCGTTACCATGACCAGCGTTGCGAGCCAACAGAGGCTGGACCATGGCCTGCAAATTTTCCTGCCCTTTTGCTATAGCTTCCATGGTCTGCATGAAGAGGGCGAGCTTCTCGCGCACATCCTGCATCTCGTTCTGAATTTGGTCCATGACTTTCCGACAGTTGGAGCGTGTAGAATAGCGGTGCGGAGGTTGATCTGGAATCCTGTTAAGTACCTGGTACAGAGCAGGAGATAAGATACCATTCAAAGATTACCTGTCATGCAATATGAATATGAATGCAATGCAATGTGTCTGTGCATTAGGGAAGTTCATTCCCCCAGTTCTAGTGCGAAGGTGCCGGTGCAGTGACAGTGCTGACAATAGGAATATCGGAGCTGAATCATAGAAAGCCTCATATATTGCAGAGAGAATCAATAAGTCCAGGGTACAATATCACGGAGAGTACAAAGAAGGCATGACCTCATCCAACAATCCTGGTGATGGTCAGCACTATGCAAATAAAGCACACAAGCTACTACATGAAATGATCAAATCCTCCCAAAAGTCTGGTACTCCTCTAACAACTTCTTGGTCTCCGGATGGCTTGGTCGATCAAGCAGCCCTTCAACAAGCTGGTTTCTCCTCTTAAGGGCACGGCGTACGTCTTCAGCAGTTTCTTCCCATGTTGCTTCTCCGAAGCAATCTTCTAGCTTTCGCTTCTGAGACACCGCTTCATCTCTGGATTTGATTGCCTTGTTCAGTGCATGCTGGACACTATACCGGTTCATCACTTCTTCCTCACACTTCTTGATGCTAGACTTCAACTTCTCTTCGAGGTCGGAAATTTGCTGCTTCAGCTTATCTTCCCTCTTCTTGTTGTTGGTGAGAGTAGCATTCCAAGTCTTGTTGCAAGAAGATATCTCTCGGTGTGCTGCGTCGAGCGCTTTCTTTTTGGCTTCCAGCATGTCATGGGAACTTCTGAACTCTTGCCCCAGACGTTCACGCTTTTTCTTTTCCTCGGTCAACTCAGCTCCTAACCTGTTTACCAGCTCGATCTGTTGTTGGAAAGCATATACGGCCTTGTTTTTCTCACTGCGTGCCTGGGCTAGCTCTTGCTCTAACCCTTCATTAATCTTCATCAAGGCTTCCTTCTCCTTCACAACCTGTTCATAGGCTTCCCGAGAAACAGTGGTCGGCTCTGCTACCGGAGCGGGAACAAGGATTGGTGCATCTGGAAACGGCATCTTCAACTGACTAGCCCTCTCCTGAATCCAAGCTCTATAAGGTGCATAGGCCTGACAGTCGTTCTTTCCTAACAGTGGCTTCCCTTTGCGGTTAATACGCGTCCAGGCACGTTGCAACTTGGCTAATAATTCCCCCTTCAAATCCCCTGTGAAGTACAGAGATTCCTGTACTTCTTCTTCTTGAGGTGGATTCTTCAGCGCATAACCGAACTGGCGAATGAATAGAGCAGGGTTGTAATTAATACACCCTTTTCTTCCTATCAGCGGGACATTAGGGTAACCAGAACAACAGAAGATAAGCTCGGATCCCAACAGGTCATGATCAAACCATACAACGTCTTCGGAAGATAGCCTCATCAGGCGTTCGGACCAACTGGCTGGAACTGTAGTCTCTGCAGCAGATCCTCTCTTAGGAAGGTGACTCTCAAACCACATACTCAACAAGGGCACACACAGGTGAACATTCTTTCCTCTTCCCTTCTCATTCTTATAATGCAGTGAGTGATAGAGATCTCCGAGTAAGGTAGGCACAGGATTACCAGCGGCAAACAAGTAGAAAGCATCAAAGTCCACAAAATCCGGTATGTTGGGGAACAAAACTATGCCATAAATGCATAAAGCCAACACAGCATTGAAAGCAACCCAGCACCCGCTCTTGGCGTACTCTTGGGCTTTACCAACTAAGAACTGAAATGAGAAGCCTGGAACTCCACGGGAAATAGTAGTCACAAGTTCAGAAGCATCAACATGCAAGGCTTTTGCCAATTCCTCCGGCTTGGGTTTGGCGTCATAATGAATGAATGGAACCTGGTTCTGCACGGGCAGCTCAACATACTCAGCGTATTCCTCCAGGGTTGGTCCCATAATAAAGTCAGAGAATGTAAAACACCTCAAAGCAGGGTCATATAATTGCAGCAAAGCATACAGCCCCTCCAACTCTACCTCTGTAGGTTTGCACACCAATCTCAATAATCTACCATAGCTCATCCGGAAACTCCTACGAACACCCTCATCAGCAAGAGAGATCAACCCCAGTAAAGGAACAATATCAGGCGTAGGCAATTTGTAAGCAACCGTTCTCCGTAAGCTAGTCATGATCAAACACTCAGAAGTCTGGGCACTAGAACTAGGGAAATGCAAATGCACCTGCAGCACAGACACACGTTAGTGAAATGCAAATGATAATGGACATGCAGGCAATGCAATGCAAGTAACATTCAACAGGGACCGAAGCTGCAGCTGAATAGCCTAAACCCAATCAAGAAAGGTTTCAGATAGACCATCCAGAAGTCATCAAACCCTGGTCTCAGATAGACCTAAAATAAAACTCCAACACTGGTCTCTGACAGACCTCAAACCATAACTCCAACTGGTCTCTGGTAGACCTCAAATCATATCTCTAATTGGTCTCTGACAGACCCCATAACACATCTCCAAATGGTCTCTGACAGACCTCAGAACACATCTCCAAATGGTCTCTGACAGACCTCAAAACACATCTCCAAATGGTCTCTGACAGACCTCATAACTCTCCATAAATAACCAGGATCTCTGATCAAGAAATAACCGGTATCTGAAAGTCTGGTTACCTGCATAACCCTGAATCCCCTCACAGGTGGGTGGCCCTATAACTGGCACAAGGTACGGCATCCTATGCGGTCGTCGGCGTCACAGACTTTCAGGGTTGATGATACGATTCCCAGAAGGAGTGGCATCATCAATTCCTGAAGAGGCCTCACTTAGCCGACTTCCAAATGATCGGTCCCCAGAGTCGACAATCCAACTAACCAGCAACCCACGCCAACCAAAGGAAGGGGCAGGAGGCCAACCAGAGGAACCTCGTCTGAGTGTAGATTTCATGGGACACCAAAGCAAGCAAAGCAAGCGGGCGCCCACTAATTTCTACTCTAATTCTAGGTGCACTCAAGCCCAGGTCCGGCTTATCTCTCAATATCAGAACACCAGTCACACCCCAGATACAGCAATAATAATCAATATATAAAGCTGAAAATACAAGGTTAGAAATATACAGTAACTCCATACAAAATCCTCGACGGGAAAACAAGCGCTAGGATTGACTCTCTCAAGGGACGTTGGATCCCAAATGCATAAGAACCATCGCAGTCCTTAGCAGCCAGGGGACGAGTCATCCCCAGTGGAGTCGCCAGCTGTCGCTACTGCGAAAATCGGCGCCGGCTGAACAGAAGAGTCGCCACCGTGCGTTATTTATCCCACGGGAGGGAAAGGAAACGCTCAGAGTAAACCTCGCACAACACGGGAAAGGTATGGTCGTCGCAACCAAAACCGGGGTTCGGGAGTCGGTTACGCAAGGGGAAGGTATTAGCACCCCTCACGTCCGTCGTACTCGACGGGATCCACGCTTGTTTTCGGGTATGGATTGTTATTCTATCTAAACTATAGGTCAAGGGTTAAAAAGAAAATAAAATGAAAATAAAATGACTCGGCAAAGTGTCGCACTTTATGCCTACGTATTCCCGTCTGGAACGAGAAATCAGAGTCAACGTAGTTCGCCTACCTACGGGAAAGGAGGGGAAGGTTGCTCGCTAGGATATCGCATCCTATGCCTACGTACTTTCACACGGCATGAAAGATCAGAGCAAACGTAGTTCGGGCCACGTACAACACAAGTCTGTCCTTGATTGTTTTTATTCCTTCTGAAAAAGGTTTTCTGATTAGCAGTCCAAGCGGACAAAAATGACGTCTTGATGAGTTCACATTCTTTTACGGAAGAAGTGTCTTTTATTGTGTTTGAAATCTTTATGTGTTTTTCTGTTTGTTTTGAGAGAGAAGAGACAGAACTCTAACCTACGGTTGCAAAGGGAATCAAGCTAACCTAATGTTATCATGCATGGGTTAAGACCTAGTGTCTATCATGCTCCTCTCTTGCACAGAGAGAAACAGAGATCCTACGGGATAGGCAGAAACAGAAACAATATCAGATATATACAGTAAAGCAGTAAAATGCATGGATGCAACAATACAAGCGAGGCAAGGGAGTCCCACTCAACCTCGAACCTAGAAAACAATAGGCAAAAGTGAACAGGCTTCACTTTCAACCCAACAGGGTAAACAACAAACAATACAGTTCAGAAAACCAATCAATACATCAGCAATGAAATACAACAGCAAAAGAAACAGCATCAGCAGCTCCGAATCAACATCTGGCTTCAAGTAATCTCCATCTCTATGACCTTCAGATAAGGGCTTTGATCACCAGTCTTCTATCTGCAATGGCTTTTCTTCAAGCTCAAGCCTCCAGGATGAGGGATCAGTCACAAGAGTGAATTGGGTGTTAAGCAATCAGTTGACTACCAAAGGTGGTGAACAAACTGCTTCTAACACAAGAGACCTTTTCTCTCAAGAGTTCTATCTCATAGACACCATCACCAAGCCTTCCAAAGGAAGGGGGTGAGTGTCTTAGAGAGACTCTGAATCACAGAGAAGAATGGATGCAGACAAGGCAATCCATGTTTGAGGAACAATCATTCTAATCTAGAGCTCTGCCTAGCTCCTAAACCCTAGTCTCCTCAGCATCTGCTAGCAAGAATCTCCTCCTCAACTCTGACAGTTGATCTTCAATCTCTGGATCTCCAATGGTCTTCATCTTCTCAAGTCTTCAGCTTCCCCCAGGGCCCCAGACAAACCCAATACCCAAACAAGCAAGCAGTAAACCCCAGAGGGCACACCACACCAGACAAACAGATATACACAGACAGTAATAGCAGTAGGGGAATCCTAACTTTTTCTAAGGGATCTAATAACTACCCATAGCCCCTATAGTCCCATAACTAATCTAAGGAAACCCTAAGTCCTAAGGGGAATGAAATCAAACTTCTTAAGTTGTCACCTAACCCTAGTTTTGTTCATGATGTTCAAACCTATTTTAATCACCTAAAATTAATTCCTAAAAAAGGGGACTAAAATATTCCTACAAGTTGAATATCTCATCTAAACAATATAAAAAGAATGACCAAAAAATATTAAAGCATGTAAGAGAACAAAAATTATTAAAATGATGCATGAAATGAATCTATTTAATATGACATTTATTTAGAAAATATGGAAAAAATATGAAATGAAAATAAAAATGCAATTTTATTTACCTATAATATTCTAGACATCCTAAAGAAAATATTGTAAAAAGAATGGATTGAAAATGAATTTTTATGAATTAGTTATGAATTAATGAAAATTGGTAAGAATTAAAATGGAATTAAAAAATTAAATTGAATTAAAAAGAGGGAGGGGGGTTGGAATAGAAATTCGCTCCAGTTCAATTCAGGATGGGCCACACAATGGGGGGTGTTGGTAGCGAATTATGCTAGGCCCAGAGTTACTCAGAATTAGTGAAACAAATAGAAGAGCGCTGGGGGGTGAGAAAAGTAGCAAATTCACGTTGAAATTGGTTTGGGCTCACAACCTGGGGGTGGGGATAGCATAAAATTCTGAGGCCCGCCCGTTTCAATTAATGAAACGGCGCGTTTTGGCCAGCTCATTAATCTCCCTCCAAATCTGAAATTAAATGAGAGCCATTGGATTTCCTTTAAGTCAAAAGTCTTCACACGCATTGGACGGGTAGGATTATGTCTTCCTCACTTGATCTGAACCTAGGGTTTTGACTCCATGAGAGCTCATGCACGAACCAGCCTTACACCATTCTGTTCTCACTCTACAATCCACGAATCCACATGCTGTAAACATGAAAATCATGCTAAATCTCTCCCTCTACAATCCTGTGGTTTCAATTCAGTCTGAAATTCCATATATCACTCAACCCGATGGCATCAAGTTCTGGTCACCATGGAATTACACTGATATGCATCATGATAGTTCTCCCTCAAACTTACACTAAGCTAACCTACAGCTAATGGTAATCAACCTGCGCTATCAAGCTACAATTATGATGCACTAACCTAGGAGATTCAAGCCCTAACAGTTTGTGGTACCTGCTAATCAACATCACCAAACCTCTCCAAATTCATCCTACTTGTTCTCCTAACCACCTACATTGCATCTAAACTAATAAAATCATGCCTAACTAACTGGATCAAGCAAATCGAATGAACACATACCTGGTGCAAAAGCTTGAAAACAGCTATGGAAGATTGAGGATCTGAGGCTTTTGAGACTTGAATCTTGATCTACACACTCAATACTCAATTCTGTATGCAATATTTTGGAGCTTCCTGGCTTGAATTATGCTGTCCAATGGAAACTTCAACTTTGATGTTCTTGAAGAAAGAGCTCGAAAATGGATCCTAACCACCTTGTTCTTGATTGAATTATACTCTATGATGATGATTGAACAAGATTGAATTGATGTGAATGAAGATTGATGAAGGTTTTGGAGAATTGGAATGAAAATTCAATGAAAAAAGAATGAGAGAATTTTGTGAAAATCTTGGTGCAAATGAAGCCAACCCTTGATCAATGCACATTTCATGAATATATAGACCTCATGTGAACATTCTAGATCCATCTTGCACATTCCCTTGTTTTCCAACTTTGATCCATCTTGGTTATGTTTCTTCAATTACAAGTAACCAAAGATAACTTCTTTTTTTCCTTCTAAACTCAAAAAAGTGTTTGAACCATTGTTCTTATAATTGTTTTTCCATTCAAAATCATATATTGGAAGTCTCCATTTGGACTTGTAAATCTCCCAAACCATTTTCCATCTTGAATTTATTCACTTTATAAGCCATTTTAGTTCATATTTTGACCAATTATGTAACTTCATGTTATGAGCTTCTCCAATAATTTGTGACCTTCTTTCTAGACTTAAAATCCCATTTGGAGCAAGTTTGATGTTGTAAGTTTTTCTATTTGAGGCCTCCTTGTATGAGTTTTGGACATAGGTTAAAATGACCTGTAATTCACAAATGCCCAAAATACCCTTTGCTTGCCAAGACCATAAGTTGAGTTCCACACATCATATGAAGGCATACTATACCATTCTAGAAAGCTAAGACAATGAGGAACAATTCTTATGTTGACCAAGAATTCATTTGAAATCTCCTTGGGGGGCAAAACTAGCTTGGAAGTCAAGTCACTTTCACAGACAAAAATTCAGACACCTCAGATGACCTGTAACTTGCAAGGACCATAACTTGAGTTCTATAAATCTCCTTGAGATCTTCCACCACTCAAATTAAAGGTCTTGAGATCCTCTACAAGTTTCATGTTGGCCAAGAAGCCATTTGAAGTTAGCATTTTGACTTATCTTACTTGGAAATTTGACCTAAACTAGGGGATTTTACAGAGAAACCCTAATTTAGTAACTCCTCTTCTCCTTGATTTCTCTTGAATTTTCCTTGGCATATCTCCATATCCTTCTTTATATGTCAAATGATGAACCCCACATCTCTCCAATAGACTTGAATGCCCTTTAAATCAATCAATTGACCTAGGGTTGACCTAGGGTTGACCCAGATGAAACCCTAGTTGACTGTCTTCAACTATAGCTCTTGTGCTTTCATCAATGACTTATTTTCTTCTCCAAATGACTTTATAAGTCTCTCATAATGTCTAGATGCTCTCCATGCCTTCACTCACAGCTCACAACCCTCTTGTTGATCCTCAGATACCCTCAGCTAGGAGATGGACTCAAGGCTTGATCTGCTGAACTCTTTACTTTCAAATTCTTTCCTGATGACTTGAATGAGATGGAATTAGGATAATAACCTCATGATAGGCCTCTAGAGATGAGAATAGTGATTGGTCCCCTGTTGAATGACTTGCTATGCTTATGCTATGCAGATGGTTAGTCTATGTACATGACTCTATATGCAAATGCTAATGATAATGAAACATAAACCAAGGAATAAGGTTGGGCAAATTTTAGGGTGCCACAATACCCATGGTTCATTGAGTCGTCACCTATTGCCTCATCCCAGCTTGAACTTATAAGACCTTTTTGCCCAGATCATTTATGGATATCACCCTGTTCTGTCATGATGTTTTGCTTGAGGACAAGCAAAGGTTTTAGTGTTGGAGAATTTGATAGACCTAAAAATATATTGTTTATTTGACTTAATTTCGCGTAAGTTATTTAGTATTTTATTTCCATTTTCTTGTATTATGCCCTTGTTTTGTTTCTTTTTTAGGTTTTTGTATTTTCAAGGCTACTCGAGAAGAAATGAAGAAAAATGAGCTAAAAACCCTACTTTATGAGGAAATGTACACATGGCTTCCACCATGGCGGGCGCCATAGGGGATGCCACACATTGGATGCAAGCCAACTGCTGACAACTGCCACGTCTCCCACTCCTTTCCACCCTAGTACATGTGGCGGGCGCCACAAGGAGGTGGCGGGCGCCACCTTCACACGGATGTTTCCTTCCCAAAAGGAGTTGGGGGACATTCCTGTCTTTACCTGTACTTTCCTGCCTCTATAAATAGAAGAGTTCTAATTCATTTCAAACCATCCAAGCTTTGAGGACAGAACTCAGGCCATAAATTTCACCTATTGTAAAGTAATAAACTTCTCACATCGAAGGGTTATTACACCGTGTAATCGAGTCTGTAATCGAGTTTGGAGCACTTGGGTAGAAGTTCACCTATTTTACTCACACTTTATTTTCCATGCCTATTTACCTTACCATGTTCGGCTAAATCTTAAGGGCTAGGATGTGAGGATTATATTTATAATTATTATTCCACACGGTTTTCGGTAGAATTACTTAAGAGTTATTTTAGCTTTTAACACTTATTTTCTGTACTTAAAATACAATGGGTAAGATCGAAAGCCGTCCAACCTTTAGATAAATTAGTTTAGTTTTGATTGTTCCGAGGAAGCGAAAGCGCTTGGCTCAGTCAATTAGGAGTCTCTAATGTTTAAGAAAACCAATTTTAAAACTGTTTTCGGACGCATTTATGGATTTAAAGTCCGGTTCGCAAGAACCTCTTTTTGTTAGAAATTCCAGGTTAAAATACTTTTCAACTAAGTCAAGAAACTATATTTCTTAAAAATAGGTTTATTAATCCTAACTTAATGCGCACCTTTTTATAAGTTACAATAAGAGGGGTCGATTAAGGATAAACTCGATTCTGAATACGCGAAAGCGACAGTTCCCGTTAAATTAGTTCTTTTCATGAGTAGAAAATATTACCCCATAAGGAATCCTATATGTACACATCTGGAATACTACGTAGCTATATGAATTGAATTTAGGCCTATTGCTTTATTATTAATTTTAATCATGCACTTTACTTTTATTTCGCACAAACCATCCTTTATTTGATTTGCCTTAGATAAACACCATAATAATAGTAATCGATAGATTGACGTATGGTCTCTGTGGGATCGATAATCTTTTGTATTACTTTGACGCTATTCGTGCACTTGCAAATCTTCCATCAGTAGGCACTCAATCCAAAAGGTTTGCGGAAATTTTAGAAAACATCCCCACCAATGTGCCATTGACCAAGAAAAACTTCTTGTAAAAGAAAAGAAAAAGTTTGCACAAAATGGTCCCACCAGGTGTGCCAATTTGTTCATATGTGTCTTTAGTGAATAATCACGAGTTAAAATAGTATGTGAGATTAACTCGAAAAATATTAGAAGTAATTTATGCAAAACACGTGTACAAGAAAGTATGTGCGTGCAGTGATTGTGAATGTCTGTATGCAAAGAAAGTGAAGACAAACTTTATAGACATAACAACTTGAATTAAACTAAATAGAAACTATAATAAATGGCATTAATGAAATGCAGTAAATGACAAGAATGATAAATGAAAAGAGTGTAAAAGTGTTTCAATTAAGTAAACATAAATATGATAAAGAAAAAGGACGCAAACTCACATGGTACTCATAAAATATTTTGCTCTTTGACTCGGGTACTCCAGTTCTATAGAGAAAGTATATGAATTTTGCGATCTTGATTATAATGTACGAATCTGCTTTGTATACTAAACTAAAGATAATTGTCTCCGAGAGCTTGTTCTTAGAAAATAGATACGACTTCAAGAACATGTAACTTAGTCTTCTGAAGCACTACCATATTGTTAGAATTTATAAACTATTGAAAATGATTATCTCACATTCGTAACTGCTCTTAGCGACTAATAACTATCTTCTCGTTAAGGTGGTTGTTGAAAGCGCCAAGACCCCACTCAAGTCTTTGATTTCCAAAATCTTCTAAGTCTTTAAAGTCCATCGTACGCTTCGACTTTAACATGGTGTCGAGAGATCAATTAGATCAACTAGACATATTCCTAAGACTCCTTCAAACCATGTTTTAAGATCTGCTCTTGAGATTCTTCCAAACCATACTTCAAAATGCAAGTCGAAACATTCGGTCGACGTATTCGCTCATGTCGACTTGTGTCAATCAATACCAATACTTGGCATTATCCAAATGCAACATTCAATTTACTTTTCCCCAAATTTCAGACTAACCGTTGTTGAAACTGTATGCATGAGATGCAACATATTGTGTGGTGGATCGCCTAATTAATCTGAACGATGTATTGGGAAGATATGTTTAGAATCTATTGAACAATCAGTTAAAAGCGTTTTATAAAAATTGTGATTCAAAGGTAAAGATTTGTAAATTTATTAATATACGAATTACTCAACACTTGTCATTCAAATATTTTAGCATGTATATTCCTAAAAATACTATAACATAATATATAATTATGATATGTGAAATATGATTCGTGTGCAGCTTTCTACCATATACTGGTAATTATCAAATTCGTATATCATTCCTTTATCTTACCCTAAACAACACAAATTAATTCACAAAAACAATCTACTATTTTCTGAGTACCTATCTTTTTCCTTATTCTCTTTTATCTTCCCTATGCCTCTCTCTAATTTTTCCTGACTCTCTTTTACCTTCCTGTCTCTCTCTAAATTTTTTAAATAAAATGTTTGAGAACCTAGAAAAGCATATATATGCCATTAAAAATGGGGGAGTGACTTAAATTTTCAATGATAAAAACACCTGATCCAATCATTAAAATATAATATTTATATTTATATTTAATAGATAAGATTTTATATGGGCAACTTGTTGTATCCACCACTCTTTTATTTATAATTTTCTCATCAAGTCTTTCATTTATAATTGTTAACGAATAAGACTAAGACTTTTGTAAACGTGTGTTTTTAACTAGAAATATGTTTGCATAAACAATATATATATATATATATATATATATATATATATATATATATATATATATATATATATATATATATATATATATATATATATATATATATATATATATATATATATATATATATATATATATATATATATATATATATATATATATATATATATATATATATATATATATATATATATATATCATGTGAAATTTGTTAGAAGTTATAATTCAATGTTTTAGAATGGAAGTTACATTTGATTTAAGTGTATTTGATTTAGTTGAAGTAGTAAGTTAGGCAAGAGTAAGATGTATTCGACTCAACATGTAGTTGTTAGATTGAGTAAGCAAGCATTTGATTGAATCGAATGATGCAGTTTGTAAGTTTGTGTTTTTGTTGCATATATAACAAAAGTGGCGATGTAAACACTTAGTAGTTTTTCAATATAACAATTTATTTTAATAAAATTCTCTCTTCACATATAATTTCTTTCTCTTCTTCTTCATTCTTCTTGAAATCCTAATTGTTTCAACAAATTGGTATCAATGGACTCGATTGCAATTTAGAGAGAATATAAAAAGGCAAACGGTAACACAACATCAACGAATCTACTAGTTTTCAAAGGAGAGAACTACAAGAGGTGTGTTGTGCAAAACAAGACCATCTTCAGATTTCAAGATGTGGCTGAAATCATGAATGATGGATTACCGACATTGGATTCGAATACGAACGATGTTCAGAGGTTGTGCACAAGAAACAAAGGAAGAAAGATGGAAAAGCTTTGTACTTAATCGATCAATGTGTAGATCATGATTTGTTCGAGAAAATCATTATAGAAGAATCATCCAAAGGAGCATGGAAGAAGTTAGAGAACTTGTACGACAGACATGAAAAGATGTGGAGTGTGAAATTGCAAACGCTAAGAAAGCAATTTAAGATGACTCAAATGAAGGAAGACGAATCAGTCTCAGAATTCTTATCATGTGTGGTGCTGATGACGAACCAGGTGAAGTATTGAGATCTCTAATTTGCAGAAGATTGAGAAAGTGTTGAGATCTCTGACTATAAATTTTGATTACATTGTCGTGTCTATTGAAGAATCCAAGAACCAGACTAAAATGAAGGTGGAAGAACTTTAAGTTTCATTGGAGGCTCATGAGATGAGAATGAAGCAAAAGAACTCAGAAGGGAGAAAGTGACAGAATATGCATTGCAATTAAAATTCATCAAGAAGTCTGAAAAAGAAAAGGCAAAGTAGAGAAATAATCTTACAAATGATATTAAGTCAAATAAGAATTCAAAGAATCAATCTGATTCAATCAAGAAAGTCACAGGAAACAAGTATTTGAGGAATAAAGTTGACATGAAGGGGGTGCAGTGTTACAATTGTCAAAGATTTGGTCATTATGCTCGATATTGTCGAATAAAGAATGAGTCAAGAGCAAAAGATGATGACAAAGTGCAACATGCACATGCTGGAGAAAGTAACTTTGATGATATGTTACTCATGACAAATAATCAGTCGAAAAATGAACAAAATGATAGGTGTGAATATGGAATTATAAAAATGGTCTAGAGGGGGTGAATAGACCCAATTTAAAAAATTCAAACTTCGTTTACAAAATCAGAGTGTTTCAAATATAATCGCGAGCGGAAATTTTGATGCGAAAATATGAAAATTATACTGTTTGAAATTTGATCAAGCTAACAATAGATTGTTTCACAAATACCAAAGATGAATACAATGACACACTATGTATTTGATTGATTCAATTGTGTAAGTTACAAGAAGTGTTTACATAATGATTCAATGTTTACATCAATCAAGCTTAACAAGGTATCCAATTCCAACAAAACCTAATGCTTACGTAATAAATTTCTATCGATGAATAAATGATAAAATATGATGGAATTGAAAAACCCACGTGCAAGTACTACGAAATTAAATGAGAGAGAGAGAGAGAGAGAGAGAGAGAGAGAGAGAGAGAGAGAGAGAGAGAGAGAGAGAGAGAGAGAGAGAGAGAGAGAGAGAGAGAGAGAGAGAAAGAAAGAAAGAAAGACTGAGAGAGACTGAGATTTATATTGCTTTAGCGTTCATCCTTGCTTTACCTACGTGCACTATTCATTGGCTTCCAATTAGAACCTACATAGTTCTTTCTTATTTGACAAATATTTTCAATAGTTCATACAATCCCTAATTCATAATACAACTGAGAAAATTAAAATCTCCTATTTGGATCTTGACTTGTATACAGTACACCGTCAAACTCTTATACATAATCTTTACTTGATTAACGTTTCTTGAATCTTCCAAATTCACCTATATGCTCAAATCCTTCGTGTCTAGCTATCAACCACTTGATCATATCGATTCTTTAAGCAGTAAATTATCTGAAGATTTGAGAATAACTCTGCCTTATCCGTAGCCTTCCACACAATCACTACTATAGCAATTCAGAAGAGAAAAACCTACTTCTTTTCAATGGAATTTGTGACCACTAGTGACAATCACCTCAATCTTGCAATCAATCTGAAAAACTCAACCAGATCTCCAAGAACGACTAGTTTCAAGGACGCGTGTAACACCCCCTTTCTATACCCCCAAAGAATCACATAATCAATTAGCCACATATTAAAAATTTCATCAGAGTATAATTATAAACATGGTATAAAAGAGGCGCGTCACATTACGCTTGAAATTAAAACATACATCACTTGCTCAACAAAAGATATGCAACAGTGGGGTAACTTCGCAATAGAGAAACTTAGTCCTTATACCCACATCTCAATATTTAGAATAAAAGCGGAAGATCTAAACATTGATAACATCAAACATATACATATATATATATATATATATATATATATATATATATATATATATATATATATATATATATATATATATATATATATATATATATATATATATATATATATATATATATATATATATATATATATATATATATATATATATATATATATATATATATATATATATATATATATATATATATCATCCAATATAATTCCACAACAAAGTCATGTTTACTTAAACATCCAACAACAAGATACATATACAAATGTATCACAAAAGAATCACAAACATCCTAGCTATCCGGTGCTACATATCAGAGCCGACCGACCAAAAGAATGAAGACACGCTTCACAAAAAGACCTCCAGCAAACCTACTCTGCAATGCCTCATAGAGCATCATAAAATAGCAGAAGGGTGAGAAATATTATCATAATAACAATGCATATAATTGTATATCTTAGCATATAAATACACATATTCTGCATTCTCACCACAATTCATCACAACTCACTCATATACATCACAATATATATATATATATATATATATATATATATATATATATATATATATATATATATATATATATATATATATATATATATATATATATATATATATATATATATATATATATATATATATATATATATATATATATATATAACCAAGCATATTCATCATGCATACTTTCACAATTCTCATCATTCCACATAAACATACACATTTATGTTTATTCACCATCGCTCACACCTCACATAGGTACACGATGTTACAACCATTGCTCACACCTCACATAGGCACTCACATAGGCACACAATGTTTATGGATTTCTCACACCTCGCATAGGTACACAATACGATTGCTCACACCTCACATAGGCACACAATCATTTGTAATCATCGCTCACACCTCACATAGGCACACGATGTTACAACAGATTCTCATTAGAATCCCACAGCACAAGAATGCACCTCATTATGCTTCACATGCAAAATGACTCAAGACACTCTTGAAATGCATACATATTCACAATATATATTCATGCATTCATCTCATTCTATCACATACAATCCATATACATTCACATTCAATTACGCCAAACGGTAATGAACTCTATCACAATTATCATGCATTTACATTTAATTCAAGCAATGCAATCATTTTCCAAAAGGCCACAATTCACAATAAATTCCACAATCTAGGATTCACGCCATACGGCTACCCACAACATATCATATAACAGCATAAAAGCTACACATTCGGAATAAGATTGATCAACATCCGAGTCAAAGAATCGATGTTGGATAAAATAAAACTAAAATGTTGTACTGTCATGCTCGCTAGGCGAGCAGAATGGCGAGTCCTTCGCTGTTCCACTCGCTCCAACGAGTTTGGATCTTTTTAGTTCTGTCCAAGTCTGGGAGTGTTTGTTGCATGCTCTCCTAGCGAACACCTTGCTACCTCACTCGCCAGTGATTCGCATAACGAATGCTTCGCTACTCAAACCCTCCATCATCCAAAAATGTCAGAAAGTCACAAAATCACCCGATTTCAATCAACCAAGTTCTAACAGTCTCGGCCTAACATTCCTCGACTAAACTACGCAATTTATTTCGAATTCTAACCGTAAAAACATCAATTTCTATCGATTTTACCACTTTCGACCTAAAATGGAAAATATGGAAAAACATCCAAAATAATCCAAAAAACACATACATAATGATATACATTGATAAGATAATAAGATTTCACACCCTTACCCGATTAAATCGATTTCTAGAAGTTGTTTTGAAGAATTCCAAACTTTTCCTCTTTTTCTTCTCTTTTCCCTTCTTCCTCTTTCTTTCTCTCCCTTTCTTCTTTCTTTCTCTTTTCTCTCCTCTTTTTCTTTCCTCTCCTCTTTCTCTCTTATATATTTCTATTTCCAATTCTCTTCTATTTCTTTTTCTCTCAAAATATCTACTAATTCATTTTCTCACAAAATTTCTAACTTATCACTAATTAAGAAATATCTAAAATACCCTCCAACCTAATTTCCCCGAAAACTCTCAAAAACGATAAAATAACACAATATGCAAACATAACATATTAACACACCAATTCCACAAATAAAATAATAATCACCCAAATAAAATAAAAGACTCAACAAAAATGGGAAATCAGAATCGGGGCGTTACAACTCTCCCCCACTTTAGAAATTTTCGTCCTCGAAAATATTACCTGATTCAAACAACTCCGGATACGACTCTCGCATCCCACTCTCTAATTCCCAAGTCATATTGCCTTCCGAAGCGCCTCCCCACGCTACTTTCACAAGCGCAATATCCTTGCCTCTTAGCTTCTTAACTTCACGGTCCAAAATCCTAATCGGTAAAGCTTCAGTCATAAGGTTATCTCTCACTTCAACCTCGTCCATAGGAATAACATGTGATGGATCCGAAACATACTTTCGAAGTTGCGAAACATGGAATACATCATGCAAATTCGAAAGATTTGGAGGCAATGCCACACGATAAGCCACAACACCAACTCGTGCAGTAATCTGATACGGACTAATAAAACGAGAAGTCAACTTCCTCGACTTCAAAGCATGACCCACACCCGTAACCGGCGTAACTCTCAAAAACACATGGTTGCCTTCTTGAAACTCAAGATCTTTCCTTCTCTTGTCATGATAGCTCTTTTGTCTACTTTGAGAAGCTTTCATCTTTTCCCGAATAAACTTCACTTTCTCTGTCGTCTGTTGTACCATCTACGGTCCAACTATCGACCTCTCACCGATTTCATGCCAACACAAAGGTGTTCGAAATCTTCGACCATACAAAGCCTCAAATGGCGCCATACCTATACTGGAATGAAAACTGTTATTGTAGGTGAACTCAATCAAAGCCAAATAACTATCCCAAGCACCACCTTGCTCGAGCACACAAGCACGCAATAAATCCTCCAACGATTGAATTGTCCTCTCGGTTTGACCATCTGTTTGCTGATGATAAGCCGAACTCAATCTTAGCTTAGAACCCAAAGCCACTAGGAACACATCGAGCTCAACTTTACTCTCCACCGACAATGATGCAAACAAACCGAACAATTGAGCTTCGTCTGCTAAAAGTTTCTTCAACTCTTTAGTGGATAGGAAACTCTCATCTTCATCATCTTCCAAAGAAGGAAACCTCACCAACTTGTGATAGCAATCTATATGAATTCTATTAAATTGCAACCCGTTCATACCCAAGATTACGTCCAATCCCTCCAACGGCGAACACGCTAAATCCATGACGAAGTCTTTACCATACATGGTCAAAGGACAACTTACACACACCAAAGATGTAGTTACCGACCCCGAAGCAGGAGTCTCAATAACCATCTCACTACCCCAAGAAGTCACGAACAAATTCAAACGCTTAACGCACTCATGAGAAATAAACGAATGAGTCGCTCCAGTATCAATAATAGAAACTAAAGGAGTACTATTAATAAAGCATGTACCTTTAATCAAACGATTTGCACTAGTAGTGTCTGACCCAGCTAATGCAAACACCTTTCCGCCCGCTTGAGCTTGTTTTGGCTTAGTACATCTAGTACTAATGTGACCCACTTCTCCACAATTATAGCACTTCACTACATTCCTCCTACAATCTGTAGTAGCATGCCCAAGGCCTCCACAGTTAGAACATTTCACTACGGTCTTTCCACACTCAAATGATTTATGACCCATTTCACCACACTTGTAACACTTAACGGAACCGAAACCTCCTCCTCCAGATCTCTTATTGAAGTTTCCCCTATGCTTGCCCTTATCAACAGGTGTCACATAAGGTCCACTTCTAGCTTGTTGCTTTCCCTTCCTCTCATTCAAACTTTTGTAATGTGTAGAACGAGCCTTGCTTTAAATCATGTGTAAAAAATGATTTAAATCATGTGCAAAAAATGATTTGAATCAAATTATTTGAAAGTTATAGTTTGTTCTTTGTCCAATTTGATTTGAATCATAAAATGTGTTTAATTTCCATGATTCAAATTAAACACATAAAATCTCAAATTTTCATAGTTTCAAAAGTGCTTTGAGATTTTACTTTGAGTCAAACTCAAACCAAAACCATAACATGTTTTTATTCCACTTACTCATGCAATTGATCAAAAAGCATCATGATCAAGATCAAACTAAACTAATCGTTTATGCATGCTAAAAACAAATATTTTCAAACTTGATTTTTAGAAGTGCAATAATGAAGGAGACTCAATAAATTGAAATAAAATCAAAGATGAAAGCAATAAGACAAGCACAAAATAATGAGATTTAAGTGCTCCCCCTGAATGAATTAAGGACATGCAACTACAAAAACCCATATGTGGCATCAAGATATAAGATGCAACAACCACATGACTGGTAATAAAAACTAGTTTAACAAGTTAGATGAATCAATCAAGAAAGTGATCAAGTTTGCAGAAGGAAGGAATGTCACATCAGAGGGAAGAAGAAACATAGTTGTGTTGAGAAGAAATGGCCAGAGGGCCAGCATAAATGACATATTGTATGTAACTTTAATGAAAATTAATTTGATAAGCATGGGTCAGTTATTTGTTGAAGGGTATAACATGAAGTTGGAAGAAAATCTGATGAAGGTGTATAATGGTGAAGGAAGGATGATCCTAAAAGCACAATTAGCAGATAATAAAACCTTGAAGATTGAGATCAACATGGATGATTATCAGTGTCTTTCTTTGACTACTATCAAAGATAATAATTGGCTATGGCATCACAGGTATGAACACCTAAACTTAAGAGGTATAAGTATGCTCAACAAAAGAAGATGGTGTATGGCTTACCTCAAGTGAAGATTCTAAGTCAAGAGTGTGAGGAATGTTGCAAAGCAAAGCAGACTAAGAAAGCTTTCAAACATGACTTGTTAATGAAGTTGAGAGAAAAGTTGGAGCTTGCTCACTCTGATGTGTGTGGACCTTTTAAGGAAAGTTCGAATGAAGGTAACTTTTACTTCCTAACTTTCATATATGAATTCACTAGATATATGTGGATTTATCTTATTGAAAGGAAGATTTAGGCATTCACACAATTCAATAATTTTAAGTTTCATGTCGAAAAATAAAGTGGATGCAAGTTAAAGAAATTAAGAACTGATGGTGGTGGTGAATACACCTCTAGAGAATTTGTAATATTTTTCACTTATGAAGGTATAAAGCATGGATTCATTGAACCTATACACCTTAACATAATAGTGTAATTGAAAGGAGAAATATAAGTATACTGGATATTGAAAGGAGCATGTTGAAATCTAAAGACATGCCAAAGAAATTTTGGGGTGAAATAACTTTGACAACATTGTACATTCTAAACAGATGTCCAACCAAGAAGATAGTGGAAAAGACACCTCATGAGGCTTGGACAGAACTGAAGCCAAATTTTAGTCATCTTACAATATTTGGATCAATGTGTTTCACGCATGTACCTGAACAATTGAGGAAGAAGTTAGATGATCGAAATTAGACCATGGTGTTCGTAGGTTATCATTTGATTGATGCATACAAGTTGTATCCACCAAATGATGATAAGCTTGTGATTAATAAGGACGTTCTATTTTATGAAGGCAAAGGGTGGGATTGGAGTAATGAGTCAGTTCGACATAAGGCAGATATAGTCACAATTGTGTTTGAATAAGACCAATGAATTAAAGTTACAACCAATCGAAATGAAGAACCACCCGAGCAGAATGTTAGAAGATTAATGAATAAAACAAGAACTGAGTCGACAAGGCTAGTTAGATATAAGAGATTTCTATATCAAGTAGTCGATGCAAATAATGACTTTATAAAAGAAGTTATGACGATATTTGGGTCAGAACTAACCAATTTGGATCAAGCCATGAATTATTCAAATTTGTTAGCAACCATATCAGAAAAACTCAAGGGAATCGAGATGAACGAGACCTAAAAGCTTATCAAAAAGTCAATCAAAAAGTCAATTGATGTGAGATGAATCAACAAGATGAAACTAAAGCCAAATAGTGAAATTGCAAAGCATAAGATAAGACTAACTTATTTTTATAAAACATAAAACTAACTTACTAATAATATAATTCAATAATTAAATATAATTATACTTTAAAAATATTAAATTAGCAATAGTTAAATACATTAAATATAAGGGAGTAACTAAAATTACAAATAGTAATATAATTTAAATTGTAATATAAATTTGAAATATAATCATAAAAATAATTATTTAACTTAAATTTTATGATTTAATTACAAATTGAGTATAATAGTCATTAAGATGAATGACAATATTTTTGTCTTTATAAAAATCAATAATATGTATTTCAGCATTCATTAATAAAGCTTTGTATCACCATTGTACATGATTATTAAGTTTATTTTTATACATGTTCACTATTCATTTTTCAATATATTTTAAAATAAATTAAAAATATTCTTTAAAAATATATTTTTAAAAAGTAATAAATGTACTTAGAAATTATTTGTATTTATGGTTATATTTATGAGCTATTATTTTTTTTCCAAAAAAGATTAAAATTAAAAATAATGTTTAAAATAAGGATAATATCATATTAAAAGAAGATCACATTTACATGATTTTTTATTAATTTGTAATGGGACAATTAAGTAAAAGCTAATTAAAACATATATATCATGGTAAAAGCTAATTGAAACAGATATATCATGGGCTAATGAGTTGTAGTATTGTTGGATAGAGAAAACTTTTCATTTTAAGAAAAAAATCTAAAGATAAGAATTGCTTCTATCTCTTTCATCCAAATTCCAAACATCATTTTAGCACTAGTGAAATGAACGTGTCACCCTGTGTTTAACGAATGCATATCCCCGTCCTATTACATAGTCAAAGACAAAAGGTAAAATTCGTATTTAAATTTAAAATAAATCAAGTGTGAATAAAAAATGTATAAAAGTGATGGTTGCTTAATTTTTAAAATTGTCATGCAATGCTGAATCACTAGGTCCACAATGCATGTGGATTTTCTAATTAACATGATGTAATTTTGTCCCACAAAAAAAGTTAAGATACTGGATATGCTGTTTAACAAAATGTCAAGTTTGGAAAAGTTACACGTCATTTGCTCCTGGAATAACCATCTTCTTCTTGTCAGCTATCTTATCCCATACACGTGAAGATAATCTATTTTATTCCAACACGTTCCTCTAATCATTCATTCGTTCGTTCATTCGTTCACAATTACAACCCTTCGTCTTCCCTCTTCCCATTCTATAGCAAAGTCAATGGAAAAACTAAAACCAAACCCTGCAAACACCTCCCCTCTCACACCCCTCACCTTTCTAGAACGAGCATCAACAATCTACAACGATGTTCCTTCAATTATCTACAACGACACCGTTTTCACATGGTCCCAAACCCACCGCCGATGTCTCCAACTCGCCTCCGCAATCACCTCCCTCGGAATCCGCCGCGGAAACGTCGTTTCCGTCATCGCTCCCAACATCCCCGCCATGTATGAACTCCACTTCGCCGTCCCCTTCGCCGGCGCAATCCTCAACAACATCAACACGCGCCTCGACGCGCGTATTGTCTCCAATATCCTCATCCACTCCGAGTCTAAACTCGTTTTCGTCGATTACGCCACACGTGATCTGGTACTCGAAGCTTTGTTATTGTTTCCTTCTTCGCAACAACGTCCTCTTCTAATCCTCATCAAAGACGATGAAGAAACAGCATCATCTACCGTTGGTTTCATCTCTACTTACGATGATCTAATAATGAACGGTGATCCAGATTTTAACTGGGTTCATCCTGTTTCCGAGTGGGACCCGATGATTCTCAACTACACTTCCGGAACGACGTCGTCTCCCAAAGGTGTAGTTCATTCCCACCGAGGAGCTTTCATCGTGACCCTCGATTCTTTAATCGAATGGTCAGTTCCTAAACAACCGGTTTATCTCTGGACGTTACCGATGTTCCACGCTAACGGGTGGAGCTTCCCGTGGGGGATCGCAGCCGTTGGTGGAACCAACATCTGCGTGAGAAAATTCGACGTTGAAATTGTTTACTCTCTGATCAAAAAGCATCACGTGACTCATATGTGCGGTGCTCCGGTTGTTCTCAACATGCTAACTAACTCACCGGATAATAAACCGTTAGAGAAACCAGTTCATATTCTCACCGCCGGCGCACCGCCTCCAGCTGCGGTTCTCTTCCGCACGGAGTCGTTAGGGTTTACGGTGAGTCACGGGTATGGATTAACTGAAACCGGCGGGTTGATTGTTTGTTGCACGTGGAAGAAGAAATGGAATTTGTTACCTGCGAAGGAGAGAGCAAGGTTGAAGTCACGGCAAGGAGTGAGGACGATTGGATTAACTAGAGTTGATGTGGTGAGTCCCACCGGTGAAAGTGTGAAACGCGACGGAGTAACTTTAGGGGAGGTTGTTATGAGAGGTGGTTGTGTTATGTTAGGGTATTTGAAGGATCCCGAAGGAACCGCGAGTGCTATGAAGAATGGTTGGTTTTACACCGGTGATGTTGGTGTGATGCACGAGGATGGGTATTTGGAGATTAAAGATAGGTCGAAGGATGTGATTATTAGCGGCGGTGAGAATCTGAGTAGTGTAGAGGTTGAGTCCGTTTTGTATGGACATCCGGCGGTGAATGAAGCGGCGGTTGTGGCGAGAGCTGATGAGTTTTGGGGGGAAACGCCGTGTGCTTTTGTGAGTTTGAAAGATGGGTTAAAAGAAAGCGAAATACCGACGGAGAAAGATATAGTTGAGTACTGTAGAAAGAATTTGCCGCATTATATGGTTCCGAAAACGGTGGTGTTCAAGGAGGAGCTTCCAAAAACCTCTACGGGGAAGGTTCAGAAGTTTGTGCTTAGACAGATTGCGAAGGATATGGGTCCATTGAAAAAAAGTCGATTGTGAAATATTAGAATTGTGCTGTGGTTCAGCAGAGGTAAATTAATTGAAAATGGAATCTTTTGATTTTAAATAATAATGAGAGAGATAATTTCAGTGTGATAGATACTAATGAAATTGAGAATAATGTGTTGTCGAGTTTTACACGGTTCTTCCTTCCTATTCACGGATTCTAGTATGTGAGAACTATTCATGGATGACTCTGTGTCTCTTACTCAATGGCTGCGCGTGGTCCTGCCCTATCGTTGTTCGTAATATAGGTAAGGTTTTTTTATGTGGTTATATTTCGAAAATGGGTTAAATGACTTTTAAAGAGGGAAACACCCTATACCTGGACTGTTTTATGAAATAATAAAATAAAATAATAAGAATTCAATAGAGAAGTTTAATTGATATACATTAACATTATAAAATAATTTTATATTATTATTTAATAAAACATTAACAGTTTGTCATCTCATTAATTTTTTTAAAAAATATTAACATGATGTGGTGGAATTTATTGTCATTAAATGACACTATAAAAATAGCTTATATAAATTTTTTTTACAATCATTCAATAAAAAAATATTGTTATGTCATGTAATATAAATAATTTAAATTTTTAAATTTAATTTGGTAAGATGCATAATCATTATTAATTTACAAAATAAATTAATTTATAGGATAATGTTAACTTGTGCCCTTGAGACACATGTTAAGAACTAAATTAAGAAACATTATCTTGGAAATTGTGTATAAACTTTAATTAAAGTATAAAATTAATTTTTAAATCATTTTTTCTAATGCAAATTTACTATAAGTGATTTTCTTAACATGTGCCCCAAGGGCACAAGTTAACATTACACTAATTTATATTATAAGTGCATCATTCTTTTTCTCAAATAATATTTTTCATTCAAAAAGTCATCAATGTCCTATGTATTTAATTTCGAAAACATGATATTGTTTTCTGAGTACTGTGAAAGCTCTTATGATTATGTTTAATACAGTTTAAAAATGCGGGACCACTATTCATTGCATTCACACCACGTAGCATATTTTAGATTAAGATCAAATATTTAAAACTTTAAATGAAACTTTACTCCAAGCGTTCGCGCGGATGATGGAATGCCTATATAAATATTAAATAAATATTAGATAGTTGTGGTTAAAATATATATATATATATATATATATATATATATATATATATATATATATATATATATATATATATATATATATATATATATATATATATATATATATATATATATATATATATATATATATATATATATATATATATAATTAAATTAGTATTGATGATTTTGTAACATGATTGTATTAAAAGAAAATAACAAAGTAGTTATCTACCCGTGCGTTCGCACGAGTCGCATAATGTCGAAAAAATATTTTAAATGATGATTGACAAATAAATAGAATACTCGAACCCATACTTGAGTGAGAACCAACATTTGTACCCATATCCTATAGAGATACCCAAGTATTCATACACATACTCGTTTACCCGCATTTATAATAAAAAATTATTAATTAATTATAATTTATCAAGTTATTTTAAATTTTTAATAACATTTTAAAAAAATAAAAAAAAATTATTTTAGAGTTAAGAAATAAACAAACATTTATATTAAAAATATTTATAATTTACTTCTTTTTATAAAAATATTTGTAACTTATTTCTGTTTATAAAGATATTTGGATCTTATTCTCGTTTATAAAAATATTTGTAACTCATTCTCATATATAAAAATATTTGTAACTCATTCTCATATATATAAAAATATTTGCAACTTATTTCTGTTTATAAAAATATTTATAACTTATTTTTATTTATAAAAATATCTGTAACTCATTTTCATATATAAAAATATTTATAATTTTAAGGGAGTTTTACACTATTCATTGCAGGTAATTTTGGTGGATTTTTACCCTACCAGTTATGGGTAATTTTGAGGGTATCTGTACCATACCCGTTTATTTTCATATAAATTAAATTAAAAATTTTATAATAATTAATTATGTACCCTTGACGATCAACTTAAATTACATTTTTTTTATTATAAAACATGAGAGACTATAACGTTGATTCAAAAAGTTAAGATATCATTTAATTAAAAAAATAGAAACTTAAGATACAAGTAGTAGGAAGAATTGAATAATACCGGTAGTTAGGGCTGGCAATGAACCAAACCAACTCGAAGATAGTTCGGAATTCGACTCGACAATTAAATCGTTGAACTAGGTTCATGAACCAAATGAGTTGAGTATGAGCGAAAAATTAAGTTCGTTAACTAAATGAGCTGAACTTGAACTATACATAGTTCGACTCGTTAGGTTCATGAGTCAACTCGATTACATATGAAAAGAATTATACTGTCTTTAAGATTAGGTTTAAATATTTACTTTAAATCTTAGACAAATTTAATCTTAAATTTAGTAGTTTTTGAATTAGACTCTCAAATGTATCTCTTTAAAGTTGTGTAGGTTTTGAATTAGTAGATTTCGAAGATAAAGTTAAATTTCAATATGATAACTTTTATTTTATTTTAATATTTTATTTAAAAAATATATATTTATTTAAAATGTCAAACATACTAAAAAATATATATATTTAAAAAAATAGTTTTTAAGTTCGTGAACCACGTGAGATGAACCTAATGAGATGAACCTAACGAGTCGAACCGAACTGTTCGTGAACTTATAACGAGTCGAGTTTGAGCTTAAAAAAAAGTCCGTGTCGAACTCGAACTCGAACTCGAATTCAAAAAATTCTTAACGAGTCGAGCCGAGCTGAGGTGAGTTCGACTCGACTCGACTCATTTCCAGCCCTACCGGTAGTTAATGAGAGAATGAATTACTCTATTGTTTAACGATAAAGACTCACATTATATACTTAAACAACAAAAAATATTATTTATTTCTCATTCAATGATAAAAAATATTATTTTAGCCATACATAATTTAAAAACTATAAAAGAGTATTATTTTTTTATTATAAGACATGTTGTTGGTGATTTTAGTATCATCAATGTATTTTAGTAGTAATGTGATTTACTGTAGGTCGATGCAATTATGCGTTAAACTTGGAAACGAGTTAAGGTAGTGCGGAGTGCACGCTCGTCGAGCCAACGTGTAATTGAACGCGAATAATTGAAAAGGGGTTCCGAGGGGCGAAGCCTCGGCAGGGTGCGGGGCAGCGCCCCGTTCGAAAATTTTGAACAGTTGAACCCGTTCAAAAGTTTTCTGAACAGTTGAACCCTTTTCCAACCGACTTAACCGTTTTCTGAACAGTTGTGTCTTTTCGATTTCTGTTATTAATCTCCTATATAAGGAGTCATTTGGCCTCAGTTTAAAAGACTTAACAAAAATCATACTTTCTCTCTACATTCCTGATCTATTCTCTATTGTCAGAAGCAGATTGTTCTTCAAGAATTATCCCCACAAAGATTTTGTGAACCCAGACAATAATAAGATCGAATATACTTTGTTCGGAAAGTGTACGAACACGATTTCTCGAAGTTATCCAAGATTATCATACTCAAATATCTAACACATGTAAGAGTATATCGTTGCTTCAAAAAGAATATAAATTTAAGATACCAATAATAGGAAGAATTTAATAATATCAGTAGTTGGTGAGAGAAAGTATTACTCTATTGTTTAACAATAAAGACTCATATTATATACTTAAACAACAATAAAAATATATTTATTTCTCATTTTAAATAAAAAAATACTATTTTATTTATACATAATTTAAAAACTATACATTAAAAAAAGAGAATAATATTTTTTATTATAAAACATGTGAGACTATAACATTGCTTCAGAAAGTTGTTAGTGAATGATATTGATTTGGGAAAAAAAATCAGTTTAAGAAGAAGAAGAAAAAAATGTCGAACATTTACTCTTTTATGTAACTGCAAGGCTGAAAACTTTGGCACTATGAAGGAATTGTTGATATGTTAAAATTCAAAAGTGCATAAATTGATACGTTGAATCATGACAATACTAAAGATAGATAGTAATAGTAATTTTTGAAAAAACTCAAATATGACAAAATATTTAATATATAGCCGCAAAATATTTAATATATTGCAGCAGACAAAAGGAATTAATTTAGAATGCATTATATATTGTTATTAAATGCTTCGAAATATTGGTATAATTAGGGACACAAATTGACGTTTATAACCATGAAATTAGGTCTCTGATAAGATTAAATTAGGATAAAACTGTAATAGATTCAGCTATCTATTTTCTTATATTAGTAATAGATATCTTTTATTTAATAAAAATAAAAAATTATATTTAAATTTAGACCGTTCAATCTTGATCCAACAATAAAAAAATATCAAATGCGTAAATGCGACGTATTTTAACTACAATGGATCCGATTTCAAAAATGTGGCGCTTGTTTAAAAACTATTCTTAATCTTTATTTTTAATCATTGTTATATTGTTTTAAAGTATTTCGAATAAGAAACCCTTCATTTGAAGCATAAAGGAGATATCAATCATTGTGTGATTTAGATTTTTTTTTTTTTTTTACGAAAATAGATCATCTCATGTTCTTTATGTCCAATCTTTACAAAAATAGATCAACAAAAACTGATAAATAAAAAAGCAATTTTAAAAAGTTTTAAAAAGAGTGACAAAATATGGATGAACGACTGTGATGTGCGCAAAACGGGAAATAGGAGATAATGTGTAACATTCCCATATAATATATGTCTAGAAAATATATAATACATTGTGTAATTGATACTGATACACATAAGAGCCTATGAGCCATATTATATATAAAATTCCAAAAGAAATAATATACATAAATGACATATGATATACATGTAGGATCAAGCACTTACCACTAGGCCAAAAGCAACTGCTGTTAGTCAGGGCGCAACTATCTTTCTTAAAGTGAACCCCAAGGGGCCTACCTAGCCCACCTAACACAGGAAGTTTTACCTCATACCCCTACACTTATACCTATACCCCTACATTAAAAAATTTTGGACCAAAATATCCTCGTATAAAAATTTATTATTTTTTTAATTTTTTTTATATTTTTTTATTTGTTTATCGGAAGACTTTTTGAAAGACTTCCGGTTCACATTTTTTTAGTATGTTTATCGGAAGACTTTTTGAAAGACTTCCGGTTCACATTTTTTTAGTATGTTTACCGGAAGACTTTTTGGAAGTCTTCCAGTTCATGTTTTTTTTTAATTTGTAATTAATATTTAAGATTTATTAATTTTATATAAAGACCAATTTAGTAAATTTTTGAATATTATACTTAAAATATAAAAATTCTATAAATAGAGAATCATTTTCAGAATATTTTCTATTTACTATAATTATTAGAATACTAGGATTAAAATCATTTATTTTAAATGATCATAATAGTAGAATTTTCTCAAATATCTTAATAATCTTAAACATTAATAAATAAAATAAATTTAAATATAAGATATAAGTTTACATTATTCAATATATTTAATCAAATGAAAATATATGTGATAAATAAATAATGTATTTTAACTTAAAATGATCACAATAAGTTAACTTGCAAAATAATATAAGTAATAAATTAATAATGTATTTTATTTAAAATAATCACAATAATAAAATACGCAAATAATGTGTTTTATTTATAGGACTGATATAGTTTTATTGATTATTTAATTTTGAATACTACTATGAATATAGTATTTAATCTATACTTTAGAACTCACATAATTATAAATATAAAAAATATTGTTTTATTACCCATATTTTTATTTAATTAAAAAAAATAAGAATATAAATTTATTATTTGTTTTTCATTTTTGTTTGATCTTTTTAATTATTTCACTTTATTTAATATTTTTAATAAAATAAATAATATATTTTATTTAAAGTAAGCACAGTATAGAATATGCAAAAAATTTATAAATAAAAAAAAGATCAAACGAAAATGAAAAACAAATAATAAATTTATATTCTTATTTTTTTTAATTAAATAAAAATATGGGTAATAAAACAATTTTTTTTTATATTTATAATTATGTGAGTTCTAAAGTATAGATTAAATACTATATTCATAGTAGTATTTAAAATTAAATAATCAATAAAACTATATCAATCCTATAAATAAAACACATTATTTGAGTATTCTATTATTGTGATTATTTTAAATAAAATACATTATTAATTTATTACTTATATTATTTTGCAAGTTAACTTATTGTGATCATTTTAAGTTAAAATACATTATTTATTTATCACATATGTTTTCATTTGATTAAATATATTGAATAATGTAAACTTATATCCTATATTTAAATTTATTTTATTTATTAATGTTTAAGATTAATAAGATATTTGAGAAAATTTTACTATTATGATCATTTAAAATAAATGATTTTAATCTCATTGTATTCTAATAATTATAGCAAATAGAAAATATTCTGAAAATAATTATCTATTTATAGAATTTTTATATTTTAAGTATAATATTCAAAAATTCACTAAATTGATCTTTATATAAAGTTAATAAATCTTAAATATTAATTACAAATTAAAAAAAAATATGAACCGGAAGACTTCCAAAAAGTCTTCCGGTAAACAAACGAAAAAATATGAACCGGAAGACTAAACATACGAAAAAAATGTGAACCGGAAGACTTCCAAAAAGTCTTCCGGTAAACAAATAAAAAAATATAAAAAAATTAAAAAATAATAAATTTTTATACGAGGATATTTTGGTCCAAAATTTTTTAATATAGGGGTATAGGTACAAGCGTAGGGGTATGAGGTAAAACTTCCCCTAACACACCTGTGTAGGGCCCATCGAATCCCTCAGGGAGAGGCTGAATTAAATAATCCAACAATCTCCCCCCAGTGTCAGCCGGGGGGATTCGAACCCATAACCAGGCTCTGATACCACTTGTAGGATCAAGCGCTTACCACTAGGCCAAAAGCAATTGCTGTTAGTCAGGGCGCAACTATCTTTCTTAAAGTGAACCCCAAGGGGCCTACCTAGCCCACCTAACACACCTGTGTAGGCGCCCATGGGTGGGATGTTAAGCCCATCGAATCCCTCAGGGAGACGTTGAATTAAATAATCCAACAATACAAAGGTCCCTAAACAAAACTAGGATCTAAAACAGAGTCCATATGATCCACAACAGAAGATCATAATCCAAAAAGTTTGATTGCTAAAACATCATCAAGCAAGCTTATCTTTACCTTTATCACGCATAAAACTACCTAAAACAATAACAATAATAGTGAGATGAGATATTAATCTTAGTGAGTTCCTCTATCTTATGAGTCCACTTGACTCTAAAAGGATCTCTTATTGATTCTTAACTTAAGTCATTCAACTTCAGTTCTATAGACATATCGGTTGAAATATTTCTCAATTGCACATAAATTTAGCTGGCGAATTTTTTTGAGACCGGGCTTGCAAATGTAAGTTTTGTTGATCTAGGGTTTACATAGTTCAATCTGCCATGCTCGTTTTATTTTTTCAACTCTTCGCACGTTCGTATTTTGATCAGTCCGGAATCTTTACAACCAGACATTTTTTATTGTAAAATTTGATCTTTACCTTTCTGTTTTCCTAAACTTTATTTTACGTAGATCATTTAAACATATTCCTTTTATTTTTTTCACCAATTTTCGCGCCTAATTTTTATTCATTCTAATTACTTTTATTTTTATTTTTTTGTCAAAATGTTAAAAATAAATAAATAGAGCCAACTATATAATCACTTGATTTTTATTTGTCTTTATAAAAAAATAGTGATATTTTACCCTTTTAATTAAAATTTATTTTCTTATCACTTAAGTCACCTAAGAGGGTTTTTGTGACTTTTTAATAAAATGAAAACCCTAGTTGTCCCACTATATATAGTATCCATTGGCTAATTGGTGAGGGAGAAGACACAAACCAATAATAAAAAATGGCTGCCACTTGACCTTCATGATCTCTCTCACTCACTTTTTTTTTCTCTTTTGGGTGGGAACTAACACCACATACTCAGGCACCACCTAATAACCATACTCCCTCATCACGTTTATATCATACACCTTAACTTGCAGCTCGTCATTTTCTCCTCTTATACTCACGTGACTCACCCTCCAATTCATAAAACAACATTCATCTTCTTCTACTTAACCCCTCATCTCCATGAGTTCATCATCTACTCAACACACACCACTCTAACTTCATCAAAACCTCCAGTCTACAATTTCATTTAAAAAAAAACAACTTTCAACTATCCTCCATTACCACTAACCCCACTTCATCTTCACACATAAACCACTTCACATCATAAACAACCATATAGATCCCTTCCATTCATTTCAAACACCCCAAAACCATATTCTTTCTCACTCTAAAGTGATATGAAGAAAAAACAATATGAAAAAACAAAAGAATTGAGGAAGATGAATCCTTTTCTTTATGCATCTTTGTTCACCACACAAACACCTCATCTCCACCCCTTCATGTAAACACATGAAAACTCCCTCCTTTCACAATACAAACCTCCCACGCACGATGATAACACTAAACTCACTCCCTATTTAAAAAACAATTTCGCACGCACTAACTGCACTAAAACTCCAGCAAAAACCAACGAACAATAACTACCGCCACAAAACAACACAACAACTTCAAACGCAACAGCGCCTCTACGTACTCCCTCCGCGGGAGCTACTTCACACGACGCCCATACACTGGATTTGCATCACCTCCAGCTGGTATCCTTTTGTTTTCTCTCTTTGTTTTCAAGTTACTTGTTTGTTTTGCTTTATTATTTTGTTTGAGCATGAGAAATGAGATGTTGTATTTTTAAATATTGCAAGCGAGAGAAAGAGAGAGACGAGTGAGAGGAGGGGGCGTCGCCGTCACCGTTGGGCTGGTCGGCCGCCCGCCCCATACGTCTTTGAACAAAACGTGAGAGGGATATTTTGTCATTTGAAATAAAGTGACTTTAAGAGGAAGTAGAAACGAGAGAATGATGTGTTCTTTCCTTCTTTTGTTTTCTTTTTATTTAATATCATGCCACATGTTAGGATGTGATTGCGGTATTTTTTTAAATTTGAAAAAAAGACAATGTACCCTCTCTTTCTAAATGTAGCCCCGACACCTCCCTCGCTTGCTATTTTCATTTTCATTTGTTTATAATTATTATCTTTTATTTTTATTAGTGAATTAGGGTTTTTGTGTTTTCTTGGATTAGACCCAATTGATTTTTAATGTTTATACCTAATACATGCTTGCACCTTAGTTCTATTTTCTCTGGTTTTCATATTAGTTTTAATTATTAATTAGTTACTTGATTAATTTTTTGTATAATTAGTGATTAATTAATTAATTGTTTTTTATTAAGTAGATTATTTGATTTAAATGTGTCTAGTAATTTTAATTAAGTAATCTTTATCCATGTTCATATTGTGTATGTAAATAATCATTTTCACTTTGTTTTTTTTATACTTTGATTAGGGTTTTTATATTATTTGTTATTATTTGCTATTATTTGTTTTATATTTATTTGCATTATTCTCCAAAAAGACAAATGTACTCTCATCTATTTGATTGTAATTTTTATCTACTTGCTTGCTTTTATTTTGATGTCTTTAGTTTGATAAAATAAACTAATAAGTAATCGATCAAAAATAAATCAATATTTTGTAAAATAAAAACACTTGGTCAACACCAAATTTCCTTTTCAAAATTCATTTCAAACCATTTCTCAAATCTTACTAACATTTCACCACATTTTCAATAAAAAACAATTTCAAACCATTTTCAAAATCTCACAAATTATTTCCATTCCGCAATGCAAACAAAAAATGCTTGATCCAACGTCGAGTTCTTATCTCAAACAAAAATCCAAAAAAATGACTAAACAACTTTGACATTTTTCTAACAAAATTGGAAGAAAAAGATTAGCTAGGTGTAAGGTTCAGTCATAGTCTCATATATTAGACCCAAGTTGTAAGAGCTTGCTAGTCATAAATCCTCATCTTCCAACCCAAAAAGACATCCAACCCATCAAAATCTTTTCTCTTCGTCGCACAATCATTAGATCTTTTTCAAACAAAATATATTTTGTCTCGAGATGATGTATAACAACGTTTCATCTACCTATGTGAGTTGAGATAAAGGACGTTTTCCCATGAATGTTAATATGTATAAATCCATTTAATGCAATGCAAACGTCCACTCCTCTAATTATTTTGAGCAAACAATGTTTTTTCATCAATTGTGACAAAATATCTTTCGCTAAAATCGACCAAAATACAAACATTTCTACCCAGAACTACATAGTATTGATTTCTGCATCGCACCCAGAGATACGTAGGAGCAAGACCTGCAATCTCGATAGGCACATTAATAAAAATACTTTTTACGACCCTTTTCTTTTTTCTTTCAAAACTTTTTAATAACTCGAGAAATCCAAACATCTTTTAAGCTAACATTTATGCACAAACTAACTAAAATATTCTCGTTGAGTACACCAGACGTGTGAGGTGCTAATAGCTTCCCCTTGCATAATCGACTCCTGACACTATGCTAGAATTGACTTTTAGCAGCGCATACAAAGACAACGCTTTTAGAAAAACCGCTGCTAAAGAGTAATTAAAAAAAAAAGAAAAAAACAGCATACCTAAGACAGCGCTTTTTTAAAAGCCCTGCTAAAGGGGGACCCTAAGAAAGCACTTTATTTAAAGCGCTGCTAAATGTATGGCCTAAGACAACGCTTTTGTAAAGCACTGCTATAGGGGGGCCCTAAGAAAGCGCTGCTGTAGATGTAACCTACGAGAGCACTTTCTTTATAAGCGCTGCTATATGTTGTAGCAGAGAAAGCGCTTTTGCAAAGTGCTGCTGTAGGTCATTAAGAAGCGCTGCCATAGGTGTTATTATAATTAATTTAAAATACCCACCAAAAATTTTGTAAAACAAACAGAACAGTCTCGTCTTTCCTTCTTTCTCCTCTGGCGAACGCGAATGTGCCCTATTCACCACGACCGTCGCCTTCCTCCGTCCGACAGTCGCGCTTCCGTCGCCCTCCTCCGTTCAGTCTGTATTGCATTTCTTCGCCATTTGTCCGTCCGTTTTCGACAGCATCCTCCATTGTTACAGTATTTGAAGTTTTTCATTTTGCATTTTTCTGGATTATTGTCTTAGTATTTCATTTTTCTGGATTATATGATGTTAGTGTTACTTCTTTTTTGAGTTATTGACTTGTTTCTCGATTTCATGATGTTTCTTTATCAATTATAGATATCAGAAAGCCTTTATAATGGAAATTTTTTAGGTATCACATGAATCATTAATGGTAGTGTCTTGAGCATTGATAATCATGAAATGAACAACAATGATTTTTTTTAAAGATAGTGATCAATATATAAAATTATCATGCTAAATCATCCCGTCGGTTTCGATAAAAACCAAGGTGAACATATTTTTTTTTTAATTACATTGTATACACAGAAGTTATATGGTCAAAATATTGCACGCATCCAATTTCTAAAAGTTATCTAGTCCAACCATTGAATGCATCCAACTTCTAAAGGAATTATCTATTCCAACTATTGAAAAAATGTTTTTCTACACTTGCAATCAATCATAGAGAACTTTTACAAACTTCTAAATAATACAACAACAACATCAACACCATTTTGTTAGCGACTACATATAAGTTAGGATTATGGTAAAATCTATTTAACGAGTGCTTTTATAGTAAAATGTTACATATTTTATCCCTCGGTTATTAAGGAAACTGACAGGATATATCATTTAGTTTACAAAAAAATTATAATAATTAGAAATAATTCCCTAAATTGTTTTTTCCCTCGGAGATTTTGAAAAACCGAGGTAATATGTGATTTCTATTTCTAAAAAAAATAAATCATGGCGCGCATTGGAATCATATCCACTAGAATAGCAATGTTCATCCATATTCAAAAATGTAACGTACCTTTTGGATTTTCAATGCATTTGATCTTCTCTGATTGTTTCACTTCCTATTCTCCACTTTATTTAAACATTATTCCTTATTTCAACGTCTCATTTTCAACTCTTTGTGTCTTCAAACCTAGTTTCAAAGTCTTTTCATTTCTTCAAAAATGTCTTCAACAACCTTAGATGAAAATCTTGTGTTCGTTATCGATGAAAAGTTTGTTGATTTCGATGATTTGAAAGATAAAGGTTTTGATCTAAGAAAAACTATTCGCAAACAAAAGTTAAATGGTTACTTTCACATTCTTCATAGACCCATCTACATTAATCTTGTTAAATAGTTCTATTTTAATTGTCTATGTTAGGCCATCAGATCATGATGTTGAGTCATTCTAGTCCTATGCCAATGACTTTCCAGTCACAATTACTCAGTCACTTATTGCTCAGAAAATAAAATGTGAATAGGAAGGTTGTTGTGTTGAACATTATAGATTCAACAATGTCTATAAATATCACCTTCGCTTAGTTTATGCCAACAACAATAATCTCAGCAGTCCTGCTAGTCTACGAACAATTGGAAAAGTTTTGTATCAACTTCTAATGTCAAATCTTCGTCTAAGAGAGAAAGAACTGAAAACGCTTACTTGGAATGACAAACATCTTTTGTTATTTCTTACCAAGAACATCATAGTTAATCTTCCTTTTACCATTTTTAACTTCTTAAAGAAAATGATAATCATCTCTAGGGAGGAAATGACTTTCCTCATACCATATGGAAGAGTTCTTTCTAAACTTTTCTCTAAGTTAGGGATAGTTAATAGTGACGATATTAAAGTTGAGTGGAGTCAGAAATTTGAATATGTAGAATTTTGTCCCGTTTTTAATTAATGAAATATTTCTTTTCATATTATTGCCTATTTGTTTTCATTGATAACAAATTCTTTTGAGAATTACTAATTAATAAGAAAAAAATGAAAAAAAAATTAACTAAGAAAAAAGGGAAGATTGGAAGGCATCAAGTGAAAAATCATTGGAAAAAACCTTCGATTTTAAAAAACACAGAGGTATTAGTTTTATAATTTTTTTAGAAAATATGGCGCTCACTTATAACTATATTATATCGGTTTTATAAAACCAAGGGAAAAGGTTGTTTTTAAAAAAATAATCAAACATGTCGCTCCCAGGACCTATAAGCTCGATTTTTGCCATGTTCGAGGTGAGACCTTCATCATAAAAGTGTTATTTTTAGTAATAAATGTGTATTCGAGGATTCTTGAGAAAGAAACTCCAACCACCAGTCTCACATTCAACTAAAGGAAAGATATTGGAAAAAATATTATTGTTGTCGTCTTGTGTCGCTGCCATAAATAATATACCCTTGTATTTTCGGTACAACCATGTCCTAATTTTTAATACTATATATTGTAAATGTAATTAAAAAGTTAAAGAAAAATGAATACACATTAACATCAAACCAATTGATGCATGTATATAACAAATGTACATAAGTACAAATTGAAGTGACGCATTCATACAGAGAAATACATAGGCACTAATTAGTTAGCGGCATGCTTTTTGTTATAATTTTTTTTTTGTTTGAAACATGAGTTATTTAATATATTGTTGGAAAATTGATTATTTTAAAAATTAAGTTAAAAAATTGGTTATTTTTATTTTAAAAAATTGTTTTGAAATAAAACATTAAAATGTGTCGTTGGAAAATTGAATTATATACGTTGTAAAAAAATATTTTAATCCCTCATCTAAATGATTTTTAACATTGCTAAGATAAAAAAGAAAAGAAAAAAACTTATAAAAATAGCATGAAAAACATATCCACAATAATTAATGAATTGAAGATTTCTAAATGTATCTTGGATGTTTTCTGGATATCTAATGAAATTTTAAAATGTTTTTAATTTTTGAAAATACATCTCTAAATATATTTTATTTGTTTTTGAGTTAAAATTCAATTTATAAATAAATTTATTTTGAAAATGAATTTTTAAAAAATTTCAAAAAATGTATATTCCGAAACTAAAAATACTAGGGTGCATAAGAACTACATTTCTATAAATCTAGCATTTTAGTGTCCTAGTATATGATCCTGCTTGCATTTTACTGTTCTAGTATATGATCCTGCGTTTTATAATTAACAAAAAGAATTGCAGCGTATAATAAACTTTTTTGTTGAAATTTTAATATTATTGCATTTTATGGTTGAATTCAACCTCATAATCTTATAAATATATTTTATGTTGATTTTTGTTTTTTTAGGAAATATGCAGGATCATATACATTGCCATATCTTCGAAAATATTAATCCGCTTCTGAATTCCATTATCTCTGAAACAATTTGCAAGTTGCAAAACATAAGTGCAATTATCTTTTCCAACATTTATCTCTAATATGGCCACTTGCATTTTTACTTCTATATCAATCTTTCAGTTTTACTTTAACTAAAAAATCACCGATCAAAACAACCTTAAATTCGAGAAAGTTTTTAAAAATATAATTCAAAAATTAATTAGATGTGTGTTTTGGTGCGTTCAAAAATGTATTTTTAAAAATAAAAAGTATTTTTAAAATTTTGCAAAGTATATAAAAGAACATATCTATGATACATTAAGAAATTCTCAATGAATTAGATTAAAAAAATTTGTTGTTTCGGGCTATCCAATGATCCACTTGTACTGATCCAACACAAAGATCCAATTCAATAAAAGACTTTCACTCAACTCACGAATATTGACCATCACGCCAGATTCCTTTTGGTTACTATCAACATCCTACTCTTTTTCTATTTTACATTGGAATATTAACCTTTTTATAATATCTTACATATAATATATTAACTATATTAAAAAAATCGTACACTGAGCAAATGTATATAATAAAAGAATTAGTTGAACAATTTCGTTTTAATATTTAACATAAAAATATTATAATATACAAATTAGAGTTTTGGGGCACTTTGTTGTTTTAAAAGTTGTTTTTTCTTTAAAGTAGTTATTAAAGAGCTACGGCATACCATTCAATACAAATAATGACTATTTGATAAAGACATTCTTTATGGTAAGTCATTGGTGTGTCTATATATATATATATATATATATATATATATATATATATATATATATATATATATATATATATATATATATATATATATATATATATATATATATATATATATATATATATATATATATATATATATATATATATATATATATATATATATATATATATATATATATATATATATATATATATATATATATATATATATATATATATATATATATATATATATATATATATATATATATATATATATATATATATATGACATCTTCTTTTTTCAAATGATACATTTATTCCTCCTTTCATGAATTTATAATTATTAAATATTTTGACATTAAATATCGACCTTCTCATATATCTAAAATCATATAAGTTAATTGGTGTTTTTCTAGTCATAATTTAATTAAGTGCACATTAATGGAGCTTCAAGAGGAAATCCTAAAAAATTAATTTAAGGTGCCATATTTAGGATAATTTAAGAAATATTTTGGGAGCTTTCTTGTTTAAATTAAAGTTTACACATCCTTTCAAATTGAATTGCATGGAATATCTTCTTTGTTTACCTTGGCCGCTACTTGCAAGGGAGATGTTTTGGCTGCTAGCAACCCCTCAAAAGAAAGAAACATTTTGAAGGGTAAATAGGAACTTATGGAGAAGAAATGTTACGTTTTTCAGAAGAAGGTGGACGAGCTGAGGAAAAGGTCAAGCTTGATTACTCTTTGCAAGAGGAAATGAATACCCACGACTCTCTTTCTACTCTGGCAACCCAGATTACTAAGTTGGAAAAGGAGATAGAGCCAAAGAAGAAGCGGCGTCACAAGGCTTTTGATGATGTCACTAAGATTACCCATAGCATGAAGGCGGATCAAGAAACTCTTAGACGGGATGTCGAGACTCATGCTATGGCTCTAGCGGCCATTTACAGTAAGGTTGTTGATCTGAAGACGATGTTTTAGGGTTCTCTTCAATGGACGAGTAAGATGTGTATGGGGTTTGCGACCAAGTCATGAAATAGGCAAAGGGGTTCTACTCCACCGCTCTTATTCCTGTTGAGGGGTTAAACCCCTCCAAGGCTGCTCCCGCAGGGACTCTAAGGGTGATCCGAGAAATTCGGCCCGGGGGGCTGCTGCTTAATCGCTTCTTCTTTTTCTTTGTATTATTTTTCCTTCTTTTTCCTTCAATGTTTTCTAGACCATTGCGCCTTGTATGTGATGATAATATTTATATAATAAAAGAATTTTTACCTCAATAAGTTATGCATTATTCAACTTTGAGTCTTGTATTTGGCTTCATTTGATCATTGGTGTATTACACTTATGGTTGTCTGTAAGTTGTTGTAGCTTCAAGATATGCTCGTCATCCCTGCAATGTAAAGTTTGTTTTCTATAAGGGAGATACGAGCGGGCACTGATAAGCCTTGTGTTTGCGCCACGGTAGCGACAAAGTGTTGTCTACTTTGAGTTGTGAAAAACCTTGTAGTTCGCTTTCGTTGTATTTAGCTTGTCATTTGCATGATGTATTTATCTTCATGTTATAAGCAGGTTATTTGTATGATGTATTCAATATTTGAAGCATAAACATGTTGTTTGTATGTTGTATTTATCATTCATTGTATAAGTGTGTTGTTGGTTCTCTTTGAGACAAGGTCTGAACCCGGGAAGGCATAGTCACATCTTCATCCTATATTCCACGTCATAAAGCAACATTCCCCTACCAAGGGTAGGATCCTCATCCCTTCCCTCGATGTATAACTCAGATCAAGGTGTATGACTCTAGGCTCCACCATCTAACGCCATTGGATTGGCTAGATCCGATAGGGGGGATGCGCCAGCTATGTTGAGAAGAGTGCTCCTTGGACGTGACGTCTATCTTCAAAAATAGACTCACGCCTTCCTGGACGAAGCACACAACATTTTTTATGGTCTCAACATTTAATAATTAGGGTATCAATTATCAAAATTGTGTAATAACTTTACAAAGGACATAACTAAAGCAACAAATGTAAGGATATGGTTTCCTGTTTTATCATGTATCCTCTTCATTTGGATGCGGTGTTGATGTAGTCAGCCTTATCATTGTTTGTTCGATGGGGCGATCATCCGTTTAGGATGCCCCCTAATCTACGTAGGTGATGGGTACCACGAGGCGATTTGCTTTGTTGAGGATGACTACTAAAACGTTGGGGCCACAAAATTTCCTTTTCAAATATTCTAACACAATGCCTTTCGACCAACTGGACGAAAACACTCTTGTTCCCCTCTCTTTTTGGTGCAGAGATTTGCCTCGGTCAGTAGAGATATGAATGACGGTCTGCTCATAAAAGATATGGGGGTTTATTTCCATGCCTACGGTTGGATTCTCCTAGGGACAAGAGTATGGTCAGATGAAGTTGAGGTTCCTTGAGAGGCTCGTCTCCTGATCTTTATAGATAAATATTGACCCACTCTTTTCATTTAGTAATCTCCCTATGGAACAAAGATGTTGGGAGAGGGATCAAATATAACTTCCCACTAGAGGGGTCTTTGGGGAGATTTTTCTTCCTCTCTACTAAAGTTCGAGACGTCTCTTCTATGAGCGTATTCAGTGAATCTTTGTTATCTCATCGACCCATCCAAGGAGATCTAGTAGCATGGCCACGTCAGATCAGACGTTGGTGCTCGGAGAATGTTACTGATGAGTTATCTCATATGGGCTCTTGCACCAATGGAAACTACTATAATTATTGAAAGGTTATTAGTTGTAGTTTTTTCAATGTTATTATTCTTCAAATGAATATGGCCCAAATGTCTCTATTTCTTAATGCAACACTCAATAGTCAGATAGAATAGAAATTTTATTAGGAGATCATCACTGAATGCTGAACACCTCACGTCACGACGGTACATAAACTTATTCAAGATGATCATGGCTTCATCCGCAAATAGTTTTGCTCTGGAAGTTCATTTTGCTTTGCTGCGATTAGGTAACTTCAGTTGTAATGCAAGCTTCATCATGATCTATCAGATTTGGCTTGAAAATATTCGTTCATCATTCGAAGATCTATTGGTTCATGAAGGGGTGTTTCGAAAGCGGATTTATGCCAGTAGTAGCTATGACCTCATTGTATATTCGAAGTCGCCTTAATAAGTATCTACTTAACAGAGGATAACTGAGAAGATGCTAGATTGGAAGGTTGATTAGGAATATTCAGTATGATATTGAAGGAAATTTCCTACATTCTCTAGTAAATTTAGCATGGATATGGATTAGGATCTAGGATCATTCTTTCTTTTACTTCATAGAGTTCTTGCGTGAATCAGATATCTGGATCGAACATGAAGGATCTTCGCATTTGATTATGATTTCTCCTTATTTGGTGATCCTTGAAGGTTATACACTGAAGAATCGAAGAACTAATGTGAAATTATGGATAAAGCAGGAATCAAAAGACGATTCTCACAGAGACGCCACTGTTATGTTCATGAACTAGAATTGGATGTAGTTGGGGAGCTAAAGATCTTGAATTAGTGGTGTTGATCTTCGATGCGGTGGCATGAGGTGGACCTTTATGGTTAGCACTCCAACGCCTAAGTCAGTTCAAGATTCAAGATAATTGTAGTGGAAATTGGAAATCAAAGAGTGCAGCTTGCTTTTTGTCTAAACTCATTTTATACCTTAGGTCATGTGGAGTATATTTGAGGTAAATTGGGCCTTAGTTATTTAGGGATTTGGCTAGTCCAGAATAATTACCAAAATGTATTTTCATTATGTTCATCACTTAAATTTTTAAGGTATAGTTATACATATCACATCATCAGGTGTAGGTGTTTTAATTCAATTCAGCAATCCTTTGCCTCTTTTTCGTGAGGCACAATCAAGGTTAATTCTCGAATAAACTAACAAGTCAAAGAAAATAGTCACCATATCAAGCCGCTTAGCGCAGTTGAAGGCTTTAGCTACTGCCTCACCAGCAAAAATGCGTTGGAACCGCACTGAAAAGCACGGGTTACCGACACAATTACCTTGAAAATGATCTTTTAGGCCTTCCTTCCTTCTCCATAGGTTCCTATCCTCAAATATAAGCAAGAAGACATGTCAAAAAGCATCAAAATTATCATAATTCACAATATTTACAATAAAATCGGAAACTTGCATATTTACACTAAAATACCAAAAAAACCATTGGAAAGGGCCATAAAATATAATCAAAAGTATGCGCAATTTGACCTTTAACAACATACTAGTGAGTCAATTTCCGAACATGTGGCGAGATATTTGACTGAAGCGGGGGATCTAGCGAATGACGAAAAACTTATAAAATACTTCCCTAGTTCAATCACTAAAAACGCCTTCACATGGTTCACTACACTCCCAGTGAGTTCGATTCATGATTGGACTCGTTAGGAAGATTGTTCAACGAACAATTTTACATGGGACAGTCAAAGATAAGTCTGAAATAATTGGCTAGTATTAAGCGTAAGTTTGCTGAGCCAATATACGACTATCTTAATAGGTTTCGTTTGTAAAAGGAAAGGTGTTTCACACAAGTGCCTGAACATAAATTGGTCAAAATGGCCAATGTGGGTTAGATTATTCCATAAGAAAGAAGTTAGACACCCAATATTTGAGGGATATGGCCCAGTTGGCCGATAGGGTTCGACAGGTAAAATGTTTGAACGCTAAAAAAGCTAGAGCAACTAAGAATAATAGGAGATAAAGGGTAGTGTATGTTGATATAGATGAAGATGATCAAGAGACGCATACTGACCCTTTAGACTTTGATAAAAACGAAATTGATTTGGCTGAATTAAAACAAGGGCCACATTATTCTTGCAAGGTTCTTGCACCTTCGAATGGGAAAATCCCGTCGAACCAGAAAAGAATGATAAGTTCCCTAAGAGAACGTATATGTTCGACGTCACTAAGTGTGGCGAAATTTTTGACTTGTTAGTCAAAGATGGCCAAATGATAGTGCCTTCTGGCGCTAAAATTCCTCTATTAGAGCAACGAAAGAAATGAGGATTTTGTAAATATCATAACTTTTTAGGCCATAAGACCTCACAATGTTTTCTTTTTAGAGATTTGGTGCAAAATGCTATCAAGGATGGGGTTAAAATTTGGAGACAAGACGAAGTCCCAAATGAAGATCGACTCAGACCCCTTCCAGGTGGCAGATGCCCACTATATTGAGCCGATCATTATTAACATGGTCAAAGCATCTGAAATTTGTGACAAAAATACCAAGATGGTCAAAACTACTGAAGGTTTCAAGCAAGAGGTTGGCGTGACTAAGGCTATTGAAGGCCTTAAGGTCAAAGATAAGACTGAGGCTACTAAAGGTCTTAAGGTCAAGGAGAAAACTGAGGCTACTAAGGGCCTTAGGATCAAAGACATGAAGGAGGCTATTGAGGGCCTTAGGGTTAAGTTGGAGAAGCTGAAGATCAATGATAGTGCCAACTTAGAAGTCGACATAGTCGAAATAAGCAAGGAAATGGAAGCTGACGAAGAGAACGCTCGAGAAGTGAGCAACATATGGGGTGGATTACCCTAAGAGTGATGAAAGTTTGGTGGAATTCCTCCACCGCTTCCAGAAGAAAAAGTCTGAGGTCATGTTGTGCCCCAGGTGCAGTTTATTGTTTGACAAGAAAGTTGCTGAAAATATCGAGAGGGTTCGAATAGTCAGTCGTAGAGGGAACTGGAGAGGCACTCACTTCCCCTATACCTTCGATAAGAGGGGAATCCCTCGAAGGATAAAGCTAGGAGGTCCAAGTCTCCAGCCAAATATGATAGATACCTTCAAACCAACTGCTGATGCACCTAAGGGAAAATGGGTAAGGCCTGCTAAAAAGAGAAAAAGAGAGAAAGCGAGAGAGAGAGAGAGAGAGAGAGAGAGAGAGAGAGAGAGAGAGAGAGAGAGAGAGAGAGAGAGAGAGAGAGAGAGGGGGCCAGGAGAAGTGGAAAAGTTTTGAGGTAGGTCGAGGCTCTTCGATTGCGTATCGAAGGGAGTTTCAAGTTTCAAAGTTACAAGCCTATAGATCAGAGAACTACAAGGGAAACGACCCTATGTCGAGGTCAAAATGGTGAAGACATCAAAGGAGAAGGAAATCTGAGAGGGAGGCTAACAAAAGGCAATGGATGAGTCAAGTACCAATCAACATCCAGAGAAAAACATAGTCAAAGAGAAGAAACCTGTGGGAAGGAAGTTTTTCCCACTCAAAAGGAGGAATTCAAGGACAAGTCAAGGTTGCCAGTAGATGATGATGACATGCTAACTGAAAATTTCGAAGACACGAAATCAGAGCCTTCTTTGGACATAACTTGTAATGTGGTTTCTTTATTACCTAGAGAGTACGACCAGATTACAGAGGCCAACGAACTTGAAGATGTGATGGAAATTGAAATGGCCAGGCATAGGCCGGTGTGCTATTACATCATGAATAATGGTTGCATCGAGGAGCAAAATTCCTTCTTCAAGAGGCCAAACGAAGCAATGAGAAGTCATTTAAAGCCTCTATTTATTAGAGGAAAGGTGGAAAATGTGACAATCAATAAGATCCTGGTGGACGGTGGAGCGGCAGTCAATTTGATGTTGTACTTTATGTTGCAGAAGATGGCAAAGTTCGACACAAATCTTAAGCCCCATGATATGGTCCTACTAAACTATGAAGAAAATATTGGACGCACTCTGGGAGTGATCCATGTGGAGTTGAAAATTGGAACCATTACCAGACCAACCATGTTCATGGTGGTTGAAACGAAAGCTAATTATAATTTGTTGTTGGGTTGGAGCGGTACCATCTCCGATGCATCAGAGGATCATTATATGGCGAAGTGATGGAATAGTGGAGAACATTGAGGCAAATCAAATTTATTTCTTGGCTAAAGTGAATCACGTAGATCGACGCAATTTCAGCAGAAATCTGGAAAATATCGCCCCTTTTAGACCTACTAATTTGGCATTCGATCAAAATCATGATGTGTATTATTCCTTTCATTTACACCCAACTTATGGGTTTTAGTGGGATAAAGAGGTTGTAGGTGAATACCTCGAGTTTGAAGGGATAACATGCATCCAGCCAACTGGCTGCGGAGACGAATTTGATGATTATGTCTGAATCCAAGACAATGGAAAATATTTCGGCTTATGTAGCCGAAAACAGATAAAAAGTGGCCTTAGAGGCCGAAGTTAGATACATGGCTGTCGAAGCCAAAAAAGCTGATGTGCACCCTGAGGGGCCTGACATAGACTTCAAATCGGAGACGCTTGATAAGGATAAACAAGAAGTGCAAGGCCAGAGGCTCAACGCAATTTATGATAAAGAGCCTTTGGGATTCGAAAGGGACCCGCTGGCGCCCAACATAAAGATGCTAGCGTAGGATCCTTTGGAAGAAAATGACTTAGGAGAAGGTACGATAAAAAGGCCAACACACATAAGTGCTAACCTTGTCCAGGAACTCAAAGTCGAATTAATCCAACTGTTGAAAGAGTATAAGGAATGCTTTTCTTGGGATTACAAAGAGATGTCGGGATTGAGTAGGGAGTTGATCGAACTAAAGTTGCCCATCAAACCTGGAACAAAACCAATCAAGCAAACTCCAAGAAGATTTGCACCAAAGATCTTGTCGAAGATCAAGCAACAAGTTGAAAGACTTCTCAAATATAAGTTTATTCGTACAACTAGATATGTTGAGTGGATTTCTAACATAATCCTTATTATTAAAAAGAATGGGACTTTGATAGTTTGCATTGACTTCAGGGATCTGAACGCTGCGACTCCAAAGGATGAGTATCCAATTCCTGTGGCAGAGATGCTTGTCGACTCTTCTACAGGCCACGAGTATCTTAGTATGCTCGACGAATACTCTGGTTATAATTAGATATTCATTGTTGACGAAGATGTTCCGAAAATGGAATTTCGATGTCCTGAGGCCTTAGGCACCTAAGAATGGGTGGTGATGACTTTCGGCTTGAAAAATGCTGGAGAAACCTACCAAAGAGCAATGAATTTGAGCTTTCATGATTTTATAGAAACTTTTATGCAGATTTATATTGACGATATTGTTGTTAAGTCTGTTTCAGGAGCAAGTCACATATACCATCTTCGACGGGCATTCGAAAGAATGAGGAAGCATGGTCTAAAGATGAATCCACTAAAATGTGTCTTTTGTATACAGGATGGAGATTTCTTAGGCTTTGTAGTTCACAAGAAAGGGACTGAAATAAATCAAAATAAGGCAAAGGCCATCAACAAAGAAGGAATTGCAGTTGTTGCTTGGGAAGATTAACTTCTTAAGGAGATTCATTTCGAATTTGAGCAGCAAGACTCAAACCTTCTCTTCCATACTTAGACTAAAAAATGGAGCCTTCCAATAGGGGTAAGCACAACAAGAAGCTTTTAACAAAATCAAGGAGTATCTTGTTCATCCTCCAATTCTGTCACCACCTTGTAGGAGTAGAAGTATAAGATTGTATATTTCTAACCATAGGGAGCATGCTTTCTCAAGAAGATGAAAATGGCGTTGAAAGAGCCATTTACTATCTTATTCGAGTTCTTAATGAAGTATAAACTAGGTATAACATGATTGAAAAGTTATGTCTTTGTCTATATTTCTCATGTACAAAGTTGAAATATTATATAAAACCAGTTTATGTTTCTTCCCATTATGATATCATTAAACATATGCTTTCTAAGCCAATTCTTTATAGTCGAATTGGAAAATGGGCACTCACTTTAACAGAGTACTCATTAAATTATGTGTCTCTAAAGGCCATGAAGGGACAAGTGGTTGCAGACTTTATAGTCGACCACTCTGTATTTGAAAGTCCCTAAAATTATCTTGAACTTGAACCTTGGAAATTATATTTTGATGGTTTGAGTCATAGAGACAGATCGTATATTGGGATATTGATTATCTCTCCTGATAAAATCCCAACGAGATTCAAGTATAGAATTGAAGGGCCTTGTTCGAACAACGATGCTAAATATGAAGCTTTAAAAGCTGATCTTAAAATTTTGCTGGAATTGGGGGCAACTAAAGTTGAAATTGTTGGCGAGTTTGAATTGGTTGTGAAGTAGATAATGAGAGAGTATAAATGTGTCAAGGAGAATTTGATAATTTACTTTGTAATAGCCAATACACTATTACGAAAGTTCGACATGGTGAGTATCAAGCATATTCCTCGATTGAAGAACCAGGAGGCCAATGACTAGGCTCAGATTGCTTTTGGCTACAAGGTTTTGAAAGAAAAGTTAGAAGATGTGATTGAGGTTCAAGGAAAAGTGATGGCAACCAGGTTTTCTCTGACAGACTTAGAAGCAACAAAGTTAGGTTACGCAGATGATGAGAATTTCAAAATCTTGGCAATCGACAACCTGACAGACGTAGATTGGAGAAAACCTATTGTGGACTACTTGAAGAAGCCAACAACGTCCGTGGAACAAAAATTCAAGTATAAATCTCTAAGTTATACTTTGATGGGGAATGAACTGTTCAAAAAGACATATGAGGGAGTCTTACTTAAGTGTCTTAGTGAAGTTGAGGCCTAGCGGAATAATTTATACATAAAAATTAAAGCCAAAGTAGTAATTAAAATGCCAAAATGGCTAAGTCATTGTATTACAAAACCAGAGTTTAAAATAAATTTGAACAAATTACAACTTCAACATTAACAAACAAAGTACTTAGAAGGGAATAGATACTTTCATGCGTTCGTATTTCGACTTTGAAAGCAGCAACCAGCGGTCAATGACAAACTTAGTAGAGTTGAGAGTGTCAATTTCTTCTCCCAAAGCCCGAGACTATTTGATATAATGTACTCCTATTTGGATCTCATTGTCAAGCTCTTTATCCTTTTTAATCTTGACTTGAACCTCTTTAATTTGTTTTTCTCAAGTAGCAATATTGCTAGCGCAAGTCTCAAGTTCTGCTTAGTTTTGTTTGAAGCCTTTCTCTATCTCTATAACCTTATTGTTTGATCCAGTTAAAACATCCCATTTAGTCGTCTGACTATCCATTTTATTTTGAATTTTGTTTGAGAGGTCTCTTCGACAATTAAGGTGTGCAGTGAAGTGGTCAATAAGCAGTCCAAGCTTCAAGATTACATCTGCGATTTCTAGAGGAGTAGTCAAAATGTCGACTTGCTTTAAGAGGTCTTTGATCCCAAAGCAAACTGAAGAATTATCCTCTAAAACTTTGATGAAATCAACATTAGAGGTTGTTTCCTTAATTTTCTTGAAGAGTTCATCAGTAGGTGCGTTTGCAGATTGACCACCAGAAATAGTCGAAGAACTAGAACATTTTTCATTCGAACTGCCCAATGTACTGAGAATTGCCTTAAGGTGCTCCGCTGGTTTGTTTCTCTTCAAGTTCTCCAGTTCTTCTTGGGAGAAAGCAATGTTTGTTCCAATCGAAGGAACTTTAAATTCCTTGATAATCTCAGTGGCCTGAGTAGTCTTAGGTGCCTCATTTCATCTTGCATTGTCGACTTCTTCTTCTTCCTCTTCTTCTTATTCCTCCTCAGAGTTGTGCACATAGTCGAATAGGAGTTGAGGTTCTTCCTGATAGTCTTCCTCATCTGAGGCATTATCACCTTGATTGATTTCTGGTGAAGAATCTTCATATTTTTATTAAACAATTTCTTATATGTTTTGGGCAGCTATTGTCTCTTCGACATCCATGATGTGCTACTTTTCATTTTCCTCTTCATGATTAGACTCAGTGGTCTGAGAATGTTGAGTGGTGTCCTTTGGGGGTGATTGTGCTTGTGGTTCTTCGGTGGGTTTATTTACCTCACCCATGGATCTTTTAGCCGAATCCTTGTTAGATGTAGGTTAGTGTGAGGGAGTGTTGATTCTCTCAGGGATAATTTGTTTGAATTTAATTGTTCGTCACCATCTGCACCACCCTACAAAAGAATTCGAAGTGTGATGAGTTGAAAACGAAAGAAAAGAAAAATGGTTAAAGAAAATTGAGGTAAAACTGTGTTACCTTAGGACCTTCTGCACCAAGGCTAGAATCGTCACTTTCAAGTCGTTCAAGAGTATTTTTGAGGGTAGGTTTGGGACTAGCCTCAGTCACTTTTTTAGTGATAGGCTTTTTGGCTTTGATTTCGATGGTGTTGATTTTTGGTTGAGAAGTGGCATCATATACCTTCGTTTTCTTCTTTTTCTTGACAACTTTTGAAGTGTCTGGTGAAAGATCGTCGTCATCTGATTCGACCACTAGAACTTGAGGTTCTTTAGCCTTTCTTTTCTTAAGGGTTGGGGGAGGTTTTCAATTTACCTGAAAAAATGAAGACATTAGCATATGAAGGTAAAAAGTTAAGCGAAATAAGAAAAATAATAAAATGTACCTTGGTTGCTGGTTTAGTTGTTTCCTCTTCTTGACCTTCTATTTTGGTCGAACTAGCAGTCTTCTTTGTTGGGCACTTTGTTGGGTATTTTCTTTCGACGACTAAAATAAGGTGTCAAGAAATGCCACAAAAAAGAGAATGTCAAGAAACTGTTAGAAGTAAAATGAATTAAATTAGAAGATTCCTCTTATCCCACACCTTCATATATGGGAGAGAATACTTGAACATCCTTTATGCCAATATGAAGATGTACTTTGAAACTGTCCAAAGTATGCTTAGTCGGAACCACCCTTTTCAGTTTTTGAGAGTCTTGTCGAAGGCTTTTCCACAAAATCCCCAAAGACGAACCCGTTGGGAAACAGAGGGCTAAAAACCACGTCGAAATCAGCCGTTGGCAGTTGAGGGAATTTGGGTGGATGTAAGTCAAAAGCTAACTTATACCTGTGTTCAGGTTTAATATTTGACAGTAGTTTTAAATCTGGGAGTTTCTTCATAAAATTTTCTCTCAAAGTAAACTGCTGCTTCGCGGATGGTTCGACTAAGGTCATCAGGTCGATAGGCAGTTTTGAAGTACTTTTGAAAATTTTGAATTTCCTTGATATGAGTTAAAGTACTTTTCTTGGTTCTTTCCTGTATAAGAGCAAAAGTAGATGTTAAATATTGATTGAAGGCATTAACATCAAACATTTATGTAGAATAATATTGTTTCCACCAAGTATCATATTCTTGGGAACAAAAATAGAATGGTGTGAAAGGAATAAGAGTGAGTTGAGTCGTGCTACTATACTAAGACATTTCGTCATTGCTTTGAGCTTCAGTAAAATACACGTTGTTGAGAATAACAAAGCTTTTCTTGGGGAAAAAAGGCCTAAGATCTGGCTAATACCAAGCTGTCGAGAAACAAGATTTGATTCTTGAATGGTCGAAGTCTTGTTGCAATTAGCCTAGGCTTAAGAAATGCCTCCCGTATGGCGAAGGATCCTGCTTATTGATCCTTTGACATAGGAGGAAATTTCCTGGTAAACCATTATGGGCCATGAGTCCTTTTGGCAAAGGGAGCCATATAAGGAGTAAAATTGTAGCGCTTCACATACATCTTTAAATATTCAGTGAAAGTTTGTTGAAGGTTTAGGCCTTCGTCACTAGGAGTCATGTGGACAAGGTTTGTCCTTTTGAATCATTTGTTTTTGATCTCACCAGCTTCTTCGTTAACTGTGTTATGCATCAACAATGAGGGTTCAAAAGTGGAATTAAGCCACAACTGAAGTAGCCAGAATGGATCAGCTAGACTTAAGTTTGACCCACGTTTAATTTGTTTAAGGAGTTCCATGCTTTCCCCTAAAGATTCGTACAGGAAAACTAGAATCAATTTACCAAGGCAAAGTTTTCGTCCAACATGTAGTTGGTTGGCCATGGCTAGAAACTTGTTTGCAACTTATAGAGACCTTGAGTAAAAAATGCAGCAGGATAACCAAAGAGCAAGGAAAGTGATATGTTCTTTGTCAAATACTTCTTAAGTATTTTCTTGTGATGATCAAAGATGTAGTGAGTGAAAGTGGCTCGATTATATTGAAGCCAATAATGTCTTATGTCATTTAATTTGGATCAAAAGGTTCTCCAGTTGGTCGAAGATCAATAATTGCAACTAATGTCAAAAAGAGTTGGGGTTAGCATTCCACAAGGGAAAGGGTAATTATTGTGTGTACTAACCCAAAAGTACAAAGAGGTTAGCAGCATAGTCTGGCAGTAACAAGGTCCAAATTTTGACAACTGAATCAGGTCGAAAATTCCCATGTCCTTCAGAAACTTAGTTTTCTTCTTTTCTATCTTCACCAGCCAAGACAGATAATTCTCAGGGTCTTTTAATAAGGGGCAAGAGCAAAATGGTCTAAGAGCGTTGCTCATGTAATATAAGTTAATAGGTCGTTCTATAGGCTCAATTGAAGACGTTGACTGGGTCTCAGCTACCTTAGTTGTTTCAATATTCATAGTTTTAGTACTATTCTTAGATCTTTTCCTACTCGCTATAGGTTTGGTTCTATGGTAGGTTAGAAAGTATTCTATAAGTTTCACAACATTTGTATTAACATCAGGTAACAGACCAACTAGAGCATGTATTTTTCCAGAAACTAAAATAGGAATAAGTACCTAGGATTCATAAACGTTCCTATTTTCTTCTTCAAGAGGAGGTTATGGGAAATATTGTTGATTTCCCATGATTTGAGGACCTAGGATTTTGTGAACAGGAGGGAAAGTCGGTTGCTTCTTAGAATCCTTAGGGTTCTTGATCTTGGATTCCATTGATGATGAAAACTGAAAGAGATTTGAGTTTTTGTGTGAATTTTGTTTAAGAGAAGATAAAGGAACGTTCTTGTGCTTTAGAGAAAAGAAGAGAGCTCAGGAGAGTGAAAAAGTGAAAAAAATGAAATGGAATAAAGTATTTATAGTGGAGAATGGGAAACATTTTATTTCAAGCCACTCTGAGCGGTTGTTGGAATCGTGGGGCATGTGTTGATTGGTTGTGGAGTGATAGGATGATTGTAGTTGGTAGCCCATTACCTCCTAGGAAATAGGAGTGTGATGTTTACCTTTTGGGTTTTTGCACATCTTGATGAGACCTCTGAAATGGCATGGTCATGATGAGCATGACGTCACAGCAATAAAGATGTTTTAGCGTCGAAAAAGCTTTAAAAATGTCTTTTTCTCTTTATAATCGAAAATGGTAGTTTCGGGGGGCAATTTGTTGGCTGGGATTTCGACACATATTAATGTTGGAAATAAGTCATGAAATTCAAAGATATATTCTGAAAAAGAATATGATGATTTCGGCAGCAAATAATGATAAGAACATTTTGGTGTGTATGAAGATTTGAAATGGGTTATTAGAATTTCAAGGATTATTCTTAGAAGGAATGTTGTTTTTGACAAGAAAGTATTTGAAGACCTAATCGAAGACATCTATGCATAGAGGAAGCTGTGATCTAGGACTTAGAAATATTTGTTGGCCTATATTGGAGTTCGACGACTTTCACTTAAAGAAGAGTTCGAAAAATGCAATTCAAAGAAGCCTGATAATTTTCTTTTAACCTTATCCATTTTCAAGATACGTGGAGAGCTTTAAAGTAGCGAAATGCATGCAGATTGGAAACATGGCGCTTTTTGGAGAAAAGACTGTTAGAGAGTGATTATTTTCAATTTAGTATAAATAATGTCTTAGCAGTTAGGATTCAGAGGTGTTCAACTTGTACAAAAAAATCTAAATTTCCTCTAAGTACCTGTGTGTGAGAAAAGAGTATTCTTGAGAGATAATGTACGTATGAACATCACACGTTGTATTTTTACCAGATTATTTAAGATTCTTCCTGTCATTTACCTTTGTTGCAATTTACTTTAAATCTAGTTTTGACATTTAAGATTCAATCATTTAACTTGAAGCCATTTATTTTAAAACTTACTTTTCTGCATTTCCTTAAAGAATTTGCAACGCTTCATTAACAACTTTAAAAATATTGTTGAAATGTTCATCATTAATAAACCAGAAACTAAATAACAACACATGTCCTAAAATCAATATAGTCGATCCTGTAAGTAACCAAGGATTTAATAACTTTGGAAGACTAACAGTTGCTTACCATTTTTTATGGTAAACATGTCATTTAGTTTGTCGAATTCAAACTCAGGGACTAAAGGTGGACTCCCGGTTCAATAAATAGGAAAATTGTGAGATCCGTCTAGCGCATACATTACCTGAGGACATCTCGGTCCACACTTAATTTGAAGGAACTGATCTTTGAAACCTTTATAATTTGTGGTATAGGCTTGGAGAAAACTCTTATAAGGAAGGCCACTAATTTTCACCCAACCACCTTTCTCAACACCTTTGATTTCAAAAAACGAGAAAAACAAGCCTATGGTAGGCTCTATATCCACTGCTAAGGAAAATGCATTTAACAATGATTGGGAAAGATATATAACAACGCGGGACCAGGCGTTGTTATGTAGCATGTCGTTGTATATGTGTTACTTACAATCACGGTGTTGCACCCTAAAATTTGACCAACAATTATTTACCCATCAAGTGTTTGAAGGTTGATACCTTTGTCAGAAAGCCCAAGAGATCCTCAGAGGAATTGGTTGAAACCAAGGTTGTGTGTCTCATAACTTGAGAGTTGTGGGAGCTCCTCAGATGATTCTGAGAATTTGAGAATGAACTTGAAGCTTTGAGAAAGCTTATGAGATGTCTTGAAAGCCATCATGAAGCTTAGAGAGGTCATTGTACAAGAATTCAGAAGATTCAACCATGAATGGTAGAATTAGGGTTTGACTGGGTCAACCCTAGGTCAACTGATGATTTGGAGAAGGTTGAGACCTAATCCAAGGGCCATGTGATCATGGAATGATATATTGAGATACTATAAGGATGATTCCTAGACCAACTCATCATGATTGAGGAGTTTGAGAAGTTTTAAGCTAGGGTCTCTAAGGATTGACAGTGTAAAATCCCCTAGTTTGATCCCTATCTTCCAGGCAGTTTTAGCTCAAGATGTGATTGTCATCTCATCTTCCCCACAACATGAATGTTGTATATCTTGTTCTTAGATTTAATTTGAGTGGTAGAAGTCCTTGATAGGATTTGCAGATCTCAAGTTATGGTTTTGACAAATTACAGGTCATCTGAGGTATGTGAATCTGGGTCCTTGAAAGTCACCCAACTTGCAGACAACTTTTTCCCTAGTAGTATGATTCCTATGGATTCTTGGTCAACATGAATGTTTAAGATCATCTTCTTAGATTTCTAGAGAGTACTAGAAGTCCTTGATAGGTGTAACACGGTGGGAGAACTGACTTTAAACAATGTTGCGGATAGCAAGAGTCGCCACCGACTTTTATTTTATCCATAAGGAAAGGTTATAAAAGAACAGGAAAGACCTTAGAGAATATTTTGGGTCCGGGGGGTAGGTTATGAAAAGGGAAGGTGTTAGCACCCTTTTCATCCATGGTTATCCATGGGCTCTTAGGTACTTAAGCTCACTTTTGAATTGTTTTGAAAGTGTAGTGTGTGAATAGCAAAATATTTCAGAATAGTTTAATAATAATCCGTGTATGGATGTGAAAAAAACTTGTTTGAAAATTTTGTTGGAAATTTGTTTAAGTGTGAAAAAGTTTTGAAGTGAGCAAGTATCTAGGAGTAGCCTACCCTAATGTTTTAATGTCTTTCTTATTCTTTATCCTTTCCTTAGTAAGACTATCCCTACTAAAATGGAGTAGGTAGTCCTTACTTTGGATGTTAAGGGATATGTGAGGGACAATTTGACTTTGAAGGCCATTGTGGGATGTAACAAGCACATATAAGGGACCATCATCATTTTTCGAAAGGGACTTGATTCGTAAAGGCAACCATAAGGGACTTTGATGATTTTTCTATTTGAGGGGACTTGCTTTATACACCCCACTTAACCATTATTCGTAGGCAACTTGAGGGATATCCTTAGGAAGTGAGACGACGATTAAAATCGACTTACGTGTGTGACGTGTTTATTTTAATTATCTTTATTTAAAAGTGATCTAAATTTATTTTAATATTACATACAGGTTGTTACACTCCCTAATTACTAACCATAATAATTAAATAATTAAACAACTTTACATCCAAGAAACAATTACAAAATAATAAGCAAAATAATTAAATAGCAAAGATAAATAAAATATAAATAAGCAATAATAAATAATAAAGGGGGTTAATTCTAAGTTTACTCGGCAAGACATCGCATCTTGTGCCTACGTATCCTTACGGGAGTGGAATCAGAGTAATCGTAGTTCCCCTCAAAAGGGAGGTTAGAGACTTCTTGACTGTGGTCAAGGTCTCACGGGGAATAAACGCATCTTATGGACACGCTTACATGGAGTCTTAAACTCCGATCTCTACGTTATGAATTGTTAAGTTGTAATTAGGGTTAAATTAGGGATTCCACGGCGGGAAACCCTAAAATGAGCGCGGCGGCTCTTTGACCTAATGCTAGGGGTAAAATTGTAATCTTGCCTGCGGCGAGATATTTGTGAAAATTAGGGTTTGTAAAGACGACATAGGTTGGCATGTGAGGACTATCGACGCGGTCAAACGACTAGACCTAATTGCTTCAGAGGGATGAAATTAACGGTAAAATGCGAAGGAAGCAAATAACCATACAACGACAGAATATAAAGTGCGGAAAGATAAATGCGACAATTGTTCGCGAAATTACATCCCATAGGCAGTTACAAATATAATAATATTTAAACTGAAATAAAAGTCCATTGAACACAAACAGCTGCAAGAACCAAACAAACAGAAAAAGTCAGTATATGGGGTTAGACAGAATAATAATGAAGTAAACTTGAGATTTCTCTCATTATTCTTTGTGATTTTTGAAAAGGTCTCTAACGGAGGACAATGAATCTTGAATTAAAAAAAGGGTTTTCAGTTTTCTTAAAAATTTACTTCAAAAAAGAAAGAAAATGTTTTGTCAATTATTTTTTTAAAAAGGTTTAATATCAATATTTTGAAAAAGGATTTAATTATCTTAAAAAAACAATTGGTTTAATTTTCTGAAAAAAAGGTTTAATTATTTAAAAAACTTAATTTTAGTTTAAAAGAGTTTGTTTTTTTTTTTGTGAAAAAGGTTTTTTAGTGTTTAAAGGAGAAAAAAAAACTTGATCATTTTAAAAACGTTCGGTTAAAAAAAATAATTTAATTTATGTTAAAAATGTTTTATTCATTGAATTCAAAACAAAAACAGACAAAACAATAACCCTAATAAGAAAAAAAACTGGGCCGATGTATTCATCTCTTTGAGCTTTCAGGGTTCGTCTTGAACCCTTATGTTCGCGGCGCCGTCCATACAGAATGCCCCTTCTCTTTCGTAGCACTTTCCTCATCTCCCTTGTATTCCTGATTCTCTCGATGTTGTCTTCTCCCTCATCCTGAGATTCCTGAAAAACGACAAAAGAAAAACCATGAAATATTTCACAAATTACTCACCCTTTTGTTAGGGTTTGTAGCGGTTTGTCTCAATTCGTTGTGATAATGGCCGATGATTGTTGTTGATGTTCGTTTTGCTAGGGCCAGTGATGCCTGAACTGAGGCCAACGGTTTCAGATTGATGGACGAACTGGGTTCCCTGTGGTTCGCGATAATGACGATGATGAGGACTTTGGCTTTCTCTGAGTTTAAACGGATTTTTGTTGGTAGTCACGGATGAGTTCTCTTCCTTCTGGGTTGAGCGCCGTTTTTTATCGTTAGGGTTTTCTGGTGAGTTCGTTCCACTTTATACCTCTCTTCTTTCTGATTTTTGTGGGCTTGGGTAACATGATGTTTACGTTATTTTTTGTGAATCAACTTTGATTTGATTTGATGATCCGAAATTGATTTTGTTGGATATGCAGAGTTGGTTCGTATTGATTTTATCCTGATTGAGACTTTCTTATTTTGATTCACTTCCTGATGTTATTTGATTTCGCTGGGTTTTCAGAACATATCTTTTTGATTTGGTTGAAATTTCCTTTTTCGAACTTGCCTTGATTGGATATTGTTTGACCCTTTTTCGAATATGGATTTGCTCGTATTTTCTGGATTTTATTTGATTTGTTTGATAACTGGATTGATTTGTTTTTTTCAGATGTGGATCCCTTTTGACACGAACTGAACTGGTTTTTTCGGATGCGGTTTGGATATGCCAATTCAGTTTATTGCTGCTGACCTGACTTCTCCGATGCTCTCAAATCTTTCGTGGATTTTAAGGCTGGGGTGTTTGGATTCACGAACTGATTGTGCTGCTGGCTGTTGTTGTCTGATGATCGGGGCTGTGATGTTCTCAAACTGAGCCCACATATCGGTTTCGGATTTCTTGCTTGCTATAAAATATGAGTTTGAGTTGTGATTTTTTGCAGGTGGATTCGGACTTTTGAGCACTTGGATGTGTAGTTCTTCATTTCTGATTTTCTGATGTGCATTCACTTGTTCAATTCTGGATTTCAATCCACTTCGGTTATGAACATCAGTTTGGGATCCTGGTTTTATCTGATAGCATCACCACATTTACTTGATAGTGCTACCATATTTACTTGATAGAATGGTGCTTAGCTTGACTTAGAAACAAAATCCAATTTTCGGCACGTGCCCCTTTTCAGTTAATCATTTATCGGCCCAAACTTCTTTTATCTCTTCATCTTTCTCGGCTGTCCCGTATTGATAAGAACAGAAATTGCTTGATCTGACGCCGATGGCGCGGATCGGTAACGGGGGTAGGACGCAGCTTCGGTTGTGCCACTCCCGGCACTCGATGATGACGCTGTTCTGAGAGTGTCGAAAACAAACTTCTAACCCTTCTCTGCTTCTGTTTTGTTCTGTTTCTCTTTGTGCAGGTTAATCAGAGATTTGCGGTGAAGATCGAGGGACATCATGAAGACTTAGAATTCTTTAGGACTTAGGGCTTTTTAGGATAGAAGTAACATCTGTAGTTGAAATTTACAGCAATTCAGAATGTGAAACAATTTATTCCTTTTTGTATCATGATATCTTTTATGAAATGAAAATGTCAGAACTTCATTTATATATCCATGACTGTTCAGCTTTGAATTTATATTTATTTCTTAGTTATAAATTATAAACGTTTGCGAATAAATCCACAAATATTTAAAATCATTAACTTAGTCATAAACCATAAATATTCACGAATGATATTCTTGTCTGTGTACTTGTCTCGCCCGTAATCCTAATCTCATCCACTGATTAAATTCACTTGCATTCCAACTTAAATTCTAGCCAGCAATTTCATAACCAAACACGGATGTGCGCCATGGTCACAACATTTTCAGCATCAACAGCAAAACTAATCGTAATTAAACTCCACTGACCAAATGCCAAATCTCAATATGATCAGAACTGGTGATTGATAAATGCCTCAAAACCATAACGCATCAAATGCCTCAGAATTTTAATAACAGCTCGGCTTCAAGGAATTGGTAGAATTTGTGTAAAATGACCAAAATACCCCCGGGACCAAATCTCTCTTTGATGTTGGCAAAAAAAATCATGAAGTTTGACTTTGGTTTGACCACAGTTGACCTCAGTTTGACTTTTTAACTGCATTGACTGCTTTTGACTTATCTGATCATCTGACTGAGCAAACTTTTGAGAAAAGTCTTGAAACTTGACATGGGGGTTCTTATACACATATAAGATATTATGAAGCTCACTTGAAGTCTTGGAAGTCCATTTAGCCTGATTAAAGTCAAAACCCTAGTTTTGGATGCACTGCTTAGGAGGTGCATTGTCTGAGGGAATTGTCAACTCTTCTGACCAATTGTGAACTTTGTGAACCTTGTGAATCTTCATAAGATATCTTGTGATACTCATGGGAGGTATTGTGAAGCTTGTGAACCTTCAAGAAGCAACCTATGGACTTCATGAACCTTATGAAAGGTATTGGAAGCACTGTGGGACTTGTGAACCTTGTGAACCTTCATAAAGTAGCTTGTGGACTTTATGAACTTCATGAAAGGTTATGCAAGTTGTTGGAGAACTTGTGAACCTTGTGAACCTTCTTAGAACACAAAGTCTTGTATTGTGAGGGCAAATTTTGGGGTGCAACAGCTGCCCCTGTTCAATTTTCTGAAACCTGAGGGGTTAGATTGGTATATTTGCCAGTCGTAACCTGGAAGGTTGAAGGGGATTGAACACAAAAGCCCAAAAATTTGCACTCACCAGTGCACTAGAGTGGTACAGATGGCTAGTTGAATATGATTGAGTGGGCTTAAAGATGCCACTAGGGGGGGAGCAGTTCAAAATATGGGTGTATGATGAAAGCTGTCAGGAGTCTGGAATAATAATGATGTAGCAGCATGTCTTCATGAGGATAGAGCAATCAATAGTGATAACCCTAAAGCAGTCTTGAAGCAATGATATGATTTCAGGAGGATAGAACAATGAATGGCTCTAAAGCAGTCTTGAAATAATAATGTAATATGTCTTCAGGAGGATAGAGCAATCAATAGCTCTAAAGCAGTCTTGAAGTAATGATTTCAGGAGGATAGAGCAATGGATAGCTCTAAAGCAGTCTTGAAATAATTAGATGGCTTCAGGAGGATAGAGCAATGAATAGCTCTAAAGCAGTCTTGAAGTAGTAATATGACCTCATGAGGATAGAGCAATGAATAGCTCTAAAGCAGTCTTGAAGTAATAGGATGATTTCAGGAGGATAGAGCAATCAGTAGCTCTAAAGCAGTCTTGAAGTAATAATGTGATATGTCTTCAGGAGGATAGAGCAATCAATAGCTCTAAAGCAGTCTTGAAGTAATGATTTCAGGAGGATAGAGCAATGGATAGCTCTAAAGCAGTCTTGAAATAATAATGTAATTTCAGGAGGATAGAGCAATGGATAACTCTAAAGCAGTCTTGAAATAATAATGTGATATGTCTTCAGGAGGATAGAGCAATCAATAGCTCTAAAGCAGTCTTGAAGTAATGATTTCAGGAGGATAGAGCAATGGATAGCTCTAAAGCAGTCTTGAAATAATAATGTAATTTCAGGAGGATAGAGCAATGGATAACTCTAAAGCAGTCTTGAAATAATTAGATGGCTTCAGGAGGATAGAGCAATGAATAGCTCTAAAGCAGTCTTGAAGTAGTAATATGACCTCATGAGGATAGAGCAATGAATAGCTCTAAAGCAGTCTTGAAGTAATAGGATGATTTCAGGAGGATAGAGCAATCAGTAGCTCTAAAGCAGTCTTGAAGTCATGAGAGGCTATCAGGAGGATAAAATAACCCTGAGGTTACAATAAAGCAGTCCCAAAGTAATAAGAAGCTCATCAGGAGGATAAAGTAACCCTGAGGTTACAATAAAGCAGTCCCAAAGATCATAAGATTGTTTGTTGGATAATTAACCTGAAAACAAGGTAGCATTCTGTATAACAACATTAGTTTATGCTTTATGTATGCATGTATGACATGATGCACTTAGGTAATGTACTATAGACATATATGTTATGGTATGATGTATGTATGCTATGACACTGCTGGAAGTGTCTGGATATCCTTGTATAACAACTGCTGGCCAAGAAAAATAAATCCCGATTCGTTGTTGAAGAATATATAACCCTCCGTCTGCTGGGGATAACAAGGTATAGATAACCTCCCATTGTTGGGGATAGTAGGGTATAGATAACTTTCGTTTTCGTTTGATAGTAGGATAAGTATAACATCCCGTCTTCGTTCATCGTGCCCTTATTGGAAAGTAATTTCCCGTATATCCGTATGAGGATAAAAGAGATGGATATAAATTCCAGGGGAGATTAGACTTTGTGAAAATGGATTAGTCCTACTGATCGTTTGTAACTGTCTTGTAAAGATGAACCGGCGAAGCTTCGTTGAAATCCTTCCCTCGTTCGTCCTTAGTAAATACTATTACTGCATTTTCATGCATTTCTGGTAAACATCAATCATATTAAAAGCATACATGCATTTCTGGTAAACATCAATCATATTCAAAGGCATACATACATTCAAACACAACCAATGGACGTTTCGCTTATGTAAATAGGGTAAAAGTAAATCTGGATTCAAAAGATGGAATTTATTTATATCAAAAGTGACCCGTACACGGGTAAGTTTGTACAAGGAGACATAAACCCTAGTAAGAGAATTTTGTCATGAAGTTTTACAAAAAGAATCAGCTATGTGGGAAATAATCCTATTGAGTTTCAATTCTACTATTGCCACTCAAGTATCTCATCTTCTTGCTGTTGAGACGGAAACGATTGGATTGAGCTTTATCTGTTTGAGCTTGAGTAAGTAGTACAACTGGTTGCAGTTTCATGAGTGATCCAAACGAGACATAGTCATACGCTTTAATCCCTAACTTTTGCCTGGATTGCCCTTTCAGGTTTTCAATCCACCGGGATACCCTTTTTTGCCCAAGCCGCCTTTTCAGGTTTTCGACTTGCCGGGTGTACATCTTTTTATATATATATCCCTAATTTTTGCCCAAACCCTTTTGGTTTGCCGGGATGCCCTTATTTTTGCCTAGGCCTGTCAACCTAGCGGGTCTCTTTTTATGCGTAGTATTTTTTAACTATGTCTGCGTTTACAGGTTGTGGGAAGTCTTCACCATCCATTGTAGTCAGTATCATGGCACCTCCTGAGAACACTGTCTTGACTACAAATGGTCCCTCATATGTTGGAGTCCACTTGCCCCTAGGATCACCCTGTGGTAATATGATACGCTTGATTACCAAGTCACCAGCCTGATATACCTTTGGCTTAATTGTCCAGGTTCTTTGGTAACAGACATAATGTCTTCATCAGGGAACTCAAAATTCATTGACTGGTAATCATCTACTGCTTGATGAGCCAAATGATCAGCAACAACACTCCCCCTTAATGGCCTTCTGAGTAGTATACTGTATATCATATTCCGTCAAGATCATCTGCCATCTTGCAATTCTTCCGGAGAGAGCAGGTTTCTCAAATATGTACTTGATTGGATCCATCTTCGAAATCAACAAGGTAGTATGGGTCAACATATACTGTCTTAGTCGGCGAGCAACCCATGCCAAAGCGCAGCAAGTTTTCTCGAGCAGTGAGTATCTTGTTTCACAGTCGGTAAACTTTTTGCTAAGGTAGTATATTGCCTGCTCTTTTCGACCAGACTCGTCATGTTGCCCCAATACACACCCCACTGAGTTGTCTAATACTGTTAAATACATAATCAAGGGTCTTCCATCAACTGGTGGCATTAAAATTGGAGGTTCTAGCAAATATCTCTTGATTTCATCAAAGGCAGTCTGGCACTCATCATTCCATTCCATCACCTGATCTTTCTTCAATAACTTGAAGATTGGCTCACAGATGGTAGTTAATTGGGAAATAAATCTTGCAATGTAGTTCAATCGTCCCAAGAAACCTCTAACCTCCTTCTCAGTACGGGGAGCTGGCATCTCTCGTATAGCTTTCACTTTTGCGGGATCCACTTCAATACCTTTTCCACTGACAATGAAACCCAGGAGCTTTCCAGATCTAACTCCAAAAGTACACTTGTTTGGATTTAATCTCAACCTGTATTTCTTCAACCTCTCAAACAACTTGTGCAGATGATCAAGATGTTGTTCTTCATTCTGAGACCTGGCTATCATATCATCCACATATACCTCTATCTCATGATGAATCATATCATGAAACAAAGCCACCATAGCACGCTGATATGTTGCCCCTGCATTCTTCAAACCAAATGGCATTACCTTATAGCAAAAGGTGCCCCACTGTGTCACAAATGTAGTCTTCTCCATATCTTCAGGTGCCATCTTGATTTGATTGTAACCAGAGAAACCATCCATAAAAGAGAATACCTTATGCTGAGCAGTGTTGTCTACCAGAATATCAATATGAGGAAGTGGAAAGTCATCTTTAGGGCTAGCCTTGTTCAGATCTCTGTAGTCTACACACATACGTACCTTACCATCTTTCTTAGGAACTGGTACCACATTTGCAACCCACTGAGGATAAGAAGTTACGGCCAAGAACCCTGCATTGAACTGTTTCATTACCTCTGCTTTGATCTTTTCTGACATTTCAGGACGCATACGACGAACCTTCTGCTTCTTTGGACGACAATCTTCTTTCACTGGCAAACGGTGAACCACAATGTCTGTATCCAACCCTGGCATATCTTCATAAGACCAAGCAAATATCTCCACATAGTCACGTAGCATCTGAATCAACCTGCTCTTGACACTGTCCTCTAAATCAGCCCCTATCTTGACCTCTTTTCTGTTTTCTTCAGTTCCCAGATTCACAACTTCGACTGGCTCTTCATGTGGCTGTATAGATTTCTCTTCTTGTTGTAACAACCTAGCAAGCTCTACAGGTATTTCACAATCGTCCTCGTTTCCGTCTTCAGTTTGATAGATCGGATTCTCGAAATTGTAATTGGCAATAGTAGAACTGTTATCAACTGGATCCAGAGTGGATGAGGGTCTGCATTTTAGTGACGTGGGTGTGTGTAAGAACACATAGCTGATAAAGCAAAAATAAAAGAAAAAGAAAGACAAGGAACACAATATTTACGAAAACGAAACGTCCACTGATTTTATTGAATGAAGTATGAAAATGAAATGACAACCCGTAACAAGCACACCATTGTGCCCCGGGTAAGGCACATGGCTTGAAAGTTTTAATTGTTCCAGAAATTATAAATTTAAAAAGCATAACACAGTAATAGTATTTACTCCCGACTAAAGGAGATAGGGATAACATCTTCAGCTTTCCAATTATTGAGTCCAGCACCCACAGTAGGAAAAATCCATGCCTCCAAGTTGTAGTCTTCATCTTGATCTCCCACAGCATTGATAACCCCTTGATTGGTGATACGAACAGCACGAGCACGACGAACAGCCTTCTGGGACTCTTCTTCCACCACAGCTTTTGCATCATTGAGGGAGGCCATTGCCATTGTTGGAGGGTTTCTGATGACCACAGGAACCTTCTTCACAGCAGGAGGAGTCACACAATCCTTAACAGCCCAGGGAACCACTTCAAATGACTGACATGGAGTTTCAATGTATTCACCTTCTACTTCCAGATACTTGAAAGTGTTTACATGGCTGACAAAGTATTCTTCCTCTCCAAAGACAGTAACAACTTTTCCATTCACCGGATATCTCAACTTTTGATGTAATGTGGAGGTCACAGCACCTGCCCCATGGATCCAGGGACGACCAAGCAGACATGAGTACGAAGGACGAATATCCATCACATAGAATGTAGCAGTGAACACCTGAGAGCCAACCTTGATTGGAAGATCAATTTCCCCATGCACTACTCTTCTAGAACCATCAAAAGCCTTTACCACAATATTACTGGGCTTCAATACCGTATCTTCAGGACTCAGCTTGTTCAGGACTCCCTTAGGCAACACATTCAGAGAGGAACCATTGTCTATCAGCACATGAGACAGGGTAGTGCCCCTGCATTCAATTGAAATATGCAAGGCCCTGTTATGATCCCTCTTGGCAGGGGTCAAGTCAGCATCAGAAAATCCTAACCCGTTGTCATAGGTCAGGTGAGCAACACAATTCTCAAACTGGTCCACAGAAATTGCACTGGGTACATGAGCCATCTTTAGAAACTTGATCAATGACTTGGCATGAGCCTCAGAACATAATAACAGGGAGAGCATAGAAATCTTTGAGGGAGTATGCCCCAGCTGATCAACAATATCATAATCACTCTTGCGAATGATTTTCAATACTTCTTCCATCTGCTTAGAGAGGTCATCAGCAGCTGGCACATCAGTAGACACAGGCTCAATAACAGGACCCTTGCCCCGAGCATCAGTGGTGGAAGTAACAGCAGGAGTAACTGCACTCTTAGAAGCAACTGGAGGAGAGAAGACTCTTCCACTACGAGTGATCTTGCTAGATCCAGCAATATTATCAATGTCAACAGGCATATCAGGTAAAGGCTCCTGCTTGACACCATGGATGTAAACATCAGACCCATAGTGCCAAGGCACAGCTTTGTCAGATGTATAAGGAATAGGACCAGGAGTGGTAATGATCAGAGGAGCTACTCTGGCTTCAGCAACAACTTTCATAGGACCTTCAGCAGTAATCTTGATTGGGCCCTGATGAGTGATTTTAATGGGACCCTTTGAAGTGATTCTTAGTGGTACTTTGTCAACCATGTCAACCTCTTCAATCTTCTTACCCTGAGTCAGATGATCCACCATACTTTCTACAGATGCTGGTCTTCTTTCAAACACTATAGTATATTTATCCATGAGACGTTGAATCCCATCTCTCAAAATGAAGCAACTATCCGGCTTATAGGTACAATATAGACAATCTTCATGACAACCTGGAAAGATCCCAGCTTGTACTAACCTCTTTTTGATAACAGACAATGGTGTGCTCAACTCCATAACTGAATAGACATGCAGATCTTCATCAATATCTTCATCAATGGCGTTGACAGTCTTCTCGTGATTTGGCATTGGAGCTGTAATCACATTTGGAGTACCTGGTGGATCAAACTCAATTTCTCCAACATCAATCATATCCTGAATTTTGTTCTTCAAGACCCAGCAGTTATTAGTATCATGTCCTGGACAGTTTGAATGATATGCACATCGTGCATTGGGATTGTACTTGGGAGAGGTAACATTGGGATTCTGAGGGGCCTCCCTCAGGGTAATAAGTTCAGCTTTCAACAAGTGTTGCAATGCCTGAGCCATTGACATGTTGATCTTCGTGAACTGTCTTCTAGCCCTCTGTTGGTTGCCTTGAGGCTGCTCTGCTGTTGCAGGAGTTGGATTTGAAATATGAACTGCACTAACAGACTGATGCCTTCTGTTACGATCAGGCTGACCATACACATCATTAGATTCTCTCTTCCCAGTGGGAGGCTTCTTTGCAGCACCTGATGAAGAAGTGCCCACTTGGATCTTACCACTCTTGATACCATTCTCTACTCGCTCTCCTGTCATGATCAACTCAGTGAAGCCAGATGATGAGCTTCCAATGAGATGACTGTAAAACGGACCATTCAGCGTACACATGAACATATCAACCAACTCCCTATCAGTCAAAGGGGGTTGAACTCTTCCAGCTAAGTCTCTCCACTTCTGAGCATACTCCTTAAAGCTTTCTTTGGCACCCATAGACATGCTTTGAAGCTGCATGCGAGTGGGGGCTAAGTCAGCATTGTATTGATACTGCTTGTAGAAAGCTTCAGCAAGGTCATTCCAATCTCTGATGTTGACACTCTCCAACTGATAATACCACTCTAGCTGAGCTCCAGATAAACTCTCTTGAAAGAAATGGATCCACAACTTCTTATCAGCAGTGTGGGGTTGAATTCTTCTGACATAAGACCTCAGATGCAATTTGGGACAAGAGACCCCATCATAGACAACAAATGTAGGGACTTTGAACCCAATGGGTATGACCACCCCAGATATCAAGCTCAAATCCTCAAAATCCAGCCCAGATGATTTCTGTAATTCCATAGCATCCATTCTATCCACCAGCATCTTGAATTTGTCTTCGTTAGGCTCATGGTAGTAGTTAGCCTCAGAATCAGAGTCCCCCATAGTATTGTGGAGACTGCCTCTCTCCTGCTCAGATTCTTCAGATTCATAGTCTTCAACCTGTTCCTTGGTCTTGGAAGGACCTTTGAACCTTCTTCCCATGTTGAGCAACCCAGCAGACCTTCTAGCCTTCTTAGTCTTCTTGGCCAGCAGTGTCTTCAATTCATCCTGCCCCTTGGATAGGTTCAGGATCAGCTCTTGGAACTGTGCATTCTGTGCCTGGAGATCCTTAACTGATTGTTCAAGAGCCATTGTTGAAATAAACAGCGAGAAGATGAGAAACCTGTGCACAATTATAAACCTGTGATGCAATGATATGGGAATGCATATGCAATGTTTTCAAGGACCGCAGGACTTAAATTTGCTTAAACAAACAAGAAAGTAACTTTTTATTAGTAATAACTTGTTTTGCCTTTTAGGCTTACAAAAAATGAAAACGAAATAAGTACAAAAGATGGGGTTTTAAGTCTCCCATGGACGTTTCCTCTTTGTGTTGAGGTATGAGTTGAGGTTTCGTTCCTCATGAAGTAGCTTTGTTAGCTCTAGGATCCTTGCTTGGCTTGCTTTGTAATGAGCCTCGAAAGCATCCCTTTGCTCTTTCAGTTGGATCCATGATCTCTGCAAGTCTTCCATATCAGTAGGCATGTCTGGGTGAAGGATGGTATAAGCTGTGTCTCCTTCAGCAACAGGTTCCATGGTAACTGGTAGGACGGCAGGATATGGCATCATGAGTGTCTGAGCACGAGATCGTACCCATCTGAGATAAGCCTCCATAGGAATAGTGTACTTAGGCTCCAGTGTCTTGCTGTCAATCCTGTTTACCTTTCCCCAAGCTCGGATGAATCTCTGACGGTAACCCTGAAGATCGTTGTCGTAATCAAACACAATGCCCTGAATCAACATGTCATGTGGACCATCGCTCCGGGCGTAACCAAACTGTCGTAAAGCTAGAGATGGGTTGTAGGTGATGCCTCCTCTTATGCCTAGAAGTGGCACATTAGGAAACTCCCCACAACGGTCAATGATGGTGACATTCTCCATAGATCTGGAGCACCAATGGATGTCTGAGTGAGAAAATGACATGATCCTCTTGGACCATCTGAACCCTTGCTCATTCTTCATTACTGAGCGAGGAAGGTGAGAAATAAACCACCTAGAAAGTAAAGGTATGCAGCACATCAAAGTTCCTCTTGCCCTTGTAGTACGGGTGTGAAGAGAATGTAGGATGTCTCCAAGTAAGGTAGGCACTGGATTGTGACTCAGGAATATGTTGATGGCATGAACATCTATGAACTGATCAGGATTGGGGAACAACACTAAGCCATAAATCAATAAGGCTAAGATCTCCTCAAAAGCATCGTAGCTCATAGCCTTCAAGAACATTTGAGCTTTATCCACTAATACCTTGGCAAGAATACCTTTAACTCCACTTCTCGTCTCTAGAACAATGTCAGACTTCTTCAGATGTAGAGCTGCAGCAACAACTTCTGGTTTAAGTTCCTTCTCTAAGCCTGTGAATGGCTTCTGATCAAGAACAGGTATACCCAGAAGTTTAGAGAACTCCTCCATGGTTGGAACCAGCTGATAATCAGGAAATGTAAAGCAATGGTGCTTAGGGTCAAAGAACTGAAACAGCACACTCATCATATCTTCACTGAACCCTGAAGTAACTAGATCCAATAAGTGACCATGTCTCTTGTTGAACTGGGAATGATCAGGCACTAGGGAAACCAACTCCTTGAGCTTAGCAGGTATCCCTACAAAGTTGACCCTGATGGTGTTTCTACGAGCAGAAGCCATGACCTGCAACAAAGAACAAAGATAAATCCTTTGGTCCTTGAAATGGTTAGGGAAAATGATATGCTTATGATGCATGATGATGTCATGATGTCATGCTCAATCACAAACATGTGGCACACACAAACAAGTCACACCATAGCCCTAGGTTTAAAGGCTTGCATGAGGTTCAAAGGCAAGTACCCTCTGTTGCACCCCAAAATTTGCCCTCACAATACAAGACTTTATGTTCCAAGAAGGTTCACAAGGTTCACAAAATTCACAATTGGTCAGAAGAGTTGACAATTCCCTCAGACAATGCACCTCCTAAGCAGTGCATCCAAAACTAGGGTTTTGACTATAATCAGGCTAAATGGACTTCCAAGACTTCAAGTGAGCTTCATAACATCTTATATGTGTATAAGAACCCCCATGTCAAGTTTCAAGACTTTTCTCAAAAGTTTGCTCAGTCAGATGATCAGATAAGTCAAAAGCAGTCAACGCAGTTAAAAAGTCAAACTGAGGTCAACTGTAATACCCCAAATTTTACCCTTTCTTTTTATTTTTATTTTAAATTCTGATTAACTTAATAAATTAACCTTTTTTTTAAATCTTGTTTTTTTAACTAATAATAATTTAATTAAATTTTTTTTTTTATAACTTTACTAATGTTTTTTATTAACTTTTTTTTTCTTTTCTATTTAGTTTATTTATTTAAATCATTTTAAGCTCTTCTTACTAACTTTTAGGATTTAGATTAAAATTTAACTTTTTTTTTCTTTTCTTTAAGAGTAAATTTTTTTTATAACCTTTTTTAATTAATTTCTAACATATTTTTTTAATCAAATTCTATTACCTTTTTAAAATTAAATCTTTTTTCTAACTTTTTTAAAAGATAAATCCTTTTTCTAACCCTTTTTTAAAGTTAAATCTATTTCTAACTTTTTTTTTAAAGTTAAATCTTTTTTTCTAATTTTTTTAAAAAAAATCAAATCTTTTTTCTAACTTTTTAAAAGTTAAATCCTTTTTCTAACCCTTTTTTAAAGTTAAATCTTTTTTTCTAATTTTTTTTAAAAAAAATCAAATCTTTTTTCTAACTTTTTAAAAGTTAAATCCTTTTTCTAACTACTTTTTTAAAGCTAAATCTTTTTTTTCTAACTTTTATAAAGTTAAATCTTTTTTTTTCTAACTTTTTTAAAAAAAAATTAAATCTTTTTTTTCTCTAACTTCTTTTTAAAGTTAAATCTTTTTTTCTAACTTTTTTAAAAAAAATTAAATCTTTTTTTTTTCTCTAACTTCTTTTTAAAGTTAAATCTTTTTTTCTAACTTTTTTAAAAAAAATTAAATCTTTTTTTTCTCTAACTTCTTTTTAAAATTAAATCTTTTTTTCTAACTATTTTAAAAATTAAATCTCACCTTTGTCACTTTTTTTGTTCTTTATTATTTTTACTCTAAATTTTTCTATCTTTCATTAAAAAATAACAAAAATAGTTTTTTATTATTATTTAATTATTATTTTCGTATTTTAATTAAATCATTTTTTAAAATATTATTTTTTTTCACTTTTTTCTAAATTATTCATAAAAAGATCCAAAAAATCATAAAATAAAAAATATTGAAAATTTTTTTGTTATTTTTATAATATTTTTTATTTTAGGAATCAATAGGATTATTAGTTTTTATTTTAAGTTTATTTTAATTATTTTAAATTATTTAAATTTTATTTTTTCTTAACTAATTATTTAGTTTGGGCTTTAAAATGGGCTTTAGGGACATTATTGACAATTTGGTGTTAACCCTAATTTGTTCCCTATATATACATGTGTTGCCTTGTTGGAAAAAAGGGGCAGAAGAAAAAAGAGAAACCAAGACGGCATACAAGGAATCAGAAACCGAAGGGAAGACGTGGGAAGCGAGACAAAACCGCAACTTCAATATTTGTTTGGTAGCTGTTTTTACTGTGGGATTTTAGTTTGAGTTTGTTTTGTTTCCACCTTAATTCATTGTTATGGTTGCTTCTCTTGAGGTTATGATTTCATTGCAGGGACCTATTCTATTATGTTCGTTATGATTTCGTGTTGGTCTAGAATCATTCACGAAATTGGTGTTTTCAAGCTTATGATTTGAGATGTTTTGATTTAAATTCTTTTGATGTTGCTTGTATGGGTGTTATCTCTACTGTACATGTATCTAATTGTTTAGTGTGAATAATCTAGATTAAGGTTAAATATTCTTTTTCAATTTATTTAATTTGGTTTGCTAATGTATCATGATAAGGATTTAAAGCTTTTAAAATATACTAGCAGAAAAATTCATGTGGCCCGTGCATATCTCTTTTCATGTTGTAATATGGACCGTAATGGAGTTTCGAAACCAATGCGTCATATCGGAAATTCATATGGACTTATGTGTATACTGTAAATAAGTTTCCCATGTCTTTTTTATTTATTTATCTTTTTTTGGTAGTTTTGTTAACTTAATTTTGTTTTGATAATTAGAATTAGTTAGTTCAAATTAATTGGTGATAATTATGTAGACTTATTTTTTTAATCTCACTAATTTATTTTGTATTTTTTTTATTAGTTCTATTTTTCATTAGTTATTTGATATTATATGAGAATGTAAAAATATATGTTGTAATTATTAGTTAAGATAAGTATTCTTATTTGATTTGATTCATTAAATTATTAGTTAATTTTATTAAATATTTATACACAAATTAATTAATAATTTTTTGTCACTTGATTCTTGTCATGACTTGTTCTCTGTTTTTCTCCTCAGATATAGTTAAATTCCGTTTAATTTATTATATTTGTATCTGTTTCACGGTTGTAATTTATTATATTTCATAATTGTATATTTATCTTTCATCGTGTTTTGCAGGTTAGGTCTAACTGTTTGGCCGCCGCGCCAATAGTCCGTAAAACTTCACACATTCAATTTCAAATCCTCAAAACTACAAACTACAAACCCTAATTTTCACAAATGCCTCGCCGCAGGCAAAATTACAATTTTACCCTTAGCATTAGGTCAAAGAGCCGCCGCGCTCATTTTAGGGTTTCCCGCCATGGAATCCCTAATTTAACCCTAATTACAACTTAACATTTCAACGTAGAGATTTGGAGTTTCTACACTCCACGTAAGCGTGTCCTTAAGATGCGTTTATTCCCCTTGAGACCTTGACCACAGTCAAGAAGTTTCTAACCTCCCTATTGAGGGGAACTACGATTACTCTGATTCCACTCCCGTAAGGATACGTAGGCACAAGATGCGATGTCTTGCCGAGTAAACTTAGAATTAACCCCCTTTATTATTTATTATTGCTTATTTATATTTTATTTATCTTTGCTATTTAATTATTTTGCTTATTATTTTGTAATTGTTTCTTGGATGTAAAGTTGTTTAATTATTTAATTATTATTATGGTTAGTAATTAGGGAGTGTAACAACATGTATGTAATATTAAAATAAATTTAGATTACTTTTAAATAAAGATAATTAAAATAAACACGTCACACACGTAAGTCGATTTTAATCGCCGTCTCACTTCCTAAGGATATCCCTCAAGTTGCCTACGAATAATGGTTAAGTGGGGTGTATAAAGCAAGTCCCTCAAATAGAAAAATCATCAAAGTCCCTTATGGTTGCCTTTACGAATCGAGTCCCTTTCGAAAAATGATGATGGTCCCTTATATGTGCTTATTACATCCCACAATGGCCTTCAAAGTCAAATTGTCCCTCACATGTCCCTTAACATCCAAAGTAAGGACTACCTACTCCATTATAGTAGGGATAGTCTTACTAAAGGAAAGAATGAAGAATAAGAAAGACCTTTAAACATTAGGGTAGGTTACTCCTAGGTGCTTGCTCACTTCAAAACTGTTTCGCACTTAAACAAATTTTCAAACAAGTTCTTAACACATCCTTACATGGATTATTTATTAACTATTCTGAAAATTTTCTATTCACACACTACAATTTCAAAACAATTCAAAAGTGAGCTTAAGTACCTAAGAGCCCATGGATAACCATGGATGAAAAGGATGCTAATACCTTCCCTTTTCATAACCTACCCCCCGGACCCAAAATATTCTCTAAGGTCTTTCCTGTTCTTTTATAACCTTTCCTTATGGATAAAATAAAAGTCGGTGGCGACTCTTGCTATCCGCAACATTGTTTAAAGTCAGTTCACCGGGTTACAGAACTGGCGACTCTGCTGGGGATCTATTTAAGAGGGGTACCCTTAGGAATTAAGATCACTTTAAATTGTTTGCCTTGTTTGCTTTATTATTATATTGTTGGGGTGCTCTTATGTGTGAAAGGTCCTAACCCGGATCTAGTGTACCTTAGGTAAATGGCAATAGACCAAGGAAACTGTACGACGTACATCGATACGGTTGATCTGGTGGCCATAGTTAGTGCGACTTCTTGGTTGGTGCTTATATTCCTTAAGTCAAGTTGAGGATAATATTGAGGCTGCCATATGTTGTCAATGCACTAACTGACTTTTAGAACCCTAGTTAACTCATCTTGGCCTTTAGAAAGTAGTGAGGTAACCGGCTTTGGTGCAGACTGAAGTTGGTTGACACTCGATACTACGCTCATTGAGATCTTAAACTTGGAGGGTTTTGGTTGGCAAGTAAGTTGCCTTCTGAACAACCACCCTTGTGAAGGATCAATGATATTGAGATCCCTTAGAACCTGGTTACTTTTGTAGGACAGGATGAACCATCTAACTTCAGGGGAGGGTACTTGCCTTTGAACCTCATGCAAGCCTTTAAACCTAGGGCTATGGTGTGACTTGTTTGTGTGTGCCACATGTTTGTGATTGAGCATGACATCATGACATCATCATGCATCATAAGCATATCATTTTCCCTAACCATTTCAAGGACCAAAGGATTTATCTTTGTTCTTTGTTGCAGGTCATGGCTTCTGCTCGTAGAAACACCATCAGGATCAACTTTGTAGGGATACCTGCTAAGCTCAAGGAGTTGGTTTCCCTAGTGCCTGATCATTCCCAGTTCAACAAGAGACATGGTCACTTATTGGATCTAGTTACTTCAGGGTTCAGTGAAGACATGATGAGTGTGCTGTTTCAGTTCTTTGACCCTAAACACCATTGCTTTACATTTCCTGATTATCAGCTGGTTCCAACCATGGAGGAGTTCTCTAAACTTCTGGGTATACCTGTTCTTGATCAGAAGCCATTCACAGGCTTAGAGAAGGAGCTTAAACCAGAAGTTATTGCTGCAGCTCTACATCTGAAGAAGTCTGACATTGTTCTAGAGACGAGAAGTGGAGTTAAAGGTATTCTTGCCAAGATATTAGTGGATAAAGCTCAAATGTTCTTGAAGGCTATGAGCTACGATGCTTTTGAGGAGATCTTAGCCTTATTGATTTATGGCTTAGTGTTGTTCCCCAATCCTGATCAGTTCATAGACGTTCATGCCATCAACATATTCCTGAGTCACAATCCAGTGCCTACCTTACTTGGAGACATCCTACATTCTCTTCACACCCGTACTACAAGGGCAAGAGGAACTTTGAGGTGCTGCATACCTTTACTTTCTAGGTGGTTTATTTCTCACCTTCCTCGCTCAGTAATGAAGAATGAGCAAGGGTTCATATGGTCCAAGAGGATCATGTCACTTTCTCACTCAGACATCCATTGGTGCTCCAGATCTATGGAGAATGTCACCATCATTGACCGTTGTGGGGAGTTTCCTAATGTGCCACTTCTAGGCATAAGAGGAGGCATCACCTACAACCCATCTCTAGCTTTACGACAGTTTGGTTACGCCCGGAGCGATGGTCCACATGACATGTTGATTCAGGGCATTGTGTTTGATTACGACAACGATCTTCAGGGTTACCGTCAGAGATTCATACGAGCTTGGGGAAAGGTAAACAGGATTGACAGCAAGACACTGGAGCCTAAGTACACCATTCCTATGGAGGCTTATCTCAGATGGGTACGATTTCGTGCTCAGACACTCATGATGCCATATCCTGCCATCCTACCGGTTACCATGGAACCTGTTGCTGAAGGAGACACAGCTTATACCATCCTTCACCCAGACATGCCTACTGATATGGAAGACTTGCAGAGATCATGGATCCAACTGAAAGAGCAAAGGGATACTTTCGAGGCTCATTACAAAGCAAGCCAAGCAAGGATCCTAGAGCTAACAAAGCTACTTCATAAAGCAAGCATGTCTATGGGTGCCAAAGAAAGCTTTAAGGAGTATGCTCAGAAGTGGAGAGACTTAGCTGGAAGAGTTCAACCCCCTTTGACTGATAGGGAATTGGTTGATATGTTCATGTGTACGCTGAATGGTCCGTTTTACAGTCATCTCATTGGAAGCTCATCATCTGGCTTCACTGAGTTGATCATGACAGGAGAGCGAGTAGAGAATGGCATCAAGAGTGGTAAGATCCAAATGGGCACTTCTTCATCAGGTGCTGCAAAGAAGCCTCCCACTGGGAAGAAAGAATCTAATGCTGTGTATGGTCAGCCTGATCGTAACAGAAGGCATCAGTCTGTTAGTGCAGTTCATATTTCAAATCCAACTCCTGCAACAACAGAGCAGCCTCAAGGCAACCAACAGAGGGCTAGAAGACAGTTCACGAAGATCAACATGTCAATGGCTCAGGCATTGCAACACTTGTTGAAAGCTGAACTTATTACCCTGAGGGAGGCCCCTCGGAATCCCAATGTTACCTCTCCCAAGTACAATCCCAATGCACGATGTGCATATCATTCAAACTGTCCAGGACATGATACTAATAACTGCTGGGTCTTGAAGAACAAAATTCAGGATATGATTGATGCTGGAGAAATTGAGTTTGATCCACCAGGTACTCCAAATGTGATTACAGCTCCAATGCCAAATCACGAGAAGACTGTCAACGCCATTGATAAAGATATTGATGAAGATCTGCATGTCTATTCAGTTATGGAGTTGAGCACACCATTGTCTGTTATCAAAAAGAGGTTAGTACAAGCTGGGATCTTTCCAGGTTGTCATGAAGATTGTCTATATTGTACCTATAAGCCGGATAGTTGCTTCATTTTGAGAGATGGGATTCAACGTCTCATGGATAAATATACTATAGTGTTTGAAAGAAGACCAGCATCTGTAGAAAGTATGGTGGATCATCTGACTCAGGGTAAAAAGATTGAAGAGGTTGACATGGTTGACAAAGTACTACTAAGAATCACTTCAAAGGGTCCCATTAAAATCACTCATCAGGGCCCAATCCAGATCACTGCTGAAGGTCCTGTGAAAGTTGTTGCTGAAGCCAGAGTAGTTCCTCTGATCATTACCACTCCTGGTCCTATTCCTTATACATCTGACAAAGCTGTGCCTTGGCACTATGGGTCTGATGTTTACATCCATGGTGTCAAGCAGGAGCCTTTACCTGATATGCCTGTTGACATTGATAATATTGCTGGATCTAGCAAGATCACCCGTAGTGGAAGAGTCTTCTCTCCTCCAGTTGCTTCTAAGAGTGCAGTTACTCCTGCTGTTACTTCCACCACTGATGCTCGGGGCAAGGGTCCTGTTATTGAGCCTGTATCTACTGATGTGCCAGCTGCTGATGACCTCTCTAAGCAGATGGAAGAAGTATTGAAAATCATTCGCAAGAGTGATTATGATATTGTTGATCAGCTGGGGCATACTCCCTCAAAGATTTCTATGCTCTCCCCGTTATTATGTTCTGAGGCTCATGCCAAGTCATTGACCAAGTTTCTAAAGATGGCTCATGTACCCAGTGCAATTTCTGTGGACCAGTTTGAGAATTGTGTTGCTCACCTGACCTATGACAACGGGTTAGGATTTTCTGATGCTGACTTGACCCCTGCCAAGAGGGATCATAACAGGGCCTTGCATATTTCAATTGAATGCAGGGGCACTACCCTGTCTCATGTGCTGATAGACAATGGTTCCTCTCTGAATGTGTTGCCTAAGGAAGTCCTGAACAAGCTGAGTCCTGAAGATCCGGTATTGAAGCCCAGTAATATTGTGGTAAAGGCTTTTGATGGTTCTAGAAGAGTAGTGCATGGGGAAATTGATCTTCCAATCAAGGTTGGCTCTCAGGTGTTTACTGCTACATTCTATGTGATGGATATTCGTTCTTCGTACTCATGTCTGCTTGGTCGTCCCTGGATCCATGGGGCAGGTGCTGTGACCTCCACATTACATCAAAAGTTGAGATATCCGGTGAATGGAAAAGTTGTTACTGTCTTTGGAGAGGAAGAATACTTTGTCAGCCATGTAAACACTTTCAACTTGGAGGCATGGATTTTTCCTACTGTGGGTGCTGGACTCAATAATTGGACAGCTGAAGATGTTATCCCTATCTCCTTTAGTCAGGAGTAAATACTATTACTGTGTTATGTTTTTAAATTTGCAATTTTTGGAACAATTAAAACTTTCAAGCCATGTGCCTTACCCGGGGCACAATGGTGTGCTTGTTACGGGTTGTCATTTCATTTGCATACTGCATTCAATAAAATCAGTGGACGTTTCGTTTTCGTAAATATTGTGTTCCTTGTCTTTCTTTTTCTTTTATTTTTGCTTTATCAGCTATGTGTTCTTACACACACCCACGTCACTAAAATGCCGATCCTCATCCACTCTGGATCCAGTTGATAACAGTTCTACTATTTCCAATTACAATTTCGAGAATCCGATCTATCAAACTGAAGACGGAAACGAGGACGATTGTGAAATACCTGTGGAGCTTGCTAGGTTGTTACAACAAGAAGAGAAAGCTATACAGCCACATGAAGAGCCAGTCGAAGTTGTGAATCTGGGAACTGAAGAAAACAGAAAAGAGATCTGAACAAGGCTAGCCCTAAAGATGACTTTCCACTGCCTCATATTGATATTCTGGTAGACAACACTGCTCAGCATAAGGTATTCTCTTTTATGGATGGTTTCTCTGGTTACAATCAAATCAAGATGGCACCTGAAGATATGGAGAAGACTACATTTGTGACACAGTGGGGCACCTTTTGCTATAAGGTAATGCCATTTGGTTTGAAGAATGCAGGGGCAACATATCAGCGTGCTATGGTGGCTTTGTTTCATGATATGATTCATCATGAGATAGAGGTATATGTGGATGATATGATAGCCAGATCTCAGAATGAAGAGCAACATCTTGATCATCTGCACAAGTTGTTTGAGAGGTTGAAGAAATACAGGTTGAGATTAAATCCAAACAAGTGTACTTTTGGAGTTAGATCTGGAAAGCTCCTGGGTTTCATTGTCAGTGGAAAAGGTATTGAAGTGGATCATGCAAAAGTGAAAGCTATACGAGAGATGCCAGCTCCCCGTACTGAGAAGGAGGTTAGAGGTTTCTTGGGACGATTGAACTACATTGCAAGATTTATTTCCCAATTAACTACCATCTGTGAGCCAATCTTCAAGTTGTTGAAGAAAGATCAGATGATGGAATGGAAGGATGAGTGCCAGACTGCCTTTGATGAAATCAAGAGATATTTGCTAGAACCTCCAATTTTAAAGCCACCAGTTGATGGAAGACCCTTGATTATGTATTTAACAGTATTAGACAACTCAATGGGGTGTGTATTGGGGCAACATGACGAGTCTGGTCGAAAAGAGCAGGCAATATACTGCCTTAGCAAAAAGTTTACCGACTGTGAAACAAGATACTCACTGCTCGAGAAAACTTGCTGCGCTTTGGCATGGGCTGCTCGCCGACTAAGACAGTATATGTTGACCCATACTACCTTGTTGATTTCGAAGATGCAGTTCAAGATTAAGCATCACAACTCTACTCCGTATCGTCCAAAGATGAATGGGGCAGTTGAAGCTGCTAATAAGAACATTAAGAAGATTGTACAGAAGATGACTGTTACTTACAAGGATTGGCACGAGAGGTCACCATTTGCTCTGCATGGTTATCGTACTACAATACGCACTTCAACAGGGGCAACCCCATTCTCCTTAGTCTATGGTATGGAAGCAGTTCTGCCTATTGAAGTTCAGATCCCCTCCTTGAGAATTATGAAGGATGCAGGCTTGGATGAAGATGAGCGGATTCAGACTCGACTTGACCAGATAAATTTGATTGATAAGAAAAGGTTAGCAGCAGTTTGTCATGGCTAGATGTACCGGAAACGGATGATCAAAGCTTTTAACAAGAAGGTTAAGCCAAAGGTATATCAGGCTGGTGACTTGGTGATCAAGCGTATCATATTACCACAGGGTGACCCTAGGGGCAAGTGGACTCCAACATATGAGGGACCATTTGTAGTCAAGACAGTGTTCTCAGGAGGTGCCATGATACTGACTACAATGGATGGTGAAGACTTCCCACAACCTGTAAACGCAGACATAGTTAAAAAATACTACGCATAAAAAGAGACCCGCTAGGTTGACAGGCCTAGGCAAAAATAAGGGCATCCCGGCAAACCAAAAGGGTTTGGGCAAAAATTAGGGATATATATATAAAAAGATGTACACCCGGCAAGTCGAAAACCTGAAAAGGCGGCTTGGGCAAAAAAGGGTATCCCGGTGGATTGAAAACCTGAAAGGGCAATCCAGGCAAAAGTTAGGGATTAAAGCGTATGACTATGTCTCGTTTGGATCACTCATGAAACTGCAACCAGTTGTACTACTTACTCAAGCTCAAACAGATAAAGCTCAATCCAATCGTTTCCGTCTCAACAGCAAGAAGATGAGATACTTGAGTGGCAATAGTAGAATTGAAACTCAATAGGATTATTTCCCACATAGCTGATTCTTTTTGTAAAACTTCATGACAAAATTCTCTTACTAGGGTTTATGTCTCCTTGTACAAACTTACCCGTGTATGGGTCACTTTTGATATAAATAAATTCCATCTTTTGAATCCAGATTCACTTTTACCCTATTTACATAAGCGAAACGTCCATTGGTTGTGTTTGAATGTATGTATGCCTTTGAATATGATTGATGTTTACCAGAAATGCATGTATGCTTTTAATATGATTGATGCTTACCAGAAATGCATGAAAATGCAGTAATAGTATTTACTAAGGACGAACGAGGGAAGGATTTCAACGAAGCTTCGCCGGTTCATCTTTACAAGACAGTTACAAACCATCAGTAGGACTAATCCACTTTCACAAAGTCTAATCTCCCCTGGAATTTATATCCATCTCTTTTATCCTCATACGGATATACGGGAAATTACTTTCCAATAAGGGCACGATGAACGAAGACGGAATGTTATACTTATCCTACTATCAAACGAAAACGAAGGTTATCTATACCCTACTATCCCCAACAACGGGAGGTTATCTATACCTTGTTATCCCCAACAACGGGAGGTTATCTATACCTTGTTATTCCCAGCAGACGGAGGGTTATATATTCTTCAACAACGAATCGGGATTTATTTTCCTTGGCCAGCAGTTGTTATACAAGGATATCCAGACACTTCCAGCAGTGTCATAGCATACATACATCATTTACATCATACCATAACATATATGTCTATAGTACATTACCTAAGTGCATCATGTCATACATGCATACATAAAGCATAAACTAATGTTGTTGTACAGAATGCTACCTTGTTTTCAGGTTAATTATCCAACAAACAATCTTATGATCTTTGGGACTGCTTTATTGTAACCTCAGGGTTACTTTATCCTCCTGATGAGCTTCTTATTACTTTGGGACTGCTTTATTGTAACCTCAGGGTTACTTTATCCTCCTGATGAGCTTCTTATTACTTTGGGACTGCTTTATTGTAACCTCAGGGTTACTTTATCCTCCTGATGAGCTTCTTATTACTTTGGGACTGCTTTATTGTAACCTCAGGGTTATTTTATCCTCCTGATAGCCTCTCATGACTTCAAGACTGCTTTAGAGCTACTGATTGCTCTATCTTCCTGAAATCATCCTATTACTTCAAGACTGCTTTAGAGCTATTCATTGCTCTATCCTCATGAGGTCATATTACTACTTCAAGACTGCTTTAGAGTTATTCATTGCTCTATCCTCCTGAAGCCATCTAATTATTTCAAGACTGCTTTAGAGCTATCCATTGCTCTATCCTCCTGAAATCATTACTTCAAGACTGCTTTAGGGCTATTGATTGCTCTATCCTCCTGAAGACATATCACATTATTATTTCAAGACTGCTTTAGAGCTATTGATTGCTCTATCCTCCTGAAACTACATTATTATTTCAAGACTGCTTTAGAGCTATTGATTGCTCTATCCTCCTGAAACTACATTATTATTTCAAGACTGCTTTAGAGCTATCCATTGCTCTATCCTCCTGAAATTGTTACTTCAAGACTGCTTTAGAGCTATTGATTGCTCTATCCTCCTGAAGACATATCACATTATTACTTCAAGACTGCTTTAGAGCTATTGATTGCTCTATCCTCCTGAAGACATATCACATTATTATTTCAAGACTGCTTTAGAGCTATCCATTGCTCTATCCTCCTGAAATCATTACTTCAAGACTGCTTTAGAGCTACTGATTGCTCTATCCTCCTGAAGACATATCACATTATTATTTCAAGACTGCTTTAGAGCTATTGATTGCTCTATCCTCCTGAAGCCATCTAATTATTTCAAGACTGCTTTAGAGTTATCCATGGCTCTATCCTCCTGAAATTACATTATTATTTCAAGACTGCTTTAGAGCTATCCATTGCTCTATCCTCCTGAAATCGTTACTTCAAGACTGCCTTAGAGCTATTGATTGCTCTATCCTCCTGAAGACATATCACATTATTATTTCAAGACTGCTTTAGAGCTATCCATTGCTCTATCCTCCTGAAGCCATCTAATTATTTCAAGACTGCTTTAGAGTTATCCATTGCTCTATCCTCCTGAAATTACATTATTATTTCAAGACTGCTTTAGAGCTATCCATTGCTCTATCCTCCTGAAATCATTACTTCAAGACTGCTTTAGAGCTATCGATTGCTCTATCCTCCTGAAGACATATCACATTATTGTTTCAAGACTGCTTTAGAACCATTCATTGTTCTATCCTCCTGAAATCATATCATTGCTTCAAGTTATCATTATTGATTGCTCTATCCCCATGAAGACATGCTGTTACATCAGTATTACTCCAGACTCCTGACAGTTCTCATTATACTACTGAAGAACTTTCCCCTAGTGGCATCTTTAAGCCCACTCAATCATGTTCAACCAACCATCAATATCACTCCATGCACTGGTGAGTGCAAATTTTTGGGCTTTTGTGTTCAATCCCCTTCAACCTTCCAGGTTACGACTGGCAAATATACCAATCTAACCCCTCAGGTTTCAGAAAATTGAACAGGGGCAGCTGTTGCACCCCAAAATTTGCCCTCACAATACAAGACTTTATGTTCCAAGAAGGTTCACAAGGTTCACAAAATTCACAATTGGTCAGAAGAGTTGACAATTCCCTCAGACAATGCACCTCCTAAGCAGTGCATCCAAAACTAGGGTTTTGACTATAATCAGGCTAAATGGACTTCCAAGACTTCAAGTGAGCTTCATAACATCTTATATGTGTATAAGAACCCCCATGTCAAGTTTCAAGACTTTTCTCAAAAGTTTGCTCAGTCAGATGATCAGATAAGTCAAAAGCAGTCAACGCAGTTAAAAAGTCAAACTGAGGTCAACTGTAATACCCCAAATTTTACCCTTTCTTTTTATTTTTATTTTAAATTCTGATTAACTTAATAAATTAACCTTTTTTTTAAATCTTGTTTTTTTAACTAATAATAATTTAATTAAATTTTTTTTTTTATAACTTTACTAATGTTTTTTATTAACTTTTTTTTTCTTTTCTATTTAGTTTATTTATTTAAATCATTTTAAGCTCTTCTTACTAACTTTTAGGATTTAGATTAAAATTTAACTTTTTTTTTCTTTTCTTTAAGAGTAAATTTTTTTTATAACCTTTTTTAATTAATTTCTAACATATTTTTTTAATCAAATTCTATTACCTTTTTAAAATTAAATCTTTTTTCTAACTTTTTTAAAAGATAAATCCTTTTTCTAACCCTTTTTTAAAGTTAAATCTATTTCTAACTTTTTTTTTAAAGTTAAATCTTTTTTTCTAATTTTTTTAAAAAAAATCAAATCTTTTTTCTAACTTTTTAAAAGTTAAATCCTTTTTCTAACCCTTTTTTAAAGTTAAATCTTTTTTTCTAATTTTTTTTAAAAAAAATCAAATCTTTTTTCTAACTTTTTAAAAGTTAAATCCTTTTTCTAACTACTTTTTTAAAGCTAAATCTTTTTTTTCTAACTTTTATAAAGTTAAATCTTTTTTTTTCTAACTTTTTTAAAAAAAAATTAAATCTTTTTTTTCTCTAACTTCTTTTTAAAGTTAAATCTTTTTTTCTAACTTTTTTAAAAAAAATTAAATCTTTTTTTTTTCTCTAACTTCTTTTTAAAGTTAAATCTTTTTTTCTAACTTTTTTAAAAAAAATTAAATCTTTTTTTTCTCTAACTTCTTTTTAAAATTAAATCTTTTTTTCTAACTATTTTAAAAATTAAATCTCACCTTTGTCACTTTTTTTGTTCTTTATTATTTTTACTCTAAATTTTTCTATCTTTCATTAAAAAATAACAAAAATAGTTTTTTATTATTATTTAATTATTATTTTCGTATTTTAATTAAATCATTTTTTAAAATATTATTTTTTTTCACTTTTTTCTAAATTATTCATAAAAAGATCCAAAAAATCATAAAATAAAAAATATTGAAAATTTTTTTGTTATTTTTATAATATTTTTTATTTTAGGAATCAATAGGATTATTAGTTTTTATTTTAAGTTTATTTTAATTATTTTAAATTATTTAAATTTTATTTTTTCTTAACTAATTATTTAGTTTGGGCTTTAAAATGGGCTTTAGGGACATTATTGACAATTTGGTGTTAACCCTAATTTGTTCCCTATATATACATGTGTTGCCTTGTTGGAAAAAAGGGGCAGAAGAAAAAAGAGAAACCAAGACGGCATACAAGGAATCAGAAACCGAAGGGAAGACGTGGGAAGCGAGACAAAACCGCAACTTCAATATTTGTTTGGTAGCTGTTTTTACTGTGGGATTTTAGTTTGAGTTTGTTTTGTTTCCACCTTAATTCATTGTTATGGTTGCTTCTCTTGAGGTTATGATTTCATTGCAGGGACCTATTCTATTATGTTCGTTATGATTTCGTGTTGGTCTAGAATCATTCACGAAATTGGTGTTTTCAAGCTTATGATTTGAGATGTTTTGATTTAAATTCTTTTGATGTTGCTTGTATGGGTGTTATCTCTACTGTACATGTATCTAATTGTTTAGTGTGAATAATCTAGATTAAGGTTAAATATTCTTTTTCAATTTATTTAATTTGGTTTGCTAATGTATCATGATAAGGATTTAAAGCTTTTAAAATATACTAGCAGAAAAATTCATGTGGCCCGTGCATATCTCTTTTCATGTTGTAATATGGACCGTAATGGAGTTTCGAAACCAATGCGTCATATCGGAAATTCATATGGACTTATGTGTATACTGTAAATAAGTTTCCCATGTCTTTTTTATTTATTTATCTTTTTTTGGTAGTTTTGTTAACTTAATTTTGTTTTGATAATTAGAATTAGTTAGTTCAAATTAATTGGTGATAATTATGTAGACTTATTTTTTTAATCTCACTAATTTATTTTGTATTTTTTTTATTAGTTCTATTTTTCATTAGTTATTTGATATTATATGAGAATGTAAAAATATATGTTGTAATTATTAGTTAAGATAAGTATTCTTATTTGATTTGATTCATTAAATTATTAGTTAATTTTATTAAATATTTATACACAAATTAATTAATAATTTTTTGTCACTTGATTCTTGTCATGACTTGTTCTCTGTTTTTCTCCTCAGATATAGTTAAATTCCGTTTAATTTATTATATTTGTATCTGTTTCACGGTTGTAATTTATTATATTTCATAATTGTATATTTATCTTTCATCGTGTTTTGCAGGTTAGGTCTAACTGTTTGGCCGCCGCGCCAATAGTCCGTAAAACTTCACACATTCAATTTCAAATCCTCAAAACTACAAACTACAAACCCTAATTTTCACAAATGCCTCGCCGCAGGCAAAATTACAATTTTACCCTTAGCATTAGGTCAAAGAGCCGCCGCGCTCATTTTAGGGTTTCCCGCCATGGAATCCCTAATTTAACCCTAATTACAACTTAACATTTCAACGTAGAGATTTGGAGTTTCTACACTCCACGTAAGCGTGTCCTTAAGATGCGTTTATTCCCCTTGAGACCTTGACCACAGTCAAGAAGTTTCTAACCTCCCTATTGAGGGGAACTACGATTACTCTGATTCCACTCCCGTAAGGATACGTAGGCACAAGATGCGATGTCTTGCCGAGTAAACTTAGAATTAACCCCCTTTATTATTTATTATTGCTTATTTATATTTTATTTATCTTTGCTATTTAATTATTTTGCTTATTATTTTGTAATTGTTTCTTGGATGTAAAGTTGTTTAATTATTTAATTATTATTATGGTTAGTAATTAGGGAGTGTAACAACATGTATGTAATATTAAAATAAATTTAGATTACTTTTAAATAAAGATAATTAAAATAAACACGTCACACACGTAAGTCGATTTTAATCGCCGTCTCACTTCCTAAGGATATCCCTCAAGTTGCCTACGAATAATGGTTAAGTGGGGTGTATAAAGCAAGTCCCTCAAATAGAAAAATCATCAAAGTCCCTTATGGTTGCCTTTACGAATCGAGTCCCTTTCGAAAAATGATGATGGTCCCTTATATGTGCTTATTACATCCCACAATGGCCTTCAAAGTCAAATTGTCCCTCACATGTCCCTTAACATCCAAAGTAAGGACTACCTACTCCATTATAGTAGGGATAGTCTTACTAAAGGAAAGAATGAAGAATAAGAAAGACCTTTAAACATTAGGGTAGGTTACTCCTAGGTGCTTGCTCACTTCAAAACTGTTTCGCACTTAAACAAATTTTCAAACAAGTTCTTAACACATCCTTACATGGATTATTTATTAACTATTCTGAAAATTTTCTATTCACACACTACAATTTCAAAACAATTCAAAAGTGAGCTTAAGTACCTAAGAGCCCATGGATAACCATGGATGAAAAGGATGCTAATACCTTCCCTTTTCATAACCTACCCCCCGGACCCAAAATATTCTCTAAGGTCTTTCCTGTTCTTTTATAACCTTTCCTTATGGATAAAATAAAAGTCGGTGGCGACTCTTGCTATCCGCAACATTGTTTAAAGTCAGTTCACCGGGTTACACCCTCCCCTGAAGTTAGATGGTTCATCCTGTCCTACAAAAGTAACCGGGTTCTAAGGGATCTCAATATCATTGATCCTTCACAAGGGTGGTTGATCAGAAGGCAACTTACTTGCCAACCAAAACCCTCCAAGTTTAAGATCTCAATGAGCGTAGCATCGAGTGTCAACCAACTTCAGTCTGCACCAAAGCCGGTTACCTCACTACTTTCTAAAGGCCAAGATGAGTTAACTAGGGTTCTAAAAGTCAGTTAGTGCATTGACAACATATGGCAGCCTCAATATTATCCTCAACTTGACTTAAGGAATATAAGCACCAACCACGAAGTCGCACTAACTATGGCCACCAGATCAACCGTATCGATATACGTCGTACAGTTTCCTTGGTCTATTGCCATTTACCTAAGGTACACTAGGTCCGGGTTAGGACCTTTCACACATGAGAGCACCCCAACAAGTAATATAAAACAAACAAGGCAAACAATTTAAAGTGATCTTTAATTCCTAAGGGTACCCCTCTTAAATAGATCCCCAGCAGAGTCGCCAGTTCTGTAACACGGTGGGAGAACTGACTTTAAACAATGTTGCGGATAGCAAGAGTCGCCACCGACTTTTATTTTATCCATAAGGAAAGGTTATAAAAGAACAGGAAAGACCTTAGAGAATATTTTGGGTCCGGGGGGTAGGTTATGAAAAGGGAAGGTGTTAGCACCCTTTTCATCCATGGTTATCCATGGGCTCTTAGGTACTTAAGCTCACTTTTGAATTGTTTTGAAAGTGTAGTGTGTGAATAGCAAAATATTTCAGAATAGTTTAATAATAATCCGTGTATGGATGTGAAAAAAACTTGTTTGAAAATTTTGTTGGAAATTTGTTTAAGTGTGAAAAAGTTTTGAAGTGAGCAAGTATCTAGGAGTAGCCTACCCTAATGTTTTAAGGTCTTTCTTATTCTTTATCCTTTCCTTAGTAAGACTATCCCTACTAAAATGGAGTAGGTAGTCCTTACTTTGGATGTTAAGGGATATGTGAGGGACAATTTGACTTTGAAGGCCATTGTGGGATGTAACAAGCACATATAAGGGACCATCATCATTTTTCGAAAGGGACTTGATTCGTAAAGGCAACCATAAGGGACTTTGATGATTTTTCTATTTGAGGGGACTTGCTTTATACACCCCACTTAACCATTATTCGTAGGCAACTTGAGGGATATCCTTAGGAAGTGAGACGGCGATTAAAATCGACTTACGTGTGTGACGTGTTTATTTTAATTATCTTTATTTAAAAGTGATCTAAATTTATTTTAATATTACATACAGGTTGTTACACTCCCTAATTACTAACCATAATAATTAAATAATTAAACAACTTTACATCCAAGAAACAATTACAAAATAATAAGCAAAATAATTAAATATCAAAGATAAATAAAATATAAATAAGCAATAATAAATAATAAAGGGGGTTAATTCTAAGTTTACTCGGCAAGACATCGCATCTTGTGCCTACGTATCCTTACGGGAGTGGAATCAGAGTAATCGTAGTTCCCCTCAAAAGGGAGGTTAGAGACTTCTTGACTGTGGTCAAGGTCTCACGGGGAATAAACGCATCTTATGGACACGCTTACATGGAGTCTTAAACTCCGATCTCTACGTTATGAATTGTTAAGTTGTAATTAGGGTTAAATTAGGGATTCCACGGCGGGAAACCCTAAAATGAGCGCGGCGGCTCTTTGACCTAATGCTAGGGGTAAAATTGTAATCTTGCCTGCGGCGAGATATTTGTGAAAATTAGGGTTTGTAAAGACGACATAGGTTGGCATGTGAGGACTATCGACGCGGTCAAACGACTAGACCTAATTGCTTCAGAGGGATGAAATTAACGGTAAAATGCGAAGGAAGCAAATAACCATACAACGACAGAATATAAAGTGCGGAAAGATAAATGCGACAATTGTTCGCGAAATTACATCCCATAGGCAGTTACAAATATAATAATATTTAAACTGAAATAAAAGTCCATTGAACACAAACAGCTGCAAGAACCAAACAAACAGAAAAAGTCAGTATATGGGGTTAGACAGAATAATAATGAAGTAAACTTGAGATTTCTCTCATTATTCTTTGTGATTTTTGAAAAGGTCTCTAACGGAGGACAATGAATCTTGAATTAAAAAAAGGGTTTTCAGTTTTCTTAAAAATTTACTTCAAAAAAGAAAGAAAATGTTTTGTCAATTATTTTTTTAAAAAGGTTTAATATCAATATTTTGAAAAAGGATTTAATTATCTTAAAAAAACAATTGGTTTAATTTTCTGAAAAAAAGGTTTAATTATTTAAAAAACTTAATTTTAGTTTAAAAGAGTTTGTTTTTTTTTTGTGAAAAAGGTTTTTTAGTGTTTAAAGGAGAAAAAAAAACTTGATCATTTTAAAAACGTTCGGTTAAAAAAAAAAAATTTAATTTATGTTAAAAATGTTTTATTCATTGAATTCAAAACAAAAACAGACAAAACAATAACCCTAATAAGAAAAAAAACTGGGCCGATGCATTCATCTCTTTGAGCTTTCAGGGTTCGTCTTGAACCCTTATGTTCGCGGCGCCGTCCATACAGAATGCCCCTTCTCTTTCGTAGCACTTTCCTCATCTCCCTTGTATTCCTGATTCTCTCGATGTTGTCTTCTCCCTCATCCTGAGATTCCTGAAAAACGACAAAAGAAAAACCATGAAATATTTCACAAATTACTCACCCTTTTGTTAGGGTTTGTAGCGGTTTGTCTCAATTCGTTGTGATAATGGCCGATGATTGTTGTTGATGTTCGTTTTGCTAGGGCCAGTGATGCCTGAACTGAGGCCAACGGTTTCAGATTGATGGACGAACTGGGTTCCCTGTGGTTCGCGATAATGACGATGATGAGGACTTTGGCTTTCTCTGAGTCTAAACGGATTTTTGTTGGTAGTCACGGATGAGTTCTCTTCCTTCTGGGTTGAGCGCCGTTTTTTATCGTTAGGGTTTTCTGGTGAGTTCGTTCCACTTTATACCTCTCTTCTTTCTGATTTTTGTGGGCTTGGGTAACATGATGTTTACGTTATTTTTTGTGAATCAACTTTGATTTGATTTGATGATCCGAAATTGATTTTGTTGGATATGCAGAGTTGGTTCGTATTGATTTTATCCTGATTGAGACTTTCTTATTTTGATTCACTTCCTGATGTTATTTGATTTCGCTGGGTTTTCAGAACATATCTTTTTGATTTGGTTGAAATTTCCTTTTTCGAACTTGCCTTGATTGGATATTGTTTGACCCTTTTTCGAATATGGATTTGCTCGGATTTTCTGGATTTTATTTGATTTGTTTGATAACTGGATTGATTTGTTTTTTTCAGATGTGGATCCCTTTTGACACGAACTGAACTGGTTTTTTCGGATGCGGTTTGGATATGCCAATTCAGTTTATTGCTGCTGACCTGACTTCTCCGATGCTCTCAAATCTTTCGTGGATTTTAAGGCTGGGGTGTTTGGATTCACGAACTGATTGTGCTGCTGGCTGTTGTTGTCTGATGATCGGGGCTGTGATGTTCTCAAACTGAGCCCACATATCGGTTTCAGATTTCTTGCTTGCTATAAAATATGAGTTTGAGTTGTGATTTTTTGCAGGTGGATTCGGACTTTTGAGCACTTGGATGTGTAGTTCTTCATTTCTGATTTTCTGATGTGCATTCACTTGTTCAATTCTGGATTTCAATCCACTTCGGTTATGAACATCAGTTTGGGATCCTGGTTTTATCTGATAGCATCACCACATTTACTTGATAGTGCTACCATATTTACTTGATAGAATGGTGCTTAGCTTGACTTAGAAACAAAATCCAATTTTCGGCACGTGCCCCTTTTCAGTTAATCATTTATCGGCCCGAACTTCTTTTATCTCTTCATCTTTCTCGGCTGTCCCGTATTGATAAGAACAGAAATTGCTTGATCTGACGCCGATGGCGCGGATCGGTAACGGGGGTAGGACGCAGCTTCGGTTGTGCCACTCCCGGCACTCGATGATGACGCTGTTCTGAGAGTGTCGAAAACAAACTTCTAACCCTTCTCTGCTTCTGTTTTGTTCTGTTTCTCTTTGTGCAGGTTAATCAGAGATTTGCGGTGAAGATCGAGGGACATCATGAAGACTTAGAATTCTTTAGGACTTAGGGCTTTTTAGGATAGAAGTAACATCTGTAGTTGAAATTTTACAGCAATTCAGAATGTGAAACAATTTATTCCTTTTTGTATCATGATATCTTTTATGAAATGAAAATGTCAGAACTTCATTTATATATCCATGACTGTTCAGCTTTGAATTTATATTTATTTCTTAGTTATAAATTATAAACGTTTGCGAATAAATCCACAAATATTTAAAATCATTAACTTAGTCATAAACCATAAATATTCACGAATGATATTCTTGTCTGTGTACTTGTCTCGCCCGTAATCCTAATCTCATCCACTGATTAAATTCACTTGCATTCCAACTTAAATTCTAGCCAGCAATTTCATAACCAAACACGGATGTGCGCCATGGTCACAACATTTTCAGCATCAACAGCAAAACTAATCGTAATTAAACTCCACTGACCAAATGCCAAATCTCAATATGATCAGAACTGGTGATTGATAAATGCCTCAAAACCATAACGCATCAAATGCCTCAGAATTTTAATAACAGCTCGGCTTCAAGGAATTGGTAGAATTTGTGTAAAATGACCAAAATACCCCTGGGACCAAATCTCTCTTTGATGTTGGCAAAAAAAATCATGAAGTTTGACTTTGGTTTGACCACAGTTGACCTCAGTTTGACTTTTTAACTGCATTGACTGCTTTTGACTTATCTGATCATCTGACTGAGCAAACTTTTGAGAAAAGTCTTGAAACTTGACATGGGGGTTCTTATACACATATAAGATGTTATGAAGCTCACTTGAAGTCTTGGAAGTCCATTTAGCCTGATTAAAGTCAAAACCCTAGTTTTGGATGCACTGCTTAGGAGGTGCATTGTCTGAGGGAATTGTCAACTCTTCTGACCAATTGTGAACTTTGTGAACCTTGTGAATCTTCATAAGATATCTTGTGATACTCATGGGAGGTATTGTGAAGCTTGTGAACCTTCAAGAAGCAACCTATGGACTTCATGAACCTCATGAAAGGTATTGGAAGCACTGTGGGACTTGTGAACCTTGTGAACCTTCATAAAGTAGCTTGTGGACTTTATGAACTTCATGAAAGGTTATGCAAGTTGTTGGAGAACTTGTGAACCTTGTGAACCTTCTTAGAACACAAAGTCTTGTATTGTGAGGGCAAATTTTGGGGTGCAACAATAGGATTTGTAGAACTCAACTTATGGCTTTGACAAGCCAAGGGCATTTTGGTCATTTGGAAGTTATAGGTCATTTCAAGCATATGGCCATATCTCCTACTTCCAAGCTTCAAATGGAAAAATCTTCAACATCAAAGTTGCTTAGAATGATGTTTTAAGGCTAGTAGGGTGGTCATGAGATGTTGAAAAGGCTCATATCAAAAGGTGATAAAAATGGCCTAAAAATGAGGCATAAGTTAATTCAAGTGAATTTGAAAAATGGAAATCCCAAGTTATAAATCCAAACCGTGTCATATGATAGGTCATTTTGACTCCAAATGACATTTTAAGAACAATGGTTCAGCCACAATTTTGATTTGAGGCTTGCATCATAGGGTTGCTTTGTAATTTGATTGCTTGCATAATGGGGTACCAAACCAAAACAAGGAAAAACTCAATAAACAATGTGTTTAAGCATTGTATCTTGTCCAAAATATCATGTAAGGAGATATTCAAGTCAGTTACCAAGTGTACAAGGGTTTTTGCATGAGATACCATGATATGAGAAGTGAAAATGCAAATTACCATATCATGAAATCTTCAAGTTCTTACTAGATGGTTCTAGGAGGTTCTAGACTTTTCTAAACCTCTCTATATATTGAATACAACTTGCATTGGTGAAAGGTTGGTGTTAGTTGGTGTTATTTGGTGTAGAGAAGAGTGAGAGATATCAAAATTCCTCAATTGCAAATTACATTAAATCTCTTGATTCTTCTTCATTACCATTCCATTTTTCTTCACAAATCATCTCCATAAACATTTCTGAGTGTGTTCATACTAGAGTGGAGCTCCATTGATGAAGGTTTGAAGGCATTCACATTGAAGTTGCAAGAAGGCAAATTGCATTGGATCTTGAAGTACAAGTCCTCTACATCAAATCTTCTGCAAACAGAGGAAGATTCATCATCTAAGGACCATTCTTGAGGAGTTACAAGGCTTGAATTGAAGAGTTTCATCACCCACCATTTCAAGAAGCAAGGTATGAAAAATCATTCCTACACCCTATTCTAGGCATGGCTAGGGCTAATTATTAGTGTAGATCTATTAGAGACAATTAGGTAGTCGTTTTTGATGAGTTTGAGACCAATTGGAGAAGTTTCATTAATGGTGGTCAATTCTTGGATGAGCTGGAACGTGTGATTTAGTGAGCTTTAATGCAAGGTTATTAGAGGATTTTAATCAGTGTAACATAAGGATCATTTTCATGTAAAGAAATGAGAGTTTGGTTAAGGTCGAAAGTTGACGATATTTTGAGGTTCATGATGATACACATTCGGTTTGCATGATTTAGAATGTTTCAATACAAACCAATGGCATGGTTGTGTTCAGCGTGGAAAATAGATTAAGTTTGGGCTTTGAATGAGTGAAATTGGTCAAGGAACGAGGGAGAACGAGAGGATGAAAGTCTGGTGCATGCGTGTGTTTTCATGGAGGTTTTCTGAAAACCCTAGATGAGAGGTAGGAGATGACCTCGCTACCGTCGGATGAAGCGTGGACCATTTGACCAAGGAGACGATCCAACGAGCCAGATTCAAAACGAAATTGGAGGGAGGGCTGACCAAGTGAAACGCGGCGTTTCACTTAAGACCAGTTCTGGGCTTTAGTGAAGATTACTAACGCCACCCCCCTAAGCGAGGCCCATCATGTTATAACTATATTCTCTTGCTCTTCGCACCGCTAATTTTTCTTTTTTTCTTTTCATTTTAATTGATTCTTCTGAATACAATGGGCCAGGCGCGTTTTTCTTTCCGCACCCCTCATGTCTGGGCCCATCATCATGTAAACTGAATTTTATTGCTGTTCATACCCCATGCACATTTTCATATTATAGTTTACTCCATTTTTTTCATAACTTTAAAAATCCATATCAAATTGAAAAATGAATATTTTTTAATGGGAATTTTTTCTCCACTTTCAATTTTTTGTCAAGAAAAATATAAAATCATAAAATTTCCATTTTATTTCATTTTAGTATTTTTTGTATATTTTTCATTTTAATTGCTTTTTAATGCTTTTAAGTTGATACCTTAATTTGTAGATTTTAGTTTAGGTAGCTCCCTTAATATTTTTAGTTCAATCTTTTTAGGGTAGTTAGATGTATGTTTTAGGTTCCCCCTGGATTAATTCCATATTTTTGTGGTGATTTTTAGGATAGTTTTGATTAGGTAATTCTAGGCAATGTAGAATTAGGTTAAAACTTCAACATAGGTCCATAATAACTTTAGATTTTGGGTTTTTAGGACAATATAGACTATGGGGCATATATGGGTATTAAGGGTAGGTATGTAGGATCCCTTAGAAATTATATTAGGATTTAATATGATAGTATTCTATTTTTAGTTGATTTTTGTATTGGTTGATGGTTTGTGTTGCCTTTAGGGCATGTTTGTTTAGTTTGCTTTGCTTTGGAGTTTTCCTTTGGCTTGAGGAGCTTGGTATCTCATTGTGGAGCATTGTGGAGCATTGTAGAAGAGTTTAAGATGCATTGAGGAGCTTGAGAGCTTTGTCTTCTTTCTTTTTGTTTTGTTTTAGGGTTAGGATTAGGAAGAGCTTAGATGTAGATAATTTCTTTCTCAAACATGGATGGTATCATTCACCTCCATTCCTCCCTATGATTCAAAGTCCTTCCATGGCATACACCTATCTCCTTTGGAGGGATAAGTGATATACCTAGGAAGTAGAACTTTTGAGGGAACCATTTCCTTGAACCCTTATAGGTCACCTTTGGTGATCAAATAAGCAGTTCAATATTCCCCAGCTTATCCAGTAAGTGATTTTCTCTGGTTTTGATTGTCTTGAGAGATGCAGAGCCTGAGCTTGAAGATGAAGACTTCATTGAAGAGTAGTGAAGAGGATGAATCCCTGAGTAGTGCCATTCCAGCTGAAGCTTGAAGAGCAACCAGAGCAAGTTGATACTTGAAGACCCCTGAAGATTAGGTGAAGCCTGAAGGCGGAGCTGATCAAAGAAGCTGAAGCTTAAGGGAGAAGATGAGTTGAAACTCATGTTGTAGGGTTGAAACCTGGAAAAGCAATTGACGTTTGTCAAGTGATTGAAGTCTGAAGACTGAGTTGCTACTGGAGGAGCTGAAGCTTTCTTTTGTTTTCTTTTCTGTATTGTGTATTTTGTTTGACTTGTCTGATGCATTAGAATAAGTCCATATCTAGCATAGGTAGAATCTAGGAGCATGATTGCATTAGAGGTTGAGTTGCTCCCTCTGCTTGTATTGTTATTGCATGGCTTTGCTTGCGGGTATTCGGTAGAGCTCAGCTCCCTTGCCCATGTGGTTTGTTTGCCTGATGGCATTTCATTTCATTTTATCTATATGATTGCGGTTTAATGTTTATTGCTTGATAGCATGTTGTTTATATTTCAGTATGATTACTGTTATTTCATTCTGGCTTGAGGTTGAGATGAGCTTGTGGAGGCTGAAGCCCCACACACATTTCCTCCCTCACTTGCATTGCATGCATCCTACTGTTAAGCTGATGCTTTGTCTGTTTTGGTGTATCATTGACATGATCCCCTAGGACTCTCATTTCCTTGGATAAGGATTTGATGATAGACTTTTAGGTTGAAACCTATGCATGACAACTTCTAGGAGTTCCCTGTTCAAACCTCAACCATAGGATGAATCCATGGCATGATAACAGTAGGACTTGATAGTCTCCCTCCTAGTTGGGCCTGTTCTCTTCTCATCTCAAAACAGTTTAAGATACAGTAATCATGAATGATTTCTTTCGTACGTTACGAGCCTTAAGCTATCTGAGAAAGGATTGTGGGAGAGTTTCTTTTCCACAGTCTGGATGTTTAGTATGGTACCCTTTGGGTGACATGCGACGCATTCACTCTCAGGTCATAGTCTCTAGTGCGGTTGAAATCGCAAACACAATAAAAAACACTTCTTTCGTAAAAGACAGGAAATAAACCGTAGTTTCCCGAACTACGTATGCTCTGATCTCTCATGCCTGTTGAGAGTATGTAGGCACAAGATGGCGATGTCTTGGCGAGCAACCTTCCCCCATAATCCTTCGTAGGCCGAACTACGTTGACTATGATTTCTCATTCTCTGATGAGAATACATAGGCATAAAGTGCGACGCTTTTCCGAGTCATTTTTCTTTTCTTTTTCAGCCAGCCTTGATAGGTAGATAGATTAAAACCAACCCATCCAAGTAAACACAACAAGCGAGGATCCCGTCGAGTACGACGGACGTGAGGGGTGCTAATACCTTCCCCTTGCATAACCGACTCCCGAACCCAGACAATGGTTGCGATGACCTTGTCTTACCCTTATTTGTCAGGTTTTTCCGATCGTTTCCTTTCCCGCTCTGAGGGATAAATAACGAAAGGTGGAGACTTTTCTGTCATGCCGGAACCTTATTTTCGCGCAAGCGACAACTAGCGACTCTGCTGGGGACTCCAACGGTTCCCTGCGAGTCAATCCTAACGCTTGTATGTTTACTTGTTGGGTTGCGTTTATTTATCGCATTTTACTTCTCGCACTTTATTTCCCGCATTTTATTTTTCAGTATAATATGATTATTTGTGCTGTTGTGGGATGGGAGTTCTGATGAGTGAGAAGCCAGACCCAGGCTTGAGTGCACTATAGACTTAGAGTGGAAATTAGTGGGCGCGTGCTTGCTTTGCAGGCACTAGTGTCTCATGAAATCCACACTCAGACGAGGTTCATCCGGTTGGCTTCACTTTCAACCCTTTGGGTTGAGACGGTTGCTGGTTTGGTGGATTGTCGACTCTGGGGACCGATCATTTGTGATTCAGCTAAGTGAGGCCGCTTCATGAGCTGGTGATGCCACACCTTCTGGGTATCGTATCACCCCTCTTGAAAGTCTGTGACACTGATGAACGCATATGATGTTGTACCTTGAGTCAGTTTAGGTCCATACCTGTGAGTGGGATTGGGTTTATTGCAGGAAACTTTGACCTTCAGACTACCTGGTTTTCTTGACAGTGAATCAGTTTTGTTGGTACCAGGGTTCTCAGTTGCAGATTTGTCTGTTCTTGATAGAGCAGGTTTTGATCAGAGGATCTTATCATCAGGTGTATGTCTGTTCTTGATAGAGCAGGTTTTGATCAGAGTATTGTCATCAGTTGTTTGTTCTTGATAGAGCAGATTTTGAGTGGGGTCTGAAGATCTCATCAGCAGATGTTGTTTGTTCTTGATAGAGCAGATTTTGAGTGGGGTCTGAAGATCTCATCAGCAGTTGTATATTTGTTCTTGATAGGGCAAATTTTTGATTTGGGGTCTGAAGATTTCATCAGCAGATATTTCTTGATCATACATCAGAGGTCCTTATTATCAGACATTTGTTCTTGACAGAGCAGAATTATGATCCGGTGTATATGGTCCTATCAGATGGTTGTTCCCGACGAATCAAATTTGTTGTCCTACGCCGGGGTTTTCTTCTTATCAGTGGTTGTTCTTGACAGAGCAGCGTTATGGTTTTGTTGATACAAAATCTCCACAACAGCAGTTACCTGGATATATTATTGCATGACTGCATTTTGCATTAGTTTGCATATTCATTTTGCATTCCATTAGCAGGTGTCTGTGCTGCAGGCGCATCTCGTACCCTGATTCTGGTGTCCCGAGCAATATGAGATATTTTCTTCCATGAATGGATCCAGTCTTATCACTGCATTGACACTATGTTGGCACGTTGATACCAGAATTAGGGGTGATCTCCTAAACGTACAGACACCCATGGCATTAGCATAATTCATCTTGCATGACAGAAGCCGGGGCTTGTCTTCTAATCCTTGTGTTTGCAGGTTTGACTCAGAATCGAGCAACTCAGACTAATGGAGCAGGTACAAGCTGAGTTGGGGAAAATCCAAAGCCAGTTGGGGCAGGTCATGAATGACATACAGGCAGTGCGCCTGGACCAGCAAGTACTCAGAGAAGAGAATCAACAGCTGCAGAATCAGTTGAGCTTTCTCATGGGAGTGGTGAGAAGTATGCTAAAAAAGGAGAGTGGTCAAGCGACCGAGGTGGAGACCAAAGTGCTTCCTCCATTGCCGTCAGTGCCACCTGTGCTGAAGCCAAGTGGACCTCATGGATCCTCTACACAGCATGAAGCTCAAGACCTGTCCCGTCAGCAGCCGCGCCAGGCATCTCAGAATAACCCTGAAGGTCATAATCAAAAGAAGAAGCTGCTTGATAGAGCTGTGGACCCAATACCTGTGAGTTATGCCCAGCTGTTGCCACTGTTGGTTCAGAACCATGTTCTCAAGCTTCAGACTTTGGATCCACCAGATGACGTGTCACCAGACTTTGATCTCAGCACACATTGTGATTTCCACTCAGGAGCACCGGGGCACCATATTGAAACAGGTAAGGCTTTCAAGAATAAGATTCAAGACCTTATTGACTCAAGGACAATTAGGTTTGTGCCGGGCGGCATGAGAGCATCGGGAAAGTTTATCCCGTACCCTGCAGAAGAGGTGAATGATTCCACTCCTTTGCCTGAAGCTGAGAAAGATCTTGAATATGTCCCTCGACTTTTGGTGACTGAATCGCCTCGCTCGCAGTTTCTACCTAGATCAAGTTCAAGGACGCAAGCGCCTAAACAAGGGACCGTTGCCATTCAGAAATGACGACCTCTTGCTCCTTGGCGGAAAGAATACCAGCACCAGAATCGAAAGAGGCCTCGCAACAACCTGGAAAGAAGGAATGATCCCCTCCATCATGTTCCAGTGCCACTCAGCCAGATTCTGCCGTGTCTTATTCAGAGCTCGTTGGTGTATCCTAAAAATCTCAAGCCCGTGCCAGAGCCTTACCCTCCAGGGTACAATCCCCATGCTCAGTGTGGTTACCATGGTGGATCTCCGGGGCATTCAACTGAAGATTGCAAAGCTTTTCAGGCAAAAGTGCAACAGTTGATCGACAAAGGGTGCATTTCCTTCCCAGAGGGAGTTTTGGTTGTGCGTGGCAACCTCTCAGCTGTCTGAGCTCGTAGATTTAGAGGGTTATTTCCAGAAGCCAGGGGTCCAGACGGGCAGACGTCCTCAGCATTGGCAGTCCTCGGACTTTTTATCATTTGCATTTGTAGTTTCTCTTCTGTTAGTTACTACTTGCTGTTAAACATTGTATGTTTCGAATGGTAATGTTAATAAAGTGACTATGCATTTTTTGAATTAATCATGTCATTGTCACTCATTTACTGCATTGCACTGACACTTGCATTTTATTCACTCCACTTTATCACTATGATTAGCAAAGAGTGGGGGGAGGATGATGAAACTGAATACTCATAACCAATGATCGTATGCTTTCGGATAAAACCTTGCCTATGACGTACAAGGCATTGTTTCAAATCCCCTAAACACTGGAGAGATAAGGAAGAGAACCCCTTGTTAACCACTTCGAGCCGAGAAGTAGGAGTTTCTTTCGGACTTTTAAACCCTCACATCTTAACCCGGGGCAGGGTAGTTGTCAGTTAGCTTGATCGAGTGTTCGTCTTATAGAGGAGTGTTGTCCTTCGAGGACCAATCACGTCATATTCCTCTCCAGAGGTCGTACCTCGTCAACCACAATGGTTAAACCTTACCAATCAGGAGTGAGACAGTTATAAACCTCTCGGATGAATCCAGACAGCCAGTGTCGCACGACTTGTTCCAAGAAAAAGAAAAAAGGAATAAAAAAGCCCACTAAGTAAAAAAGAAAAAGATGAAAAGCAAATACTTAGGCAAAAATCAGGGCATCCCGCTGGACTTCAAAAGAAAAATCGAAGAGAACTCTGAAGAGTCAGTCCAGGCAAAAATTAGGGAATCAAAAGAATGAAAAAGAAAGGATTATAAAAAAGAAAAATCCTCGAACAAGGACGAAGTCGTGTAGATACAGACACCGAAACGAAGAAGGAGTAACTGTCACTCCGAAACACCTTGTGAGTTCTTTAACCAGTTGTTCCCAATATTCAGCATACTTCTCGAAGAGGCGAGCGCTCGACCCAAGTTAACTGAACTTTAGGATCGGAGATCATCACGCAGAAGGGGTGGGTACAAATCATAATTTGAGCCGAATATTCTTTGTTTCACGAACCGTGAACCCGACCACGATACAACCCTTAAAAGACCTAATTGAGACAAGGTTTATTCTGAAAGCGTATTACGATAAGGTTGAGTAACCTGACTCCTACATGATTTGCTAATCATATCCTTGTTGTATTTTTCACTAATTGAGTCAGCACTACGTTTGAACTCTGGTTCATTCGTCACTCACTAGCATGACACGTAAATGAGTGACAGTACATTTTTTTCAAAATCTGCATGAACACTGCGTTAAAATTGCCATTCGTGAATAGACAATTTTAATTGCAGGTCAGTAGTTGATACGAAGGAACTCCAACAGGGAGTAGTCAATCAGGACTGAATCGTCAGAAGTCTGGATCAGAATGGTATGCTGCGAAGCCCTAAGAATTTGGGGCATTGACTTCCTGTGAGTTTGGAATCAGTTTGTCTGAGGACAAGTCCCAGAGTATCGGTTGATTATGGGACAGTTTATTCAAGAGGCAGTTGACCAGAAGTTGACTTCCTCGAGACCCAATCGGGGGCAGCTATCCAGAACTCTCGTGATTTGAGGGCAGATCCCTCCAGTGTTCACTCAGGGCGTGTTGAGTCGCTCATCGCTCGTTCAGGGGTAAACTACTTCAGAGATATTGAAGCCAACCATGCTGAGAGTTGATTAGTAGAGGATGAATCCTTCCGTTGTACAGATGTTAGGGCAAGCCATCTGAAGATTGTCTTGTTGCCAGCTGTTTTCTGTTCAGAATGAATTATTCCCAAAAGTCGGATTGGGGCAAGTTGAATTGTATTGGGGCAAGTTGTTCAAATGAGTTTGTTCACCCCAGCAAGAGTTGAGTGTCGGGGAATCGTGTCGTTACCCTGCCAAAACCTGGGCCTTCTGAAGAAGCCTCGCTGTCATTGGATTGTTATCCTACAGCCTAACCTGTTACTTGGCTCCATGATTGGTAGTCTGTATTGACGTTGTTGAATCAGGATTGTTTCTCAGCAGAGATGTACGGTTTGAGATTGTTTCCCCTGAGCAGTTTGAGACTGCAGCAAATTGAGATGGCATTCATCCCTTATCAGAGTAGGATCAAGATTATCCTCAGCAGGGTTTGATTGATATTCCCGGCAGAGTATGGCCATACCAAGCATTGAACGTTGATCAGCCTGATATGCTACTCTTTCCTAAGTGGGTTGAGACTGAAGCTTTCCCTGACCGACAGATTTGGGTTTATTTCCCCAGCAGTGGGACTGATGCAATGTTGTATCCCCACAGAGTCCGAGTGTGACTCCCTTTCCCTCCGAGTCTAGGTCATTGACTCATTCCTCAAGCAGAGGTCGGCGGTGATTCCCTCATTGAGTAATCTCTAGACAGGTAGATTTTGATGTCAGCCCGAGAAGAGTTGTTTCTCAGCAGATTGCTCCGTACCCTATAAGGACTTAGGGTGTTCAAAAAAGACCGTTTAGGGTTGTCTTCCTCGGTGAAGTGAGATTCAAGTTCAGTGATCGATTGTTATCTTCCACAGATGTCAGAGGTGTTTCCTTGATAGGATCGGTACATCTCCAACAGAGTTATACCATGAGTAGCTAAGGATTGATATCCCCAGCAGTGTTGATACACGAGTACTCCTCAGACTTGATTGGTCCATCAGTGTTACCCAGAAGGGTCAGTCTCCGTGAGACGTGTGCAAGAGTTATCCTCAGCGTGTCAAGATTGATATCGTCAACAGAGTGTAGCCCTTTTCCCCAACAAGAGGATAGCACTTCCCCAGCAGCAGGCAGGTAGATTAATATCCCCAGTCGGGCATAGCCATGGTTGGCAGATGAAGTGTTTCCCCCAAGCAGATCCTGAAGGATTGTCCAGCAAGCGGAAGTTTGTTTATCCCCGTAAGTTTGAGGACTTAATTACATGAGTGTCTTGTAGCCTGAAGGCTATGTTCCCCAGAAGGGTCGTTTCCCAGAGAGCCGTTCAGGGCATCTATCGCTTTCCCCATGCAAAGTAGCAGAGGGTGGTGTGTGGGTCAGCCTGATGTGCTGCGTTTCCTAGAGGAGCCCGTCGTCCCAAGGTTTAAGCCCAGTTGAGATTGGCGCAGGTGGCAGTTTCCCTGAAGGGTAGCTTTTTCCTCAGCAGAGTGGTTACTCTCCCCGAGAGGATGGTTCCTCTTCCCAGCATTTATTTTGCTGGGGCATATCCTTGCATGATTGCATAACAAAAATGTAGTATTTCCGTTTTGCACGGAGCATTACACTCATCCATGCATTTCCCAGCATGTGCATATTGAAACACGAACCAGGTGGTTACCTTTTCCCCAGGCAGAGATGATTCTCTTCCCCAAGCAGTTGCATCCCGAAGGAACGTCATCTCCTCAGTTGAATCAAGCGCCGAAGCTCGTGTTCTTTTCTCCCCCCGCACCGGGTCACAAGTGCAGGTTTCGCAGAAGTGTTCGGGCGCCGAAGCTCGTGTTCCCCCCGCACCGGGTCACAAGTGCAAGTTTCATAGAAATGTTTGGGCGCTGAAGCTCGTGTTCTCCCCCCGCACCGGGTCACAAGTGCAAGTTTCATAGAAATGTTCGGGCGCCGAAGCTCGTGTTCTTCCCCCGCACCGGGTCACAAGTGCAGGTTTTGAAGGAAACTGTTCGTACGCCGAAATATGCAGCGACTGATGGTGCCAGACTGAAGTCTCCAGCGGAATTGAGATTCCCCACCAGAGTTGTATTCTCTCCCGAAGCCGGATGATTCCCTCTTCCCCAGTAAAGTGTTGGAACGGCGGATGCTGTATTCCCCTGCAGAGTTGTACTCTCCCCCGAAGTCGGATGATTCCTTCTTCCCCAGCGGAATTGAAATTCCTCATCAGAGTTGTACTCTCTAGTGAAGCAGATGGGACCATGATTGGTTTCCCCTAGCAGAGCGTTGAACAACTGATGCTGTATTTCCCCAGAGTCGTACTCTCTCTAGCGAAGCAGAGTGAGTTCTCCTTCCTCAGCCGAGTTTGCAGATCACCAAGAGAGCCGAGTCCTTGGAAGTTGATCGAACCATGGTTGGTTTATCCCCAGTGGAGTGTGGAGCAGCTGAAGTTGTTTCTCCACAGAGTTATCATCCCCAAAAGAGTAGCCGAGGCGGCCGCGCAGTTTATTCCCGCGATTGACATCGCTTTCTATCATCAGGTCCAGGTTCTCTTAGAGCTTCGTCCCCCTGCAGTAATCAACTGAAGTTGTTTCCCCCGCAGCAGTCAACTGAAGTTGTGTCCCTGTGGAGTCCAATTGATATCGGCGTGACTATGTTCTCCTCAGCAGGATGATTCCTCTATCTGAGTAGTTCTTTCTCCTTGACAGGAGGATCTCCCCCTAGGCGTTTATTTTGCTGATGGGATCGCATCATTGTGCATGATTGCATAGCATTTAGCATAAACGCATAGCATTTCCACCGTGTGGAGCATGGCGCCGAAGCATATGCATAATAAACATGATCTAGGTTGCTACCGTCCTTGTTTTGCAGGTGTTCCGCCGAAGGATCAGTTGCTCAGGATGATTCCTGACATTCTCCCCAACGAAGTAACTGGCTCAAGATGATTTTTGAGATCCCCAGTGAAGTCTTCAGTTCAAGATGATTCTCGAATCCCTCAGCAGGGCCGTTTGCTTAAGATGATTCTTAAGACCCCAGTGCAGTCTCCAGAGTTGGTTGCTCAAGTTGATACTTAGAGTCCCCAGCGAAGATCGCCCAGGACGATTCCTGAAACTCCAAGAGAGTCGAATCCTTGGAAGCTGCTCAAGCCATGATTGGTTTGTCCCCGGCAAGAGTTGCCCCGAATGATTCTGGAATCCCCAACAGAATGTTTGCTCAGAATGGTTCTCGGTTCAAGGTGATTCGTGAATTCCCCGACGGAGCTATTTGTTTAAGATGATTCTTGAAGTCCTCAGCAGAGTTGATTCCTCCAGAATAATTTATGGACCCCGGAGCGGAGTTACGTGATAGTTCTCCAGATTCCCCAGCGGCGAAGCATCCTCCCCAGCGGGTTTCCGACGGCGAAGTTGAAATCTCCCTTGAAGACTCCAGGAGCGAAGTCTGACCGTGTTAATGAAGTGGTTATCTCAGCTAATGCGGAATGCCTGATGGCATGATCAACCTGATGGTTGAAGTCCGGCTGATGCCCGACAGTGTTCTTGGAAAGCCTGATGACAGGATCGACTATGTAGTATTGGTTACCGTGTGACCAATTCCCCAATGAAGTTTTTTCATCCTGACGACAAGGTCAGATTCTGTTTGTTTCCAGTGGTGGATGTTTGTGTCTGACGACGAGGTCAGATTATTTCGGGTTCTCCAGCGGCGATGTTGGATGGTTGATTCGACGGCGAGGTCAGATTATGTTCGTTTCCAGCGACGACGTTGGATATTTGTTTTGACGGCGATGTCAGATTCTTCAGTCCTCCAGCGACGATGTTGGATGTTTGTTTCTAGCGGCGATGTCAGATGAGTTTGTTCTCCAGCGGCGATGTTGGATATCTGTTTGTTTCTGACGGTGATGTCAGATGATGTTTGTTTCTGACGGTGATGTCAGATGATATTCGTTTGTTTTTGACGGCGAGGTCAGATTCTCTAATTTCCAGCGGCGATGTTGGATGTTTGTTTCTGGCGGCGATGCCAGGAGATTATGTTTGACGGCGATGTCAGACTCTTTAGCTCCCCAGCAGAGATTATGTTTGTTCGACGGTGATGTCGAGTGTCTCTCAGAGTTATGTTTGTTTCCGGCGGCGATGTTGGATATTTGTGTCTGGCGGCGATGTCAGGTGGTTTCTTTCTCCAGCGGCGATGTTAGGTGTTTTTCAGAGTTTTGTTTGTTTCTGGCGGCGATGTCAGATGATTTAGTGTTCCAGCGGCGATGTTGGGTGTTTTGTTTCTGGCGGCGAGGTCAGATTGATTTAGTTCTCCAACGGCGATGTTGGGTATTTGGCAGATTCTCTAGTTCTCCAGTGACGATGTTGGGTATGTTGGATGTTTATTTTGACGGCGATGTTAGATTCTTTAGTCCTCCAGCGGCGATGTTGGGTATGTCAGATTCAGTTCTCCAGCGGCGATGTTGGGTATGTTTGTTTTTGACGGCGATGTCAGATTCTGTTTGTTTTTGACGGCGATGTCAGTTTGTTTGTTTCCAGCGGCGATGTTGGGTATGTTTGTTTTTTACGGCGATGTCAGATTCTGTTTGTTTTTTACGGAGATGTCAGTTTGTTTGTTTCCAGCGGCGATGTTGGGTATGTTTGCTTCGGACGACGATGTCAGGTGATTTAGTGTTCCAGCGGCGATGTTGGGTGTTTCTCAGATTCTCTATTTCTCCAGCGGCGATGTTGGGTGGTTCTCAGATTTCTTCAGTTTTCCAGCGGCGATGTTGGGTGTTTTGGTTTCTGACGGCAATGTCAGATAGTTTGTTTTCCAGCGGCGATGTTGGATGTTTGTGCCTGGCGGCGATGTCAGCTGATCTAGTGTTTCCGGCGGCGATGTCAGATCCTCTATTTCTCCAGCGGTGATGTTGGATGTTTCTCCAGCGGCGATGTTGGGTGTGTGTCAGATTCTTCGGTTTTCCAGCGGCGATGTTGGGTATGTCAGATAGTTTGTCTTCCAGCGGCGATGTTGGGTGTTTTGGTTATCTGATGGCGATGTCAGAAGAATTTAATGTGGATAGCTGACGGCGATGTCAGACCAGTATTTCTCCAGATAGTTACCGTGCAGCTAGTATTTCAGTGTTCAAAGATTTGGTCCCCTCAGAGTACCGTGTACTCGTGCAGTTGGCAAATTTTCGGGTTTACCGGTATTCAACCGTCTCGCACCTTGATTGGCTGAGAGCCGTTCGCTCTTCACCCAGTAAGGTTCAAGCCGTTTGAATAGGGGCAGCTGTTGCACCCTAAAATTTGACCAACAATTATTTACCCATCAAGTGTTTGAAGGTTGATACCTTTGTCAGAAAGCCCAAGAGATCCTCAGAGGAATTGGTTGAAACCAAGGTTGTGTGTCTCATAACTTGAGAGTTGTGGGAGCTCCTCAGATGATTCTGAGACTTTGAGAATGAACTTGAAGCTTTGAGAAAGCTTATGAGATGTCTTGAAAGCCATCATGAAGCTTAGAGAGGTCATTGTACAAGAATTCAGAAGATTCAACCATGAATGGTAGAATTAGGGTTTGACTGGGTCAACCCTAGGTCAACTGATGATTTGGAGAAGGTTGAGACCTAATCCAAGGGCCATGTGATCATGGAATGATGTATTGAGATACTATGAGGATTATTCCTAGACCAACTCATCATGATTGAGGAGTTTGAGAAGTTTTAAGCTAGGGTCTCTAAGGATTGACAGTGTAAAATCCCCTAGTTTGATCCCTATCTTCCAGGCAGTTTTAGCTCAAGATGTGATTGTCATCTCATCTTCACCACAACATGAATGTTGTAGATCTTGTTCTTAGATTTAATTTGAGTGGTATAAGTCCTTGATAGGATTTGCAGAGCTCAAGTTATGGTTTTGACAAATTACAGGTCATCTGAGGTATGTGAATCTGGGTCCTTGAAAGTCACCCAACTTGCAGACAACTTTTTCCCTAGTAGTATGATTCCTATGGATTCTTGGTCAACATGAATGTTTAAGAGCATCTTCTTAGCTTTCTAGAGAGTACTAGAAGTCCTTGATAGGATTTGTAGAACTCAACTTATGGCTTTGACAAGCCAAGGGCATTTTGGTCATTTGGAAGTTATAGGTCATTTCAAGCATATGGCCATATCTCCTACTTCCAAGCTTCAAATGGAAAAATCTTCAACATCAAAGTTGCTTAGAATGATGTTTTAAGGCTAGTAGGGTGGTCATGAGATGTTGAAAAGGCTCATATCAAAAGGTGATAAAAATGGCCTAAAAATGAGGCATAAGTTAATTCAAGTGAATTTGAAAAATGGAAATCCCAAGTTATAAATCCAAACCGTGTCATATGATAGGTCATTTTGACTCCAAATGACATTTTAAGAACAATGGTTCAGCCACAATTTTGATTTGAGGCTTGCATCATAGGGTTGCTTTGTAATTTGATTGCTTGCATAATGGGGTACCAAACCAAAACAAGGAAAAACTCAATAAACAAGGTGTTTAAGCATTATATCTTGTCCAAAATATCATGTAAGGAGATATTCAAGTCAGTTACCAAGTGTACAAGGGTTTTTGCATGAGATACCATGATATGAGAAGTGAAAATGCAAATTACCATATCATGAAATCTTCAAGTTCTTACTAGATGGTTCTAGGAGGTTCTAGACTTTTCTAAACCTCTCTATATATTGAATACAACTTGCATTGGTGAAAGGTTGGTGTTAGTTGGTGTTATTTGGTGTAGAGAAGAGTGAGAGATATCAAAATTCCTCAATTGCAAATTACATTGAATCTCTTGATTCTTCTTCATTACCATTCCATTTTTCTTCACAAATCATCTCCATAAACATTTCTGAGTGTGTTCATACTAGAGTGGAGCTCCATTGATGAAGGTTTGAAGGCATTCACATTGAAGTTGCAAGAAGGCAAATTGCATTGGATCTTGAAGTACAAGTCCTCTACATCAAATCTTCTGCAAACAGAGGAAGATTCATCATCTAAGGACCATTCTTGAGGAGTTACAAGGCTTGAATTGAAGAGTTTCATCACCCACCATTTCAAGAAGCAAGGTATGAAAAATCATTCCTACACCCTATTCTAGGCATGGCGAGGGCTAATTATTAGTGTAGATCTATTAGAGACAATTAGGTAGTCGTTTTTGATGAGTTTGAGACCAATTGGAGAAGTTTCATTAATGGTGGTCAATTCTTGGATGAGCTGGAACGTGTGATTTAGTGAGCTTTAATGCAAGGTTATTAGAGGATTTTAATCAGTGTAACATAAGGATCATTTTCATGTAAAGAAATGAGAGTTTGGTTAAGGTCGAAAGTTGACGATATTTTGAGGTTCATGATGATACACATTCGGTTTGCATGATTTAGAATGTTTCAATACAAACCAATGGCATGGTTGTGTTCAGCGTGGAAAATAGATTAAGTTTGGGCTTTGAATGAGTGAAATTGGTCAAGGAACAAGGGAGAACGAGAGGATGAAAGTCTGGTGCATGCGTGTGTTTTCATGGAGGTTTTCTGAAAACCCTAGATGAGAGGTAGGAGATGACCTCGCTACCGTCGGATGAAGCGTGGACCATTTGACCAAGGAGACGATCCAACGAGCCAGATTCAAAACGAAATTGGAGGGAGAGCTGACCAAGTGAAACGCGGCGTTTCACTTAAGACCAGTTCTGGAGCAAGTCACATATACCATCTTCGACGGGCATTCGAAAGAATGAGGAAGCATGGTCTAAAGATGAATCCACTAAAATGTGTCTTTTGTATACAGGATGGAGATTTCTTAGGCTTTGTAGTTCACAAGAAAGGGACTGAAATAAATCAAAATAAGGCAAAGGCCATCAACAAAGAAGGAATTGCAGTTGTTGCTTGGGAAGATTAACTTCTTAAGGAGATTCATTTCGAATTTGAGCAGCAAGACTCAAACCTTCTCTTCCCTACTTAGACTAAAAAATGGAGCCTTCCAATAGGGGTAAGCACAACAAGAAGCTTTTAACAAAATCAAGGAGTATCTTGTTCATCCTCCAATTCTGTCACCACCTTGTAGGAGTAGAAGTATAAGATTGTATATTTCTAACCATAGGGAGCATGCTTTCTCAAGAAGATGAAAATGGCGTTGAAAGAGCCATTTACTATCTTATTCGAGTTCTTAATGAAGTATAAACTAGGTATAACATGATTGAAAAGTTATGTCTTTGTCTATATTTCTCATGTACAAAGTTGAAATATTATATAAAACCAGTTTATGTTTCTTCCCATTATGATATCATTAAACATATGCTTTCTAAGCCAATTCTTTATAGTCGAATTGGAAAATGGGCACTCACTTTAACAGAGTACTCATTAAATTATGTGTCTCTAAAGGCCATGAAGGGACAAGTGGTTGCAGACTTTATAGTCTACCACTTTGTATTTGAAAGTCCCTAAAATTATCTTGAACTTGAACCTTGGAAATTATATTTTGATGGTTTGAGTCATAGAGACAGATCGTATATTGGGATATTGATTATCTCTCCTGATAAAATCCCAACGAGATTCAAGTATAGAATTGAAGGGCCTTGTTCGAACAACGATGCTAAATATGAAGCTTTAAAAGCTGATCTTAAAATTTTGCTGGAATTGGGGGCAACTAAAGTTGAAATTGTTGGCGAGTTTGAATTGGTTGTGAAGTAGATAATGAGAGAGTATAAATGTGTCAAGGAGAATTTGATAATTTACTTTGTAATAGCCAATACACTATTACGAAAGTTCGACATGGTGAGTATCAAGCATATTCCTCGATTGAAGAACCAGGAGGCCAATGACTAGGCTCAGATTGCTTTTGGCTACAAGGTTTTGAAAGAAAAGTTAGAAGATGTGATTGAGGTTCAAGGAAAAGTGATGGCAACCAGGTTTTCTCTGACAGACTTAGAAGCAACAAAGTTGGGTTACGCAGATGATGAGAATTTCAAAATCTTGGCAATCGACAACCTGACAGACGTAGATTGGAGAAAACCTATTGTGGACTACTTGAAGAAGCCAACAACGTCCGTGGAACAAAAATTCAAGTATAAATCTCTAAGTTATACTTTGATGGGGAATGAACTGTTCAAAAAGACATATGAGGGAGTCTTACTTAAGTGTCTTAGTGAAGTTGAGGCCTAGCGGAATAATTTATACATAAAAATTAAAGCCAAAGTAGTAATTAAAATGCCAAAATGGCTAAGTCATTGTATTACAAAACCAGAGTTTAAAATAAATTTGAACAAATTACAACTTCAACATTAACAAACAAAGTACTTAGAAGGGAATAGATACTTTCATGCGTTCGTATTTCGACTTTGAAAGCAGCAACCAGCGGTCAATGACAAACTTAGTAGAGTTGAGAGTGTCAATTTCTTCTCCCAAAGCCCGAGACTATTTGATATAATGTACTCCTATTTGGATCTCATTGTCAAGCTCTTTATCCTTTTTAATCTTGACTTGAACCTCTTTAATTTGTTTTTCTCAAGTAGCAATATTGCTAGCGCAAGTCTCAAGTTCTGCTTAGTTTTGTTTGAAGCCTTTCTCTATCTCTATAACCTTATTGTTTGATCCAGTTAAAACATCCCATTTAGTCGTCTGACTATCCATTTTATTTTGAATTTTGTTTGAGAGGTCTCTTCGACAATTAAGGTGTGCAGTAAAGTGGTCAATAAGCAGTCCAAGCTTCAAGATTACATCTGCGATTTCTAGAGGAGTAGTCAAAATGTCGACTTGCTTTAAGAGGTCTTTGATCCCAAAGCAAACTGAAGAATTATCCTCTAAAACTTTGATGAAATCAACATTAGAGGTTGTTTCCTTAATTTTCTTGAGGAGTTCATCAGTAGGTGGGTTTGCAGATTGACCACCAGAAATAGTCGAAGAACTAGAACATTTTTCATTCGAACTGCCCAATGTACTGAGAATTGCCTTAAGGTGCTCCGCTGGTTTGTTTCTCTTCAAGTTCTCCAGTTCTTCTTGGGAGAAAGCAATGTTTGTTCCAATCGAAGGAACTTTAAATTCCTTGATAATCTCAGTGGCCTGAGTAGTCTTAGGTGCCTCATTTCATCTTGCATTGTCGACTTCTTCTTCTTCCTCTTCTTCTTATTCCTCCTCAGAGTTGTGCACATAGTCGAATAGGAGTTGAGGTTCTTCCTGATAGTCTTCCTCATCTGAGGCATTATCACCTTGATTGATTTCTGGTGAAGAATCTTCATATTTTTATTAAACAATTTCTTATATGTTTTGGGCAGCTATTGTCTCTTCGACATCCATGATGTGCTACTTTTCATTTTCCTCTTCATGATTAGACTCAGTGGTCTGAGAATGTTGAGTGGTGTCCTTTGGGGGTGATTGTGCTTGTGGTTCTTCGGTGGGTTTATTTACCTCACCCATGGATCTTTTAGCCGAATCCTTGTTAGATGTAGGTTAGTGTGAGGGAGTGTTGATTCTCTCAGGGATAATTTGTTTGAATTTAATTGTTCGTCACCATCTGCACCACCCTACAAAAGAATTCGAAGTGTGATGAGTTGAAAACGAAAGAAAAGAAAAATGGTTAAAGAAAATTGAGGTAAAACTGTGTTACCTTAGGACCTTCTGCACCAAGGCTAGAATCGTCACTTTCAAGTCGTTCAAGAGTATTTTTGAGGGTAGGTTTGGGACTAGCCTCAGTCACTTTTTTAGTGACAGGCTTTTTGGCTTTGATTTCGATGGTGTTGATTTTTGGTTGAGAAGTGGCATCATATACCTTCGTTTTCTTCTTTTTCTTGACAACTTTTGAAGTGTCTGGTGAAAGATCGTCGTCATCTGATTCGACCACTAGAACTTGAGGTTCTTTAGCCTTTCTTTTCTTAAGGGTTGGGGGAGGTTTTCAATTTACCTGAAAAAATGAAGACATTAGCATATGAAGGTAAAAAGTTAAGCGAAATAAGAAAAATAATAAAATGTACCTTGGTTGCTGGTTTAGTTGTTTCCTCTTCTTGACCTTCTATTTTGGTCGAACTAGCAGTCTTCTTTGTTGGGCACTTTGTTGGGTATTTTCTTTCGACGACTAAAATAAGGTGTCAAGAAATGCCACAAAAAAGAGAATGTCAAGAAACTGTTAGAAGTAAAATGAATTAAATTAGAAGATTCCTCTTATCCCACACCTTCATATATGGGAGAGAGTACTTGAACATCCTTTATGGCAATATGAAGATGTACTTTGAAACTGTCCAAAGTATGCTTAGTCGGAACCACCCTTTTCAGTTTTTGAGAGTCTTGTCGAAGGCTTTTCCACAAAATCCCCAAAGACGAACCCGTTGGGAAACAGAGGGCTAAAAACCACGTCGAAATCAGCCGTTGGCAGTTGAGGGAATTTGGGTGGATGTAAGTCAAAAGCTAACTTATACCTGTGTTCAGGTTTAATATTTGACAGTAGTTTTAAATCTGGGAGTTTCTTCATAAAATTTTCTCTCAAAGTAAACTGCTGCTTCGCGGATGGTTCGACTAAGGTCATCAGGTCGATAGGCAGTTTTGAAGTACTTTTGAAAATTTTGAATTTCCTTGATATGAGTTAAAGTACTTTTCTTGGTTCTTTCCTGTATAAGAGCAAAAGTAGATGTTAAATATTGATTGAAGGAATTAACATCAAACATTTATGTAGAATAATATTGTTTCCACCAAGTATCATATTCTTGGGAACAAAAATAGAATGGTGTGAAAGGAATAAGAGTGAGTTGAGTCGTGCTACTATACTAAGACATTTCGTCATTGCTTTGAGCTTCAGTAAAATACACGTTGTTGAGAATAACAAAGCTTTTCTTGGGAAAAAAAGGCCTGAGTAAGATCTGGCTAATACCAAGCTGTCGAGAAACAAGATTTGATTCTTGAATGGTCGAAGTCTTGTTGCAATTAGCCTAGGCTTAAGAAATGCCTCCCGTATGGCGAAGGATCCTGCTTATTGATCCTTTGACATAGGAGGAAATTTCCTGGTAAACCATTATGGGCCATGAGTCCTTTTGGCAAAGGGAGCCATATAAGGAGTAAAATTGTAGCGCTTCACATACATCTTTAAATATTCAGTGAAAGTTTGTTGAAGGTTTAGGCCTTCGTCACTAGGAGTCATGTGGACAAGGTTTGTCCTTTTGAATCATTTGTTTTTGATCTCATCAGCTTCTTCGTTAACTGTGTTATGCATCAACAATGAGGGTTCAAAAGTGGAATTAAGCCACAACTGAAGTAGCCAGAATGGATCAGCTAGACTTAAGTTTGACCCACGTTTAATTTGTTTAAGGAGTTCCATGCTTTCCCCTAAAGATTCGTACAGGAAAACTAGAATCAATTTACCAAGGCAAAGTTTTCGTCCAACATGTAGTTGGTTGGCCATGGCTAGAAACTTGTTTGCAACTTATAGAGACCTTGAGTAAAAAATGCAGCAGGATAACCAAAGAGCAAGGAAAGTGATATTTTCTTTGTCAAATACTTCTTAAGTATTTTCTTGTGATGATCAAAGATGTAGTGAGTGAAAGTGGCTCGATTATATTGAAGCCAATAATGTCTTATGTCATTTAATTTGGATCAAAAGGTTCTCCAGTTGGTCGAAGATCAATAATTGCAACTAATGTCAAAAAGAGTTGGGGTTAGCATTCCACAAGGGAAAGGGTAATTATTGTGTGTACTAACCCAAAAGTACAAAGAGGTTAGCAGCATAGTCTGGCAGTAACAAGGTCCAAATTTTGACAACTGAATCAGGTCGAAAATTCCCATGTCCTTCAGAAACTTAGTTTTCTTCTTTTCTATCTTCACCAGCCAAGACAGATAATTCTCAGGGTCTTTTAATAAGGGGCAAGAGCAAAATGGTCTAAGAGCGTTGCTCATGTAATATAAGTTAATAGGTCGTTCTATAGGCTCAATTGAAGACGTTGACTGGGTCTCAGCTACCTTAGTTGTTTCAATATTCATAGTTTTAGTACTATTCTTAGATCTTTTCCTACTCGCTATAGGTTTGGTTCTATGGTAGGTTAGAAAGTATTCTATAAGTTTCACAACATTTGTATTAACATCAGGTAACAGACCAACTAGAGCATGTATTTTTCCAGAAACTAAAATAGGAATAAGTACCTAGGATTCATAAACGTTCCTATTTTCTTCTTCAAGAGGAGGTTATGGGAAATATTGTTGATTTCCCATGATTTGAGGACCTAGGATTTTGTGAACAGGAGGGAAAGTCGGTTGCTTCTTAGAATCCTTAGGGTTCTTGATCTTGGATTCCATTGATGATGAAAACTGAAAGAGATTTGAGTTTTTGTGTGAATTTTGTTTAAGAGAAGATAAAGGACCGTTCTTGTGCTTTAGAGAAAAGAAGAGAGCTCAGGAGAGTGAAAAAGTGAAAAAAATGAAATGGAATAAAGTATTTATAGTGGAGAATGGGAAACATTTTATTTCAAGCCACTCTGAGCGGTTGCTGGAATCGTGGGGCATGTGTTGATTGGTTGTGGAGTGATAGGATGATTGTAGTTGGTAGCCCATTACCTCCTAGGAAATAGGAGTGTGATGTTTACCTTTTGGGTTTCTGCACATCTTGATGAGACCTCTGAAATGGCATGGTCATGATGAGCATGACGTCACAGCAATAAAGATGTTTTAGCGTCGAAAAAGCTTTAAAAATGTCTTTTTCTCTTTATAATCGAAAATGGTAGTTTCGGGGGGCAATTTGTTGGCTGGGATTTCGACACATATTAATGTTGGAAATAAGTCATGAAATTCAAAGATATATTCTGAAAAAGAATATGATGATTTCGGCAGCAAATAATGATAAGAACATTTTGGTGTGTATGAAGATTTGAAATGGGTTATTAGAATTTCAAGGATTATTCTTAGAAGGAATGTTGTTTTTGACAAGAAAGTATTTGAAGACCTAATCGAAGACATCTATGCATAGAGGACGCTGTGATCTAGGACTTAGAAATATTTGTTGGCCTATATTGGAGTTCGACGACTTTCACTTAAAGAAGAGTTCGAAAAATGCAATTCAAAGAAGCCTGATAATTTTCTTTTAACCTTATCCATTTTCAAGATACGTGGAGAGCTTTAAAGTAGCGAAATGCATGCAGATTGGAAACATGGCGCTTTTTGGAGAAAAGACTGTTAGAGAGTGATTATTTTCAATTTAGTATAAATAATGTCTTAGCAGTTAGGATTCAGAGGTGTTCAACTTGTACAAAAAAATCTAAATTTCCTCTAAGTACCTGTGTGTGAGAAAAGAGTATTCTTGAGAGATAATGTACGTATGAACATCACACGTTGTATTTTTACCAGATTATTTAAGATTCTTCCTGTCATTTACCTTTGTTGCAATTTACTTTAAATCTAGTTTTGACATTTAAGATTCAATCATTTAACTTGAAGCCATTTATTTTAAAACTTACTTTTCTGCATTTCCTTAAAGAATTTGCAACGCTTCATTAACAACTTTAAAAATATTGTTGAAATGTTCATCATTAATAAACCAGAAACTAAATAACAACACATGTCCTAAAATCAATATAGTCGATCCTGTAAGTAACCAAGGATTTAATAACTTTGGAAGACTAACAGCTGCTTACCATTTTTTATGGTAAACATGTCATTTAGTTTGTCGAATTCAAACTCAGGGACTAAAGGTGGACTCCCGGTTCAATAAATAGGAAAATTGTGAGATCCGTCTAGCGCATACATTACCTGAGGACATCTCGGTCCAAACTTAATTTGAAGGAACTGATCTTTGAAACCTTTATAATTTGTGGTATAGGCTTGGAGAAAACTCTTATAAGGAAGGCCACTAATTGTCACCCAACCACCTTTCTCAACACCTTTGATTTCAAAAAACGAGAAAAACAAGCCTATGGTAGGCTCTATATCCACTGCTAAGGAAAATGCATTTAACAATGATTGGGAAAGATATATAACAACGCGGGACCAGGCGTTGTTATGTAGCATGTCGTTGTATATGTGTTACTTACAATCACGGTGTTGCACCCTAAAATTTGACCAACAATTATTTACCCATCAAGTGTTTGAAGGTTGATACCTTTGTCAGAAAGCCCAAGAGATCCTCAGAGGAATTGGTTGAAACCAAGGTTGTGTGTCTCATAACTTGAGAGTTGTGGGAGCTCCTCAGATGATTCTGAGAATTTGAGAATGAACTTGAAGCTTTGAGAAAGCTTATGAGATGTCTTGAAAGCCATCATGAAGCTTAGAGAGGTCATTGTACAAGAATTCAGAAGATTCAACCATGAATGGTAGAATTAGGGTTTGACTGGGTCAACCCTAGGTCAACTGATGATTTGGAGAAGGTTGAGACCTAATCCAAGGGCCATGTGATCATGGAATGATGTATTGAGATACTATAAGGATGATTCCTAGACCAACTCATCATGATTGAGGAGTTTGAGAAGTTTTAAGCTAGGGTCTCTAAGGATTGACAGTGTAAAATCCCCTAGTTTGATCCCTATCTTCCAGGAAGTTTTAGCTCAAGATGTGATTGTCATCTCATCTTCCCCACAACATGAATGTTGTAGATCTTGTTCTTAGATTTAATTTGAGTGGTAGAAGTCCTTGATAGGATTTGCAGAGCTCAAGTTATGGTTTTGACAAATTACAGGTCATCTGAGGTATGTGAATCTGGGTCCTTGAAAGTCACCCAACTTGCAGACAACTTTTTCCCTAGTAGTACGATTCCTATGGATTCTTGGTCAACATGAATGTTTAAGAGCATCTTCTTAGATTTCTAGAGAGTACTAGAAGTCCTTGATAGGATTTGTAGAACTCAACTTATGGCTTTGACAAGCCAAGGGCATTTTGGTAATTTGGAAGTTATAGGTCATTTCAAGCATATGGTCATATCTCCTACTTCCAAGCTTCAAATGGAAAAATATTCAACATCAAAGTTGCTTAGAATGATGTTTTAAGGCTAGTAGGGTGGTCATGAGATGTTGAAAAGGCTCATATCAAAAGGTGATAAAAATGGCCTAAAAATGAGGCATAAGTTAATTCAAGTGAATTTGAAAAATGGAAATCCCAAGTTATAAATCCAAAACGTGTCATATGATAGGTCATTTTGACTCCAAATGACATTTTAAGAACAATGGTTCAGCCACAATTTTGATTTGAGGCTTTCATCATAGGGTTGCTTTGTAATTTGATTGCTTGCATAATGGGGTACCAAACCAAAACAAGGAAAAACTCAATAAACAAGGTGTTTAAGCATTGTATCTTGTCCAAAATATCATGTAAGGAGATATTCAAGTCAGTTACCAAGTGTACAAGGGTTTTTGCATGAGATACCATGATATGAGAAGTGAAAATGCAAATTACCATATCATGAAATCTTCAAGTTCTTACTAGATGGTTCTAGGAGGTTCTAGACTTTTCTAAACCTCTCTATATATTGAATACAACTTGCATTGGTGAAAGGTTGGTGTTAGTTGGTGTTATTTGGTGTAGAGAAGAGTGAGAGATATCAAAATTCCTCAATTGCAAATTACATTGAATCTCTTGATTCTTCTTCATTACCATTCCATTTTTCTTCACAAATCATCTCCATAAACATTTCTGAGTGTGTTCATACTAGAGTGGAGCTCCATTGATGAAGGTTTGAAGGCATTCACATTGAAGTTGCAAGAAGGCAAATTGCATTGGATCTTGAAGTACAAGTCCTCTACATCAAATCTTCTGCAAACAGAGGAAGATTCATCATCTAAGGACCATTCTTGAGGAGTTACAAGGCTTGAATTGAAGAGTTTCATCACCCACCATTTCAAGAAGCAAGGTATGAAAAATCATTCCTACACCCTATATTAGGCATGGCTAGGGCTAATTATTAGTGTAGATCTATTAGAGACAATTAGGTAGTCATTTTTGATGAGTTTGAGACCAATTGGAGAAGTTTCATTAATGGTGGTCAATTCTTGGATGAGCTGGAACGTGTGATTTAGTGAGCTTTAATGCAAGGTTATTAGAGGATTTTAATCAGTGTAACATAAGGATCATTTTCATGTAAAGAAATGAGAGTTTGGTTAAGGTCGAAAGTTGACGATATTTTGAGGTTCATGATGATACACATTCGGTTTGCATGATTTAGAACGTTTCAATACAAACCAATGGCATGGTTGTGTTTAGCGTGGAAAATAGATTAAGTTTGGGCTTTGAATGAGTGAAATTGGTCAAGGAACGAGGGAGAACGAGAGGATGAAAGTCTGGTGCATGCGTGTGTTTTCATGGAGGTTTTCTGAAAACCCTAGATGAGAGGTAGGAGATGACCTCGCTACCGTCGGATGAAGCGTGGACCATTTGACCAAGGAGACGATCCAACGAGCCAGATTCAAAACGAAATTGGAGGGAGGGCTGACCAAGTGAAATGCGGCGTTTCACTTAAGACCAGTTCTGGGCTTTAGTGAAGATTACTAACGCCACCCCCCTAAGCGAGGCCCATCATGTTATAACTATATTCTCTTGCTCTTCGCACCGCTAATTTTTCTTTTTTTCTTTTCATTTTAATTGATTCTTCTGAATACAATGGGCCAGACGCGTTTTTCTTTCCGCACCCCTCATGTCTGGGCCCATCATCATGTAAACTGAATTTTATTGCTGTTCATACCCCATGCATATTTTCATATTATATTTTACTCCATTTTTTTCATAACTTTAAAAATCCATATCAAATTGAAAAATGAATATTTTTTAATGGGAATTTTTTCTCCACTTTCCATTTTTTTCAAGAAAAATATAAAATCATAAAATTGCCATTTTATTTCATTTTATTATTTTTTGTATATTTTTCATTTTAATTGCTTTTTAATGCTTTTAAGTTGATACCTTAATTTGTATATTTTAGTTTAGGTAGCTACCTTAAGATTTTTAGTTAAATCTTTTTAGGGTAGTTAGATGTATGTTTTAGGTTCCCCCTGGATTAATTCCATATTTTTGTGGTGATTTTTAGGATAGTTTTGATTAGGTAATTCTAGGCAGTGTAGAATTAGGTTAAAACTTCAACATAGGTCCATAATAACTTTAGATTTTGGGTTTTTAGGACAATATATACTATGGGGAATATATGGGTATTAAGGGTAGGTATGTAGGATCCCTTAGAAATTATATTAGGATTTAATATGATAGTATGCTATTTTTAGTTGATTTTTGTATTGGTTGATGGTTTGTGTTGCCTTTAGGGCATGTTTGTTTAGTTTGCTTTGCTTTGGAGTTTTCCTTTGGCTTGAGGAGCTTGGTATCTCATTGTGGAGAATTGTGGAGCATTGTAGAAGAGTTTAAGATGCATTGAGGAGCTTGAGAGCTTTGTCTTCTTTCTTTTTGTTTTGTTTTAGGGTTAGGATTAGGAAGAGCTTAGATGTAGATAATTTCTTTCTCAAACATGGATGGTATCATTCACCTCCATTCCTCCCTATGATTCAAAGTCCTTCCATGGCATACACCTCTCTCCTTTGGAGGGATAAGTGATATACCTAGGAAGTAGAACTTTTGAGGGAACCATTTCCTTTGATGCTGAACCCTTATAGGTCACCTTTGGTGATCAAATAAGCAGTTCAATATCCCCCAGCTTATCCAATAAGTGATTTTCTCTGGTTTTGATTGTCTTGAGAGATGCAGAGCCTGAGCTTGAAGATGAAGACTTCATTGAAGAGTAGTGAAGAGGATGAATCCCTGAGTAGTGCCATTCCAGCTGAAGCTTGAAGAGCAACCAGAGCAAGTTGATACTTGAAGACCCCTGAAGATTAGGTGAAGCCTGAAGGCGGAGCTGATCAAAGAAGCTGAAGCTTAAGGGAGAAGATGAGTTGAAACTCATGTTGTAGGGTTGAAACCTGGAAAAGCAATTGACGTTTGTCAAGTGATTGAAGTCTGAAGACTGAGTTGCTACTGGAGGAGCTGAAGCTTTCTTCTGTTTTCTTTTCTGTATTGTGTGTTTTGTTTGACTTGTCTGATGCATTAGAATAAGTCCATATCTAGCATAGGTAGAATCTAGGAGCATGATTGCATTAGAGGTTGAGTTGCTCCCTCTGCTTGTATTGTTATTGCGTGGCTTTGCTTGCGGGTATTCGGTAGAGCTCAGCTCCCTTGCCCATTTGGTTTGTTTGCCTGATGGCATTTCATTTCATTTTATCTATATGATTGCAGTTTACTGTTTATTGCTTGATAGCATGTTGTTTATATTTCAGTATGATTACTGTTATTTCATTCTGGCTTGAGGTTGAGATGAGCTTGTGGAGGCTGAAGCCCCACACACATTTCCTCCCTCACTTGCATTGCATGCATCCTACTGTTAAGCTGATGCTTTGTCTGTTTTGGTGTATCATTGACATGATCCCCTAGGACTCTCATTTCCTTGGATAAGGATTTGATGATAGACTTTTAGGTTGAAACCTATGCATGACAACTTCTAGGAGTTCCCTGTTCAAACCTCAACCATAGGATGAATCCATGGCATGATAACAGTAGGACTTGATAGTCTCCCTCCTAGTTGGGCCTGTTCTCTTCTCATCTCAAAACAGTTTAAGATACAGTAATCATGAATGATTTCTTTCGTACGTTATGAGCCTTAAGCTATCTGAGAAAGGATTGTGGGAGAGTTTCTTTTCCACAGTCTGGATGTTTAGTATGGTACCCTTTGGGTGACATGCGACGCATTCACTCTCAGGTCATAGTCTCTAGTGCGGTTGAAATCGCAAACATAATAAAAAACACTTCTTTCGTAAAAGACAGGAAATAAACTGTAGTTTCCCGAACTACGTATGCTCTGATCTCTCATGCCTGTTGAGAGTATGTAGGCACAAGATGGCGATGTCTTAGCGAGCAACCTTCCCCCATAATCCTTCGTAGGCCGAACTACGTTGACTCTGATTTCTCATTCTCTGATGAGAATACGTAGGCATAAAGTGCGACGCTTTGCCGAGTCATTTTTCTTTTCTTTTTCAGCCTGCCTTGATAGGTAGATAGATTAAAACCAACCCGTCCAAGTAAACACAACAAGCGAGGATCCCGTCGAGTACGATGGACGTGAGGGGTGCTAATACCTTCCCCTTGCGTAACCGACTCCCGAACCTAGACAATGGTTGCGATGACCTTGTCTTACCCTTATTCGTCAGGTTTTTCCGATCGTTTCCTTTCTCGCTCTGAGGGATAAATAACGAGAGGTGGCGACTCTTCTGTCATGCCGGCACCTTATTTTCGCGCAAGCGACACACGGTCCTGGGACCGTTGTTGTATTCTAGAAAGCGTGCGCCATATCACATCAGTTAAATAATCCAACCGTTGTGATAGAATATGGTTAGCATTCAACATCACAACGGTTAGTTAATCCAACCGTTGTGATAGAATCTAATCAACGTTCAATATCACAATGGTTAGTTAATCCAACCGTTGTCAAAATTTCCTATGTTTTAAATATACAATTCTCTGCTTTTCAAATTCATCCCATTTTTTCTCCTGTAACTATTATAATCATATCATAGAATTTACAACAACCTGTATTTTTGTTAACCATGCATAAAGAGCATAAAAAATAGCTAACATTGTGCATTAAAAGCCAAAATTAATATTTACATCAAACACAAAAGAAATATTCGCATCATCAATATAGAAAATAAGTCATTAGCACATCTCAATAAATCAATCAGCATGACCCTTAAGCACATTATGGATATGCGACCAATGTTTACGAAGATATACAAAGTCCTCAACAGGGAATGGAGTTTCGTAGTTAAACATCTACATAAGAAAGAGCAAAAAATTGAATATCATGCATGATAATAATTCAATAGTCAACTTATATATTACTATATGTAAACATTTTATGACATATATACCTTATCCTATGAATCAACAATGCCGACAAGGACAATGTTTAACATGTGTTTCTTGACATAATATCCACACTTGTAAGTCTCGGGTTGTCTCCTCGTCTACAAATTTAAGCAATAATTACATGAATATAACCACACATGAATATAAATGAAAGAAACAGGTAATCAGGCCACTCACTTTAGGAAATATCCATGCGAGCTTTCTTCTAACATTGTTCATCATATTCACTTGCTCCACAACACTGTACATTGAAAATGAATTAAACATATTACATGATAAACTAATGACAATGTCAAATAAAATGAATTAAACATATTAAATGATAAACTAATGACAATGTCAAATAAAATGAATTAAACATACACTTACGAATTAATAATCTCTTTCATTTTCTTTTTGAGTGGGTCATTAAAGGAACACAATACAGTTACCATATTCTTCTTAAATGATATGATTATCAGTTGCCAATGACCATTGAATAAACACGAGCATATATATTATTAGTGTCGCACCTCGAAAAATCACATTCGAAAATACGACCCTCGCGCGAAAGGGCGCGGAAAATGCGGTTCGACAGAGTCGCCACCGAACTTTATTTTTCCCGAATAAACGGGAGAGGAAAATATCGAGAAAACCTCTTAAAACGAAAGGATAGGAACAGGGCTGTCGCAACCATGTTCCGGGTTCGGGAGTCGGTTACGTGAGGGGAAGGTATTAGCACCCCTCACGTCCGTCGTACTCGACGGGAACCTCTTAAGGTAATGTGGGGAGTGTTGTTTAGGTTTACTTGTTTTCTTCTCGTTGTTAAAGGTAGAATTGGTAGGGTAAAAGGTTAAAGACGCTAAGGGGAGATGGGTGGTTAGAGGATAGGGTGCTCGCCAAGGATTGGGGCCCTTGTGCCTACGTATGCTCATTCGGACGAGAATGAGAAATCAGAGCGTCGTAGTTCGACTACGGGAAAGGATGGGGGGAAACGGAAGATGGATAGAAGTGTGCTCGCCAAGATCATCGCAATCTTGTGCCTACGTATCTTGTATTCAAGAATGAATAAAGAATCAGAGCGTCCGTAGTTCGTGGTAACAACCACGAAAAGATGAGGTTGAATGGGTTGGAAGTTTGAAAAAAAAGAGACGAAAGAGTGACTGACAAACAACCTAAGGGCGTGCCTCAAGAGCTTGTCATTCAAGAATTCAAGGAATGCGAGATCCCAAGAACTCAGTTCTTTCGGAAATTGAGTTGAAGATAAGAGTTGGATATTTTGAAAACGAAAGAATGAACTAATAACAACTCGGGGGCGCGCCCAAGAGTTACTCATTCGAATATTCAAAGAATGCTAGATTCTAAGAATATCCCTCTTTCGTAAGTTTTTAAAAATGTTTTGTGAAAGGAGCGAATCGAAGAATGGCATGCGAGGCCAAAAGGGAATTGTTTTGAACTGGTTCGACGACGTGTCGCAGATTTGATTGAAGATGGAACCGGCTTGACGACGTGTCAAGGGTTAAGGTTGTGAGAAACGATATTAGTCCCTGAGGGTGCTCCTAATATCGAGACCACGAGGAATTGTGAATGTGTGCGAAATGTGGGTTGCGAATGCGTACGAGCACTCGACTTAGGAGAACGTTGGAAGATGTTTGAGTTTGAAAAAGACGAAAGGTCGAGTGAATAACAACCCAAAGGGCGTGCCTCGAGAACTATCCACTCGAAAATTCGAGGAATGCTAGACTCCAAGAATCTTCTTCTTTCGAAGTTTGATTGAGAAAAGATATTTAAAAAGGTCGAAAGATTGAATGAATAATAACTCAAAGGGCGTGCCTCGGGAATTATTCACTCGAAAATTCAAGGAATGCTAGACTCCAAGAACCTCCTTCTTTCGAAGTTTGATCGAGAAAATGTTTGAAAAAAGATTTGAAGTGAAATGAGGTATGAAAATAATTTGAGGTACGAGATGTGAGGACGTGAGATTGGATTTGGAAATGAGAGAAATGACAATTATTTGATAAATGAGACGCGGGCCTCACAACCAATTAATTGGGGTATTATCGAAATGCTAGATCTCGACGACACCTTTTTCATTTGGAGAATGTTTGAATGAACGATAGAAATATCACACAGAATGCTTGATTCTTATAATATTTCTTTGTCCAAGATAAAACGTATTTTAAAACAAAAAGTCGAATGCCACTACCCAAGATGTACACCTTAATAGTAATCATTCAAGAACTTAAGAGGTGCTATACCTCAAGAGTTCAATTTTCGAGATTTGAATTAAGATTTTTTGAAAAAACTTAATAGAGTTTTAAAAGTGTATTTTGAAATGACTATAGATCTTTGTTTGAAAAAATTTTAAAAATATCAATATAAAAAATAAACCCATTAATAATACTGAATAAAAGGTGATTTTTGGTTTAGAAAATAATTTGAATGAAGATTTGGAAAATTATTAATTTTGAGGATGGTGTTGATTTAATTTAAGAAATAATGTTTGAATAAACAATGAATATATTACACAGAGTGCTAGACTCCTATAATATATTTTTGTTCAAATAATTAAGAGCGTATATATAAAAAAAAACTGAACAATATTATCCAAGGCGTGCGCCCCAATAATAATTATTCAAGAACTTGAAAGATGCTAGACCTCAAGAGTTAATTAAAATTTTTTGCCTTTTTGATTAGGAAAAGATTAATCATATTTGAGAATAATTACTCAAATTTAAAAGTGTGATTTGAAATATCTCAGTATCTTTGTTTATAAAATCATTTATTCAAAATGTCTAAAAAAACTTCTTTAATAACCCTGAATAAAAAATGTGGCTTCCCAAACTTACCAAAATAACAGCAATATAGTAAACGTAATATACGAAAATGCTGCAACATGTGGCCACCTGGGACCACAAGACAGCATATATTATGCATACATGTTGTTAACCCATGCGCCTAATTCACTGGTCCGGCCACAACGTAAACTTGTGTGCATAAAAGGAACTTGTAGTGGCCACCACCTGCTTTTTCATTACTTTGCAAGCATTTACAAGACGTCATAGCGTAACATTTGCGACTTGAAGTGACACAACCACTTAAACACACCAATCAGCATACAACATTATTCCATGTACTCATCCATCAGTTTAACCATGGTTCAAAAATAGGTAATACAAAATCGCAACAGACTGAGGTATTTACAACTCTATTATATGATGGAATTGAAAATCGGAACAACTCGAATATTGACGACGTCACGTCGCATATTCGGAAAAGTTTAGAACAAAAAAAACAACCATAAAATATCTTGAAAATAATGATAAATACATTAAAATCTAACACTCAATCGAACCTAATCAAATATTGGATGCAATCGAGCCAAAGAAAAAGATGCAGATTTACCAACGCCGACTTCAAGCGCTGGTAGATGACTTCTGGTGTTGCTCTTTCCAACTGAAACGCCAAGACGGCGTCGTTACGTTATCCTGGATATGCGTATTATGTTGTGGTACACCACGTAATCGTCATGATACTCCAAAAATCTGCAAGTTTCCTTTTAAAAACAAAATAAGAAATGCAAACCTCCTTTCTGAAACAAACATACGTGAAGTCACAAAACCTAAGTGTTACCGATTCTAGATCACTGTAAAATCAAGAAACCAAGACCAAACAACCTTCAACAGACAACTTAAAATACATACAAACTTATATCAGTATGAAAAACAAGAAACCTTAACAGCAGGTAAAGATTGCAAAGAGTTTTGTTCTCCTATCAGTATGGCTATCTGTACTCTTTTAGCTAAAAGAAAACAAATCCAAAACTCCAAGTTATGTTTAACACACATAGTTGCCCTCTGTTAGCCCAATAAGTGGTAAAGTTGAAACCTTATATGAGCACAAACAACATTAACAGGACAGCAAAATAACAATAACAGGACAAACAGCATTACCCCCTCTTACGTTTAAGCCATGGTAATAACCAACATACTAACAACCTCGATGCTAGTAAGTCATAGACAAACACTATATAAACAAAGCAAGCATCATTGACTCTGAGAATACGACTTTAAAAGAATCACAGAAACAACCATGTAATGTTTGATATACCTTGCGTTACTGACGAACCACAACAAAGGACCTTTGAATGACTTTGGGATTCTTCAGACGTAGCTTAACGGGTATTATGCGGTTGTCAGGGCTCTCCTTCAGGCGCGGCGAATCACGACTTTGCACTCAGTGACCGATGAACTTAGACCGCCATCATTGAGAACCTGCGAACACAACCATAACTCAAAAATTTTGAAGATACGAGTCCGCGAGTTGTTGTTACACGTCCCTTGCTGTTATTGCGAAGCCATTATCGTCGACGCTAATGTTGCTTCATTGTCAGTTACTCTTTGCGTTGTGCTTTGACTGGTGTGAAAGTTGTCGCAGAAACGATCTCCAAAGCTGCTTCAACTTAACTTTTGTGCGAAATACTTCAGATGTGATGTCGTTACGGCTAAGATGTGGCTCCAATCCTCGCTCGGTGGTCGCAATCTACACAGAAACTATCTTCTTATCCAACAAACGTTTCGAACTCTGAATCATGGAAGAGGACCAAATCTTTTCTCACGGAGGCCATTGAATTTGAATGCTTCACAACGGAATCGACTTTGCGAAACTTGATGCGAGAAAACGGCCGAGACAAAAGTTTTTTCTTCTGCGAAACTTGAAAGCGGTTGGTAATGGTGTCGATGGCGAGAATGATAGTGAAAGAGAAGTTTGAGCGGCCGGGTTTGGGAAAGAAGAAGGGTGGCGGCGGCTAGGGTTTGAGAAGAAGGGATGAGAAGGTTTCTTCGGCGGCTGATTTTAGTGAACAGTAGTTTAGGGTTCTTTAATCAATTCTCCCTTTCCTCTTTATAACCTCAGCCAGCTCCAGCTTCTGAAGGGCTCCGTAATGGGCCTCCACTTACGGCCCCCAATTCAATTTACTCACCATTAGTTTTTCTTACCCCAACTTCTTATGTTCTTAATTACATATCAATACTTAATTAATAATAAATATTAACAAATACTAAATAATAACTAAATAAATTAGTATTCTAACAACCATTTAACACAAATATTAACAATAATTATTAAATAAATATTAACAATTAACGATTAAATAACTATTAAAATATATATAAAAAGACCAACTAAAATATATATATATATACATAAAACGAGAAAATAATAGCTAAAAAAGAAATAATATTAAAAGAGAAAAAGTTTAAGAAAATAATATTCACAAAAAAAGGTTAGGCCACGTGTCGCCCTTTAATCGGTCAAAAGATAAAATTCTAAAAAAAAAAAAAACCAGCCAATTGCGAGCAGACATGTGTCTAAAAGACATGAAATGATAAATGAAAATAATTACAAAAAGGTAGGACAAATTTAGGGTATGACAGATGCCCCTATCTAATAGGCTTAAACCTAAGAGGATGAATTGCATTGGCGTTCATATCCCTGAGGTAGAAGTCTACTAGATATAAAAAGACCCTGAATTTGTCCGAAAGAAAGAGAGATGCTTGAGAATTGAAAATGCTGGATGATGTAAACCTCTGAGTAAGCTGGCACAAGTCGTCATCACCAAAAGGATGATGGGATGAAACACACACAGCTATTACCACCAAAAGGATGGTAAAGCAAAGCATATTCGCAAAATCTGACATTAATGACTATAACAGACCCCTCATCAAAAGGATGACGGAGCAAAGCTCAAACACTATCACACAATCTATCATCAATGACCATGATAGACCCCCCACCAAAAGAATGACGGAGCGAGACACACGCCAAACAATATCGCACAATCTATCATTAATGACCATGATAGACCCTCACCAAAAGGATGACGGGGCGAAACACACGCCAAACAATATCGCACAATCTATCATTAATGATCATGATAGACCCTCATCAAAAAGATGACGGAACGAAACACACGCCAAACAATATCGCACAATCTATCATTAATGACCATGATAGACCCCCCACCAAAAGGATGACGGAGCGAAATACGAAACACATCGCATAATCTGACATCGACGAAATGTCAGACCTACCACCAAAAGGATGATAGAGCAAAAACATAAAAACATCGCGCAATCTGATACCGACGAAGTACCAGGCCTACCACCAAAAGGATGATAGAGCGAAAACACCAACAAAACATCGCGCAATCTGATACCGACGAAGTACCAGACCTACCACCAAAAGGATGGGAGAGCGAAAGCATAAAACAAGTCGCACAATCTATCACTAATGACCATGATAGACCCCCCACCAAAAGGATGACGGAGCGAGATAAACAAAATTCGCACAATCCATCATTAATGACCATGATAGACCCCCCACCAAAAGGATGACGGAGCGAGACAAGCAAAATTCGCACAATCTATCACTAATGACCATGATAGATCCTCATCAAAAGGATGACGGAGCGAAAACACAGAACAAATCGCACAATCTATCATTAATGACCATGATAGACCCCCCACCAAAAGGATGACGGAGCGAAACACAAAAGAAAGCATCGCGCAATCTGATACCGACGAAGTACCAGACCTACCACCAAAAGGATGGTAGAGCGAAAACACAAAAGAAACATCGCACAATCTGATACCGACGAAGTACCAGACCTACCACCAAAAGGATGGTAGAGCGAAAACACAAAAGAAACATCGCACAATCTGATACCGACGAAGTACCAGATCTACCACCAAAAGGATGGTAGAGCGAAAACATAAAAGAAACATCGCACAATCTGATACCGACGAAGTACCAGACCTACCACCAAAAGGATGGTAGAGCGAAACACAAACAAAATAAGTTAGCTATCACCAAAAGGATGATAGGACAACACAGATTTGAAGTTTACCAACATCAAAAGGATGCAGGCTAGGTTGAACTGACGAAGTTCGACTATCACCAAAAGGATGATAGTAAGGCAATTGACAACGGTCACGCTTGCTGGGTACAACTCACTGGGGAACCCCTGAGAGGAATATTGAATTTGAAATGAGTCGACGGGGTACGCCCACCGTTTTTACTTGGAAATCATAATTTGCTGAAACGATTTCATGGTTACGCCCATGAATTCTGAAGAGGATGCCCCTGACTGGGCTGAATTTGTCTTGATGCCTTGTCTTGCTCAACAAAAGGTTGAACAACTTTATGATAAACGCTCACGGTCTTGCTGAAGATGCCCCTGCTCGGGTTGGATCTTGCACTGAACTTCTTGGATTTGCCCAACAAAAGGTTGAACAACTTCGTGGGAAACGCCCACGGTCTTGAATGGTATGCCCCTGATTAGGCTGAATGTTGATTTGCATATCTGATTAACCACGAGGTTGAAATTCGTCACGGGAGACGCCCATGGTATTGAAGAAGATGCCCCTGACTGGGCTGAATCTTGCTTTGAATAACTTCGAATTTTGTGGGAGAAACCCACAATTGCAGAAGATTGCCCCTGGCTGGGTTGATGACTGCTTTGAAGCTCTTTGCAAATTGTGGGGTAAACCCACCATCTTGGGGAAAATGCCCCTGGCTGAGCGGTTGACGGTCTTGGAAATCTTCGGGATTGATCCTGGACCTGGACTTGCATATATGAATGTTGGATTATAAATGATATTCTATATGAGTGGATGTGCAAATGCAAATGCTGACGGGCGGAGATGCAAGAGCTGGGGAAGTATGGTATGATTGGAGTATGCATATGATGCAAGATATTTATGAGATCGAATGCTATGCGTATAATGCGCATGATTGCAGACAGGTGATTGGAAATGCAGGTGGGAATGCCAGCGTGGTGGACTTCGGGTAGTTGCCAATGCGGATTGGACTTCGGGTGGTGGGAGGGATTGACTTCCTCGACACGCAACTTGTTGAAGACATCACGATCGACGAAGAAGATGATGCTCTGGATGCCTCAAGTATGGGTACTTGGGGATTTGTTGTCAATTTCCTTCAGAGAAGATTGCATCCCTGCTTGTTGGTCAGGACGACATGGTCTTGCCCCAGTCTAAACTTGCTATGGTCTGCCCCAGATTGACCAGTTCTGACATATGGAAGTTGAACTCGGGTGACCTGCCCCTGCTCGAGCTGTTGAATGCTTTGCCCCAGCCTGTGGGTTCTGAGGTAGTCTTGCTTTGTGACAGTCACTGAAAGTCAAGTTCTTCCTTGATTGCCCCTTGTTGAAGTGTCTTTGAATACCTAGCACTGATTTGTAATTAAAATTGTACATTCATAGATGGTGACGTTAATGCAAAGCTCGATGCAAGATTTGAAAAAAGTGTCTTTTGTTGAGGTGTCGTGATAGTGAGACGAATGGACTGCTAGCCCAAACGTTGTGCTAATTGATTGGTGCGAGAAATATATCAAGAGAAGTGACACCAATGTCAATGATTAACAATCATGTGAGGAGTCAGGTTACGCAACCTCGCGATAGCATGCTTTCAGAAGAAAACTTGCCTCAATTAGGTCTTTCGAGGGTTGTAACGTGGTCTGGTTCACGGTTATGAAACAAGGTTATTAGGCTCAAAGTATGATTTATACCCACCCCTTCTTCTTAATGATCTCCAGTCCTACGCTCAGTTAATCCTACACTTGTCTTGACGGTATAAACTTGATGGTTCAAGATTTGCTTGACGTGGCAGTCACCTTTATTTTGGTTTTTTTGATGGATGTTAGTGCCCCTTGACTCGGGTGGCCACTGAATCCTCCTTTGTTTTTGTTGAGGGTTTCGGGGTCCTCCTTTGCTTTTGCCTTGATCCCTAACTTTTGCATGGATTGACTTCGTTTGTCAGATCCATCGGGATTGCCTAGATTTTGTCTAAGTCCCCTCTAAGGTGTCTGACTTAGCAGGCTTTTGATTTTTTGGATTTTGTTGTGACTGCCATAGCATGGGTCATTGATGAACAACCGTCTTCTGGATTTTGCTTGTTGATTCGAGTGTGAAATTGGATTAACCGAACACTACCCTGCCCCAGGTTTAGTGTAAAGGTTTGAATATCCGAAGGAAACTGCTACTTCTAGGCTCGAAGTGGTTTACTAGGGATTAACTCCTTATAACTCCGGTGTTTTGGGGAATTGAAGCAATGCCTGTACATCATTGACGAGATTCTATCTGAAAGCATACCATTTGCAGTTATGGGTATCTCGTTTTCATCATCCTCCCTCAAATCATGCTAAACAACAGTGAATAGAGTGGGGTGAATAAACGTGTCGGTGATAAGTGAAAAATGAGTGAATACGACATAACTAATTCAAAACATGCATAAACGATACATTAATGAAAACCAAATAAGAATGGCAATTGTTCAAAGCATACAATACTTAAATAAGCAAAGACAAAACATAAGAAACTGCGAATAATGAAATGGCAACATGACTGCCTTCTTCGGAGAATGAACTTGACTGTGAGCGATTGTTGGCACTAGTTGACTGGCGGCATTGGATTGTTGATGATATTTGGAGACTTCCCATTGAAGTTGATAGCATCCCTATCGATCATGTCTTGAATTATGTGTTTGAAAGCCCTGCAGTCCTCAATGGTGTGACCTGGAGCGCCCTTATGAAACTCACAATGAGCATTTGCATCGTAGTCGGCAGGAATGGTAGTTGGAGGAGCTAAATCTCTCGGAACGATAGCTTTCTTCTCCATCAACTGAGCAAAGATTTTGGCATACGATATTGGTAGACGATCAAAGACTCTATCTGGTCTCCATGTTCTCTGCGGACGCTGTGGGCGAGCACCTTGCCGTTGCTGAGTAGCTTGCATCTGCTGTTGCTGAGGAGGATACTGATACCCTTGTTGGTTGTAGGCTTGTTGCTAAGGAGCCTGTTGCCGTGGCATCTGAGCTTGTGCTGCATGAACAGCCGGCTGATAAGGCATTGGCGCATATTGCGCAGCAGCAACATATGGATACTGATAGTAGGGAACTTGATAAGGCATAGGAGCAGGAGCTTGTTGAGAAGCTTGCCCTTTCTGCACAAAGATGGCATTTGTTTCGCCTTCCTTCTTCTTGTATCCATTAAAAGGCCTCTTGGCATTAGCCTGGCTGTTAGAACCTCCTGGGATCTTTCCACTCTTCAGCCCTTCCTCAATTCTCTCACCGACGATCACCAAGTCAGAGAATCCAGCGGAGACGCTACCGATCAGCTTTTCGTAGTACTGGCCTTGCAAAGTACCCATGAATATGTCAATCAACTCACGGTCAACAAGAGGTGGATGCACCCTTGCGGCTAGCTCTCTCCATCGTTGCGCGTACTCCTTGAAGGATTCGTTGTCCTTCTGAGTCATACTCTGAAGCTGAGTACGATTTGGAGCAAGATCGGTGTTGTATTTGTACTGCTTGACAAATGCATCAGCTAGCTCGGCCCAAGTGCGCACACTATTACGCTCCAGCTGCATATACCATTCGAGTGATGCCCCAGATAAGCTGTCCTGGAAGCAATGGATCATGAGCTTTTCATCTCTGGCATAAGCAGCCATCTTGCGACAGTACATCTTCAGATGGATGTTTGGGCAACTGAGACCTTTGTACTTTGAAAACTCGGGCACCTTGAACTTTGGAGGAATGACAACATCAGGCACCAAGCATAATTCTAAAGCACTGAAAGAATTTGAATTGTGCCCTTCCATGGCTCGGAGTTTCTCGGCTAGATCTCGGCACATCTTCATGGCTTCGGAATCCTGAGCGGCAACAGGACTGGCGATGGGAATAGCAGCATGATAGTTCTGAACGTCGTCATACTGATCCATCAGAGTATCTTCGACATGAGGAACTGGGATCTGCACAGCAGTAGGCTGGGCGTGCGGGATAACTCCAACGGTAACTCCAGGCGCTGGGATTGGCTGAGAAGTATTTCCTTCGACTGCGTTGTTGAAGTTCAGCGGCATCCCATGAGAACTTGGAATTTGAACCAAAGGGATGGCAGTAGACCCTTGTCCATTGTGGTTGACGACAGCGGCGGCTTCACGCTGTTCTTCTTCTCTCCTGGCTGTGAGGATGGCTTCGAGGATCTGGTCGATCTTTCCTTTCATGGAATCCAACTCTTCCCTGAAGGCGACTTGCTCCTGTTGAATCTGCTCCATCACTCGTCTGGTATTGGCTCTAGTGGCGTACTGGTGTCGAGGAATCAACTTGATTTACTGGAGAAGAAGGAGCGGAGACATAAGATTCTGTTGAAGGGCTGGAAATGCAAAATGCACAACATATGAAATGCAATGCAAATGATATGCAAGATGCAATGCAAGATACAGGATCCAGGATCACAGGATCACAACTCTAACAACTCCTGAAGCTGGTAACTGTAATAGATAAATAACCATAATTCCTGCTCAAAGAAAAGTTGACAGGTAAACCCTATATGGGAAGATCTAGACACTCTACCCATAAACCCACTCACGGGGTAGTTTCTATGTTTGGTTCCCAGGATCACGGACACTAGTCGTATTAGCGTCACGCAACAGGCTGGCTGCATTACGACGATAATGACGATAAGGTCTCTCCTGAGCGAGGTCCTCGTGCTAGGCACACAAGGAGCGAGTCCTTGGAGACTAACACTACACGACCACCATTTATTGGAACTGGTGCTAAATAGGGTCCTAGAATCATGGACCCTTCATGAATCAAGTCATGCAACAGGCTAGCTGCGTTACAACAAGATCTACGAATAGGTCTCCTCTGGAGGAGCTTTCATGCCAGGCCCACAAGGAGCGAGTCCTCGGAGACTAACACTACTCGACTACCAATTCTAAACTATGTGTTCTCTCTGCTTTTACCGAAGCTCGGGTGTAGAGCTTTACTCATGATGCCATCCCAAAAACCAACAGGCCCAGATAACAAGCACAAATAAAAACCACACGGGAACGAATACAAAAAGAAAACAAATAAAAACAAAACACTCCTCACAAACCAAAAGATAGGCTCGACTCTCTCTTTGCATGGAGCAAAAGCGTCCCCAGCAGAGTCGCCACCTGTCGCACCTCGAAAAATCACATTCGAAAATACGACCCTCGCGCGAAAGGGCGCGGAAAATGCGGTTCGACAGAGTCGCCACCGAACTTTATTTTTCCCGAATAAACGGGAGAGGAAAATATCGAGAAAACCTCTTAAAACGAAAGGATAGGAACAGGGCTGTCGCAACCATGTTCCGGGTTCGGGAGTCGGTTACGTGAGGGGAAGGTATTAGCACCCCTCACGTCCGTCGTACTCGACGGGAACCTCTTAAGGTAATGTGGGGAGTGTTGTTTAGGTTTACTTGTTTTCTTCTCGTTGTTAAAGGTAGAATTGGTAGGGTAAAAGGTTAAAGACGCTAAGGGGAGATGGGTGGTTAGAGGATAGGGTGCTCGCCAAGGATTGGGGCCCTTGTGCCTACGTATGCTCATTCGGACGAGAATGAGAAATCAGAGCGTCGTAGTTCGACTACGGGAAAGGATGGGGGGAAACGGAAGATGGATAGAAGTGTGCTCGCCAAGATCATCGCAATCTTGTGCCTACGTATCTTGTATTCAAGAATGAATAAAGAATCAGAGCGTCCGTAGTTCGTGGTAACAACCACGAAAAGATGAGGTTGAATGGGTTGGAAGTTTGAAAAAAAAGAGACGAAAGAGTGACTGACAAACAACCTAAGGGCGTGCCTCAAGAGCTTGTCATTCAAGAATTCAAGGAATGCGAGATCCCAAGAACTCAGTTCTTTCGGAAATTGAGTTGAAGATAAGAGTTGGATATTTTGAAAACGAAAGAATGAACTAATAACAACTCGGGGGCGCGCCCAAGAGTTACTCATTCGAATATTCAAAGAATGCTAGATTCTAAGAATATCCCTCTTTCGTAAGTTTTTAAAAATGTTTTGTGAAAGGATCGAATCGAAGAATGGCATGCGAGGCCAAAAGGGAATTGTTTTGAACTGGTTCGATGACGTGTCGCAGATTTGATTGAAGATGGAACCGGCTTGACGACGTGTCAAGGGTTAAGGTTGTGAGAAACGATATTAGTCCCTGAGGGTGCTCCTAATATCGAGACCACGAGGAATTGTGAATGTGTGCGAAATGTGGGTTGCGAATGCGTACAAGCACTCGACTTAGGAGAACGTTGGAAGATGTTTGAGTTTGAAAAAGACGAAAGGTCGAGTGAATAACAACCCAAAGGGCGTGCCTCGAGAACTATCCACTCGAAAATTCGAGGAATGCTAGACTCCAAGAATCTTCTTCTTTCGAAGTTTGATTGAGAAAAGATATTTAAAAAGGTCGAAAGATTGAATGAATAATAACTCAAAGGGCGTGCCTCGGGAATTATTCACTCGAAAATTCAAGGAATGCTAGACTCCAAGAACCTCCTTCTTTCGAAGTTTGATCGAGAAAATGTTTGAAAAAAGATTTGAAGTGAAATGAGGTATGAAAATAATTTGAGGTACGAGATGTGAGGACGTGGGATTGGATTTGGAAATGAGAGAAATGACAATTATTTGATAAATGAGACGCGGGCCTCACAACCAATTAATTGGGGTATTATCGAAATGCTAGATCTCGACGACACCTTTTTCATTTGGAGAATGTTTGAATGAACGATAGAAATATCACACAGAATGCTTGATTCCTATAATATTTCTTTGTCCAAGATAAAACGTATTTTAAAACAAAAAGTCGAATGCCACTACCCAAGGTGTACACCTTAATAGTAATCATTCAAGAACTTAAGAGGTGTTATACCTCAAGAGTTCAATTTTCGAGATTTGAATTAAGATTTTTTGAAAAAAACTTAATAGAGTTTTAAAAGTGTATTTTGAAATGACTATAGATCTTTGTTTGAAAAAATTTTAAAAATATCAATATAAAAAATAAACCCATTAATAATACTGAATAAAAGGTGATTTTTGGTTTAGAAAATAATTTGAATGAAGATTAGGAAAATTATTAATTTTGAGGATGGTTTTGATTTAATTTAAGAAATAATGTTTGAATAAACAATGAATATATTACACAGAGTGCTAGACTCCTATAATATATTTTTGTTCAAATAATTAAGAGCGTATATATAAAAAAAAACTGAACAATATTATCCAAGGCGTGCGCCCCAATAATAATTATTCAAGAACTTGAAAGATGCTAGACCTCAAGAGTTAATTAAAATTTTTTGCCTTTTTGATTAGGAAAAGATTAATCATATTTGAGAATAATTACTCAAATTTAAAAGTGTGATTTGAAATATCTCAGTATCTTTGTTTATAAAATCATTTATTCAAAATGTCTAAAAAAACTTCTTTAATAACCCTGAATAAAAAATGTGGCTTCCCAAACTTACCAAAATAACAGCAATATAGTAAACGTAATATACGAAAATGCTGCAACATGTGGCCACCTGGGACCACAAGACAGCATATATTATGCATACATGTTGTTAACCCATGCGCCTAATTCACTGGTCCGGCCACAACGTAAACTTGTGTGCATAAAAGGAACTTGTAGTGGCCACCACCTGCTTTTTCATTACTTTGCAAGCATTTACAAGACGTCATAGCGTAACATTTGCGACTTGAAGTGACACAACCACTTAAACACACCAATCAGCATACAACATTATTCCATGTACTCATCCATCAGTTTAACCATGGTTCAAAAATAGGTAATACAAAATCGCAACAGACTGAGGTATTTACAACTCTATTATATGATGGAATTGAAAATCGGAACAACTCGAATATTGACGACGTCACGTCGCATATTCGGAAAAGTTTAGAACAAAAAAAACAACCATAAAATATCTTGAAAATAATGATAAATACATTAAAATCTAACACTCAATCGAACCTAATCAAATATTGGATGCAATCGAGCCAAAGAAAAAGATGCAGATTTACCAACGCCGACTTCAAGCGCTGGTAGATGACTTCTGGTGTTGCTCTTTCCAACTGAAACGCCAAGACGGCGTCGTTACGTTATCCTGGATATGCGTATTATGTTGTGGTACACCACGTAATCGTCATGATACTCCAAAAATCTGCAAGTTTCCTTTTAAAAACAAAACAAGAAATGCAAACCTCCTTTCTGAAACAAACATACGTGAAGTCACAAAACCTAAGTGTTACCGATTCTAGATCACTGTAAAATCAAGAAACCAAGACCAAACAACCTTCAACAGACAACTTAAAATACATACAAACTTATATCAGTATGAAAAACAAGAAACCTTAACAGCAGGTAAAGATTGCAAAGAGTTTTGTTCTCCTATCAGTATGGCTATCTGTACTCTTTTAGCTAAAAGAAAACAAATCCAAAACTCCAAGTTATGTTTAACACACATAGTTGCCCTCTGTTAGCCCAATAAGTGGTAAAGTTGAAACCTTATATGAGCACAAACAACATTAACAGGACAGCAAAATAACAATAACAGGACAAACAGCATTACCCCCTCTTACGTTTAAGCCATGGTAATAACCAACATACTAACAACCTCGATGCTAGTAAGTCATAGACAAACACTATATAAACAAAGCAAGCATCATTGACTCTGAGAATACGACTTTAAAAGAATCACAGAAACAACCATGTAATGTTTGATATACCTTGCGTTACTGACGAACCACAACAAAGGACCTTTGAATGACTTTGGGATTCTTCAGACGTAGCTTAACGGGTATTATGCGGTTGTCAGGGCTCTCCTTCAGGCGCGGCGAATCACGACTTTGCACTCAGTGACCGATGAACTTAGACCGCCATCATTGAGAACCTGCGAACACAACCATAACTCAAAAATTTTGAAGATACGAGTCCGCGAGTTGTTGTTACACGTCCCTTGCTGTTATTGCGAAGCCATTGTCGTCGACGCTAATGTTGCTTCATTGTCAGTTACTCTTTGCGTTGTGCTTTGACTGGTGTGAAAGTTGTCGCAGAAACGATCTCCAAAGCTGCTTCAACTTAACTTTTGTGCGAAATACTTCAGATGTGATGTCGTTACGGCTAAGATGTGGCTCCAATCCTCGCTCGGTGGTCGCAATCTACACAGAAACTATCTTCTTATCCAACAAACGTTTCGAACTCTGAATCATGGAAGAGGACCAAATCTTTTCTCACGGAGGCCATTGAATTTGAATGTTTCACAACGGAATCGACTTTGCGAAACTTGATGCGAGAAAACGGCCGAGACAAAAGTTTTTTCTTCTGCGAAACTTGAAAGCGGTTGGTAATGGTGTCGATGGCGAGAATGATAGTGAAAGAGAAGTTTGAGCGGCCGGGTTTGGGAAAGAAGAAGGGTGGCGGCGGCTAGGGTTTGAGAAGAAGGGATGAGAAGGTTTCTTCGGCGGCTGATTTTAGTGAACAGTAGTTTAGGGTTCTTTAATCAATTCTCCCTTTCCTCTTTATAACCTCAGCCAGCTCCAGCTTCTGAAGGGCTCCGTAATGGGCCTCCACTTACGGCCCCCAATTCAATTTACTCACCATTAGTTTTTCTTACCCCAACTTCTTATGTTCTTAATTACATATCAATACTTAATTAATAATAAATATTAACAAATACTAAATAATAACTAAATAAATTAGTATTCTAACAACCATTTAACACAAATATTAACAATAATTATTAAATAAATATTAACAATTAACGATTAAATAACTATTAAAATATATATAAAAAGACCAACTAAAATATATATATATACATAAAACGAGAAAATAATAGCTAAAAAAGAAATAATATTAAAAGAGAAAAAGTTTAAGAAAATAATATTCACAAAAAAAGGTTAGGCCACGTGTCGCCCTTTAATCGGTCAAAAGATAAAATTCTAAAAAAAAAAAAAAAACCAGCCAATTGCGAGCAGACATGTGTCTAAAAGACATGAAATGATAAATGAAAATAATTACAAAAAGGTAGGACAAATTTAGGGTATGACAATTAGTATTTGCTAAAACAAAACTAAATATAAAATACATAAACATCAATTACAAAAATACTTACAAACAGAGAAATGGTGCTAAGTAACATTCTTTTCCTCCCTCGTTTAACCATTTTTTCAAGTAGCCTCGAATGTCTTTTGGTTGATTAAACATCCATCGAATAAAAATCGGATCCAAGATTCCATAAATACTCGATTTATTTAACTCTATACAAACACGATGAGTGTACCTAAATGGTTAAAGAAAATGAATAAATTAAGGGAGGAAATACAAAAAATGATAATGTTCTATAATGACATGTATATTCAACTATATACTTACGTGCACCAAACTTGCAATATCAATACGTCCAGCCACTTATATTCACCGAGAAAACCCCTTACATCATTAGGATTGTAATAGAATAACTCCAAACACGGACAATGTTCTAGCGGGAGAGGTTGCGTATCATTTATCACCACAAAACGTTCAAGTATAACATGGTGATTTCATTTTCGTTAGGGTCCATTATCTCATTGTAGTTATCTGGAGGGGGGAGGGGCTGAACAATTACTTCCTTTTCTAGAAGCACGACATACAACACTTATACTTGGAGTTTGATCATCATCATCACCATCAACATAACGATGATTTTCATTTGTATGTTGTTCGAGGTTTTTACTTAATCTCTACATCATAATATTTAATTAGAACATAAAACAAAAATAAGCACAATATATATCATACATTTTGATAAAACACTAACATCTCAAGTAAAGCACATACCGAATATAACTCTTGAAACCTTTCCATATCTTTCTCCCTTTTTTCCCTCTCCTCTTCTAACATCATCCTTTGTTATTCTAATTTCTTCTCAATATTCTCAATTTTTTTTTCTTTGTGCATTAAATTTCGGGCTTTCCGTACTTTTTCTTTGAGACCCAAAGAATGGCCTCAAGTCGACACCTTCTCCAACACCACAGACATACCCACCATGCTCATTTGTTCCGATAGCTTCTACTAATATGTCATGTCGTGCTTCTAGAACAAATGTGCCTTCACGGGCTGCCTCAACCAACTTATCCTACACAACATGAGCAACTTACATATGTTATTACCAACGCATTTAAATAACAAATAATATAAGCAAAATAAATCATACTTATAATTTCCTCAGCAACTTCTCTTAACGCCTCAGAGGTGTACTCTCCATTAGGTCTTAATCAAGCCCTCTTCCATTTCTCATATCTTGACGGTGGAGATGGGATGCGATCATCTCCTATTTCTGGTTGTTTTCAAGCATGATTCTCTTCTCAAGTTTTCTGTAACACCCACGAGAAAATCTATGGGGGTACATATTTTTTGCCTTGTTTTGCATTCCTACTTCATTTTTAACCTATTATTAACATAGTGAAAAATATATATGATTAGTATATATAACTCATTAGCATAATATTATCGGTTACATAAGACTAGTAGTAACCTTGAATTCATCAGAACGACGTATCTTCACAAACTTGTTCCATTGCTTCTTCAATATAAAACTATATCGAACCCATGGATGAGCAAGACCGCTTTTAGGCTTCCTAATGTAGTCAGCCATGAGATATGACTTAAATCCCCTCCAACGAGTACCAACATAAGATATCCATATTTTTTATGACTTTGAGTCATCGTAAACTCAAAACTCAACTACATTTAAATCAATATATAATTATGTATTAGAAATTATAGGTAGTGATATCGAATATATGAAAATTATAGTACGTAATACCTTAACGTCTGTCCATATGCTTTTTTTGACTTGATCATCCACTTGTTTCCAATCATCTATCAGTATACTAACTTTGCTACGTGCAAGAAACGCAACATAACTCTTAAAAGTAGAGTAATGTTCACAATCCACTACTCTGTAGAACGAATCAAACTCGATCATAATTTTTTCACCTGATGAGTTGCGGACTGATGTAAATTGGGTCATCATTGTGACACCTCTTTGTGATCTTTTCGATTAAGTATCATTTATTTGAGTTTCATTCGCAAAACTCTCATTTGTTTGAGTTTCTTCGCTGGTATCTGATGTAGAACTCTACAAGGTCGACATCTATGTTAAAAAACAACAACAACAATAACATAAACAACAACCACAATAAAACAAAAACAACCACAACAATGGCAAATTAAGTTTACTATAGATGAATGAGGAAAATATTTTATGTACCCTAAGCGTGATGAATAAGTAAATGATGTCGGTGTTGTCTTCCTTCCTTACGACAATGACAATGTTGTTGTTGTCTTCCTTCTCGACGGTGATAACTTTTTTGGTGTACTCTTCCTTCTCGATGTCACGATCGTGATGGTCTTTTAACCTTCTTGACGATGATGACGAAAATGAAAAATACACAGTGAAGAATAGATACTAAAGAGACAAGCTAGGGTGAACGATGGTGTTTTGGTTGAAATCATGTATTGCTTCACAGTATTGAACGTTATGGTTTAGGGTTGAAATTGTGTATTGTTTCACAGTATTGTTTCTATTTTCAATGGAAAAAAGGATACTGAAGAGACAAGCTACCACCATGGCCAATACCAGCAACCGTTATGATATATTACTTTCATAGTGAAATTTCATAAAGAAGCACTAGAGTCTAATTTACAATTAAATTTTTTAAATAAAAAACAAAATATATCACAACGGTGGAACTCATCAACCGTAGTCATAACCCTTTAAGTTTTTTATTTAAAAATAAATAAAAAAAAGAAAAGGTGTGCCTTAACATAAAGGAATAATTTATATGAGGGTGTTGAGGTTCGAACCCATGAAAGCTTGATGGTATCGCCACGGTTGGCTCCTTAACTGTTGTTATATACAAATAATTTTTAATCAAAAAACAAAAATAATATGATAGCGTCTTAGTTTAGAGATGTCACCACGGTGTAGGGAAGAACTATGGTGACCATGGAGTTGTTGTTTACGTGTTTTGTAGTAGTGATCTATGGCCTTGTAAACTATTTTTAAAGCTTTGATAAATCCCCAGCTATTAGGACGAAGTTGAGAAGGGGTGGTGTTCAAGCTCCTTAACAGATCAGATTCAGAATCAGTGAAGGGAAGATGGATTTTAAAATCCTCCAATACCCCGACGTAGAATGGAAATATACCTTTTTAACCCCTCTAGGATGAACTATGCAAACACGTTCCTTGGAATACATGGTTTCAAAATGACATCGTCTTCGTTCCCAGTAGAGGAGACACTCCTCAAAGATCGAAGTTTAGAAATCTCCACCACGCCAATAGAGCTGTGATCGTAACTCATTACCTCTAGATCAAACAATTATGTAATCTCTATTAAAACCTCTACTGATGAACATGATGAAGAAGATTCAAAATCAAAATCACTAAAAGAGGCAAAAACATTGGTGTATGCCTTCTTTACAATAATATCAAAATCACCTTGGTTTTGAGTATCCCTACGTCCTTTCACATAAAAGTTCTAAAGATCTTTTATTTCTCGAGTAATTAAGGTTCTTAATAAATTTGTATCATCACCACATGCATCAACAATTGTCATCGAATAAAAGAACAAAGAACAGAGAAATAAAAAGTAAATATACCTGATCTTGAAGAATGAACGAAAGCTTTGAAGATTGCTTTGAAAAGATGAATGATTTATTCTAGTAGATGATGAGATAGAATATGAAGAGATAACTTTAAGCAGGAGGAAATCCTCTTATGAACTCAAAAAATCAAAGCATTTTGAATCATTGAAAGGGTTCAATTTCCCATAAAAAAATTTCATCACTGAAAAAAAAGAGAATCTGATAGAGATACGCTTTCACATCTGCCATAGTTAAGACACGTCACTAAAAAACGAGTACCGTGACATCAAAGGACCAACGAAAGTTTCAACCCTAGACTTAGGTTGGAATGACAGTTTCGTGTTTCTTTTTCCGAACATTTCAACCTTTTAGATTTCATGCTTGGGGGACTTATGTACATTTCATAAAATTTGTTTGACTAGCCGAGGTATAAGCTCGTAAGAAACCTGTCGTGCATACCAGAAATTCCTTTGGGCCGAGTTGATGAGAAAGTCGGGATCGGCGAAATATATAGGTCGAATGGTTATGGTTATTCAGATAAGTCAGAGTCCAGTTAAAAATATTAAGACAATCACACTGGGACCGATCTTACTCATACAAATTGGAGCCGACCTCATTCGTACAAGTTAAGATTGATGATAGAGCTAGGATACCATCTGAAGGGTTACAAGGAACATTTACAAAATGATCCATTATGACATAAGAGTTATAATTATTAAAGAGGCATACATTATATGGCAATTATAGGGACGAAGGGTGTTACTGAAAGATATATTTATGAGGATGTTGACTGGAAGTTTTCAACGGGGAGAAGGCTTAGAAGCTAGCTTGTGGGTTGACAGGCTAGGAAAGGCGGTGAAGGAAACAAGGTGAGTCGACGCCAGCAGAGGGAGCTTGTAAGTCGACTCAAGTCTATTCCGTCGAAGGTGTCGACTGATGGTCAAGGAAACTGACATGAAGCATTAGAATGTTTGAGCGGAAAGAAAATTTGAAAAGCTGAGAATGTGGGAATTTAGAAAGATGGTGGAGGGACACGAGGCGACACCAAACCAACATAGCAGTTATTTTATTTTCTATTTAAGGCAATGCCCATGTTCAATTTTGGGGGCACATTTCGAAGGGAAAGTGTAGCATTTTTTTTATTTTCTATTTAAGATAATGCCCATGATCGGGTCCACATTTCCTTTTAAAGAAATTTGCATTACCAAACTTTAAGATATCTTGTCACTTTTTCTCGTTTACTTTATTCGTCTTTCATTCAAGTATATGAATTTTTTATTCAAGATTATTTCCAATTTGTTCTAACAAACACCATTCTACCACCGCCGCATATACTCGACCAGATAGTTCTGGGACTTATTTGGTCGGTCCCACAAGTAAACCTGCGTCAAGAGGTCAGAGGTTGTTCGTGTGAAAATTGTGTGTGAACAAATTGGCACACCTGGTGGGACCCGCTGGTTTGGGTGTATGCATTTACGTAGTCGTAAGATGATGATACCACGTTTAAACGAAGAACCGTCTTCAGAGGGAAATACGATTATGATGCAAACAACTAACGTTGGCGCTGACACCATGTCTGTGGTTTCAACTGCACATAGTGGGCCTGTCGTGACGCCACATCGTCCTGAACCTAAGCCTATGATGACAGGAACTGGGGGCAGTATATGCCTAGTTTCACAATGCCCACGCCCCGAGGCTTTGGGATGTCAACAGAGTTCATGTCGAGCCTGCACCATAGTGACCCACTCTTTTGAGAAAGTTCATCGTCAGCTTTTTCATTGTATCAGGGATTAGGGCATCTGGAGAGCCAAGTGACTAGGCCCCCAAGGTTTAGTCTTCAGTCACATTCAATCCTAACTTTCACCTCAAGTTCTGTCCCTGTTATGAGACATCAGATAGATGAAAGTAATCACAAAATGGTTCACATGTTGACCCAAAAAATGGGCACCATATTAAGACCATTAATACAAGATTTGACTCAGAGTTACCAACAATTGGAGACTCAGATGACACGAATAGGAGATTTTTTAGGCGCTTCTAGAGCCTCGGATCGACAAACGCCGCCACCTCGACCAGAGACGCCAATTCGACAAGACGGATTCTTCAACGAAACAATTGACCAGTAACCACATGAGGTTGAACACACACCTAGGGTGGCCCAAAGGCCTCCCGTTGTTTTAGTTCATAGGAACCAAGACCCAGACTATGTGGTCAGACAGGTTCGACACGAAGCCATGACTGGAGAACCAAACTTAGAAGCTATGGTGGAATGGATTATGGTTCGCAATGGAGAGAACCTAGGCCTTCAAAGATCAACATATACATCCCCACTACCAGACTTGTTTTGCAAACAGATTTGCCCAGCGGCTGGAAGGTTCCAAAGTTCACCAAATTCGCCAAAGAAAGCGAAGAGTCCACCGTCGAACATGTTGTCGAATATCAAACTGAAACTGGTGACATAACGAACAACGAGGACTTGAAAATGAAGTATTTCCCAAGTTCCCCCACAGTATTTCCAAACCTGGGCACAATTAGAAAGGTTTTTTCATGAACTATTTTACATGGGATAATCGAAAATTAGTCTGAAAGAGCTAGCCAGTGTCAAACGAAAGGCCACAGAGTCGGTGGACCAATACCTTAACAGGTTTAGACTTTTGAAAGCGTGATGCTTCACGCAAGTCCCTAAACATGAGATAGTCGAGATGGCTGCTGGTGGCCTAGATTATTCAATCATGAAAAAGTTAGACATGTAATATCTCAGAGATATGGTGCAGTTAGTTGATAGGGTCCGACAAGTCGAGCGCTTAAAAAATGAAAAAAGCCAGGCTAACAGATAACACAAGAAAGAGAAAGTTTCATACGTGGCCGCTGACGAATACTCTTCTAACGATAAGGAGCTCGTCAATGAAAGTGAGGTTAACGTGGTTGAACTGAAGTCAGGGCCCCCGTACGCGTGTAAATTATTAAAACCATCAAATGGAAAAAATCCTATCGAAACTGAAAAAACAGGTAAATACGTCGTGAAAACGTATACTTTTGATGTATCTAAATGCGACGAAATATTTGATTTATTAGTTAAAGACAGTCAGATTACTGTCCCTTTTGGGGCAAAAGATCCCCCTTTAGAACAAAATAAGAAAAGGGGATTTTGTAAATTTCATAATTTCCTTGGCCATAAAACATCTCAATGTGTTCTTTTCATGGATTTGGTGCAGAAAGCTTTGAAGGAAGGTCGACTTTAATTTGGCGAAAGGCCAAAGAAGCAGGTTGACACGGACCCGCTGAAGGTCGAAGAAGCCTTATATTCTGAGTTGTATGATGGCATGATAGTTGAGGCTAATGAGGGTCTCAATAAACACTTAACAACCGAAGCTTTTGAATGCATGATGGTCGAGACTACTGATGGTCCCGACAAGAAGTCTGAGCAGAAACTCAAGACGGTTTTCCCTCAAGCTAGCGAAAGTCTGACAGATTTCCAAGAGAAATGCAGGGTGAGCGGGTCGAAGGTTGTGTTGTTCCCAAGATGCAATGTCGTCTTTGATGAAAAGGTTGCTGAAAAGTATGAAGTAGCTAAGGAAGTGGCACTTTCTGACAATAAGCCACCAGTCCTAAGGTTTGTGTTCGACCAGAACGGTGCTCCTCGCCAAAACAAAGTGTACATGAAGTTGTTCCAGAAAGCGCGACCCAAGAATTTTTTGCTGCCATCAGACACTCCACAGGATAAGTGGGTGGCACCCGTGAGCCAAAAAAGGGGAGAAAAAGGCCAAAATGGAAGGTGTTGGATCTAGAAAAGGAGGGAAAGGTCTCTGACAAGAGGACCTAACCCAGGGGCTATGTGTTTTCCCCCAATTACAAAGAGAAGAATCCTATGACAAGGACCCAGTGGAGGCGGTATCAGTGAAATAAAAGGCTGCCAAAAAGGCTTCGACGTCTCAATTAAAGCCTGTCGAAACCTTTAGACTGAAAAGGAAATATCCAAAGGCAAGGTGGGTCGAGAAGGAGAAAACCGTGACAAATCAGGCTACGGCAGTGACTGTGGAAGCTTCACGAGAGAAGGAGGGTGTCAACCCAGAGTTCGAAGTACACGTCTGGGGTCGAGAACAAGAAAGAACTAGAGTAAACTCTCCAATCATATGAAGAAGAACCAGAGTACACTCCCTAGTCAGATGAAGAGTATACCCCGTCACCGGAAGGTGATTTCAACGAGGACATGTACGACGATACCAATGATGACACATAAAGTGAGGATTTCGTTGTAAACTGAGGCATCATGTCGATACTGCCGACGGAATATGATAAGGTATTGGAAGTCTCTGAAACAGAAGAAGATTTCGTGCCAGGCGAGACTACGGAAGATAAACCACTATGTTACTATGTGATGAACAATGGTGTGGTGGAATAATGAACGACCATGTTTGAAAGATCTAGTCCTAGAACGATGTACCATTTAAAGTCGTTTTTCATAAAAGCAAAGGTCGACAGAGTGGTAGTCAACAAAGTGTTTGTAGATGGAGGGGCAACTGTCAATTTAATGCCTCATACGTTTTTCAAGAAGATTGGGAAGACTAAAGCTGATCTCCGACAACATAACATGGTTTTATCTAATTATGAAGTAAAAACCAGCAAAATTCCTGGGGTTGTCCAAGTCAATTTTGAAGGAAAATTGCGATCTAAACGCAGCGGAAAACAAAAATTTCCTTTAGTGATCCTTACGAATGAGCATGGTCAGTGATAGAATCGTTACCTCTTTGTGGCGATTCAGATCTTTGATGCAGCGATCACAAGCGTTGATGAAGTGCAACGCCTCTACTCAGTCCACACGAACAACTTCCGGTCACAGTGCTAGCTGCTTACGAACGGAATTATTTGAGTGAGAAAAGAGAATCAAAAACGAAATTGCATCAAGTGAAAGCTTCATCACAAGGGTTCCTTTTATAGACTCTCTTGTGGGCTGCGGGCTAAAAACCCAATTCACATGATCCATAATAATATTATATATTATTATAATAACTATTATTATAATAAATATATTTATTTTATTATTATTTTATAACCATTATAAAATAACAATAATTATTATTATATTATCCGAATTTCTATTTTTCACTTAAGTGCACCGTACCTTACGGTGTTCCTTTGATTTCTCTATCTCTCATCAAACTGTCCTTATGTGTGTGACCCTGTAGGATTTCGTAACGTTGGTAATTATATTAAATTATATATTTAACATAATAAACAGTAAGCGGTATCTAGCAACACATCACTGCTACCCAAGTCACGAAAATGTCATGTGATCTGACAAAACCTTTTTCGTGATAATATATGTTTGTACAATTACCCTTTTGCCCCTATGTCTATATTGAACACAAGGCATACACTGTGTCATCCTTGTCCAGTTCAATATTGGGCCCTTAGACATTTCTCCTGTTATGCAGGATTGGCAAATTCCATCTAGGACACTCATGTCCCTCAGCATGCTTCGTGGAGTGCCCATCAACTGTCTTTATGATCATCCAGTTACGGATAATGTTTGATCAGCAATAAAGCACCCGACTCTACATCTAGGGTCCATAGTGGTTTCAGGTCGAAGGGTGGTAATACACCATTATCACCATGAGAATAACTTATGACACTTTGCATAACATACTATGTAGTATTCTCATAGCGGGTCAATCCGGTATAAATATTACTCCTAATATTTATACCTATGTCAAGACTTGATAACTCTTTATCCATGATCCATGAGATGTGATCATCAGTCTATCTTCATAATAGTCTCAATGCTTTTAATGTTATCCCACTTTGCAATAAAGCTTGACTACGGATATTTTAAGAATAATGTCTTTATGTTTAATGGGATCTCATGATTAAGTCACACTTAACATTTCATTAAACAAACTAACTATTCTAGGGACTTTATTATTCTGAAAGACAAACATAATAAAGAAATGCCTTTTATTATTAAACGAATAATCCGATACAAGTACCAAAAAGTATTGGCCTCTAGGGCTTACACCAACAAATTTAGCTGTAGGTACAACTATCCGATCAACACTCTTCATGGTCATAAACTCAAAGGCCAATTTCAACCTATTGTTGGGTCGAGAGTGGATTCATGGGATAGGGGCAGTACGTTAACTCTACATCAAAGATTAAGCATTTGGAGGAAAGATGGCATCATCGAAAATATCGAAGTCAATCAGAGCTATTATAAGATCGATGAAGCAAAAGGTACAAAGAAATCTTTTGACTAACACCTAGCAAATGTGGCACCTTGTAACGATGGATCAGTGTCTTATACTTCTGTCGACACGGGTCGCGTCCTAAATTTGGATCCTGATTATGGATTCATTTCGGATGCTGCTGACTAAAAACTGGAGCCTGCAGAAGGACTTCCATCCACAGGGTGGCCAACAATTGATGAAAATGACTACTGAGTCAGGAAAAATGTTTGTTGAGTCGGAGTATAGTGGAACACTGACTACCAATCCAGCCAAGGAAAAGGCCAATGAAACAGTAGCCACGATGATTTGCTCTAGAAATCACTCTAAAGATCAAGCAGGAGATCGAGAGACTGCTCAAAAGTCGGTTCATTAGAACTGCAAGGTATGTCGAATGGATAGCGAACATAGTTCCTGTTATCAAGAAGAATGGGACTCTGCGAGTCTGTATTAATTTCAGGGACCTGAACAAAGCTAGCCCCAAAGATGAGTATTCAATGTCTGTAGCAGAAATGTTGGTCGATTCGGCTGCAGGTTTCAAATATTTGAGTATGCTCGATGGGTACTCCGACTATAATCAAATTCTTATAGCCGAAGATGATGTTCCTAAAACGACGTTCTGGTGCCCTGGGGCCTTGGGAACATACAAATGGGTTGTAATGCCATTTGGTTTAAAAAACACCGGAGCAACTTATCAAAGAGCCATGAATGATATATTTCATGATTTTATTGAGAAATTCATACAGGTGTACATTGATGACATTGTCATAAAATCCTTATCAGAGAATGGTCACTTGGACCACCTTCGACGCTCATGTGAAATAATGAGAAGATATGGATTAAAAATGAATCCACTAAAATGTGCTTTTTGTGTATATGCAGGAGACTTCCTGGGATTCGTAGTCCACAAAAAAGGCATCGAGACCAACCAAAACAAGACCAAGGCAATTTTGGATCCCAGGCCTTCCTCGACGAAGAAACAACTCCAGTTTTTGTTGGGGAAGATAAACTTCTTAAGGAGGTTTATATCAAATCTAAGTGGTAAGACGAAAGTGTTCTTGCCATTACTCAAGGTCAAGAAGGAAAGTGATTTTCACTGGGGAGAAGAGCAATAAGAGGCTTTCGACACCATTAAAGAGTACCTTACAAGGCCTCCCATTTTATTGTCACCTAGTATGAATAAAAGCATGAAGTCGTGCATTGCTGCATCAGACACAACCATAGGAAGCATGTTAGTGCAAGAGGATGATTGTGGCGTCAAAAGACCCATTTATTACTTTAGTCGAATGTTAATAGATGTTGAAACTAGGTACACTATGATCGAAAAGTTGTGCCTATGCTTGTACTTCTCATGTATGAAACTAAATTAATATATTAAACTAGTTGAGGTTTACGTTTCATCACATTTTGATATTATTAAGCATATATTGTCTAAACCTATTCTGCATAGTCAAATTAGGAAGTGGGCACTAGCGTTAACTGAATTCTCCTTGACGTATGTCCCTCTAAGGGCAATGAAAGGTCAAATAGTGAAAAACTTTATGGTCGACCATGCAGTGGTCGAATCGCCGTTGTGGATGGTCGGCATTGATCCTTGGAAGTTATACTTCGACGGGTCAAGTCATAAGAATGAAACAGGTATTGGGGTCTTGATAATATCCCCGCACAAAATTCCTACTAAATTCAAGTGTAGGGTCGACGGAAAATGTTCCAATAATGAGGCAGAATATGAAGCCTTAATCACTGGCCTTAAAGTGCTGGTGCCAAGAGAGTTGAAATAAGAGGCGACTCTGAACTGGTGATTAAATAGATCACAAGAGAGTTTAAATGCATCAAAGAACACCTTGTGGTGTACTTCACGATGGCGAAGCGACTCTTAGAATGCTTCGAGGTTGTCAGCATTACACACGTGCCCAGGATAGAAAATCAAGAGGCAAATAATTTAGCACAAATTGCCTCTGGATACAAAGTGTCGGATGGGAAGCTGAGAGACTTCATTGAAAATAAGGAAAAGGTGGTGTCGAATGTACCACCATCATCATGCTTATCAGAATCTGGGGGGAAAGCGTCACGACAGAAAGCATAATTGAAAGTTTGGGAAACTGTGAGATCTTTGCTATCAGTAATCTATCACCGTCAGATTGGAGAAGGCCAATCGTTGAGTATTTAGAAAATCCGGTAGGAAGTACTGATAGGAAGATTAAGTACAGAGCTTTAAGTTACGTTCTAATGGGGAATGAGTCGCTAAAAAAGATGCCATAAGGGGTGTTGCTTAAATGCCTGGGAGACACATATGCGTACCTAGAAATTTCGGAAGTCCATAATGGAACATGCGGGGATCACCGAGCTGACCATAAGATGAAATGGCTGTTATTTTGACAAGGTGTATATTGGCCAAGCATGCTCAAGGATTGCATAGACTTCGCAAAGGGGTGCCAAGATTTTCAAAGACATGCGAACGTCCAGCACGTACCAGCCAGCGAATTACACACAATCGTCAAGCCATGGCCCTTTCATGGATGGGCGTTGGATATCATAGGTGAAATTCGACCAGCCTCATTGAAGCAACAAAGATTAATCCTTGTGGGTATAGATTATTTCACAAAGTGGATAGATGTTATACCTTTGGTAAAAATGGACCAGGAGACTGTGATCGAATTTATCCAGAATCATATTTTGTATAGATTCGGGATCCATGAAGCCATCACTATGAACCAAAGTTCCGTATTTGTTGGCCAGAAGATGCAATAATTTGCAGCAGAAACAGGTTTAAAGTTGATCACTTCCACACCATATTATGCTTAGGCAAACGATCAAGTCAAAGCCACCAACAAAGTAGTAATAGAAGTCATCAAAAAATACGTTGCTAAGAAACCCAAGAATTGGCACAAGACGTTAGATCAAATTTTATGGGATTGTCAAACATCCCCTAAGGAGTCGACCAATTCGACTCTATTTCGTTTGATGTTCGATCATGACGCTGTTTTGCTAGCAGAGATTTGTTTACAGTCAATTAGGGTGCAACGTCAGCATGACATCCCGTCTGAGCAATACTGGAGCATGATGCTAGACGAAATCTCGGACTTGGACGAAGAAAGGATGACAGTGCTAGATAGGCTATTACGCCAAACGACACGGGTGGCCAAAACATATAATAAGAAGGTCAGAAAGAAGATCTTTACAGTCAATGGTTATGTGTGGAAGGGGGTGTTTCCTGTGGATCAAAGGGATCGAACGTTAGGAAAATGGTCACCAAATTGGAAGGGACCATTCTAAGCGTTCAATAATAATGCATACGAGATCCAAGAGATAGGCATGGATCAACGAATCATAAGAGTAAATGGAAAATATTTGAAAAAATATAAGCCTATGTTACAGGAGGTTCAAATCCAAAAATAACTTTTCATTAATAAATTGGCCCACGTGGGTAGAAGGCCAAGACAATTTACAAAAAGCTCCATAGCTAAGTTACAAAAGTTCAACTAAATATAAAATACAGTTATGTTGGGAATCTTGATTTAAAGTCTTCAAAAAGGTTTTTCTCATGAGCCACTTTACTTTCCAGGAGATACTTCTTTTGCTGCATCTGGTCAATAGTACCTTTCAGCGCAAGAGCCATTTCAACATGAGCAATCCCTTGAGACACTTCTTGGTCGATGAGCTCTTGAGTGGGTAGAGGTTCATCGGAGTCCAAGAAGGTTCTCTGCTTTTTGACCTCAGCAATCTTTCTTGCAAGCTCAGCCATCTGAGCCTGATAGTCAGATATCTGCTAGTCGAAGACACGACGCCTTTCGGAATGCTCTTTCTTTTTAGTTTCAAAGCCCTCAAGTTTCTTCTCACAAAGGGAGATGAGATGCCACTCTCGTTTCATCTTATTGATCTTCACCCTAATTTGAGCATCAGTCTGTTTACAAACTGTGAGGTCCTTTGCCAGCTGGGTGAAGAAAGCCTCGAATTTAATGAAATATTTGGCCATGGGAGCAGGCACTCTAAATTGGGAAAGTCCGTCCAGTATTTTGAAGACATCACAGGCTACAGCTGACTCCTCCGCGATGGCGTCTAGAAACTCATCCTCGAAGAGGTATGTCCTCAGTTGTTGGAGTTTGAAGGCAAAAGAATCATCCATTTCTGGGCCAAGAGGGTTCGTCGAACCAGTAAGGGTTGCATCCACAGACAACTTGTGAAGCTTAAGCAGGGCCTTCAAAGTCTCTGCTGGGTTTGATTGCTTTATAGCCAGAATCTCCTCCGAAGTAAGTGTCCTTTTGATAGAGGGGCCACCTTCAGCAGATCCTATGGGAGTCGGAGTGCCCTTGGTAGCAGTTGGGATAATCATGGGGTTTTCCTTGCCGCTGGTGGCTGCACCATCCTTACTAGCCTCATTGTTGGGGTTGCCAATAGGAGGCATCTTCGCCGTAGGGTCTTCTTTTTTTGATTCCCCTTGGAATTCGTCGACATTCTGAGGGATAAAAAGAGGTGCCGTCTCAGGTGGATTTCCAGCAGCAACCATGGCATTATCAGCATTTACAGCAACAATTGAGTCGACCATGGTATCCCGCAAAAGGAATTTTAAGTAAGAAAACACCCAGGTAATATGTGAACCGAAAGGAAAAAGACGATAAATACCTCAGCAGGATGTTTCAGAGGAGGGATTTCTGTGGCGACGGACTAAAAAACTTCAGCCAAATTATTAGGAACAACAGGTTTCACGGTCGAAGTGATCGTTTTGGAGGGTGTCTTTTTTGTAGGAACTCTTTTCTTCTTGGCCATTGGGGTAGCAGGAGGAGAGTTTGATGTTTCAGAAGGAAAGACCCGAGATTGGGTGCTTTCGTTTGACACGCCACCTTCAGGAGTCGTCGCTTTTTCAAGAATCTAACAAACAACAGGGTAAGTTGATGGTAGAAGGCAAGTGTAAAGAATCACCAAAAACATGTGGTACCTGGGGATTCAGGATTTTTTGTTTCTTTTCCATCCTGGTCGAGGTCGGTGCAGTAGCTGGTTCCCTTTTTCGACCCTAGGAATAAGCACAAATGATTAGCTATTGGAAATTAATAAAATGCAGAAGAAGAGAAAATAAGGTACCTTTTTTAAGGTGTCCTTTGTGGCACCAGCTCCTTGGGGATTCTCAACACCTACAGCAACTGTCGAAGCAGGGACTTCACCAGCAAGGGCAGCAAAGGCATCGACCATATTCTCTAAGAAAAGGTCATGTTTGAAGCATTGGTTTTGGTACTCTGACCACCATACACTAAAACCCTTCGTTGTAAAGAAGGATGGTTGAAAAGAAAAAACAGGTAACTCGAGGCGTTAAGTTGACCTAACAAACTTGAGGCAGTTCTTGTGGCCTGTCAGGTTTAGCCGTCGACCAACCCACACAATGTCAGAGGAATATTTCACCAAGGACTTTGGCAGTAGTTGGCTTAAATCAAATTGTCGAGCCACCAAGTTGGGCTGGTAATTCATAAACCCATAACATGTGTCCCCCGTCTCAATTCAAAAGGATAACATGGTGGGAGTTAGAAGCTGTTGCACCCCAAAATTTGCCCAACCTTTTTCTTTAACTGGCTTTTGTTTCATAGCATCAACATTGCATTTCATGGCATTAATATTTGCATACCATCATCCATTCACAAAGGATCAAGGGGGTGTGCTCATCAAGAAAAGGTTATCAAGTTCTAAACCTAATCAAGAGGTTATATTCAAGCTATTCAAGAGCTTATCACCATCAGAAAAGTCAAAGAGTTGTATGTGGTTCACCTCCTGTCTTAGGGGCTATGAAAAGATCACCAGATGATTGTGAGTCCATGGATATGGGTATGAAGCATTATGGGAGCTCATAAGAGGTCTTGAGAGTCATCATGGAGCTTATTTAGGCCATTATGCAAAGTACAAGAGGCCACATCCAGGATTGGTGCAACTAGGGTTTTCACCTGGTCAACCTTGAGCCAACTGTAAGTCTTGAGGAGATTAAGACTCAATTCCAAGCCACTATTATCATGTAATGTTGTGTTGAGTCATTTAAGAGATTATTTAAATATCAATTCATCAATATTCAAGAGTGTTAGAAGTTAGTGAGCTAGGGTTTCTAAGCTTGACAGTGTAAAATCTCCTATTTCAGTGCCCAACTTCAAGACCACATAACTCAATATACAAGTTTCATCTCATCTTGATGTCAACATGAGACTTACAAATCATGTTCTTATCTTTCTTTTGAGTATTAGAAGTCATTCATTGGATTTCTAGAACTCAAGTTATGAAGCAGACAAGTCACAGATCATCAGATGAATGTGATTTTGGTACTTGAAAGTCAACCAACTTCCAGGACATTTTTGAGCTAGAAGGATGTTTCTCCTCAACTTTTGACAAACATGAATATTGTTCCTCATCATCTTAGCTTTCTAAAGAGTACTAGAAGTCCTCATTTGGATTTGTAGAACTCAAGATATGAGACTTACAAGTCAAGGGTATTTTGGGAAAGTAAGATTACAAGTCATTTTCATTATAGGTCAAGTTCACCACTTTGCATACCTCAAATGAAAATCTTTCCAACTTCAAAGTTTCTCCAAATGGTATCATTTGGTCAATCAAACCTCAAGGTATCATTGACATGGCTTGGATTGGAAAATGCTTGAAGAAAAATTCATGAAAGGAAACTTGAAAAGGGCTAATTCAAATCAATTCATTTTGGAACCAATTCATGTTATATTTGTGCTTGCTTTGAGTCCAATTGATGTTTTAAGAACATTGGAAAAATTACAAATCAAGTTTGAAGACATTTACATGTGGAAATTCATGGTTTCTTCATCTTTAAGAAACAAATGCAAAATCAACCATCCATTCATTTCCAAGGCCTCAATCTCAGCCCTTCATGTCCCTTACATCATAAGTAACTAGAATGGATCAATGCACATGTTGTTTGGCTCAGTTTTTCACCATTTCCATAAAGCTTCAAAATCAAAAATGTGAATTTTGGATTGGACTATTATGGGCTTCTATTGGGCTGCAAATCATTCAATATCCATTGTATATAACATTCTAATGATTCATAACAGAAAAATAACAGAATTTGGAGGTAGTTACAACTGAATTTCATGGAGAAAAAGTGAAGAAAATTGATTTTCGTTTTTGGAGAATCACCCACATTCAAGCCAAACCAAGATTTCTAGAAGCTTGAAGATGATCCATTGAAACTTTCTGCACCATTTGGAGTGAGAACCATTGCCAATTGACACCTCCATTGAAGCTCAAAACCAGGTTCCTATTTCTTATCCATGCTCTCTATTCTTGAGGAATTTTAGTGCCATTTTCATGGATTTACACTCCTTAGGATATTTAGAAGGTTTTAGGATTAGTTTGGTTAAGTTTCTTGACAATTTAGGAAATGGCACCTTAGCTTTTTGTTCACATTTCTCCTTATTTATTGGATAAAAATGGAAAAGAATATGATATTCATGATCTAGGTAGCAAGACGAAGAGATTGGTATAAAAAATTTGGAGTTTTGTGAAGTTTTCAAAACCGGTACTGTTCATTACTGCTGGAGAAGATGACCGGAATCTTCTCCGGCCTCCGCCCCCACCGCGCACAGGTTCCCCTCCGTTTTGCTATTTTAAAATGCCAGTTTTAATGCCAGCCGTATGATCACGTGGATCGTTGACCCCGTAATCCCAATCCACGACCACGATTTATTTTCGCGAATTGGCCTTTCCCTAGTCAAAATGCTGAGTTTCACTTAGGAAACTCAGTTGGGCCTAGCGCATTCTCTATCCGCAACCCCACTACAGGGCCCAAGCGAAATAACATAGTGAAACGTTACTACCTGCACCCCTTGTATTTTCCTTTTTAATTTCATTTTCTTTTGTTTTCTATTTGATTACTTGTTTCATTTTAATTTAGAAAAGATATTAAATGATGTCAATAAATCATGAGAAAAATATTGGAGATACTTGAATATGTGTAGAACTTTTTCATGATTTTTATTTGGATTTTCCATTTCTTTTTCAATTAATTGCATATTTCCTCTTTTAATATGTTTTTAATGGTTGCAAAATTATATGCTATGCTTTCTGATTTTCTTTCTCTTTCAATAATCCATATAAATGTCTGATTTTTGGTGTAGTGATTGTTGATACATGGAATAATGTTGTAGTATTTTTATTACATTTTTTAGATTCCATTTGAATAGGTTTTGAGGCACATCTTTAGAGCCTTCCCCATTTGAATCTCCCATAGCATACATCTAGGTTTAGCATCTGGTTAGTGTCCTTAGGCTTATAGTTTGGACTTGAAACTTTAACCATAGACTCCTAACACATTTAGGATCCTTTAGGAATTTTATCAAGATTTTTAGGTATGATTTCCTATTTTTACTACATTTTACATTCTGACCAATGTTTGCATGTTTCAACTTGCACCTTCTCATATTTTGGCCTAACAAATAAACTTTTAGCCAACTTTAAGCATCCAATCTTCCCATTAACCCTTAGTACATAGGTTGACACCTTTTTAGGTCCATTTTCAAGTCCTTAACATACCTTTAAGCTCCCTTAGGATGAACTTTCCTTAGAGCTAAAACATTGAAGGTTTCTTTGGAAGTTTTTGTGATGATTTCTATCCCTTGTGTGGCTTCTTTGCTTGAGATTGCCTTGTTCCTTCCAATCTCTCCTAGTCTTGAGGATCCCTCTTGGGAGAGCCTAATCCTTCCTTTGGTTGGATTCTATGCATTCCTCAAGAGGTTGAGTCTTGGATTGACATTCATCAGTATAGTACATTCCTTTGGTTTATACTATCTTCAAGTTCTTGATGAGGATCCCTCTTGGGAGAGCCTAATCCTTCCTTTGGTTGGATTCTGTGCATTCCTCAAGAGGTTGAGCCTTGGATTGACATTCATGGCATGGTATATTCCTTTGGTTTATACTGTCTTCTTTATCCAAGTCCCTTTCTTAGGATCCCTCTTGGGAGAGCCTAATCCTTCCTTTGGTTAGATTCTGTGCATTCCTCAACAGGTTGCGCCTTAGATGGACATTCTGTGTTGATACACCTTAACCAGATACCTTAGATTGACATATAGGACCAATACTTAGTTTCTCTATCATATTGACATAGGATCCCTCTTGGGAGAGCCTAATCCTTCCTTTGGTTGGATTTTGTGCATTCCTCAAGAGGCTGAACCTGAGATGGACTCTTATGTTAACACACATCTAAACCTGATGTAGCCTGGGATGTTTTCCTTGTTGCTCAATTAGTTTACACTTCTCCTTCCTGTTTGATTGTTTTTGCTTGCTGCATAAGGATAGAACTGCATGAGTATAATACTTTTGTTTAGGTGCATGACTGCATTGAAAGGTTGAGCTAGTATCCCTTTGCTTGTTTGCATTAAAGGTTGAGTTTGTCTTTCTTTGCTTGTGTGCTTTCTCTGTGCATCTCTGTTTGTATCCCATGTCTGTATTGAAGGTTGAGCTTGTCTCCCTTGCTTGTACTGTTGCATCTGTTTATATTCTTATCTGATTTGCTTAATGATTTTAGCTGTGTTTTTCCCCTTTGCATGTTCCCTTAGGATTCTCACCTAAGGATGGTGATGATAGACATTAGGTCTAATCCATGCATGACAACATCTAGGATAGTTTCCCCTTCAAACTCAACCATAGGATGAATCCATTGTATGATAACATTAGTGCTTGATAGTCTCCCCTGTAGAGTCCTTCTCTTCTCTCTTCAAACCACAGTAAAACATCTAATAAAGGCTAATGAGTATCGTAAGTTACGAGCCTTAAGCCACTTGGGAAATGACAATTGAGCGGTCTCCTCTCAATCGTCTAGAGTGTTTAGCCCACGTCCTTAGGACGATGTGTAACGCATTCGCTCCAGTATGAATTACAAACATTCATAGAAAACACTTCTTTCCGTAAAAGACAAGAAACAAACATCAAACTTCCTTTTTCCCTGTGGGCTCCCCTTTAATCAGGAAAACCTTTTCAGAAAAAGAGTGTCGTTAACTCTTAATTCTACCGCAAACGGTAACGTACGAGTCTCCGACGAGCGAGCTGCATACACCAAACTGCTGGAAGTGTTTGTTAACCCGACTCGGGTAAAAACACTTGAATCGACCTGTGTTTCGTTATCCCGAACTACGTTTGCTCTAATCTTTCATACCAAATGAAAGTACGTAGGCACAAGATGCGACATCTTGGCGAGTAACCTTCCCCCTTCACCCGTAGTTAGCCAAACTACGTTGACTCTGATTTCTCGTTCCAGACGGGAATACATAGGCACGAAGCTGCGAGGCTTTGCCGAGTCAATTTTCTTTTCCTTTGAGCCAGCCTTGATAGGTAGATAGATAAACAACCCGTCAGATAAACACAACAAGCGTGGATCTCATTGAGTACAACGGATGTGAGGGGTGCTAATACCTTCCCCTTGCGTAACCGACTCCTGAACCCAGACTTGGTTGCGATGACCTTGTCTTATACCTTTTCGCTAGGTTTCTTCCGATTGTTTCCTTTCCCTTCTGTGGGATAAATAACGAAAGGTGGCGACTCTTCTGTCTTTTCCGGCACCTTTTTCGCACTAGCGACATAAACGCTCTCCATATTGAATTCGACATTGCTGCCATTTTCAGGGAAGCACCAGGGAATGGATTTTTAAACCACAACGGACCAAACCGTCGATGCACAAAGGAAGCCATGCCAGGGATGAAGGAAGTTGCTTCTGCAAACATGGTGAGATATTTCATAAAGAGGGTTTTGTTGAGAGTTTCTTGCGTAGTCATCAAGGCGAGTCGAACGCCTTCTATGGGACGTTCTTCATTCAGATGTTGCATTGTTGCAGACACGGGATAATCCAACTGGTGCTCGAATGTGGCATTGAGCCAATGCTGTAACAACCACATAGGTTCTGAAACATTCAAGGCTTTGATGGTCTCGTGAAAGAGTTTTATTCTCAAGGCCGATAGACCAATAGAATGATAGAGAGAGGATAGTAGAAGCTTACCCAAAGATACCTGTCGACCCTCATGTATTTGGATCACCAGGTTGATATAACTCTTGGCTATTTGTAGAGATCCAGGACAGAAGAGGTAGTAGGACAACCAAAGAGTGAGGAAGGTGATGTGTTCTTCATCCGACACTTCATTGGAATCTTTATCATGTTGGTCCTTTATAAAGTTCTAAAAACCAGCACGTTTGAAGTCAAAGGTGGCATTCGTTTCCAGATTTGGATTAAAGGTTTTTCCCAGAGGAGAAAGACTCGTGATGGCTGCCATGTTGAAAAGCATCATCGTTAACATACCACAGGGGAAATGGAATGTATTAATCGACCCTTCCCAAAAATACACCGACGCCAACAGTAGACAGGGGTTAACCTTATGAGCATTCCTGGAAAGCTGAATGGCGTTGAAGATGCCAGCAGTCTTCCATTGTTCCTAACGCTTGCCTTGGACTTTGTTAAACCAGGAGATGTAATCTTTGTTTCCTGGAGTAGGCATCGACCTGAAAATGCGAGTCTTTAGCGCGATAAACTTGAGGTAAAGAATGCCACCTTTCTAGAAAGCAGGGGGAATGGTGGGAAGGTAGCAAGGGAAAAATGCTTGAAGTTCCTCATTGCTGGGTTTTTTATCAGGGTATGGCCCATGGAAAGCATGCAACTTTCCAGCAACTGCGAAGGGTATAATCATCTAGTGTTGCCAGGTAGCTACCACCGCATCATCAGCGGACGTCGGATTTGGAAGAGGCCTGAGGGATTCGGCTTCAGAGAAAACAAACGTAATGGGGTTGTTTCCGATGGTGTGAGTAGCGGAAGTGGTTGAGGAAGCCATTGAAAGAGAAGGTCAAAGAAAACTTGAGAGCAAAAGCTTGAGGGAAAGGAAAAGTGTGAGAGAAGTTGGAAAAGAAAACCAAATGCGGAAAGAAGCTATTTATAGGCAAGCTGGCATGCAGTTGAAAAGACAGGGGGCGGTTCTGATTCTAGAGTAAGTGAGAGTGGTTTAAATTCCATAACATTGGGATGCGACCAAGCATGATTAGTTTTCTTGGAAATCGTGGCGCAGAAAGGCGCTATTATCACGTCAGACTGTGGGTGACGCGTGGCTGACTCGACAAAAAGACAATGATGGTGTTTCTAGGTCAGTACCCAGGTGCATTCAAAACCTCACATAAAACCAAAATGCCAAGTTTCTCAGTTGACATAGTGCTCAGTCAAAATTGGTTTTTTGAGGGGGTATCTGTTTGACTGGAAGTTTTCAACTGGGAGAAGGTGACATAGAAGCTGGCTTGTGGGTCGACAGGTTAGGAAAGATGGTGAAGGAAATAAGGTGAGTTGATGCTAGCAGAGGGAATTTGTAAGTTGACTCAAGTCCATTTCATCGAAGGTTTCGACTGATGGTCAAGGAAACCGACATGAAACATGAGAATGTTTGAGCGGGAAGAAAATTTGAAAAGCTGAGAACATGGGAAGTTACAAAGGTGGTGAAGGGACACGTGGCGACACCAAAACCAACATAACAATTATTTTCTTTTCTATTTAAGACAATGCCCATGTTCATTTTTGGGGGCGCATTTTATAACATTGTAAGGGAAAAGTACTCTGAGTACCAAGCGTTAAGAGAAAAGAGTTTCATTCCTGCAAAATGTACGATCGAGTCCACATTTCCTTTTAAAGCAATTTACATTACCAAACTTTAAGATATCTTGTCGCTTTTTCTCGTTTACTTTATTCGTCTTTCATTCAAGTATACACATTTTTTATTCAAGATTATTTCCAATTTGTTCTAAAAAACACCATTCTACCACCGTCGCATATACTCGACCAAATAGTTCTGCGACTTGTTTGGCCGGTCCCGCAAGTAAACATGCGCCAGGAGGTCAGAGGTTGTTCACGTGAAACTGTGTGCAAACAGAGGGATACAGATAAAACAAGGGAGAGAGACCTATAAAGAGGAGAATTCTTGGAGAGTAAAAGACAGACAGAAAACCAGATAACACACACATAACAGACGCTCCAACCAATCGTTTTAGGCTCTCCTTGAACAATAACAAAGAAGTCAATCTTTTAGTGTTTTAATAAGAACATTATCTATGTGTGTTTGTTAAAGATACCTCTTTTTGGCCTTAAACAGGCAACTCATGTTTGATATCAAAGGTTTGTCGGTTTTGTATAAATTGTTGGATTTTTTCATAGAAAGTCAAATCATTCCTTATCTATTTATCAAGAAGGAAATAACATGGCATACATTCTTCTTTATATTGATAACATCATTCTGATTGCATACTTTCATGCTCTCCATAAATGTATTATGTCATTCCTTGCTTCTGAATTTGCAATGAAGGACTTCAGGTACTCTAAGCTATATTTTTTAGGCATCGTCGTTACAAGACATAAAGGTGGGTTGTTTCATTGTAAAAGAAAATATGTTGAAATAATTATTAAATAAGTTGGTATGGCCTCTTGCTAGCTTACAACCACATTGTTGTACACTAAAGTCTAACTAAGTACCAACTCAGGATCTCCTTACAATAACCTTACACATTATCATAGTTTAGCATCTGCACTACAATACCTACCTTTCACGAGATCAAATATATCATATGCGGTTCAATATATTTCTCTACATATGCATGATCTAAAGGATGCACATATGAATGCTCTCAAATGCATTCTATGATACATTAATGGCACAGTTAGCAATGGTTTACATCTGTATATATCTCCAGCCTATGGTCTCACATCTAATATTCACGTTGATTAAGGTGGGTGCCTTGACACTTGATGCTCCACCTTCAGATATTATGTCTTTCTTGGAGACAACTTAATCTTTGGGTGATCTAAGCATAAACTAACTCTATCTCGGTCTAGTGTTGAAGTAAAGTATAAAAGAGCTATTAATGTTGTCTTTGAATACTACTGGTTCCGCGATCTCCTCATAGATTTACATTGTCTCATCCATAAGGCAACTCTGTTTTACTGTGAAAATGTTAGGGCAATATATCTCTCTGACAATCATGCTCGACACCAACATATTTAACATATTAAAATGTGTGAGATGTTGAATCGAACTCTAGTGTTGTCGAAGTCTGTTCGCAAGTAATGCATGTTGTAGTCGAAGTTTGTTCTAACATGCATTAGTAAATATTGCTAGGGTTGTTAGCATGTTGAATTGGGTCTTGCTTGTAAGCCCAATTGTTTAAGTTAGCTTGTACCCTAAGTTGACTTGTAATGGGTAATTGTTACAAAGCCCATTAGGTTAGTGTGTTATTTTATTATAAATAGGATGCTAGTTTCTCAATCTTGGCATAAGGAAAAACAGGAAGATAAAATCCTAATTTCAAGAGAGAGAGGTTATTTTGTTATTCTTGTATACTTGTAATCTTGTTCTAAGAGAAAGGAAAGAATAGAAATTTTAATAACCAATCCTTGTTGTTCCTTGTTGTTTTACCTTGTCTTCTTTATTAACCCTAACCCTTGTATGTTTCTTGATTATTAAGAAACTGTTTATACTTTATTTAAAGGTATCTGATTCACAACAAATTGGTGCGGTGAGTGTGGAGAAGATGCCTTCAACAAAGTATGAGATTGAAAAGTTCACTAGAGTGAACGACTTCGGTATGTGGCGCTTGAAGATGAAAGCCCTATTGGTTCAACATGGTTGTTTGGAAGCGTTGAAGGGTGAGGCAGCCATGAACATTGCGTTAACGGAAAAATAAAAGACGGGCATGATCGAGAAAGCCCATAGCGCAATATTGTTGAGCCTTGGTGATAAGGTTCTTCGACAGGTATCAAAGGAGACTACAACATCGGGATTATGGGTGAAACTTGAAAGTTTGTACATGACCAAATCTCTGGTGAATCGACTCTACCTGAAGCAAGCTTTATATTCATTCAAGATGAGTGAATACAAAGTGTTGGCTGAGCAGTTGGATATGTTCAACAAGCTGATTCTTGATCTTGAAAATATTGATGTGAAGATCGATGATGAAGATCAAGCACTGTTGCTGCTGTGTGCTTTGCCCAAAACACATGCTCACTTCAAAGAAACTCTCTTGTATGGAAGGGACTCCCTGGCCTTTGAAGAAGTTCAATCAGCCTTGTATTCTAAGGACTTGAACGAACAAAAGGAGCATAAACCTTCGACGGTGGGCGAAGGTTTGGCCGTTAAGGGAAAATTCTTGCGAAAGGATGGTAAGTTCGACAAGAAGAAAGGTAAAAGTCAACAGAAGTCTTATAGTGGCGAAACATCTAGTATTCGATGTTATCATTGTAATAAGGAGGGTCACATAAGAAAGGTGTGCCTTGAACGCCTGAAAGATCATGGAGGTAATGGCAATGCAGCCATTGTTCAAGATGACTTCGACTCATCTGATGTTCTTGTGGTTTCAAGTGGCGACTCGAGGAAAGAGTGGATTATGGATTCAGGTTGCACTTGGCACATGACTCCAAACAAATAATTGTTTGAGGAGCTATGTGATCAAGATGGTGGATCTGTGTTGCTAGGAAACAAAAAATCTTGCAAAATTGCAGGTATTGGATCTGTGAGATTCAAGCTCCATGATGAGTCAATAAGGTTATTGACTGAAGTCAAGTACGTACCTGACTTGAAGAGAAATTTGATTTCTCTTGGTGAATTCGACAGAAAAGGATACGTTTTTCAAGGAGAGAAAAGTATCCTAAGAGTCATGAAGGGGTCGAAGGAAGTCTTGAGAGGCGTGAAGAAACAAGGCTTGTATACCCTTGAGGCTGAGGTTGTAAGTGGTTCGATAAATGTTGCATCCACGAAACTTATGTCGAAGACAGAATTATGACACATGAGATTGGGCCATGTCAGCGAAAGAGGCCTGGTCGAGTTGGGGAAGCAGAACCTACTAGGAGGTGACAAAGTAGAAAAGTTGGAATTTTGTGAATCTTGTGTATTTGGTAAATCCTGTAGGGCGAAGTTTAACAAAGGCAAGCAAAGAACACATGGATCCCTGGATTGCATTCATGCTGATCTTTGGGGGGCCTGCATGGAATCCTTCACACTCAGGTGCAAGGTATTTTCTATCCATCGTTGATGACTATTCCAGAAAGCTCTGGGTATTCATTCAGAAGACGAAGGATGAAACTTTTGAGAATTTCAAAAGTTGGGAGATTCAGGTCAAAACTCAAACTGGAAGAAAGGTTAAGAGGTTGAGAACCGACAATGGCCTTGAATTCTGCAACGAAGCGTTTAACAGTTACTGTGTTGAGTCTGGGATTGCAAGGCATAAGACTGTAGCAGGTACTCCTCAACAAAATGGCTTAGCTGAGAGATTCAATCGAACAATCCTTGAAAGGGTCAGATGCATGTTGGTTAGTTCTGGATTGAAGAAGGTGTTTTGGGTGGGAGCTGTTTCTACAGCAGCTTACCTGATAAATAGATGTCCCTCGACTGCCTTGGGAATGAAGACACCTGAAGAAGTTTGGTTGGGAAATCCACCTAGTCTCGACAAACTGAGAGTATTTGGCTGTGTGGCCTATGCTCATATTAGGCAAGACAAGGTCGAACCTAGAGCTCTGAAGTGCATGTTCATGGGATACCCTGAAGGAGTTAAAGCTTATAGGCTATGGTGCCTGGAGCCAGGTCACAGGAGGTGTATCACCAGTCGAGATGTAGTTTTCAAGGAATCAGAGATGACTTTCAAGAAAACTGATGATGCTGACGAAGAGCTGGAACAGGGAGAGATTCCTGTTGAGGTGGAGCATGTTGATGCTAGATTGCTTACCCCATATGAAGTCAAAGAAGACGCAAAAGATGTTGTCAAAGATGAGGAGACTGATAATGACTACCTGCTAGCAAGAGACAGGTCGAGGAGAGTCATCAAGCCACCTCAAAGACTTGGGTATGCAGATCTTATAGCTTATGCCTTAATCTCTGCTAGCGAGGTTCTAGATGAAGAACCTAGAGACTATAAGGAAGTTATAAGGAGTCGAAAGAAAACTGACTGGCTGAAGGCCATGGATGATGAGATGAAATCTCTTCATGATAACAACACTTGGGAACTGATCAAGAAACCTGCTGGAGGCAGATTAGTCAGCTGTAAATGGATTTTAAGGTACATAAATGGGTCTCTGAATAGAGTCCTAATTTATGGTGGAGCCTTGGGTGAAGATAGTAAAGCAGCAATCGAAGGATATGTCGACTCTAATTATGCAGGTTGTATGGATTTCAGAAAATCTATCTCTGGATATGTGTTCATTATGTTTGGGACAACAATCAGTTGGAAAGCAACACTTCAGAAGGTCGTTTCCTTATCAACCACTGAAGCGGAGTATATTGCTCTAATTGAAGCTGTGAAGGAAGCATTGTGGCTCGAAGGTTTTGCAAAGGTGCTAAAACTTCAAGGTTGAGTTATCACTGTTAAATGTGATAATCAAAGTGCAATACACCTGTCGAAGAATTCAGCCTATCATGAGCGAACCAAGCACATTAATGTGAGGCTGCATTTCATCAGAAGGGTAATCGAGCATGAAGAAATCCAAGTGATGAAGGTTTCGACAAATCATAATGCTGTTGATATGATCACCAAGACGTTACCCAGTTGCAAGTTTTTCCACTGTATACAGTTAATAAAGCTGCATGAAGAAAGCTAGTTTCTTAATGTATAGAGTTAGATCCAAGGTGGAGATTTGTGAGATGTTGGATCAAACTCTAGTGTTGTCGAAGTCTGTTCGCAAGTAATGTGTGTTGTAGTCGAAGTTTGTTCTAACATGCATTAGTAAATATTGCTAGGGTTGTTAGCATGTTGAATTGGGTCTTGCTTGTAAGCCCAATTGTTTAAGTTAGCTTGTACCCTAAGTTGACTTGTAATGGGTAATTGTTAAAAAGCCTATTAGGTTAGTGTGTTATTTTATTATAAATAGGATGCTAGTTTCTCAATCTTGGCATAAGGAAAAATAGGAAGATAAAATCCTAATTTCGAGAGAGGTTATTTTGTTATTCTTGTATACTTGTAATCTTGTTCTAAGAGAAAGGAAAAAATATCAGTTTAATAATCAATCCTTGTTGTTCCTTGTTGTTTTACCTTGTCTTCTTTATTAACCCTAACTCTTGTGTGTTTTTTGATTATTAAGAAACCGTTTATATTTTGTTTAAAGGTATCCGATTCACAATAAAATGAATGTCCACTCTCTTAGAAAAAGGTTATACGCGGACAAGTTCTAGTCTTGTATGTTCTGTCCAAATATCAAATAACAAATATAAAAAACATTCTACACATCCTCTTTGAAGATTTTTGAAACAATCTCAGTCTCAGAGTCAGGCAACTTCTCGCTTCAATTGCGGGAATATATTTACACAAATATTCCAATCATTATTAAAAACATTCTACTCATTATTCAAATTTCGCTCACCATTAGCATGTGTATTAATATTTGACTATTATTAATCAATTAAATAATTTCTAGATTTATTGTAGCTTAATATATCTATTAAGTAGAACTCTTGGAGAAAAAAAACCATGCTCTTGTTTACACTTTTAAGAACGAAAAGAACAATATACAAAATGGAAAATACTATTTACTACGAAGAGGATAGAAAACCAAAAACAACGAAGATGATATATACTTAACCACTATAAATAGCAATTGAAATGTTGATCCACGAATATTATCACAACATATATATACTTTCTTAGGTTTCGTGAAATCCTATCTTCGTACTAAAATATTTTTTTGTATAAAACAAGTAATTAATAAATTTTACGAAAGAACGAGTTCGAAAAAACACTAATTCAAAATTTATATTTTTACTTGGTCCGAACTCTCCAAATTACAAGTATCTATTTTTGTAAGAAATCTGAATATTAACCCAATAAGAATAAATTTTGAAATATATAATTAGAAAAACGATTTGGAAGCATGTGTTTGTTGCATTTCATAATTAAATGCGACTTGGAAGTAGCAGTGGAGTTGGTAAGGGCAATGACCCCATACCCCGAGCAACCCCTCTAAGCACATGTTTCTGAACTTTCCCCGTCGAAGTCTTCGGCAGCTCCTCCTTAAACACAACCGTTTTAGGCACCATAAAATGCGGCAACCTCTCCCTACAAAACTCCTTAACCTCTCTCTCCGACGGCATTTCATTTTCCTTCAACTCATCCTTCAAACTCACAAACGCACACGGTGTCTCTCCCCAAAACTCATCCGGTCTAGCCACCACCGCCGCCTCCCTCACCGCCGGATGCATATACAAAACCGCCTCAACCTCCACACTACTCATATTCTCTCCACCACTTATTATCACGTCTTTGGTTCGATCTTTAATCTCCAAATAACCGTTCTCATGTATAACCCCAACATCTCCAGTGTAAAACCAACCATTATTTCTCATACATTGCCACGTGGCTTCTTCGTCTTTTAAATAACCAAGCATAACACAGGCACCTTTCACAACTATCTCCCCAACCGTTACGCCGTCGCGCTTCACGCTTTCTCCGGTGGATCCCACAATGTCAACCTCCGTTACACCGATCCTCTTCACTCCTTGTCTTGCCTTCATCCTTGCCTTCTCCGCCGTCGGAAACTTATCCCATTCTCTCTTCCAAGCGCACGATACAATCACCCCGCACGTCTCTGTCATTCCATATCCATGACTAACGTCAAAGCCTAAAGCCTCTGCGCGAATGAGAATCGTCGCCGGCGGAGATGAACCTCCGGTAAGGACGTGAACCGGTTTACTTAACGGTTTTGATTTGGTGAAATTTGAAAGAATGTTAAGCACAACCGGTGCCGCGCACATGTGTGTTACTCCGTGAGATTCGATCAAACGGTAGATCGTTGGCGCGTCGATTCTACGCGCGCAGATGTTTGTTCCTCCCACGGCTGCGATCCCCCACGGGTAGCTCCATCCGTTAGAGTGGAACATCGGTAGCGTCCAGAGGAAAACCGGTTGTATAGGTACTGACCAATCTATGAGAGAGTCCAGTGAAACGATGAATGTTGCTCTATGGCAATGCACTACGCCTTTTGGAGACGACGTCGTTCCGGATGTGTAGTTTAGCGTAATTGGATCCCACTCGGAGTCAGGTCGGATCCATTTAAAATTCGGATCACCTTTGGTTATGAGATTCTCATAGGTGTTGATAATGTTTGAATTTTTTGGTGGTGCAGGAATCTGGTGTGGGGCGAGAGTATCGTCGGTGATGAGGACTAGTTTAGGTGGTTGAATGTTTGTTGGGAATAAATCAAGAGCATTGAGAGTTAGAGTTAGGGAGAGAATGTCTACAAAGATGAGTTTTGATTCGCTGTGGATGAGGAGCACAGAGAGTGATTTATGGTCTAGTCGGAAGTTGAGGTTGTTGAGAATGGCACCGGACATTGGGACGGCGAAGTGAAGTTCATACATAGCGGGAGTGTTGGGGGAGAGAACGGAGACGACTTGGCCTTTTTTGATGCCAAGAGATGAAAGTGAAGATGCAAGTTGAAGGCATCGACGGTTGGTTTGGGACCATGTGAATGAGGTATTGTTGTAGATGATGGAAGTGGAGCCACCGTAGACAATGGCAGCTCTGTCTAAGAAGGTGAGTGGGGTAAGAGGGATTGAGTTTGCTTGGTTTTTGGTTAAATGGTCCATTGAATATGGAGAGGTTCTTGTTCGAATTAGCACTCTCTGCAGTGGAGTTATTCATCACTATTTAAATGAGTAAAGTGGGTTTTGGGTTTTGCTTGTCAATTCTCACATTCAATTCATGCTAACAAAAAGATTACGTGTATATTTGGTTATGTAGTGCAAAAATTAGTTAAGTTTTGAAAATATATCAATTCATGTTTTTTTTTTCTTAAAAAGTTTGTAACCAAATCAATTCATGTTTTTTTTATGGATCGATAAAGTGATTTATGTTAACATAGATTTTTATAAAATTGAGTTGAACAAACTATTTCACTGTAAAAATCATATTAAGACTCAAAAACTATAAATCTTACTTTTAAATAAAATTAAGGCTTAATATGTTTTTTCAATTAAATATTTTGTTTTAATCTTTTAATTAAAAAAATTGTTATAAAATAATCTCTTAATTAATATTTTGTTATATGAAATGGTATATTCTAATAATTTTTGTCAACAAAGTAAATTCATTGATTGGATTATGATGTATGATTCATATGGACATTCAAAAAGCCTACGATACAGTTGAATGACATGCTCTCCATCAGATTATAGCGGAACTGGGTTTTCCAAAAAAATTCATTGACTGAATTATGTTGTGTGTGACTACTATCTCTTATAGATTCTCCATTAATGGTAGTCCATCTAATATCTTGAAAGCTAGAAGGGGTTTGAGGTAGGGGATCCTATATTCCACTATGCTAAAAAAGACCTTTAGCAGCGCTTTTTTTGCCCTTTAGCAGTTTTGCCTAAAGAGGCACTGTTGTAGGTAAAAGAAGTGTTTTTTTTAAGGCAAAAGCGCTGCTATAGGCCCCCTTTTAGTAGCGCTTTTTTTAGAAAAGCACTATCTTTTTTCCCCTTTTTAGCCGCGCTTTCAAAAACGTTCTCTAAAGTATATTTTCTTAAGACCTTTAGCAGCGTTTTTTCATGAAAAAGCGCTCTCTTTTTCCCCATTTTAGAAGCACTTTTAGAAGCGCTCTCTAAAGTATATTTTTTGAAGACATTTAGCCGCGCTTCCCCCCCCCCCCCTTTTTAGCAGCGCTTTTCAAAGCGGTCTCTTTTTTCCTCTTTTAGCAGCGCTTTTTCAAGAAAAACGCTGTCTTTTCTACACGTTATTGGATTTTTTCTTTTAAAAATCACTTTTTAGGGAGCATTTTTTTGGTAAAAGCGCTGTCTATTGTGCATATTTTTATGAAGTGTTTTTTGTTGAATGCTGTTGAACAATTCTTTATAATTTATCACATAAACCTGCTTATAACAATTGTATTCAACACAAACCTTTATTTCAACACTTAGGCCTTATATATACCATAACAATTCAACACATAAACCTGCTTATAATCATTGTAATTCAACACAAGCATTTATTTCAACACATAGGCATTATATATATATATATATATATATATATATATATATATATATATATATATATATATATATATATATATATATATATATATATATATATATATATATATATATATATATATATATATATATATATATATATATATATTATAATTCAACAGAAACAATCCATAATTCTAAAATATATTCCAAAACCGATAACTTCACAAATATATTCACTATACATATAATTACAAATTCCATATTTTTGGATCCTCACAACAACTTTTATAAGTATATCAACAAATTCCAAAACTATATACGACTTCCAGAGCTATAATTATCCAGTAGTATGTACAGAACATCACAACAACACAAATCTCTAAAGACTATAAACTCCGATCAAAATACATAAAGACAATATACCTTATACAATTCTCATCTCAAGAATGTATTGACATCATTCCTCCTTAATTTCTTCCAATTTATCTTTCGAGTAAGTACCACACTTGAATTCATCAAAGTATTACATAATATAACATAATATGCATGATTTAGTTAAAACTAATTACTCATATGAAATATCAGTTAAATATTAAAATAAATCATATAACTTATAAATCCATACCATGTTTGGAATCTCTGTTTGACCCGAATGAATAATTTCCTTCATAAACCTCAATACAAAATAATTGCAATCAATACCATTGCGCTGACGAAGACACTGCACATGAAAAAAAACGAATATGTATCAGGATATATAGTTTAACTAGTTTTATCAAGTAGCATCACTATAACAATCAAAATTGTGAAAATATACCCGCACTTTGATCCATCTAATGTTGTTAGCCTTACTCTTTGGTACTCTTGCTTGTCTTTATGATCGAAATATTTGTATAGCTCTAACATAATATAAACAAATATTTAGAATAATCTTACATAATAAATAATGATATACACGAATTATTCAGAACAATCTCATCACTTACGTATCAACCATCTTCTTCATATTTGAATATTTTGTTTGATCATCATCCAATGAATCCAGATGATATACTATTTCTTTTATCGAATTAATCATAACCAACAATCAGTGCCCACTGTAAAATAAGACAAAAGTTTAGATGAAAATGTTATATAGAATGTCAAAAATTGAATAATTATAATAAATAAAATTAGAATGAAATCTAACCCATGACCAATATTATATGGCAAAAAATATAACTTTTCTGAATCTGTGGCCATAAATGCTTGGACTAAGTAATCTCTGACTACATCTGGAGTGTGATCGATTAACCGTGAGTTGATACAGCTAAAAGATAAGAATGAGAATCTTTCTGTCAATTGATGCAGGACCAACAACTTGTCATACAAGAACCTTAAATAAAAACATATATAATCAACATTAGAATATTCATTGAAATGAGCAAATAAATTGTTCAATTATTTAATTAAAATTGACCGGAGTACCTGATGTATGAATGTATAACACCGATGTCTAATTCGAAATGTTGGAAAATCTTATCCAAATCCTCTTTAACAATTGTTTCGGCATAAGAAAAACCGAAAATACCTTCCTCCATAGGTATTTGACGAATGCCACCCTCCACCACATCTGTTGTTCCTACATATGTTTCAAGGCACAACCTAAATTGAGGAGCAAATGCTTTTTTAGGCTCGACCTTTTTTTTGTTGGACACCTTGCTAGATTCAGGCATCTTACCCTTGCTGACTTGTTGCAACTATTGAGCATGAATCTAAAAATCATATAAGTTAGGTAATTAATGTATAAGATTATAAAGCTATTGAAATCGGAGGATATAATTAACATTTTCTATGCATATATATCAATTAATGTATCTGTTTTATTGATGCAGCTGACTCGGTTTCCCGCACATTCCCCTTATCTTTTGATTTGGATTTTGTAGAAGTCTAAGATTATCATGTAAATAAATGGTACGTACATGTAAGAATAACTTACATGTATGGGTCGTAAGACATTTGAATACTAAAAGGTTCATAATGGTGTTCAACGTACCTCATCATCTATGAAAATGAGATTTGACGGCCATGCAACATACGATCCTATTGTTTCTCCCACCAATATTACATCAGAAACATCGTCTGGTATAGGCAATAACGCACCCCCTCTAAAGTAATATCAATCGATACTTTCAAAAATCCAGCAGGGAGCAGTTTATGGTGAAGTAAGTCTCCTAAAGTGTTATGCATTTTTCCCTTGCCAACCATGCGATAAGCCGGTGACGATAAATAGAGTTGACAAGGTGAAATACCCTAAACCAATAATAAATATGATTAATGTGTATATATGTCAATTAAGAAAATTGTGCTAAATTAATTTCAATGTAATATATATAGTTACCCCGGGAAGTTTCTGCTGAAAATTACAATTGATACTATCTTTGTCACTAGTATCTTTAAACTCTAGATTGCGCCTTTCTGACATGTATCTCTCTTTGCCCTTTTGCAATTCACAAATTTGAGCTTTCAATTCTTCCAACGACTCCATCACTTGTTTATTGCTAGGACTTTTATTCTTTGGATGCTTATACAATGTTGTTGGAGTGACACCAAATCTCTTACCCCTCACACGATCAGAATACTCAGGAACATTTAATACTCGACTTAGTACGCTCCAGTAATCATGGTCTTCAGCTGCAGTTATAGACTGGGATAGACTCTCCTGAAATATAGAAAAAGATTAGTGGGGATTAAAAAGCATAAATATATTATATGTTACTAAACTTTTGAGTTTATGACAGAACTAATGTTATACTTACACATTACTCAAAAACTTGTTGAACATCTTCCTGAACAACTGCATCTCTACCCACACGAGCAACCTTCCACAAAACATGGTCCGAAAGAGATGTTGCATCACTTTTCTCCTCTTCTAACTACACATTAAGACAAATAATAAGCTTCACTTTTCTCGTATTCTAACTATGTCATATTAAAACATTTATATATACTTACTATTTTTTGTTGTAAGCGTGCATATCCCAAACGCCCTTTTTTGTATGGATACGCGATTTTTGATGCTCGTTGCCAATTTATGTCACTCGCAGCCTAAAAAAACAAGTTTAAGTCATATCAGAACTCATGTGGAAGAAGTATATATTATACATTGTTCATGATAATTTAGAATTACATGGAATCATTGGGTTCTTCGCTTGGCAACAAAAGTTTCTCATTCTTCAAGTGAAATCAAATATGAATACTTGTTCGGACGCTTTGATTCAACAAATTTTCCATCAGAATCCTTAAGAAACTTGTAAGTTAAAAATGCTCGAAATTCTCTGAGTCTTTTTCCGGCCAATTGAAGACAATATTTTTTCCGGTCGTCACCAATATTAAAAGACCTCTGCAAACAAATTAACATACATATAGTATGCTAGTATAAGTAATTTAAAGACATAACCGTCAACAAGAATAAATAATATTAGATATGATACATGTATCTCACTTCATATTTTTTCTTTAGAGGGTTTCAACGATGGAATTCTCCAATTATCACAAGTGATTGTAATTTGCGAATGAACAAGTACCCCAATGTAACATGTCAACATCGTACCGTTAGGCTTAATTAATTGGTCCATTTTATTCCAATGCACATCATATTTTATACCTTTATCTCTCGCACGAATGATTCCCTTCATAATCGTTATTCCTCTTGTAATATCTCCTTCCACATCATGTACTGGTTCATTTCCATTATTTTTAGAAGTATCATGTGATTTTTCCTTGTTGCTAGCCATAATACCTGTAATTCAGAAAAACAAACTTATGAAATGTATGACAAATATATATGAAAAGAAAAACATAAATAAGAAAAACATATATAACTTTATTGAATGACAAATATATAATTTTATTGAATGACATGATATATAATTTTACTAGTACCTTTTTCACTAACATCTCTTTCTTTTCTTTGATGGAACGTGGTTTACTTGTCTCTTAACAACACAGACGGATGGATTGATCCAGATTCTCCCGTTATAATCATTTCTAATATATGATTCATCCGCTCTAATATTCTCATCTTGATCATCTATAATATAAGATTCCTTCTCAACATCAACATCGCCTTGATCTCCAATGTTATCATCGTTTACTTTGTTGGAAAAAAGCACTATAGACCATTTCGTACTTGTCGGATCAGTGGCATAGAAAACTTGTTTAGCTTGCGTGGCTAGAATAAAAGGCTCATCTTTGTACCCCACCTTATTAAGATCCACTTGTAAAAATCCTGACTTATCCATTTGTATGCCACTATTATTTTCGACCCACTTGCATCCAAAGATAGGAATTTGAAACTTCTCATAATCAAACACCCAAATGCGCTCGATAACCCCAAAATATGATAAATTTGCATATTTGGGGTTTAAGTCCTTCACACTTGAAATGTGCATTGCTTCAGCTAGCACGGTGACACCACTATTTTACATTGTACTTTTATCATCTTGTTCTTTGGTATAAAATGTGTATCCATTAATTGCGTATATGCTATTAGAAAACACATGTAAACTTGGTAGATATGTTCGATTTTCTTTCTTCAAGGGTCCTAATTCATTTCTTGTTCCCATCGCTACCAAGTCCTTTCTTGCTTTAAGGTCATCCTTAGACTTTCCTTGTATATTGAATAATGTACCAATAATACTTTCAAATACATTTTTTTAATATGCTTAACATCAAGAAAATGTCTTACATACAACGACTTCCAATACGATAATTCAAGAAAAAATAACCTCTTCTTCCACCCACGTGTGACAAGCGTATGAGCAAAAGGCTTGCCAAACTTAGTACTCACATCTTTCACCTATTCAAAAATTTGTTCACCTGTCAATGTAAGTGGAGCTCTACCTTGTTCTGCTTTTCCATTGAATGCTTTTCTCCATCCACGGTAGTGATGATTAGAATTTAAGAATCTATGCTGACCAAGAAAGACATTCTTTTGACCAAATTCCAATCGCGTCCAATCTATGTTTTCTTCACAAATAGGACACGCACATTGACCTTTAATGCTATACCCCGATAGATTTCCGTATGCTGGAAAATCATTAATTGTGCCAAACAACATCGCCCTCAAATTGAAACTTTCTTTCCTATATCCATCATAAACCTCCACATGTTCTCCCACAAACTCTTTAAGTCTTCGATTAAAGGTGTCAAGTATACGTCTATGTCATTCCTTGGTTGTTTAGGACCAGAAATTAACATAGATAACATCATGTACTTGCGCTTCATACATAGCCATGGAAGTAGGTTATAAATCAGAATAATCATAGGCCATGTGGAATGTGAGATACTTTGCAGACCATGCAGGTTCACTCCATCAGTAGATAATGCCAAGCGAAGGTTTCTCACTTCTTCTCCAAAATCAGGATACTCATTATCAACTTTCATCCACTATGGTGAATCTGCCAGATGTCGATACTTTCCATCTATAATTCAATCATATGCATGCCAAGTTAAGTGTTTTGCATCTGTTTCACTATGAAACATGCGTCTAAATCTCAGAATTATAGGAAAAATACCATAAGACTTTTGTTGGGAACAACGTTTTCTTATACCGAGATACACCTTATTTAGGACACTCATTTAATGATGCATATTCATTTCGGAAAAAATACAATCATTTGGACAAGCATGTATCTTATCATAGCTTATGCCAATATAGCATAACATTTTTTTGGCTTCATAGGTTCGATTGGGAAGAACATTATCCTCCAGAAGCATCTCTTTCATGAGGGCTAATAACTCTGTGAAACTTTTATCCGACCATCCATTGCCCGCCTTTAAGTTGTACAACTTTAATACCATAGACAATCTTGTGAAAGTAGTGCAACCTTTATAAAACAATTTCTCTGCATCACTTACCAACCTCTCAAACATTTTGGGACAATCCTGAAGATCTTCTTCAGGTGCTTCTGCAATCTCTTCAACTCGATCATAGTCGTATGTATATGTGCCATTGTCGTTTGAAGCGTAGGTCGTATTATCCCCTGGTTCAACATTCTCGTTACTTATCTCACCATGTAATGTCCAACATGTATAACTTCGATCAATTCCATGCCTCTATAAATGCAATTCCAACTGAACTGCGTCAATCTGATGCCCATAACAACAACCTAAGCAAGGGCATGTGATCCTACTAGGGTCTTTGGCATGTTCAATAGCAAACTTAACTAATTTTGATACCCCATTCTCGTACTCTTTTGACAATCAATTGGAAGACATCCATTTTTTATCCATACTAATTAAGTAGGCTTAACTAAACTAAGTAAGCTAAACAAAAACAGTGATTACCTGTAGCAACTGTAGAGAAGTCAGCAACTTCTAGAACTACACAATAAGCTTCTTGGAAACGATCACAATCTTACTCTTCACAAGTAACCCCTATAAAAAATTCACTAAGTTAGTAGTTGATGGTGTACCTAATATAACAACTTCATCACTTAAGTTCAAACAATTAATCAACAACATCATAATATTCAACAATTAATTTGCGAATATTCAAACATCAACAATTAATTCAATCAACAACATCAATAATATTCAACAATTAATTCAAGTTTCCATCAACAACAACATTAACATATATACAAAATTAACATGCACAATTAATTCATGTTTTCATCAACAACATCAACATCAACATCAACATCAACATCAACATCAACATCAACATCAACATCAACATCAACATCAACATCAACATTAACAACATCATCAACAACATTCTCGTTACTTAATTCAAGTTTCCATCAACAACAACAACATTAACATATATATAAAATTAACATATACAAAATTAATTCATGTTTTCATTAACATCAACAACATTACAATATTCAACATTAACATTAACATTAACATCAACAATAATCAACATTAACATCAACATTTAACATCAACATCAACATGAACATCAACAACATCAACATTAACCTTTAAAATACCTTATAACATTTAACATCAACATTAACATCAACAACATCAACATTAACCTTTAAAATACCTTATAACATTTAACAACAACATTAACATCAACAACATCAACATTATCTTCACTATTTCCACAATAACAAAACTCATCAAACCATAACCATGAAAATGAAGAAAATGCATAAATACCTTAAAAATGGTGGTTGGACAGAGGAGGGAGTACAGCAGTGGGAGTACGACGGAGGGAGCAGGGTTTATACGCGAGAGAGAAAGAAATAATGATACGCGTGAGAGAAGAAGAATGGGTCTGAATGAAATGAAAATTTTGTTTTATTTTTAGAAAATTAAATACCTATAGCAACACTTTTGAAAGAGCTTTTGTAAACCCCTTATAGCAGCACTTTCTCCTAAAAAGCGCTTTCGTACCCCCCCCCCCCCCCCCTTTAGCAGTGCTTTAGGAAAGCCTCTCTATGGTCTTCCTTAGGCAGGACCTATAGCAACGCTTTAGGAAAGCGCTTTCGTATCTCCCCTATAGCAGCGCTTTTAAAAAGCGCTTTAGTATCCCTCCCATTTAGAAGCACTTTCTTAAAAGCGCTTTCTATTGTATTGCATAACAACGACCTTTAGTAGCACTCTTTAAAAGCGCTTTCTAAAGCCATGTTATAACAACGCTTTTTTCCTTTGTTTTTTTTAAATCTTTAGCAATGCTTTTATAGAAAGCGCTGTCTTTGTTGTGCTGCCAAAAATCATTTTTGGCGTAGTGTCCCCCTCCTTTTTGTCCTCATGATGTAATATATGCATAGGTTGCTCCAAACGCTTCAAAGAACTTCTGATTTTAATTTTCACCCGAAGTGTGAGAAGTTGAAGATTATTGTTGATGATATCCTCATTTTTGTTAGGGGTGATCTTGAATATGTTAGATTAGTTATGGCAAAGGTTGATTTATTCTCTAATGCAATAGGTATGAAGATTAGCCATCCAAAGAGTAAGATGTATTTTGGTGGGGTGACAACAGAAACTCAAACCCTGCTACAGCAAGAAACTTGTTTTGAAATAGGAGATTTTCCCTTTCAATATCTCAGTGTACTACTACATATCAAGAAACTAACAATGGCTACATGTCAACCGCTTATTGAAAAAAATCCTCAAGAGTCTCCACCATTGGAGCAATAGACTACTTTCTTACGCGGGCAGGTTACAACTAATCATAAGTGTTATGTTTTCTATTTCTAATTATTAGCTTCAAATATTCCCTCTTCTAAAGCAGGTGATCTCACATATAGAAGGAATATGTAGAAAATTCTTATGGACAAGAAAAAATAACGACAGTTGGAAGGCTCCCGTTTCTTGGGATCATATTTGTGATCCAATTCGAGTAGGTGGCCGCAATGTTATATATCTACATGGATGAAAAAAAGCTTCAATAGGTAAAATTTTGTGGAATATTTGGAACAAAAAGGACAAGCTTTGGATTAAATTGGTGCACATATATTATATGAAGCATGCAGACGTCACTACATTCCAGTTTGGCCATCATAGCTCTTGGGTGATGAAGGCTATTTTCAAGATCAGAGATGAGATATCCAATACAAATACATGGATGGAATTTCTAGATAAGGATAAATATATCGCTAGAAAGGTGTATATCATGCTTAGAGGAGAGAAGCAAAAATTTGTATGGAGAAAGTTATTTTACAACAACATAGCAAGACCGCATGATATATTCACCCTTTGAATGATGTGTAATGGGCGTCTTCTTACAAAAGACAGAATGCTGAAGTTTGGCATGGCCACTGATGGTTTATGTACCTTCTGCAATTTACAAGAAACTAGTGACCACCTATTCTTTAAGTGTCTTTATACTAAAATAGTATGGGAACAGATTCTTGAGAGATTCGGTATCCGCCACACGATAGTTGGTTGGAGAAATGATATATCTTGGCTTATTGCTCACACCTGCGGGAAAGGGACAAGGAAGAAAATAATGAAAATGGCTTTGGCTGAAACAATCTACTTTGTTTGGGCTTGTCGGAATAACATCATGTTTAATTGAGGTGATAAAAGGAAGCTAACCAGCAAACCAATTATGGATGCAATCCTTCATAAAGCTGAACTGGATAAGAAAATATCTCATATGTGTAACTTGACTTAGCTTGTTTTTGTTTGTTGTTCTAGTTGTTTTGGTTGTTTGGAGGCCTGGATCGGCTTTGTTATTGTAACTGATTTTTTGTAATAATATATTCTTTTATTCCAAAATAAGAGTTAAGTCTTTCTTTGTTGGACATTTAGAATATGGTCTGGAATTTGTTAATTTAACTTTGATTTAAAATTTTGAAATAAAAAAGAACCGAAGTTAAAACATATTATGGAAAAGTTTGAGTAAGAGAAACATCGTTGCGTTTTGAAGCTGAAACGTTAGTTGATCCTTGCTTTCTTAAAGGCAAAACTAAGTGTGACGAAATGAAAGTTTAAGCCCTAGCTACAGTGAAGGTTAAACTAAGACAATTTGCTATTAACTAACATTTGAAGAAGAAACCCTAAGGTATGAATACTCAACTGTAAGTTCTAAAATTGTAAACTTTTTTCTTTAGTCATCTTCCTTATCACTTCTTCTATTTTATGTAGCTTGAATAGGTTATGGAGAAGATGTTTTAATGTATTGTGCATCATTCTGGTGAGTTTTCTAAGGAGTTTCCTAATTTTACCAAGTCGGGTTATAAAGGGTTAGATACAATTTGGGACGTTGATCCTGAATATTGGAGTTATTTTGAAATTTTGGGCAAGTTAAAATAGTTAGGCTATCTAATTGGAGATAAGCTTGCGTATCGCGATGAAATGAATGTTAATGACATTATTATGTTGGAAGATGGCAAGGGAACTAATAAGATGAAGACAATTGTAGTGATGACTAAGACCTGCCATTTATATGTTACTCATCCTCTTTCACAACCTGACATTATTGAGGAACCCTTACTTTCACTAGAATACCAAGTTCTCATTGTGTTTGAAGATATTGTGGATGAAGAAGTCAACTTGAATGAGGTCCCCTCCATGTTTGAAAATGTTGTGGATGAAGGATATAACTTAGATAAGGGGAGAATTGCGGTGGAAGAGAATGTGGGTGATGAGAGGGCAACTGAGGTTTAAGTGAATGTGGGTGATGAGAGAACCACTAATATGTAAGAGAATATGGATGATGAGGGGGCCCCGTGAAGTTGAAGTGAATATGGATGATGAGGAGACGACTGATGTAGAAGAGAATGTGGGTGATGAAGGGACCACTGATGGACTAAACTGTAACCAGGAAGAAGTTGATGGGTTTAATTATAACCAAGGAGATATGGAAACCAAGGTTAATGAGGATAATGCTTTGAATGTCAACTTTGAAGACTCAAAAAATGATATATGATTTGATGGAGAGATAGCAGTTGATGATGCGGAAGTAGCATGTGAAAACCAAGTGAAAAGAAAGGGAAAAGCAAAGGCAAAAAGATAGGGGAAAGGAAAAAGAAAAGGGAAAGGAAAAGACAAGGCTAAAGGCAAGGGGAATGAGAAAGTCAATATTGGGATACCAAATAAACAAAGGGAAGTGGAAGGATCGTGTGAAAGGAATGGTTCACTTGATGATGTGAGTTAAAGTGAGGTCTTAAAGGAAAATTTTAGAGGATTAAGTGACATTAAGGAGTATGATAGTGATGAGTGACCTCATGAGTATGATAATTAAGATTATGAGATTTTAAAGGATGATTTTGTAAGGTTTAAGCTTTCTAAAAGAATGGAAAACTACAAGTTAGACGTAGGTACTTATTTTGTAATAAAGGATGAACTTAAAAAGGCAATAAGAACCTATTCTATACATTTAAGAAGGAACCTTAAATTTAAGAGAAATAATAAAAATAAGATGAGAGTGATATGCAATAAAAGTGGTTTATAAGTGCAAATTTTGACTTAAATTGAACCATCTTTCTTGGCATTTTTCAACTCATTTCTCATTTTTTAATAGATTTATTTCTTGTTCTTGTGTGATTCTTCAATATATTACAAATACCTTTGGATTCCTTGACGTGTGTGTTATTGTGCAGGATATAGGCATAAAACATCAATGATTAAGACACAAATGATTGGACAAGGAAGTAAAGAAATGAAAAGGAATCAACATGTTCGTTGTGCGAACACCAACGAGGTGAAGGCGAATGCTCGTTGTGCAAGGTCCTTGCGAATCCCTCAGCGAACCAGCCCAAATTAGAGGTAGTAGGAAAAGGACCCAAAGTTCACTAGACAAACCTGTAGTGAAGAGGTTCACTGTGCGAAGAAGTGCTTGCACAGTGATCTCAGATATTTTTCAAATGCGGTTTAACTGTTCCTGAGGCACTTGAAGTGCCCAAAAGTAGTCTTATCTGAGCGAATAAGGTGTTCTCTAGGCGAACATGACATACTTTGTAATAACTATTTAAGTACTTTTCTCACTTTTTAGAAACATATAATATATTTTAAAAGATCAAAACTTTATCTCTCTTCATTTCTTTGCATATTCTAGAGAGAGAATCACAAACCCTAAGGGGGAGAAGGTAAGATCTTCGATCTCTTGTTGGATTTGGATGTAATCTTTTGATACCTTATGTATTTTATCTAATATATGTATTGTGAACTAGTTTTGATTCAATATTGGTGTTGTCTTTGATTTCTTATTTGTGGGTCTTAACAAAACCTTTTTCAAACTTAGATCTTAGATATTCATCTATCAATGAGCAAACTTTTGACATGGTTTTGTAAGTTGATATTCACTCGTATCTTCTATTTTATTGTGTTAATTAGTCGCATAAGTAGCATGAGTAGGATCAATACGATATTATGAGGATGCATGTTAATAGAGATGAGAAACTATGTTCACTTGCATTTGAAAAATTAGTTGAATGCGTGTAAAAAGGGTTAAGTGTATTTACGTATTCTAATCATGGTGTTTTATATGAATCAATCATGAAGCTGATAAGGATGTCATATTTGCTTACCTTTTTATCTTTGATTTGAACTGTTATAGAAATATACTCTTCGGATCTGGATCTAGGATGATTATCTGTTGGGTTATAGACTCTAGACATATATTTAGGCTTAACATTTGCTTGAGTATCAGTTCTTAATGCTCTGCTTTGTTGAGTGTATGATACATCACTAATGTGATAACACGGTTGTTTCTTTAATGTTGCGTTAGACATAACCTCTATTATGGGTGATACGTGAGGATATCAAACGAATAATTGATTTGTGTTTAACTAGTTAGAAGAATGCATGTGTTATCATATGATGAGATCCAATCCCAACAAGGATCCATTTATATTTTCCGTCTTTATATTTTCCGCTTTTATCTATTGTATCGTTGATCTATCAACAAATTTTCCCAACAAGCTTAGAAATGTAGAGGCTGTTGAACGACGTTCTTTCCATCGCACCGATCCTTGTGGAGACAATATAAATCTTGGAGGGAATTCTTCCAAATCTAAATTTTTGTTTCTTGCCGCTTTATTGTAGTTCAAATAAAATGGCGCCGTTGTTGGGGATTGGTGTTTAGATATTGAAGTGCATTGCAATAGTTTCTATATTTTTGAGCTTTGTACAGTTGTTTATATTGTATATATACTTATTTCCTTTTACATTTTTTTCAAGTGTTGATCAGGAATGATGAAAACGTATTTTAGATTGGTTGCTATTTTTATAAAATTATCCAATGAAGATTCTCCCAAGTTTGGATGGTGATGGTAGGATGTTGAACATGTGAATGCAAGCAAGGTAAATTGTACTGCTTTATAGAATGTTAGAATGATTTAAGAATTTTGTGCTTTGTGCAAATGTGTATTTTTGTTTCATTTTGCAACTTTGTTTGAATGCTTGTTTTACTTAGGTCCAAAAGTCACAAATTGTGAGAAACCTCCATTGTTTACTATATGCTAGGATGACTGATAACTTTGTTTAATTCGTTTGATTCATGCTTTATATTTTTATTATTGTGATTTTATGGAAGCATTAGAAATGATCAAGACATTTGTTTATATTGAGCACAACCCTATCCAAAAGTAACTTACCCGCCAGTAGTAAAAATTTCTTAACCCCTTTTAGCCTAAGCAGTTTAGATCTCATTTTAGTGATGAACTTAGTTTATGTACATAATTTGAAAGTTTAGTTCATCATTGAATTTTGTGAGATTCTAAATAATTTCTTGATCCTTTGAACATTATTTTAAATTGATTTCCTTACCATAAAAATCAAGGAGCATTCACTTGAGGTTTGGTTGCATTCAAGTTAGGGAGAATGAAAATAAAAATGGAAGGTTGCTAAAAATATTGAAAATTTTCAAGCAAGTATGGAAAAATTATGAATATGAATGTGAAAAACAAAAGAAAAAGAATGCTTATTTGAAAAAGAAAAATAGAGAATGAAATAACTGTGCAAAAGGAAGTTTGAGAAGGTTAGCAATAGAGAAAAGAAAGTGGTGAAGGAAGTTGTGACGTGTAAATACCATGTATAGTGAATGTTTCTTTTGCGCGACAACTTCTATTCAATGACCTTTAGAAAAATCCCTTTGTTGTGAACTTGACGAAGCTGCAACCTTTAAAGCTCTTAGTGATCTTTCTGCTTCTATGATTTTATCTTTGATTGATTATATCAATGCATGAATTAAATTGTTATTAGCATTGTTTGTCATGTGAGTGAAATTACCCCGCGGTTGCAAATGTAACACCCCCCTTTATATACCCTCAAATAATAAATTAAATCATGTAGGCACATATAAAAATTTCATCATAGTATAATTAAAACATGGTATAAAAGAGGAATGTCACATCATACACAAATTTGAAACATACAACACCTGCTCAACAAGATATGCAACAGTGGGGTAACTTTCAAAACAGAGGAACTTAGTCCTTACACCCACATCTCAATATTTAGAATAAAAGTGGAAAATCTAAACATTGAATCACTTCAAACATATATATATATATATATATATATATATATATATATATATATATATATATATATATATATATATATATATATATATATATATATATATATATATATATATATATATATATATATATATATATATATATATATATATATATATATATATATATATATATATATATATATACATATCATCCAGTTTGATTCACATCATCATTCATGTTTATATAAACAGTCATCAGCAGATACATATACAAATGTATCACAAAAGAATTCTATACAATCCTAGCTACCCGGTGCTACATATCAGAGCCAACCGACCAAAATAATGAAGCCACGCTTCACAAAAAGACCTCCAACAATCCTACTCTGCAATGCCTCATAGAGCATCATAAAACGACAGAAGGGTGAGAAATATTATCATAATACCAATGCATATAGTTATATATTAACATAATAATACACATATCTCCATTCTCACAACATTCATCACAATTCAATCATATATATATCGCAACATATATATAATTCACCAAGCATATTCATCATGTATATATTCACCATTCATTCATATACATCACAATGTATATATTCATACTAAACACATTCATCACTCCACATAAACATTTACAATTATGTTTATTTACCAATACACAATTCATGATGATAAATGAAACTCATCGAGACCGACTCACGACTCTATGCAGATGCACATGCGGTACCGACTCAATCATCTCAAGTTCACTCAGGAACTTATTGGAACCATCGCTCACACCCCACATGGGCACACGATGTTCATCCATTGCTCACACCCCACATGGGCACACAATGTTTATGGATTGATCACACCCCACACGGGCACACAATCCGATTGCTCACACCCCCACACAGGCACACAATCGTTCAGCAAATTCTACGCGGAATCAATCAGCACAAGAATGTATATCATGATGCTTCACATGCAAAATGACTCCATACACTTCTTGAAATGCATACATATTCCTAATGTTTTCATGCATTCTTCTCATATTATCACATACTATCATCATACATTCACAATGTCATGCCAAACGGCAACAAACTTCATCACAGTCATTATGCATTTTTAATCAATTTAAAATAATGCATATATTTGCCAAAAGGCCACGATTCACAATCGATTCCATAATCTAGGATTCACGCCATACGGCTACCCACAGCATATCATATAACAGTGCACAACTATACGTTATAAACATATATATCGAAATCGTCAATATTGAATGGAAGCAGCAAAATAAAACAAGTTGTTGTTACGTTCGCTGGCCTACTCGCCTAGCGAGGCCTTAGTGAACATTCGCTACAGGCTCGCCTAGCGAACGTGCTAGCGAAGCCTGATCCTGAGATACTGGTTGTGCTCGCTACACACTTGCTGGGGCTTCGCCTAGCGAACCCCTTGCTACCTCACTCGCTACCAGCGAAGACGATCATTTCCATTATGTCGAAGTCTAGGACCATTCACTACAGCGAACACTCGTGATCTGCTCGCCTAGCAAAGGTGCTAGCGAACGTCTGCGATGTTCAAAACCCAAACTGTCCAAAATCATCAAATCATCACCAAATCAACCAATTCAATTCCAACAAGTTCCAGTAGTCTTAGCCTAACATTCCTCGACTAAACTACGCCATTTATTCTCAATCTTAACCGTTAAAACATCGATTCTACCGATTAAATCCATTTCTGCCCTAAAATTGAAAATGAGCAAAAACTCTCCAACAATCCAAACTAATTCAACAAACACATAAATAATCATACACATTGATAGAATAATAAGATTTCACACCCTTACCCGATTAAATCGAAGCCTAGATGTTGTTCTTGATGAATCCAAGCTTTTCCTCTCTTTCTCCTCTTCTCTCTTCTTCCTCTTTCTCTTCTTTCTATTTATATCTCTTTTCTCTCCTATTTCCACTTATATTCCTTTCTATTATATTTCTCTCAAAACATCTATTAATCTATTTTCTCACCAAATATCCAACTGAATATTAAATACTAAATGTCTAAAATGCCCTCCAATCTATTTTCCCCGAAAACTCTCAAAATCAGTAAAATAGCATACTCTGCAAACATAACATATTAACACATAAATTCCATAATTAAAATAATAATCACCCAATTAAATCAAAAAGACTCAACAAAAATGGGAAATCAGAATCGGGGCGTTACAACTCTCCCCCACTTTAGAAATTTTCGTCCTCGAAAATATTACCTGATCCAAACAACTCCGGATACGACTCTCGCATCCCACTCTCTAATTCCCAAGTCATATTGCCTTCCGAAGCGCCTCCCCACACTACTTTCACAAGCGCAATATCTTTGCCTCTTAGCTTCTTAACTTCACGGTCCAAAATCCTAATCAGTAAAGCTTCCACCGTAAGGTTATCTCTTACTTCAACCTCGTCCATAGGAATAACATGTGATGGATCCGGAACATACTTCCGAAATTGCAAAATATGGAACACATCATGCAAGTTCGAAAGATTCGGAGGCAACACCACACGGTAAGCCACAACACCAACTCGTGCAGTAATCTGATACGGACCAATAAAACGAGAAGTCAACTTCTTCGATTTCAAAGCACGACCCACACCCGTAACCGGTGTAACTCTCAAAAACACATGATCGCCTTCTTGAAACTCAAGATCCTTTCTTCTCTTATCATGATAACTCTTTTGCCTACTCTGAGAAGGTTTCATCTTTTCCCGAATAAACTTCACTTTCTCCGTCGTTTGTTGTACCATCTTCGGTCCAACTACCGACTTCTCACCAGTTTCATGCCAACATAAAGGTGTTCGACATCTCCGACCATACAAAGCCTCAAATGGTGCCATACCAATACTTGAATAAAAACTGTTATTATAGGTGAACTTAATCAATGCCAAATAACTATCCCAAGCACCACCATGCTCTAGTATACAAGCACGCAACAAATCCTCTAACGATTGAATTGTCCTCTCGGTTTGACCATCTGTCTGCGGATGATAAGCCGGACTCAATCTTAGCTTAGAACCCAAAGCCTTTTTAAAACTCTCCCAAAACCTCGATATGAATCTAGGATCCCTATCTGATACAATACTCTTAGGAACTCCATGTAACTTCACAACCACACGAACATAAATCTCGGCTAACTTCTCCAAAGGATAGCTAATATCAATCGAAATGGAGTGAGTAGATTTAGTAAGCCTATCAACAATCACCCAAATAACATTATGACCTGTTTGCGTATTCGGCAACCCCATAACAAAATCCATCGATATACTATCCCATTTCCACTCTGGAATATCCAATGGTTGCATCAATCCACTAGGCTTTTGATGTTCCACCTTAGACTTCTGACGAGTCAAACATGCATACACAAATTGAGCTACATCCCTCTTCAATCCGGACCACCAAAAGATTTTCTTCAAATCTTGATACATCTTATTCACTCCCGGATGAATACTTAAGTTACTTCATTGTCCTTCTTCCAATATCATCTTTTTCAACTCCATATCATCGGGAATACAAATACGACCATGAAATCTCAAAACTCCAAAATTATCAACCTTGAAATCATTGTTCTCATTCATCATCAAACCAACGAACTTCAAATCCAACTTTATCTTTTCACATATGGTTGCAAGAAAATCATTCGTAACATGTAGCATACCAAGTTTCACACTACTCGGCGTCATTTCACAAACCAAACTCAAGTCTCTGGAATTCTCCAAAAGTTCCCATTCTTTTGTCATCAACGCAGACATATGTAACAACTTCCGACTCAAGGCATCGGCCACCACGTTTGCCTTACCCGGATGGTAATTCAAACCAAAATAATAATCCTTCAAAAGCTCTAACCATCTTCTTTGTCTCATGTTCAATTCTTTCTGATCAAATAAATACTTCAAACTCTTGTGATCACCAAAAACTTCAAACCTTGCACCATAAAGATAGTGCCTCCAAATTTTCAAAACAAACCCCACGACCGCTAACTCCAAATCATGCGTAGGATAATTCTTTTCATGCACTCTTAATTGTCTTGAAGCATAGGCCACAACTTTTCCACCTTGCATCAAAACACCACCTAAACCCGTCAAAGAAGCATCACAATAAACCATAAATGGTTCCAACGGATTCGGCAAAATCAAGATTGGCGTCGTCGTCACTCTTCTCTTTAGCTCAATGAAACTCTTTTCACAATCAATATCCCAAATGAAAGCCTTTCTTTTACAAGTCAATTGTGTTAACGGAAGTGCCAACTTTAAAAATCCCTCAATAAACCTACGATAATAACCCGCTAAGCCCAAAAAGCTTCGAATCTCCGTAACTGATCTAGGAGACTCCCATTGCATCAAGGCATCAATCTTGGATGGATCCACACTAATACCATTACCGAAAATAACATGTCCAAGAAAACTTACTTCTGACAATCAAAATTCACACTTCAACAACTTAGCATACAATTGCTTCTCTTTCAAAATCTGCAACACAATCCTTAAGTGCTCTTCATGCTCCTCTTGAGACTTAGAGTAAATCAAAATATCGTCGATGAACACAACTATAAAACGATCCAAATGATCATGAAAAATATGATTCATGTATTCCATAAACACACCCAGCGCATTAGAAACCCCGAATGACATCACTAAATATTCATAATGACCATACCGTGTCCTAAAAGCCGTCTTTTGAATATCCTCTTCTTTCACACGAATATGGTAATATCCCGATCTCAAATCAATCTTGCTAAAAACACACGCACCAACCAATTGGTCCATCAAATCATCGATCCTTGGAAGCGGATACTTGTTCTTATTCATCACCTTGTTTAATTGTCGATAATCAATGCATAACCGCATACTTCCATCTTTCTTCTTTACCAACAATATCGGTGCACCCCAAGGAGAAACACTTGGTCTTAAAAATCTCTTTTCCAACAAGTCATTCAATTTCTTCTTCAATTCTACCAACTCCGATGCCGACATACGATACGGTGCCATCAAAATCGGTCTAGTACCAGGAACTAGATCAATAGAAAACTCAACTTCTCTTTCCAGCGGTACATCCGTAATATCCTCCGGAAACACTTCTGTAAAATTACACACTACAAGAAACACATCGAACTCAACTTTGCTCTCCACCGACAATGATGCAAGCAAACCAAACAACTGAGCTTCATCCGCTAAAAGTTTCTTCAACTCTTTAGTGGATAGAAAACTCACATCTTCATCATCTTCCAATGAAGAAAACTTCACTAACTTGTGATAACAATCTATACAAACTCTATTAAATTGCAACCAGTTCATACCCAATATCACATGCAAAACCTCTAACGGAAAACACACTAAATCCATAATGAAGTCTTTACCATACATGGTCAAAGGACAACTTACACACACCAAAGAAGTAGTTACCGACCCTGAAGCAGGAGTCTCAATAACCATCTCACCGCCACAAGAAGACATGCACAAATCCAAACGCTTAGCGCACTCAAAAGAAATGAACGAATGAGTCGCTCCGGTATCAATAATAGCAACTAAAGGCATATTATTAATAAAGCATGTACCTTTAATCAAATGATCTGCACTAGTAGTGTCTGAACCTGCTAATGCAAACACCTTTCCGCCCGCTTGAGCTTGTTTCGGTTTAGTACACTTAGTACTAATGTGACCAACTTCTCCACAATTAAAACACTTCACCACATTCCTTCTACAATCAGTTGTAGCATGTCCAATACCTCCACAGTTAGAACACTTCACAACGGTCTTCCCATACTCAAAAGACTTATGGCCCATCTCGCCACACTTGTAGCACTTAATGGGACCAGAACTTCCTCCTCCAGATCTCTTATCAAAGTTTCCTTTATGCTTGCCCTTATCAACAGGTGTCACATAAGGTCCAATCCTAACTTGTTGATTTCCTTTCCTCTCGTTCAAACTCTTATAATGAGTAGAACGAGCCTTGCTATCTTTCTCAAAAATTCTACAACATTCGGTCAAATCCGAAAATCTCCTTATTCTTTAGTATCCCACCACTTGCTTAATCTCAGGACGTAAGCCATTATCATACTTAATACACTTAGAAAACTCAGCAGTAATAGCAACATAGTGAGGATGAAATTAAACCAATTCCACAAACTTAGCAGTATAGTCCACTACAGACATTTTACCTTGTTTCAACTCAAGAAGTTCCATCTCCTTCTTCCCCGTCACACTCTCAGGGTAATACTTCCTCAAAAATTAAGTATGAAATAACTCCCAAGTTATCTCTTCATCATCTACTTCAAGAATCTGAAACATACCGATCCACCAATCGTCGGCTTCTTCTCTCAGCATGTGAGTCCCAAGTCTCACCTTATTCTCTTCTGCATAGCCCATGACTCTAAAGATTCTTTCAATCTCTTTCAACCAAATTTGGGCACCATCGGGATCAAACCTTCCTTTGAAGACCAGTGGTTGATTCTTCCTGAACTCATCGTTAGCATTCACATTCGACGCACCCTGCACCGCCCTAGCCATTGCCTCCAATGCAGCAGTCATCACATTGTCGTTACGACCACCCATATTCTGATTATTCCCAAAAATAACAACAAGGTTAAACAACCGTTTGACCAACACAACAACGAGACAGACACGACTGACTCAACACTGGCTCTGATACCACTTAATGTAACACCTCCCCTTTCTATACCCCAAAATAATAAATTAAATCATGTAGGCACATATAAAAATTTCATCAGAGTATAATTAAAACATGGTATAAAAGAGGAATGTCACATCATACACAAATTTGAAAGATACAACACCTGCTCAACAAGATATGCAACAGTGGGGTAACTTTCAAAACAGAGGAACTTAGTCCTTACACCCACATCTCAATATTTAGAATAAAAGCGGAAAATCTAAACATTGAATCACTTCAAACATATATATATATATATATATATATATATATATATATATATATATATATATATATATATATATATATATATATATATATATATATATATATATATATATATATATATATATATATATATATATATATATATATATATATATATATATATATATATATATATATATATATATATATATATATATATATATATATATATACATATCATCCTGTTTGATTCACATCATCATTCATGTTTACATAAACATTCATCAGCAGATACATATACAAATGTATCACAAAAGAATTCTATACAATCCTAGCTACCCGGTGCTATATATCAGAGCCAACCGACCAAAAAAATGAAGCCACGCTTCACAAAAAGACCTCCAGCAGTCCTACTCTGCAATGCCTCATAGAGTATCAAAAAATGGCAGAAGGGTGAGAAATATTATCATAATACCAGTGCATATAGTTATATATTAACATAATAATACACATATCTCCATTCTCACCACATTCATCATAATTCAATGATATATATATCGTAACATATATATGATTCACCAAGCATATTCATCATGTATATATTCACCATTCATTCATATACATCACAATGTATATATTCACACTAAACACATTTATCACTCCACATAAACATTTACAATTATGTTTATTTACCAATACACAATTCATGATGATAAATGCAACTCATAGAGACCGACTCACGACTCTATGCAGATGCACATGCGGTATCGACTCAATCATCTCAAGTTCACTCAGGAACTTATTGGAACCATCGCTCACACCCCACATGGGCACACGATGTTCATCCATTGCTCACACCCCACATGGGCACACAATGTTTATGGATTGCTCACACCCCACACGGGCACACAATCCGATTGCTCACACCCCCACACGAGCACACAATCGTTCAGAAAATTCTACGCAGAATCAATCAGCACAAGAATGTATATCATGATGCTTCACATGCAAAATGACTTCATACACTTCTTGAAATGCATACATATTCCTAATGTTTTCATGCATTCTTCTAATATTATCACATACTATCATCATATATTCACAATGTCATGCTAAACGGCAACAAACTTCATCATAATCATTATGCATTTTTAATCAATTTAAAATAATGCATATATTTGCCAAAAGGCCACGATTCACAATCGATTCCATAATCTAGGATTCACGCCATACGGCTACCCACATCATATCATATAACAGTGCACAACTATACGTTATAAACATATATATCGAAATCGTCAACATTGGATGGAAGCAGCAAAATAAAACAAGTTGTTGTTACGTTCGCTGGCCTACTCGCCTAGCGAGGCCCTAGCGAACATTCGCTACAGGCTCGCCTAGCGAACGTGCTAGTGAAGCCTGATCCTGAGCTACTGGTTGTGCTCGCTACACACTCGCTGGGGCTTCGCCTAGCAAACCCCTCGCTACCTCACTCGCTACCAGCGAAGAGGGTCATTTCCATTCTGTCCAAGTCTGGGACCATTCACTACTAGCTCGCTACAGCGAACACTCGCGATCTGCTCGCCTAGCAAAGGTGCTAGCGAATGTCTGCGATGTTCAAAATCCAAACTGTCCAAAATCATCAAATCATCACCAAATAAACCAATTCAATTCCAACAAGTTCCAGTAGTCTTAGCCTAACATTACTCGACTAAACTATGCCATTTATTCTCAATCTTAACCGTTAAAACATCGATTCTACCGATTAAATCCATTTCTGCCCTAAAATGGAAAATGAGCAAAAACTCTCCAACAATCCAAACCAATTCAACAAACACATACATAATCATACACATTGATAGAATAATAAGATTTCACACCCTTACCCGATTAAATCGAAGCCTAGATGTTGTTGTTGATGAATCCAAGCTTTTCCTCTCTTTCTCCTCTTCTCTCTTCTTCCTCTTTCTCTTCTATCTCTTTTCTCTCCTCTTTCCACTTATATTCCTTTCTATTTTATTTCTCTCAAAACATCTATTAATTCATTTTCTCACCAAATATCCAACTTAATATTAAATACAAAATGTCTAAAATACCCTCCAATCTATTTTCCCCGAAAACTCTCAAAATCGGTAAAATAGCATACTATGCAAACATAACATATTAACACATAAATTCCACAATTAAAATAATAATCACCCAATTAAATAAAAAAGACTCAACAAAAATGGGAAATCTGAATCGGGGCGTTACAAAAAACACGTTAATTTCTTCATTCTTATTTTGAAGAGGAGTGTTAGAGTGATTCAAGCATGAGAATTTAGTTGTTATTTGAAACATTGCATGATATTTGTTTAAGAACTAAATTCTTTATTATTGTTGAATTATTGAGTGGTGAACGTTGCTTGTGCGTATTCACATGCTTGAGCCAATCCTTTTGTTTGAGCAAATCTCTCTTGTTTGAATTTGAATTGTTACCCCTTTCTTGGTTGAATCTTATGCTTGAGAAAATTCTCTTGTTTGAGAAAATCTCTCTTCTTTTCATAAGGGGCATACTTTGCTTGAGGATAAGCAAAAATCTAGTTGGGGAGAGTTTGTTAAGTACAAAATTTGACTTATATTGAACCATCTTTCTTGGAATTTTTCAACTCATTTCTCATGTTTTAATACATTTATTTCTTGCTCTTGTGTGATTCTTCAATATATTGCAAATACCTTTGGATTCTTTGATGTGTGTGTTATTGTACAGGATATAGGCATAAAACATCAATGATTAAGACGTAAATGATTAGACAAGGAAGCCAAAGAAATGAATAGGAATCAACATGTTCATTGTGCGAACACCAGCAAGGTGAAGGAGAATGCTCACTATGCGAGGTCTTGGTGAATCCCCTAGCGAACCAGGCCAGATGCAGTAGGAAAATGACTCAAAGTTCGTTGGAGAATCTGTAACGAAGAGGTTCGTTGTGCGAAGAAGTGCTTGCACGGCTGTTGCACCCCAAAATTTGACCAACAATTATTTATTCACTGAGTGTTTGAAAGTTGATACATTCACCAGAAAGTTCAAGGGATCCTCAGAGGAGTTGGTTGAAACCAGGGTTGTGTGCTTCATAGCTTGAGAGTTGTGGGTGCTCCTCAGATGATTCTGAGACTTTGAGGATGAACTAGATGCTTTGAGGAAGCCTGTGAGATGTCTTGATAGCCATCATGAAGTCCAGAGAAGTCATTATGCAAGAGTTCAGAAGATTCAACCATGAATGGTAGAATTAGGGTTTTGACTGGGTCAACCCTAGGATAACTGAAAATTTGGAGAAGGTTGAGACCTAATCCAAGGGCCATGAGATCATGGAATGATGCATGGAGATGTTATAAAGATGATTCCTAGACCAACTCATCATGATTGAGGAGTTTGAGAAGTTTCAAGTCAGGGTTTCCAAGGATTGTCAGTGAAAAAACCCTAGTTTGATCCCTATCTTCCATGCAGTTTTAGCTCTAGATGTGATTGATATCTCATCTTCCCCACAACATGAATGTTGTATAGCTTGTTCTTAGATTTAATTTGAGTGGTGGAAGTCCTTGATAGGAGTTATAGAGCTCAAGTTATGGTTTTGACAAATTACAGGTCAGCTGAGGTGTGTGAATCTGGGTCCTTGAAAGTCACCCAACTTGCAGACAACTTTTGCCCTAGTAGGATGATTCCTATGATCTCTTGGTCAACATGAATGTTGAAGGGCATCTTCTTAGCTTTAATTTGAGTGGTATAAGTCCTTGATAGGATTTGTGGAACTCAACTTATGGTTGGAACAAGACAGGGGTATTTTGGTCATTTGTCAGTTATAGGTCATTTTAAGCAAAGGCCATATCTCCTAGTTCCAAGCCTCAAATGGAAAAACTCAAAACATGAAAGTTGTTCAAAATGGAATTTTAAGTCTAGAAATAAGGTCATGAATTGTTGGAAAAGCTCATAGCATGGATTTGCATGATTGGTTAAAAATGAACTAAAAATGGCTTATAAGTTTAAAAAGTTGAATTTGAAAATTGGTTTGGAAGATCTAGGAATCCAAAATAGGTCATCCAATATATCATTTTGATTGGAAACATCATTTTGAGAACATTGGTTTAAATAGAATTTTCATTTGAGGCTTTAAAATGGGACATGCTTTGGAAAATTGAAACTTGCATTATAAGGCACCCTTGCAAAACTCCACATAAGCCAAAGGTGAGCTTGTTTTTCACACATATCTTCTTAATATCTCATGTAAAGGTATTTTGGCACAAGATTACAAGGCATAAGGCATGATACATGGGATTTTCAACTTATCATCACATGAGAAAATCAAGACTTTTCTAGATGATTCTAGAAGGATCTAGTTGTTTCCATCCATCACTATAAGAAGAGTGATCCACAAGGTATTGAAGGTTGGTCAAGGAGAGAGAAATCAGTGGAGATAGTGAGAGAGACATTGCCATTGAAGAGTTTCCTTCAAGATCAAGCAACACACGATTTCTTCCACTACAAGCTTTCTCCTCCAAAACCAGTGCAAACAGAATCATTTCCACCATTGGAGGATCATCCTGAATCAATTACAAGGCTTGCAACCTTCTCTACATACCTCCACCATCACTTCTTGACAGGTTGGGATTCTTCTCCCTTTCTCTTTAATTATGTAGTTTCTGTTAGTTCTTTAGGTGTAGAATTAGTGTACTAGGCTAGTTGAGCTTTTCCCTTGAGTTTGAGAGCTCTGTGTGAGGTTTTGTAGCAGGTGCAAGATTCTTTAATTTCCAAGAGCAAGCTTTATAGTGAGTTTTAGTTAGCATAGATTAGATTAGAATGGTTAGGGTAGCATAAAGAACATGTTTACACCATTAGGTCGAAGTTTTATTAGGATTGATTTCAGAGAAATATGGTGGTACCAAGATCTTCCAGCTTTCTGTTAGGATGATCCATGAAGAATTAATAAAAACCACGCGTCCAGCTTTGTTCCTTGTAATCAGTAGATCATTTTCCTTTTTGGAAGTTTTGAATTTCACCAAGTATCGAGGGAGATATAGGAGATGGAAGGTCTGCGCATGGAGGAAGGGTTTTCTGAAAACCCTAGAATTATTTGGGGACGATGGCCATATGCCGTTGGATTAGTCCCAGGAGTTGACTAAATCATCTCATCCGAGGGCTGTGATTTAAAAGAATTGAGAGGGAAATCTGGAATTGAAACGTTGCGTTTCATTAAACGCAGCGTCTGGGCTTAATGTATCCTCTCCTATCCGCACCCCCCATGATCCAGCCCATATAATAGTCAACTAGCGTGTCTTGCTTATCACACCCCCTCCCCTTTAATTGATTTCTTTTTTATTTTAATTCCATTTAATTTTCTTGCACTCTATAAAATTCATAAAAAATAGAAAATTAAATATTTTTCAATTCTTGTTTTTTCTATATGTTAATAAATCTGTCTAGAAAAATATAGATAAATAAAATTTCCATTTTATCTTCTTTTCATATTTTTAGTATATTTTTCATTTTAATGGCTTTTTAATATGTTTAGTTTGATATCCAATTTTGTAGAATTTCTTTTAGGACCGTCCTTTAGTCTTTTTAATTCATTCTTTTTTGTGTAATTAGATATTGAATCATAGTTCCCCATAGGATTTAATTCTTGATTTTTAGATTAAAATTTGATTAGTTTAGTTAGGCTAGCATTAGGGTATCCTAATTAGGGTTTAGGTTGTGCATAGGTGAGGAAATTCATTTTCTTTAGATAGTTTTGTCTTGATTTTTGGTAGGGGCATATGTGGATGTTATGGGTAGATGTTGTAGACCCTTGTGAATAATTGATAGATTTTTCCCCCTTGGTTTAGTATTTTTAGGTATTTTCTGAAGTTAGCTATTGATTTTGTCTGTTCTGTGGTTATCTGTTCATCTCTGGGGTTTTGTTTGGGGAATTTGTTGTGGGGCTTATGTTGTTTTGAAGATCTTGTTGAAGAGCATGATGGAAGAGAAGATTGAAGATCAAGATTCAGAGACCCAGAGCTTGGCTTGTTCCCTGTCTGTGAGGTTTGAGATCCTGAAGTTTGAAGGAAGTTCATGGTACTTTCCTGAGGAAGGCACTATGAATGACTTTCATTATTTCTTCTCACCTCTCTCTGAAGTATCCAATGATGTTGGAGCCAACTTGTGAGTTTAATTTCTCCTGAGGAGGAATGTAAACTAATCACATGTTGTTGAGCCACATGGGATACAATTCCTAAGTGGAAGCCTCCTAGTACTTTCCTGAGGAAGGTCCTATGGGTCTATTCACTTAGTTCCCTTAGTTTATCTAGGATTTCTTAAGTATCCAATGATGTTGGAGCCAACTTGTGAGTTTAATTTCTCCTGAGGAGGAATGTAAACTGATCACATGTTGTTGAGCCACATGGGATACAATTCCTAAGTGGAAGCCTCCTAGTACTTTCCTGAGGAAGGTCTTATGAGTCTATTCACTTAGTTCCCTTAGTTTATCTAGGATTTCTTAAGTATCCAATGATGTTGGAGCCAACTTGTGAGTTTAATTTCTCCTGAGGAGGAATGTAAACTGATCACATGTTGTTGAGCCACATGGGATACAACTCCTAAGTGGAAGCCTCCTAGTACTTTCCTGAGGAAGGTCCTATGAGTCTGTTCATTTAGTTCCACTAGTTCAGATAGGATTTCCTAAATATCCAGTGATGTTGGAGCTTGATTGTGAGTTTAGTTTCTCCTGAGGAGGAATGTAAACTGATCACAGTGGTTGAGCCACGTAGGATATGACTCCTGAGTATACACCTCCTAGTGCTTTCCTGAGGAAGACACTATGGGTCTGCTTACTTAGCTCCCTTTCTTTGGTAAGCTTGTTCTGAAGCTTGGAGACTGGGATTGTTTTCTTTTGGTTAGGTTTTGCTTTAGGGCTTTGATTAGATTTGATCAGATTTTGTGTTAGGGTTAAGATTAGAGAGTAGATGATTCTTTCTCAAGCATGTGGTTTGTTTGCCTGATGGCAGCTTCATTTCTTTACTGTTCATTGCTTGATAGCATGTTGTTTATCTTCAGTATGATTACTGTTATTTCATGACTGGCTTGAGGTTGAGACGAGCTTGTGGAGGCTGAAGCCCCACACACATTTCCTCCCTCACTTGCATTGCATGCATTTTACTGTTAAAGCTGATGCTTTTGTCTGTTTTGGTGTATCATTGACATGATCCCTTAGGACTCTCATTTCCTTTGATAAGGATTTGATGATAGACTTTTAGGTTGAAACCTATGCATGACAACATCTAGGAGTTCCCTGTTCAAACCTCAACCATAGGATGAATCCATGGCATGATAACAGTAGGACTTGATAGTCTCCCTCCTAGTTGGGCCTGTTCTCTTCTCATCTCGAAGCAGTTTAAAATACAGTAATCATGAATGATTTCTTTCGTACGTTACGGGCCTTAAGCTATCTGAGAAAGGACGCATTCCCTCTCAGGTCATAGTCTCTAGTACGGTTGAGATCGCAAACACAATAAAAAAACACTTCTTTTAGGAGATAACCCGTAGTTAGCCGAACTACGTTTGCTCTGATCTTTCATACCAGATGAAAGTACATAGGCATAGGATGCGATATCCTAGCGAGCAACCTTTCCCTCATAATCCTTCGTAGGGCGAACTACGTTGACTCTGATTTCTCATTCTCTGATGAGAATACATAGGCATAAAGTGCGACGCTTTGCCGAGTCATTTTTCTTTTCTTTTTCAGCCAGCCTTGATAGGTAGATAGATTAAAACCAACCCGTCCAAGTAAACAAACAAGCGAGGATCCCGTCGAGTACGACGGACGTGAGGGGTGTTAATACCTTCCCCTTGCGTAACCGACTCCCGAACCCAGACAATGGTTGCGATGACCTTGTCTTACCCTTTTTCGTCAGGTTTTTCCGATCGTTTCCTTTCCCGCTCTGAGGGATAAATAACGAAAGGTGGCGACTCTTCTGTTATGCCGGCACCTTATTTTCGCGCAAGCGACAGCTGGCGACTCTGCTGGGGAGCGAACCCAGAATCTCTGGTTCTCCGGTTCCCTATGAGAGTCAATCCTATCGTTTGTGTGTTTGCTTGTTGGGTTGCGTTTATTTATCGCATTTTTACTTCCCGCATTTTACTTCCCGCATTTTATTTTCCAGTTTGATATGATTATCTGTGCTGCTGTGGGAGAGGGATGTTACTATGAGTGAAAAGCCGGACCTGGGCTTGAGTACACACCTAGATATAGTTGCGGAGAAGTAGTAGACGAACCTGTCTGCTGAGCAGGCACAGTTCCCTACGAAAATCTGCGCTCAGACGAGATTCTTGCAGAGGTGCTCCTTTCCGGTCCTGAGGATCTGAGGGGAGTCCAGACGTGAGGATTGTCGACTCTGGGGACCGATCATTTGGAAGTCAGCTAAGAGAGGCCTCTTCATGACTTGACGATGCCACTCCTTCTGGGAATCGTATCGTCACTCATGAAAGTCTGTGACGCTGATGACCGCATAGGATGCCGTACCTTCGTCCGTGGATTAGGTCCATACCTGTGAGTGGGGTCGGGATATTGCAGGAAACTTTGACCTCCAGACTACCTGGTTTTCTTGACAGTGAATCAGTTATGTTGGGTTCTCAGTTGCAGATATGTTCTTGATAGAGCAAGGGTTTGATCAGAGGATCTTATCATCGGGTGTTTGTCTGTCCTGGTAAAGCAGATTTCGACCAGAGTATTGTCTTCAGAGGTTTGTTCTTGACAGGGCAGATTTTGAGTGGGGTCTGAAGATCTCATCGTCATTTGTTGTTTGTTCTTGATAGGGCAGATTTTGAGTGGGGTCTGAAGATCTCATCAGCAGCTGTGTGTTTGTTCCTGATAGGGCAGATTTTGACTTGGGGTCTGAAGACTTCATCAGCAGATGTTCCTTGATCTTGCACCCGGGATCCTTATTATCAGGCACTTATTCTTGTCAGGGCAGAATGTTGATCTCGATCCTATCAGATGGTTATTCTCAGCAGATCAGATCAGAGGTTTTACACCGGGGTTTCCTTCTCATCAGTGACTGTTGATACCGAATCTCCGCAGCAGCCACCTGGATATATTGTTGCATGCCTGCATTTTGCATTAGTTTGCATAATCATTCGCATTCCATTGGCGTGTGTCTGTGACAGGTACCGTTTCCCCGATCCAGGATCTCTCGCCTCTTATTGCATTATTGCAGCCTCTCTCAGAAAGACTGTTGCTTACGAGTTCTCGGTCCTTGATGTGTCGAATCTGACTATTGCTGATGTATATGTGAGATTGCTATTTCCATGATTGGGCCCAGATTCCCCTCCTTATTATTGTCAGCATTGGTACTAAGGCGCCAGGATCGGGGGGAGTCTCTCAAGCACACAGACGCACGCATGCATCTGCATAAAGCATTTTGCATGACATACATTTTGTGGCTTTTCCTAACCTTTAATGTTGACAGGTTTTTCAGGTACACAGATTCCGAGCTGCTTTCGATCTCCAGGATTGATCAAAAACTCATCCACCGTTACTCAACTCGCGCTAATCAGACAAGGATAATGGATCAGGTACAGTCAGATGTTTAAGAGCTCCGTGAACGGATGGATCGTTTCATGGAACTGATGCAGGTGGTCGCGAATGGTCAAGACCAGCTTCGTACTTTGGTTCAACCTCTGATCTCCAGGGTTGACAGTAATGGCATACTGCATGGCGGGGCTGTGCCTACTCCTCCTCCAGTGGATACTCCACAGAATGTTGTTCCTGTTGCCGGGGGCAACGGCAGTTCTAACGGCAATCTGATGACTAATCTCGGACTCAATGCGGCAGGCGTCGGCAATGGTAGTTTGGGAGCCAATGTTAACATAGGGCCGGTCAACGGCAATGCTGGTACAGGAAACCTGTTGGTGCCTCAACCATGGCTGGAGGACCATCAGGATGACGTATTCTCTCAGAGAGGTGTAGAAGCAGAGTTGAATGCTGAGGCTCGACTCAGGTTCAAGGCGCTGGAAGACAAGATGAGAGACATTGAAAATCAGAACACATTGGGCGTTGACATGTCCAAGCTCGGGTTGATTGCTGACTTTAAAGTACCTCACAAGTTCAAGGTGCCTACCTTTGAGAAGTATAAGGTTACTACTTGCCCCCGGGTCCACCTCCGATCTTATTATAGAAAGATGTCCGCCTATTCTGACGATGAGAAGCTGCTGATGCACTTCTTTCAGGATAGTCTTTCTGGTCCATCGCTCGAATGGTATATGGGTTTGGAGCCCGCTACTGTGTGCACCTGGAAAGATCTTGCAGAAGCGTTCGTCCTCCACTATCAATACAATAGCGACTTGGCTCCCAACCGAGTTCAGCTTCAGAATCTCTCACAGCGGAACAATGAAAGCTTCAAAGAATACGCCCAGCGGTGGCGTGAGCTGGCTGCTCGGGTTCAACCGCCGATGGTTGAGCGTGAGCTGGTGCAAATGTTCGTGGCTACCCTTCTTGGGATCTACTATGAAAAGCTGGTCAGTGGCATGTCTGGAACATTCTCGGCTCTCATCACTCTGGGCGAGCATGTTGAGAACGGCATAAAGATCGGAAAAATTCAGGGCGAATCATCCTCAGCTGGAGGAAGTAACAAGAAACCCTATACTGGCAAGCGTCGAGAGGGAGATGCCAGTGCTGTCACAAATGCTCGGAGAAAGGGCAAGGGCCCTCAGCCTCAGATTGCTAGCATAAATATCCCAGCTGCTCCCCCGCAGCCGCAGCAGCAGCCTCAGCAGCAGAACCAGCAGGGGTATAAAAGATATCAGAATCGGGCTCCTATGGAAAGCCGTCATTTTGATACTCCACCTATGTCGTATGCACAGCTTTTGCAAACGTTGCTTCAGCTCCAATTGGTTCAAAAGAGGACGTTGGCTCCCTTAACAGGGGCACCACCACCGGGGTATGATGCCAATGCTACTTGTGAATTCCATACTGGGGCACCAGGCCATACGATTGAGAATTGTAAAGCTTTTAAGCACAAAGTCCAGGACTTGGTGGACGCCAAGGTTATTAATTTTTCTGACAATGTGCCCAACGTTACCAAAAACCCGATGCCTCATCATAAGGGGGGCGGAGTGAATGCCGTTATCACTGAGGAGAGTGCGGACTTGCTAACTGATGTCAAAGATTTGAAGACGCCGTTGAGTTTTGTCAAGGCTAAGTTGCTGAAGAAGGGCTTCTTTCCTGGATGCGGAGAGTTATGTATGGCTTGTGCTACACTTCCTGACGGGTGTGAGCAGCTGATCGAAGGTATCCAAAGTCTGATGTCTGAGGGTATTTTACAGTTCAGCCGGAGCGTTGAGAGTGCATCAGGGGAAGTTGTGCTGAAGCAGGCAAATGAAGTTGCTACCATTACTATTCCTCGTCACCCTATTACTATTTCAGCACCCCGTCCGCCTACAATCACTATCACCAGGGCCGGACCGATCCCATTCGAGAGTACTAATGCCGTTCCATGGCATTACGGCGCCGAAGTTTATTGTAATGGTCAGAAGATAGAGCTAGAGCTGTTCGGATCGACTGTGCAGGATCTTATCGAAGTCAGTGGTATCACTAGAAGCGGTAGAGTGTTTGCGCCAGCAGAGGTTGCAGCAGAGAAGGTGGTCCGGGCTGACGCTGTGGATAAGGGTAAAGGTAAAGCGGTTGAAGAGGTCCCTTCTGGGGCAGAAAAAGAGTTGCTAGTTAAAGATGCTGAAGAGTTCATGCGACTAATCAAGAAGAGTGACTACAAAATTGTAGATCATCTTCATCAGACCCCGTCAAAGATCTCGATTCTTAACTTGTTGCTGTGTTCTGAGGCGCACCGCAACGCCTTGCTGAAAGTATTGAATGATGCGTACGTGCCGCAGGAGATATCAGTAAATCAACTCGAGGAAGTGGTAGCCCATGTTAATGCTGGTAATGGGTTGGGATTTACAGATCTGGAGCTGACTCCTAAAGGAAGAGATCACAACAGCGCCTTGCACGTCTCAATAGAGTGCAGAGGCACTATCATGTCGCATGTCCTGGTGGATACGGGTTCCTCGCTTAATGTGCTTCCGAAGAAAGCACTGATGAAGTTGGATACCCGTGGATTGCTTTGCACGCCCAGTGATCTGGTCGTGAAAGCCTTTGATGGAACTAAGCGTCACATCTTCGGAGAGTTGACCCTGCCAATTCAAGTTGGTCCAGAGACGTTCGATACGGTTTTCTATATCATGTATATCATGCCCGCCTATAGTTGCCTCTTAGGTCGACCATGGATCCATGCTGCTGGCGCCGTGACATCCACACTGCATCAGAAGCTTAAATATGCTGTCGGGGGCAGCATAGTAACAGTCTGTGGTGAGGAGGACATCATGGTGAGCCACCTGTCGTCCTTTAAATACGTCGAAATGGATGGCGAGATCCATGAGACGCTCTGCCAAGCATTTGAAACCGTCAAGGTGAAAGAGGTAGCTCCTGTCATCGCAGAGAAGCAAGAGATGAATCTATCCTCGTTTAAGGAAGCTCGGGCCGCTGTCGAAGCCGGTTCCACCCCAGGCTGGGGGCATGTCTTGGATATACCAATCAAGCAGGATAAGTTTGGATTGGGGTATTCTCCTGGAGCTGAAGCTTCATCTTCTTCTGGCAGCTCGTCTCGTGGGAAAGGGCCGATCCTATTCACCAAGGGGGGAGTAATTTTTGAGAGCATCAACGCTGCGTCGGAGGACAGCGGGGACAGTGATTACGATCTTGACGCCTGGATTCAACCGAGCAAGCCGGGCGAGCGCCTCCACAATTGGACCATCAAGGAGATTATCAAGCTGACAAGTGAAGAGTAATGATTTGCTTTTTACAATCTTTGTACTACCCTATGTCCTGCCCGGGGCATAGTGGTTTTACTGTCAGGGCCTTGTTGGATTATGTGTATGCATTTTGTTAATAAATAAAAGGCGTTTTCTTCGTACTCAAATATTGTGTTCTCTGTTATTCCTGTTTTATGTTTATTTCAAAAAACAGTAAAATGGCAACGAGGTTTGTGCTAACCTGCATATTCTTGCTTTAAACTTAACCCTTGTTATTGCAGGATCCACGTAACAGATGACATCGACTCTGGACCCTCTACGGCTCACTACGACTTTGATTGCCCGATCTATCAAGCCGAGGATGAGATTGATGAAGACGAGGACCTTCCGGAAGAGTTGGCCCGCTTGTTGAGACAAGAGGAGAAGGTTATTCTGCCTCACGAGGAGGATATTGAGATTGTAAATCTGGGTTCTGAGGAGCTCGTCAGAAATGTCAGAGTAGGGGCTGCGCTGCAGAATGATGTCAAACATAGATTGGTCGAGATGCTTCGAGAGTATAGTGACGTCTTTGCTTGGTCGTATGAGGATATGCCCGGACTCGACACTGATATCGTGGTTCATCGCTTGCCATTGCGAGAAGATTGCCCTCCAGTCAAGCAGAAGCTTAGGAGGACGAGACCAGACATGGCTGTAAAAATCAAAGAAGAAGTCCAGAAGCAGTTGGACGCAGGATTTCTAGCCGTTACCACTTACCCTCCGTGGGTCGCCAACATAGTGCCTGTACCGAAGAAGGACGGTAAGGTACGCATGTGCGTCGATTATCGGGATTTGAATAGGGCGAGCCCTAAAGATGATTTCCCGTTGCCTCATATCGATGTGTTGGTCGACAACACAGCCCAGTTTTCCGTGTTTTCGTTCATGGATGGCTTCTCCGGTTACAATCAGATTAAGATGGCACCGGAGGACATGGAGAAAACAACGTTTATCACCCCCTGGGGAACATTTTGCTATAAGGTAATGCCCTTCGGTCTGAAGAACGCAGGGGCCACTTACCAGCGAGCAATGGTAACTTTGTTTCATGATATGATTCATCATGAGATCGAGGTCTATGTTGATGACATGATTGCAAAGTCCCAAACGGAGGAAGAGCATCTGGTCAATTTGTTGAAGCTGTTTGAGAGGCTTAGGAAATTCAGGCTGAGGCTGAATCCTAACAAGTGCACTTTCGGAGTGCGGTCCGGAAAGTTATTGGGGTTTATCGTTAGTGAAAGGGGTATTGAAGTTGATCCTGCGAAAATAAAAGCTATCCAAGAAATGCCAGCGCCGAAAACAGAGAAAGAAGTTCGTGGTTTCTTGGGCCGAATAAACTACATTGCAAGGTTTATCTCTCAGCTCACGGCCACTTGTGAACCGATGTTCAAGCTTTTAAAGAAAGATCAGGCGATTACTTGGAATGAGGATTTCCAGAAGGCATTCGACAAAATAAAGCAGTATCTTCAAGAACCTCCAATCTTGATACCCCCAGTGGCTGGACGGCCATTAATCATGTACCTGACGGTTCTGGAGAATAGTATGGGGTGTGTTCTCGGTCAGCACGACGAGACGGGCAGAAAAGAGCATGCCATTTATTATTTGAGTAAAAAGTTCACTGAGTGTGAATCTCGATACTCGATGCTGGAGAAGACGTGTTGTGCATTAGCCTGGGCTGCCAAACGTCTACGACAGTATATGCTCAACCACACCACTATGCTAATTTCAAAGATGGATCCGATCAAGTACGTCTTCGAGAAGCAGGCTCTTTCAGGCAGGATTGCCAGATGGCAAATGGTGTTAACGGAGTATGATATTCAGTACGTCTCTCAGAAAGCCATTAAGGGAAGCGTATTGTCTGATTACCTTGCCGAAAAGCCAATCGAAGACTACCAGCCGATGAAGTTCGAATTCCCTGACGAGGATATTATGTTTCTCAAAGCGAAGGATTGCGATGAGCCATTGCCCGGTGAGGGGCCAGATAGGAAGTCTCAGTGGAAGTTGATATTCGACGGAGCGGTTAATTCCTATGGAAGTGGTATCGGGGCTATCATTACGACTCCTCACGGATCCCACATCCCGTTTACTGCGAGACTGACGTTTCCAGTTACCAACAATGAGGCGGAGTACGAAGCATGCATTATGGGTCTAGAAGAGGCGATTGATTTGAGAATCAAGAATCTAGATGTATATGGTGACTCAGCGCTTGTGATCAACCAAATTAAAGGGGAGTGGGAGACCCGTCAATCAAATTTGGTGTCGTACATGAATTATGCCAGGAGGCTGCTTTCGTTCTTCGACCGAGTGGAACTTCATCATGTACCCAGGGCTGAAAATCAGATGGCTGATGCCTTAGCCACGTTGGCTTCGATGTATAAAGTCAATTATTGGAATGAGGCTCCAAGAATTGTACTTTCGCGTCTTGATAGACCAGCATTTGTGTTTGCAATCGAGGATGCCAATGACGGCAAGCCATGGTTCCACGATATCCAGACCTTCCTCATGACTAAGGAGTATCCTGCGGGTGCGTCAACCCAAGATAAGAAGACTCTGAGGAGGCTGTCTGGAAACTTTTATCTCAATCCTGATGGAGTGCTGTATAAGAGAAACCACGATCTCGTGCTGCTCAGATGTGTAGATGAGAAAGAGGCGAATATGCTCATGGAAGAAGTCCATGAGGGCACATTTGGTACGCACGCCGGCGGGCACGCCATGACGAGAAAGATCCTGAGAGCAGGATATTACTGGCTGACTATGGAGTCAGATTGCTTCAGATTCGCGAAGAAATGTCATAAATGCCAGATTTATGCGGATAAAGTTCATGTGCCGCCGTTCCCATTGAATGTCATGTCCTCCCCTTGGCCGTTCTCCATGTGGGGCATCGACATGATAGGCAAGATCGAGCCCACTGCATCCAATGGTCATCGTTTTATTCTGGTAGCCATGGACTACTTCACCAAATGGGTGGAGGCAGCCTCGTACGCTAATGTGACCAAGCAGGTGGTAGCTAAATTCATAAAGAAGGACATCATCTGTCGCTATGGAATTCCCGAGCGGATCATTACTGATAATGGTTCGAACCTGAATAACAAGATGATGAAGGAGCTGTGCCAGAGCTTCAAGATTGAACACCACAACTCATCTCCTTACGGACCGAAGATGAATGGCGCCGTTGAAGCCGCCAACAAGAACATCAAGAAGATTGTTCAGAAGATGGTTGTGACGTACAAAGATTGGCACGAGATGTTGCCGTTTGCCTTGCACGGTTATCGTACGACGGTACGTACGTCGACCGGGGCAACTCCTTTCTCCTTGGTGTACGGTATGGAAGTTGTCCTACCGTTAGAAGTAGAGATTCCCTCTTTGCGAGTTTTGGTTGATGTGAAACTCGACGAGGCAGAATGGATCACGAACCGCTTGAACCAACTCAGCCTGATGGACGAGAAGAGGTTAGCATCGATTGCATTTGGTCGCCTGTACCAAAGCCGAATGAAGAAAGCTTATGATAAGAAGGTGCGTCCTAGAAGCTTTCAGACGGGTGATCTCGTCCTGAAGAAGATTCTTCCGCCACACTCCGATCACCGGGGCAAGTGGACTCCGAATTACGAAGGGCCGTATGTCGTCAGCAAGGTCTTCTCAGGAGGAGCTTTGTTGTTATCCACGATGGATGGTGAAGATTTTGCATCCCCGGTGAACGCGGACGCAGTTAAAAAATACTTTGCTTGAAAGAGACCCGCTGGACAAAAAAGAAAGAGTCCAGGCAAAAAAGGGGCATCCCGGCGAACCAAAAACAGAATAAAAGGTTCGGGCAAAAATTAGGGATATATAAAAAAAAATGTACACCCGCGAAGTCGAAAACCTACACTGGGCGGCTTCGGCAAAAAAGGGTATCCCGGTGAACTGAAAACCCGTAAAGGGCGGTTCACGCAAAAGTTAGGGATTTGAATAAGCAAATGACTGCGTTCCGCGTGTGGACTTTCATTGTTTAGTGGTTTGGAAGACCTGAGGGCCGTTTATCTGAATCAATCTCTTCCGAAGCTGAAGCGTTGGAGAAGTATCGAAGTCGAGTGGGTCTTAGAGGGATCAACTCATGGTGTTCGTCTACGCCTCGTTGCCGACATTTGTATATACTGATGTATATTTATGTTTTCTTTTTGTGCGGCTTCCTCATTCCAGGAGTTTGCCTCTGTTGTAAAACATTTTTGCCCATTCAGGGGTTCATCATCAATAAAACGCACATTATTCAGCAATTCTGCTTGTCTGTTTAGCATTTATCTGTTTTGTTTGCGAATGAAAACGCCGATGTTTTTGATAAAATGCGCATACATAAACTTACAGGCCTAGGCCCATTGATTGTTGAAACAATTAATTAACTGAATATTGTCACGAGATAGTAACCTGGATAGGCCCCTTTGAGGAGGGTATCTTGTCTGTTTGTTTGTGTTGTTGCAGGTGTAGCACCTTCCAGAAGATGTGCCGTGCGCATCCCCGAAGCAGGGCGAGTCCTCCTTCCCTAGCAGAGTTCAGTGGCTTCTCCTCCAATCGGAGCGCAGAATAGTGAGCATTGATATGTCTCCCCACGCAGAGATGATTCTTTTCCCCAAGCAGACGCATTCTGAAGGAACGTCACCTCATCAGCTGAGTCGCACGCAGCAGCTCGTATTCTTCCCAGCACCGGGTCACAAGTGCAGATTTCATAAGAAATGTTTGGGTACCGAAGCTCGTGTTTTCCCCAGTAAAGTCGCCGAAGCAGGTGTCTCCCCCAGCACCGGGTCACAAGTGCAAATCTCGTAGGAAGATGTTCGTATACCAAAATGTGCAGTAACTGATGGTGCCAGACTGTAGTCTCCAGCGGAATTAAGATTCCCCACCAGAGTTATATTCTCTCCTGAAGTTGGATGATTCCCTATCCCCCAGTAGAGTGTTGGAACAGCTGATGTTGTATTCCGCTGCAGAGTTGTACTCTCCCCCGAAGTCAGATGATTCTTTCTTCCCCAACGAGATTAAAATCCCTCATCAGAGTTATACGTTCCAGTGAAGTAGAATGATTTCTCTCCCTGGCTGAGTCCGCAGAAAAGCATAATCCTTGGAAGCAGTTAGGACCATGAGTGGTTTTCCTAGCAGATGTTGAACAGCTGATGCTGTATCTCCCCAGAGTCGTACTCTCTTCGGCGAAGCAGAATGACTTCTCCTTCCTCAGCCGAGTTTGCAGATATCCAAGAGAGCCGAGTCCTTGGAAGTTGATCAGATCATGATTGGTTTTTCCCCAATGGAGTGTTGAGCAGCTGAAGTTGTTTCCCCACAGAGTTATCCTCCCCAGAAGAGCAGCCGAGACGGCCACGCAGTTCGCTCTCGCGATTAACATCGCTTTCCTTCAGCAGGTTCGGGTTCTCGTAGAGCTTCGCCCCCTGCAGCAATCAGCTGAAGTTGTTTGCCCTGCAGCAGTCAACCGGAAGATCAATTCCCCAGACAGAGTCCGATTGATATTGGCGTGTCTACGTTCTCCTCAGCAGGATGATTCCTCTACCTGAGTAGTTCTTGTCTCCTTGACAAAAGGGTTTCCTCCTCCCAGCATTTATTTTGCGGACGGGATCGCATCATTGTGCATGACTGCATAGCATTTAACACTGCATAGCATTTAACGTTGCATAGCATTGTGCATGATTGCACAGCATTTGGCATAAACGCATAGCATTCCCACCGTGTGGGGCATGACGCGGAAGCATATGCATCATAAACATGATCTAGGTCATTATCCTTCTTGCCTTACAGGTATTCCACCAAAGAGACCAGTTGCTCAGGACGATTCCTGATATTCTCTCCAACGAGGTCGCTTTCTTGAGATGATTCTTAAGACCCCGGTGTAATCTCCACGGTCGCTCGCTCAAGATGATTTTTGAGATCCCCAGCGAAGTCTTCAGTTCGAGACGATTCTTGAATTCCTCAGCAGGGCCGTTTGCTTAAGATGATTCTTAAGACCTCAGCGCAGGTTCTCGAGTTGTTTGCTTAGTATGATGCTTGAGTCTCCCAGTAGCGTCCCCCGCAAGAGTTGCCCAGGAAAATTCCTGGAATACCCAGCAGAATGAAGTCTCCAGAAAGGTTATCAGTTCAGGATGATTCTTGAAGGTGCCCAACGGAGTTGTTTGTTCAGGATGATTCTTGAAGTCATTAGCAGCGTGATATGTCTGCTCCAACAGCGATGTCTAAATCTGAGGATGGATTTCGTAAACGCCTGAAGGCGATATCAGAATGTTCCTGTGAATTCAGATTCCCTTGTTGATGAATCAACGGGTGGCCGAAGACAAGGTTCCAAATTTTGTATTCAAGGTGATCCGTGTTGGTCTGAAGACCAAGTCAGTTGTCCTGAGGTGATGATTGATTGCGATCGAGTGAATGATATTTCTTCTGACTGAAGTCGAAGATGTTTCTCCAGCTGAAGCGGAGTTTTGCCTGAAGGCAAAGTGTTTGAATCCCCGTAGAGTCATGAATGGCTCAGGATACCATTTCTCTGACTGAAGTCACAGATTTCCCAAGCTGAAGCGAAGGTGCCTAAGGGCAAGGTTATCCCCAAGGTCATGAATGACCTAGGATTCATTTTTCGGACTGAAGGCCGAAATATATCCCTGACTGAAGTCACGGATGCTCTATAGCAGAGGTGGAGTTGCCTGAAGGCAGATCCATGTATCCTTGAAGGCCAAGGACCATTTCTTTAGACTGAAGTCGAAGATGCCTCCTGCAGAGTTGCCGACGGGCAAAGTTTACATCCTTGAAGGCCAAGGATGTTGTTTCTAGCTGAAGCTGGAATAGCCGACGGGCAGGGTTTCATCTTTCTTCAGAAGAACTTGAAGATTCTCCAGCGGATCTGGAGTGGCCAGGGGCCAGGGTTCCATCTATCTTCAGAAATACTTGAAGATTTTTTCTAGCCGAAGCTGGAAATGGCCAGGGGCCAGGGTTTCATATATCTTTAATGTTGAAGTTCTACGGCGGGCAGTGTGCAGCAGTATTCTGATGTTCGTTATGGTTATGAGGGTGAACCCCAGATCAGAGAGTGCTCGGTTAAGTCTCTCATTCCCAGCGGAGTAGTTTCAAATACGCAAGTGTACCTTTTTGTTCCATTTACCAGGGGTGAACCCCAGGTCAGATGTTGAATGTGTCCAGCGGCGAGGTTGGATGTTTGTTCGACGGCGAGGTTGAACGTTTGGATTTGACGGCGAGGTCAGATCATCATTTGTCCGACGGCGAGGTTGGATATTTGTTCAACGGCGAGGTTGAACGTTTGGATTTGACGGTGAGGTCAGATCACCATTTGTCCGGCGGCGAGGTTGGATGCTTGTTCGACGGTGAGGTTGAACGTTTGGATTTGACGGCGAGGTCAGATCACCATTTGTCCGGCGGCGAGGTTGGATGCTTGTTTGACAGCGAGGTTGAACGTTTGGATTTGACGGCGAGGTCAGATCATCATTTGTCCGGCGGCGAGGTTGGATGTTTGTTCGACGGCGAGGTTGAACGTTTGGATTTGACGGCGAGGTCAGATCACCATTTGTCCGGCGACGAGGTTGGATGCTTGTTCGACGGCGAGGTTGAACGTTTGGATTTGACAGCGAGGTCAGATCATCATTTGTCCGGCGGCGAGGTTGGATGCTTGTTCGATGGCGAGGTTGAACGTTTGGATTTGACGGCGAGGTCAGATCATCATTTGTCCGGCGGCGAGGTTGGATATTTGTTTAACGGCGAGGTCAGACTCTTTAAATCCCCAGTAGAGATGATGTTTGTACAACGGCGATGTCGAGTGTCTCTAAGAGGATGTTTGTTTCCGACGGCGACGTCAGATTCAGTTCTCCAGCGGCGATGTTGGACATGTCAAGTTAACCCAGTCTTCTGACGGCGATGTTAGGTGATGCAGATCCTTTAGTTCTCCAGCGGCGATGCGGGGTGTGTCAGTTAATTCAGTTCTCCAGCGGTGATGTTGGATGGTTCGTTCTCCAGCGGCGATGTTGGATATATTGTTTGTTTCCGACGGCGATGTCCGATTAGTATTTCTCCAGATAGTTGCCGTGCAGCTATTATTCCAGTGTTCGACAAGTTGAGCAGTTGGCAAATTTTCGGGTTTACCGATATTCAACCGTCTCGTACCTTGATGGGCTGAGAGCCGTTCGCTTCTCACCCAGTCAGGTTCAAGCCGTTTGAATAGGGGCAGCTGTTGCACCCCAAAATTTGACCAACAATTATTTATTCACTGAGTGTTTGAAAGTTGATACATTCACCAGAAAGTTCAAGGGATCCTCAGAGGAGTTGGTTGAAACCAAGGTTGTGTGCTTCATAGCTTGAGAGTTGTGGGTGCTCCTCAGATGATTCTGAGACTTTGAGGATGAACTAGATGCTTTGAGGAAGCCTGTGAGATGTCTTGATAGCCATCATGAAGTCCAGAGAAGTCATTATGCAAGAGTTCAGAAGATTCAACCATGAATGGTAGAATTAGGGTTTTGACTGGGTCAACCCTAGGATAACTGAAAATTTGGAGAAGGTTGAGACCTAATACAAGGGCCATGAGATCATGGAATGATGCATGGAGATGTTATAAAGATGATTCCTAGACCAACTCATCATGATTGAGAAGTTTGAGAAGTTTCAAGTCAGGGTTTCCAAGGATTGTCAGTGAAAAAACCCTAGTTTGATCCCTATCTTCCAGGCAGTTTTAGCTCTAGATGTGATTGATATCTCATCTTCCCCACAACATGAATGTTGTAGAGCTTGTTCTTAGATTTAATTTGAGTGGTGGAAGTCCTTGATAGGAGTTACAGAGCTCAAGTTATGGTTTTGACAAATTACAGGTCAGCTGAGGTGTGTGAATCTGGGTCCTTGAAAGTCACCCAACTTGCAGACACCTTTTGCCCTAGTAGGATGATTCCTATGATCTCTTGGTCAACATGAATGTTGAAGGGAATCTTCTTAGCTTTAATTTGAGTGGTAGAAGTCCTTGATATGATTTGTGGAACTCAACTTATGGTTGGAACAAGACAGGGGTATTTTGGTCATTTGTCAGTTATAGGTCATTTTAAGCAAAGGCCATATCTCCTAGTTCCAAGCCTCAAATGGAAAAACTCAAAACATGAAAGTTGTTCAAAATGGGATTTTAAGTCTAGAAAGAAGGTCATGAATTATTGGAAAAGCTCATAGAATGGATTTGCATGATTGGTTAAAAATGAACTAAAAATGGCTTATAAGTTTAAAAAGTTGAATTTGAAAATTGGTTTGGAAGATCTAGGAATCCAAAATAGGTCATCCAATATATCATTTTGATTGGAAACATCATTTTGAGAACATTGGTTTAAATAGAATTTTCATTTGAGGCTTTAAAATGGGACATGCTTTGGAAAATTGAAACTTGCATTATAAGGCACCCTTGCAAAACTCCACATAAGCCAAAGGTGAGCTTGTTTTTCACACATATCTTCTTAATATCTCATGTAAAGGTATTTTGGCACAAGATTACAAGGCATAAGGCATGATACATGGGATTTTCAACTTATCATCACATGAGAAAATCAAGACTTTTCTAGATGATTCTAGAAGGATCTAGTTGTTTCCATCCATCACTATAAGAAGAGTGATCCACAAGGTATTGAAGGTTGGTCAAGGAGAGAGAAATCAGTGGAGATAGTGAGAGAGACATTGCCATTGAAGAGTTTCCTTCAAGATCAAGCAACACACGATTTCTTCCACTACAAGCTTTCTCCTCCAAAACCAGTGCAAACAGAATCATTTCCACCATTGGAGGATCATCCTGAATCAATTACAAGGCTTGCAACCTTCTCTACATACCTCCACCATCACTTCTTGACAGGTTGGGATTCTTCTCCCTTTCTCTTTAATTATGTAGTTTCTGTTAGTTCTTTAGGTGTAGAATTAGTGTACTAGGCTAGTTGAGCTTTTCCCTTGAGTTTGAGAGCTCTGTGTGAGGTTTTGTAGCAGGTGCAAGATTCTTTAATTTCCAAGAGCAAGCTTTATAGTGAGTTTTAGTTAGCATAGATTAGATTAGAATGGTTAGGGTAGCATAAAGAACATGTTTACACCATTAGGTCGAAGTTTTATTAGGATTGATTTCAGAGAAATATGGTGGTACCAAGATCTTCCAGCTTTCTGTTAGGATGATCCATGAAGAATTAATAAAAACCACGCGTCCAGCTTTGTTCCTTGTAATCAGTAGATCATTTTCCTTTTTGGAAGTTTTGAATTTCACCAAGTATCGAGGGAGATATAGGAGATGGAAGGTCTGCGCATGGAGGAAGGGTTTTCTGAAAACCCTAGAATTATTTGGGGACGATGGCCATATGCCGTTGGATTAGTCCCAGGAGTTGACTAAATCATCTCATCCGAGGGCTGTGATTTAAAAGAATTGAGAGGGAAATCTGGAATTGAAACGCTGCGTTTCATTAAACGCAGCGTCTGGGCTTAATGTATCCTCTCCTATCCGCACCCCCCATGATCCAGCCCATATAATAGTCAACTAGCGTGTCTTGCTTATCACACCCCCTCCCCTTTAATTGATTTCTTTTTTATTTTAATTCCATTTAATTTTCTTGCACTCTATAAAATTCATAAAAAATAGAAAATTAAATATTTTTCAATTCTTGTTTTTTCTATATGTTAATAAATCTGTCTAGAAAAATATAGATAAATAAAATTTCCATTTTATCTTCTTTTCATATTTTTAGTATATTTTTCATTTTAATGGCTTTTTAATATGTTTAGTTTGATATCCAATTTTGTAGAATTTCTTTTAGGACCGTCCTTTAGTCTTTTTAATTCATTCTTTTTTGTGTAATTAGATATTGAATCATAGTTCCCCATAGGATTTAATTCTTGATTTTTAGATTAAAATTTGATTAGTTTAGTTAGGCTAGCATTAGGGTATCCTAATTAGGGTTTAGGTTGTGCATAGGTGAGGAAATTCATTTTCTTTAGATAGTTTTGTCTTGATTTTTGGTAGGGGCATATGTGGATGTTATGGGTAGATGTTGTAGACCCTTGTGAATAATTGATAGATTTTTCCCCCTTGGTTTAGTATTTTTAGGTATTTTCTGAAGTTAGCTATTGATTTTGTCTGTTCTGTGGTTATCTGTTCATCTCTGGGGTTTTGTTTGGGGAATTTGTTGTGGGGCTTATGTTGTTTTGAAGATCTTGTTGAAGAGCATGATGGAAGAGAAGATTGAAGATCAAGATTCAGAGACCCAGAGCTTGGCTTGTTCCCTGTCTGTGAGGTTTGAGATCCTGAAGTTTGAAGGAAGTTCATGGTACTTTCCTGAGGAAGGCACTATGAATGACTTTCATTCTTTCTTCTCACCTCTCTCTCAAGTATCCAATGATGTTGGAGCCAACTTATGAGTTTAATTTCTCCTGAGGAGGAATGTAAACTAATCACCTGTTGTTGAGCCACATGGGATACAATTCCTAAGTGGAAGCCTCCTAGTACTTTCCTGAGGAAGGTCCTATGGGTCTATTCACTTAGTTCCCTTAGTTTATCTAGGATTTCTTAAGTATCCAATGATGTTGGAGTCAACTTGTGAGTTTAATTTCTCCTGAGGAGGAATGTAAACTGATCACATGTTGTTGAGCCACATGGGATACAATTCCTAAGTGGAAGCCTCCTAGTACTTTCCTGAGGAAGGTCCTATGGGTCTATTCACTTAGTTCCCTTAGTTTATCTAGGATTTCTTAAGTATCCAATGATGTTGGAGCCAACTTGTGAGTTTAATTTCTCCTGAGGAGGAATGTAAACTGATCACATGTTGTTGAGCCACATGGGATACAACTCCTAAGTGGAAGCCTCCTAGTACTTTCCTGAGGAAGGTCCTATGAGTCTGTTCATTTAGTTCCACTAGTTCAGATAGGATTTCCTAAATATCCAGTGATGTTGGAGCCTGATTGTGAGTTTAGTTTCTCCTGAGGAGGAATGTAAACTGATCACAGTGGTTGAGCCACGTAGGATATGACTCCTGAGTATACACCTCCTAGTGCTTTCCTGAGGAAGACACTATGGGTCTGCTTACTTAGCTCCCTTTCTTTGGTAAGCTTGTTCTGAAGCTTGAAGACTGGGATTGTTTTCTTTTGGTTAGGTTTTGCTTTAGGGCTTTGATTAGATTTGATCAGATTTTGTGTTAGGGTTAAGATTAGAGAGTAGATGATTCTTTCTCAAGCATGTGGTTTGTTTGCCTGATGGCAGCTTCATTTCTTTACTGTTCATTGCTTGATAGCATGTTGTTTATCTTCAGTATGATTACTGTTATTTCATGACTGGCTTGAGGTTGAGACGAGCTTGTGGAGGCTGAAGCCCCACACACATTTCCTCCCTCACTTGCATTGCATGCATTTTACTGTTAAAGTTGATGCTTTTGTCTGTTTTGGTGTATCATTGACATGATCCCTTAGGACTCTCATTTCCTTTGATAAGGATTTGATGATAGACTTTTAGGTTGAAACCTATGCATGACAACATCTAGGAGTTCCCTGTTCAAACCTCAACCATAGGATGAATCCATGGCATGATAACAGTAGGACTTGATAGTCTCCCTCCTAGTTGGGCATGTTCTCTTCTCATCTCGAAGCAGTTTAAAATACAGTAATCATGAATGATTTCTTTCGTACGTTACGGGCCTTAAGCTATCTGAGAAAGGACGCATTCCCTCTCAGGTCATAGTCTCCAGTACGGTTGAGATCGCAAACACAATAAAAAAACACTTCTTTTAGGAGATAACCCGTAGTTAGCCGAACTACGTTTGCTCTGATCTTTCATACCAGATGAAAGTACGTAGGCCTAGGATGCGATATCCTAGCGAGCAACCTTTCCCTCATAATCCTTCGTAGGGCGAACTACGTTGACTCTGATTTCTCATTCTCTGATGAGAATACGTAGGCATAAAGTGCGACGCTTTGCCGAGTCATTTTTCTTTTCTTTTTCAGCCAGCCTTGATAGGTAGATAGATTAAAACCAACCCGTCCAAGTAAACAAACAAGCGAGGATCCCGTCGAGTACGACAGACGTGAGGGGTGCTAATACCTTCCCCTTGCGTAACCGACTCCCGAACCCAGACAATGGTTGCGATGACCTTGTCTTACCCTTTTTCGTCAGGTTTTTCCGATCGTTTCCTTTCTCGCTCTGAGGGATAAATAACGAAAGGTGGCGACTCTTCTGTTATGCCGGCACCTTATTTTCGCGCAAGCGACAACGGCGAACTCAAATATTTTCCAAAGGCGGTTTAACTGTTCCTGAGGCACTTGAAGTGCCCAAAAGTAGTCTTCTCTAGGCGAACAAGACAAATTTTGTAATAACTATTTAAGTACTTTTCTCATTTTTTAGAAACATATAGTATATTTTAAAAGATTAAAATTTTATCTTTCTTCATTTCTTTGCATATTCTAGAGAGAGAAACATAAACCCTAATGGGGGAGAAGGTAAGATCTTCGATCTCTTGTTGGGTTTGGATGTAATCTTTTGATACCTTATGTATTTAATCTAATATATGTATTATGAACTAGTTTTGATTCAATATTGATGTTGTCTTTGATTTCTTATTTGTGGGTCTTGGCAAAACCTTTTTCAAACCTTAGATCTTAGATATTCATCTAAAATGAGAAAACTTTTGACATGGTTTTATAAGTTGATATTCACTTGTGTCGTGTTGATTAGTAGCATGGGTAACATGAGTAGGATCAATACGATATTGTGAGGATGCGTGTTAATAGAGATGATAAACTATGTTCACTTATATTAGGTGAATTAGTTGAATGCATGTAAAAAGGGTTAAGCGTATGTACATATTCTGATCATGGCGTTTTATATGAATCAATCATGTAGTTGATATGGATGACATCTTTGTTTACCTGTTTATCTTTGATTTGAACCGTTATAGAAATATACTCTTCAGGTCTGGATCTAGGATGATTATCCGTTAGGTTCTAGACTTTAGACATAGATTTAGGCTTAACATTTGCTTGAGTATCATTTCTTAATGCCTTGTGTTGTTGAGTTGCGTGAGACATCACCAATGAGATAATACGGTTGTTCTCTCGACTTTGCGTTAGACATAACATTTGTTGCGGGTGATACGTGAGAATATCAGACGAATGATTGATTTGTGTTTAACTAGTTAGAAGAATGCATGTGTCATCAATTGATGAGATCCAATCCCAACAAGGTTTCACTTATATTTTAAGTCTTTATTTTATGTTTTTTGTATTTATATTTCCACTTTTATCTATTGTACAATTGATCTATCTACAAATTTTCACAACAAGCTTAGAAATTTATAGACCGTTGAACGAAATTCTTTCCCTCGTTCTAATCCCTTTCGAGACGATATAAATCACGTAGGGGATCCTTCCAAATCTATTTTTTTCTTGCCGCTTTACTGCAGTTCGAACAAAATGTGTTCATGGGAGGCATACTATGCAAATATACAATGTGAAGAGACTTGACAATTTAGAAAAATAGTGGACAAGCATACATGTAGTAGGGACTACAAGGTTAGGTTCCTTAATTCCAAATGGTTAGAAAAAATATTCAAAGCAATGTTAGAGAAAATCCAAATTTTAAGTTGAGTGATTTTGGGGTGAAGGCACCTGAAAAGTGGAATGTATGGATCAACAAGACACTTGCATATAGAGTAAATACACTTCTTATTGATATTATGGATGGTTCATTTAGGGAGCAATATAGAACAATTCATGATTATGGGCATGAAGTGTTAAGGGAAAACCTTGGATCAACCACTAAAATTACGAGTCAACAATTTCAAGGTGAAGCGAAAAGCAATGAACATCCTGAGAGGTCAATGAATCGTTACTTTTAGAGGATGTACATATGCTTCGAAGCTTGCAAAGATAATTTTTCAAGTGCCTACCTATCATAGGATTTTATGGGTGTTTCTTAAAGGGATACTATGGTGGACAAATACTAGATCCTATTGGAAGGGACCTAAGTTATCAAATGCTTCCAATTGCATTTGTTGTTGTCGAGGGTGAAACTAAAGATTCATGGAGCTGGTTTTTGGATTTATTGACAACTTATTTGGGAGGTGTCAGATTATGCATAATTACACCTACATAAGTGATCAAAAAAAGGATAATATCTTCATTTGTTTTAATGATATCAAAATTTGTTTTAATGATTTCTTACATGATTAAGTCTTCATCTATTTTAACTGTATTTCAGGGTTTGTTGCTAGAACTTGAGGAGTTGATACCTAATGTTGACCAAAGGTTTTGTGTTAGGTACCACAAACTTAATCTATTTATAGTGTAGTCCACTTACTGTTTAATAAGTTTCAGTGTAGTCCCTTTATTAATGACAAAGGTTTTAAATTATTCCTTTCAATGTGTTTGCAGACATTTGTACAACAATTTCAAGAAGAAGTTTCCAGGTCTTAAACTGAAGAAACTGATGTGGAAGGATACAACTGCTAGTCATGTTAATGCATGGGAGAAAATCATGCTTGAAATCAAGGGTGTTAATGAGGAGGCACTCAAGCACCTTATCAAAACTCCACCAAGGTTATGGAGAAAATCAAGGTTTAAGATTAGTACAGGATGTGACACTTTGGTGAATAACATGTTAGTGGCTTTCAACTATGTATATGTTACTACAAGAGCCAAGCCAATTGTCACTATGCTTGAAGAAATAAGAATGTATCTTATGCAGAGATGGGAGTCAAATAGGAAGAAGATTACAAAATATGAAAGTACAATTCTACCAAATATAAAAAAGAGGATGGCAAGGGAATCACAAAAAACAAACCATTGTATTGTGAGGTAATATGATTATATTGTGCTTTCTACATGTAATATATCTATACATAAATTGTCTTATAATTATATTGTGATTTATACATCTGTTACAAGCATGCAGATGAATATGACTATGAGGTTAGGCATATATCATTCAATGGGGAAAAATATGTTGTTAATCTTTTCAAAAAAGAATGCTCATGTAGAATGTGGATGCTGACAAGGCTGTCATGCTATCATGAGATGCCATGCATGAAGGAAAGGTATGGAGCTTGTTATGCATCAATTCTTTGTCTAGTTAATGGGGAATTTTCCTAGACAAAATTGACGTTGTTGATCTGTAGCCACCATCCATAAAGAAAGAACCTGGTAGGCCCAAGAAAAAAGGAACAAAGAGGTTGGAGAAATGGTGAGAGATGAGTCACATCTGAAACGAGAAAAACATGGAATCAAGTGCAGTCCTTGCTATAAAATTGGTCACAATAAGGCCATATGTAAACTGCCACCACCACAAGAAACTCCAAGTCAGCTACCACAAGCCTCTTCAAGTCATCCACCACAAGAAACTCCAAGTCAGCCACCACAAGCACCTTCAAGTAAGCCACCACAAGAAGCTCCAAGTCATACACCACAAGTACCTTCAAGTCTGCCACCACAAGTAACTCCAAGTCACCCACCGCTCTTCAAGTCAACCACCACCAAAAAAGAAAAGAACGCTTCAAAGGAGGGGGCCTATTTCAAGTCAACCTGATTTCTGATTTCTGTTTGTTACTTTTGCTATGATGTTTTGGAATGTAACCATATTATGGGAATGCTATTTAATTTTGCATTATGAATCATAATGAATTCTCCTATATGATATAGTAAGATGAGGTGAATGGGAAAAAATAGTTGGTCTGTGTAGAAGAATAATGAATTCTCCTATTTTTTATGGCACAATTCATAATTCACTTTAAAAATAGCCATCATCACAACTGTTTGTCAATATATATTCGAAAATTTACATTTTGATAGTAATGATCTTGGAGCTCATTCTAGATTTCTTTGGCGTTCTCCATCCAAAGGACACTTTCAAAGATCTCAACATTAATTGACTTTGTTATCTAAGCCATTACCATGGTGTTACAACAACCTCAAGTGATGGGTTTAGAGTTTGAACATTCAAGTTTAATTAAGGTTCCATATATGAAACCTAATTTGTTTTAGGAGCGTATGGCAACTTTAATAGTTCTATACCACAAATGGAAGTTTGTGTTGTTCAAATAAGGTGAAACAAGGGATAATTCAAGATTATCAGTGGGATGCATGTAGAATAAATCAAGAATATCTAGTTGATAACTTAGATTAGGGTTTGATGGTTGTTTGGTATTGTTTATAGGTGGATTTGTGGGAGAAGAATTTGTTGGTTGCGGCGGTGAGTCAATAAGAGTTGTTCCAATAATGGAAGGTGTGGAAACAAAGACAAAAAATATTGAAGAAAACAACAAGAAAGATACAAGAACAAAATGGAGTTCTAGAGAAAGAGAGAAAGGTGAAAGAAAGAATGAGAGAGCTAGACGAAATTTGGTGGATGAAAACAACTGTGTGATAAGGATAAAATATCAGCAAGAACTAAGATCGAGATACGTGAGGCAAATAATTTGACGAAAAAAATGCTAAAAGATGAGAGATAAAGAAAAATCTCTTCAACCAATAGGAAGGAGATACACAAATGGAGAAGATAAAAGATATTAGAGAAATCTTTAGTATGATACCATGTTGACACATGGTAGCGAATTAAATAAATTCATTAATAAAAAAAAGAGAATGAATAAAATTCCATTAGAATTTTCATACTATTACAAGGGTCTTGACAGAAGATTAGCATGCAGCGCGGAAGCTTGATTGTTCTCTGGTGGATTGAGACTTATTTATAGGCCAAAAAATGCTAATTTGTTAGAGTAAAATTCTCTAACTACTTCGCTAACCCAATCGATGGAAAAAATAACTAAAATAAAAAAATAAAAAATATTTTGTATTGTAACACTATTAGTTAAATTATTTAATTATAGGTATTAGATTAAAATAAATTGTTAAGATGGAGAATAACTATTCAACTATTATAAAGGATTTAAATTTGTACTTGTTAAAAGTAGAATAAGTGACGACCCCTATGTGTGTAGGGTTGTTTGAGGAATTTAGGGTTGTTGTGGTGTTAGAGAAAACTCACACATGGAGAGTGAAAAACTTTTTATATAGGTAATTGTTAAGTAAAATTTAATGTCCATGTGAACCTAGGGGTTGAGGTATTTATAGAGACTAACTAGGTCTAGATCCTCGGACCCATGAGATAATAATTCCACTCCTTCTATGAGAGTGGAGCTGTTATCTTCCCATATACTTCCAGAGAGTGTGTCCTTCCTCATTTTACCGAGATTTCATACCTTTCATGCTCTGGAACATGTAAATTCCCATGTTTCGTGAGTGGGTAACAAGTAGATTTACCCAATCCCATCATAAGGTGTGTGATCTGATTAATGGGCAAATGCATCAATAAATGGATGTGTGATTCGATCAATGGGTGACTAGAAACATGCATTGGGTGTTATGTTGTATCACATGCCCTTAGTGAACTATATGCTTCGTGGGCCTCTTACAATTATATCAATACATCTTCGCTCAAGCATGAGGTCTTGTAAAGGACAAAGTGGTTTAGTCTTATAATCCACTACGAGTATCTAAGTTAAAATTCCTCAGGCATGACTTTTAAGTTGGGTACCTCAGACGAGACTTTAAGTCAAGTCCCTTAGGTGAGACTTTTAAGTTGAGTTTCTTATGTGAGACTTTTAAGTTAAGTACCTCAAGCGACACTTTTAATTTGATTCCTCAAGTGAGACTTAAATGTTGAGTCAGTCAGACAAGACTTTTAAGTTGAATTACTTGTTTTACTGCTTGTTACATGGTATGTTCATGGTTCGGGAAGAAGGTTTAGTGTGAGTAAAATGAAGCCTTATAAATTAGAGTTGTATCTGTATGACTCCTTAAGCGAGAAGGATCATCTAGTAGAAGTCCAATGTTTATATTGCCTCTAAGGAAGATAAGGACCTTCCTTTGAAAGTATTTATATTGCCTTTGAGGGTTGCAAGAATCTTCCTTTGGAAGTTCAACATTTAAATTTCCTTTGAGGGATACAAGGATCTTCTTTTGGAATTTTAGCACTTATATTGCCTCTAAGAAGGAAATGATCTTCCATTTAAAGTCCAACACTTATATTGCCTTTAAGGGTTACTAGGATCTCTCATTGAAAGTCCATTATACAATCATTTATCACCAATACTTTTATGGAGAGATAAAAATATTTTTAAGAAAGTATATACATGGTGGGCTAAATTTTTCTTGACCTATTAATTAACAAATAGTAAATAGCAGAGTATAATAACATCTCAGATTAACTAAGTTCCATGTGTTGAGGATGAGTCTTCTGTTTAGCTCCTCGAGTTTTCCAACTCCATGAGGTTATTTTTTTTGCATATAGGGTATGAACCCACCCATTTAGGCTATAGTTGTCCCATTTGGGTTGGTACAACGAATTTCATGAGTACGAGGCTTCCCTCTAGATTTTCCCTCAGGATTACCTTTGAGTTGTACCTTCTGGTTGCCCTTTGCTTGCTAGAAAATTCCATGATGTGCGAGACATCGTGGGTTTCATCAACTAGGTCAGCTCCACACATGAGTTATGCCTTGTTATTTTCTTCATTGAATTCATAACACTTCCATTATAAATGGACTCTATTTTTTGGTTGAGTAAGGGGTAGTTTTATATGACCATAGTACCTTGTGGATATATTCCTCCCATAATCATTTACCTTTATTCAATATTTCTTTATGCTGCCCAATATTACCTTATTTGTCGACTCAACTTTCTTGTTCGCCTGTGGATGGACAACTAAAATGAATTTCGTCTATCCTTGGTCGCATCACAAGTCGACCACAATAGAGGTTGAAAATTTAGTACCATTGTCTGATATAATAATTATTTGCAAACCAAACCTCAACATGATCCGCTATCAATAGAAGTTGTGAACCATTTCTATTGTGATTTTAGAGACGACTTCAATCTCTATCGATTTCGTGAAGTAATTTACTCCAAGGATCATGAACTTCAGTTTTTCGGGCGCTAGTGGAAAGAGACCTAAGATGTATATGCCCTATTGTTAGAATGGTCAAGGCAACGTGATATAATGAAGGATCTCAACTAGTGCACGATATGAGTTCTCATGTTTATGGAATTTGTCATATTTTATGACAAATACTTCATTTTCCTTCATCAGAGTATGGAAATGATAGCCATTCCTGAGCAATTTATGAGCTAGTGCTCACCCACCAATGTGACTACCACACACCTCCTGATAGACCTTTAATAGAACCAAGGTGACTTTATGTTCTTCTAGACATTTAAGCTTGGGAAAAGACTTTCCCATCTTATAAATCTTCCATTATAGTATGTTTATTTGTCTTAATTATTTTGAATTTTTTTTGCTTCCTCATCATCTTCTAGGAGTTCATCTAGCTGTAGATGACATATTATGGGCGCCATCTAACTAGAAGTTAGGGAGAGTGCGAGAGCATTAGGAGTGGAGAGATTCTCTTGAATTACGATACAATTATGTCATTATCTTTTTGTGATAGTGAGCTTAGAAAGGAGGTCAACGCTAGCACTTTGTTTCCCATACACATATGTCATCTCAAAAACTTTAAAATATTCAGATAAGTTGTATACCTTTTTCAGATATTTGATGAGTTGAGATTCCTTTTTCTGAGATTCTCATATGACTTGGTTCTCTACCAATTGTGAGTCACTTTTGGCTTTCATATTTGAAGCGCTCATATCAAGGGAGATGACCATGTAGATGATGATAACTTCATACTCAATTTGATTGTTACTAGCCTTGAATTCAAACTTCAAAGAATTCTTAATTAGGAGGCCAGTTGGTCCTTCTACTACTATTCTGGCGCCACTCCTTTTGAGGTTTTAATTGCTAACCACATATAGTATTAATGTGTAGGTAATTTCCTCACCTACAGGTGAACTAAATGCTGCCTAAAAATCAGCTAAGACATGATATTTGATACTTCCTCTAGGGATATATTGCATATCATACTCAGATAACTTAACATACTAGGGTACAATCCTTCTCGTGAGGTCTAGATTCTTCAAAACATACTGAACGAGGTAGTTGGTCTTCGTCATTACATGGAGCCCTTGAAAGGAGGGTATGGGATTCCTTGCAGTTACTACTACCTTGAAGGCAATCTTTTCATTTTTCTGGTACCTGACCTTAACACCTTTGAAATTTTTTCTCACTAAGTAGACAAGCTTCTCAACTTTGTATTTTTCCAAGACGAGTATAGAGTTCATCGTATTGTCTGATATGCATAGGTATAAATAGAGATGAATGCTTGCTACATGGCATTTTAATATGAGTGGCATCACCGGGAAGGTCTTTAGGTTGGAGAAATTATCCTTGCACTCGCTCTTCCGTTAAAACTTTGCCTTGTTTTTTAGAGTGGAGAACGAATGGAATGCCTGGTCACCTGCACTAGAAAGAAAATGAGTTTGGGCGGTTAAGTTCCCTATTAGTTTCTGAACTTCTATAACATTTGGTGGACTCTTATATCAATGATGGCTTAACACTTATCTAGACTCACCTCTATCCTTCTCCTGTGTAACATAAATCTCATGAACTTACCCTCTTGTACGTCGAAAGAGCGTTTTGTAGGGTTTAAGCACATGTTATATCTCCTGATTGACACCAGGATGTCTACTAGATTTGTAATGTGGTTTTTTCTTCTGACATCTTAACATTCACATCACCAATGTAGATTTCTAGGTTACGCCTCAGATCTTTTGAAAGCACGACGTCTGTAACGCCCATTTTAGTTATTTTTAGTTTCGGTGTTATTTTATTCGTTGGCTTGTTTTGTGTGGGATTATTTGAGGATCAAGAAAATCATAATATTAATATATAGTGATAAAACGTGATAATTAATAGTAATGTTGATATTATTATTAATTATTATTATTATTACTAATATTAATATATATATATATATATATATATATATATATATATATATATATATATATATATATATATATATATATATATATATATATATATATATATATATATATATATATATATATATATATATATATATATATATATATATATATATATATATATATATATATATATATATATATATATATATATATGAGTAAAATATTATTTTGGAAATTAAAAGAAATATGAGATTATTGTTTTTCGAATTAAATAGGAAAATAAAAGTGAATTATTGGAATAAAGGGCAATTGTGGCATTTGGAAAAGAATTGGGAAAGAGGAAACACAGTTGAAGGAGAAGAACGCGTAGCAGAAGCAAGAACACGATCAAAGCAAGAGCAAGAGGAGGCTGGGCTGTAGGATTTTCATGTGGATTCTTGAAGTTCATCATCATCAAACTGCTTATTGAGGTAAGCGTGGGGGGAGATAATCAGGTCAATTCGGTAATTGCATGAATACTAGGTAGAAGGGGATTTTCCTAACCCCATTAGGTTTTGATGATGATATGGTATGAGTATGTGATTCTGATGTTTGCTGATAGTGTGTTGATTCTGTTGCATGCGATGAAGTATGATTGTTTGGTGATTTTGGGAATTTCGGTAGTTGCAGTCTTTATGCCGGAAGTTGTTTAACTGAGTAGAATTAAGGTTACGTCGGGTTAAATCGAGAGTAGATTTCGTAACTAGGTTGTTGCATGTTGAGTCGATGCTTTGGGAACCGAGTTGAGTAGAATCGGCTGATTTCGGAAGGTTGTGCCGCTGCTGCACAGTGGATTATTTTTCTGATTTCGCAGACGCTCGCCAGCTGCTTCGTTGGGCGAGCTGTTAGCGAACCTTCGCTGAGTGTTCGCTGGGTGAACTGGGTAGCGAGTGCTCCCAAAATGTTTCTATTTGGCTTCGCGAGGGTGCTCGCTGAGCGAGCGAGTAACGAGTGTTCGCTGATGCTTCGCCTAGCGAGTGAGCTAGCGAGCATGACAACATTTTTCAATCTTTGTGATGTGCTGTTCTATTCTCTTGTATTGTTTAACCCTTGCTGACTGTGATTGATTCTATGTTTGGGTATGAACAGTGAGAGTGTATGTGTGATGTAGAGCTTGAATGCTTGATACTCGTTTGATTTGAATGATTGAATTGATGTATGTTAGTATCCATGGATATGAGGATGCATGATATATATATACATATGATGTGTGATGAGATGTGGTCAGGGGACCGTGTGCACCGTATGTGCTAGTGTTGCTGTGTGCATGGGGTTTGCATATGCATGTTTACGGGCTGAATCATTGCTCAGATGGAGCGTATGTGATTCACTCACGTGCTCCAAATGGGGAGCATGGTAGGGATAAATTGTTTCTTAGAGGGAGTGGATGCGATCTATCCTGAGTGTGATTTTCCCGATGCTCCAGAAGGGAGTGGTAGGGATAGATCGTTGCTCAGAGGGAGTGGATACGATCTATCCTGAGTGTGATTTACCGGGGCTCCAAATGGGGAGCGTGGTAGGGATAGATCGTTGCTCAGAGGGAGCGTATGCGATCTATCCTGAGGATGGTTGACGAACCAGTGATGTTGAGTCGGTACCGCATATCATGGGTTGTATTGCATATATTTGCATGGTTGTGAGTGTTGTGTTGGCATGGGACAGTAGGTCCGGATTGATGTATATGAATGAATATTTTATATGTTTCTGCCTATTTATTCATGTACGTTATTACCGTTATGATTTGATCGTGATTTCTCACCCCTTTACTTTTGTCGTGGTCTGTGCTTCTTCGAAAGTACAGATAATCCAGGTATGTAGCTAACTTGGATTGTGGCGAGTCATAGGAATGCTCTGATACGTAACACCGGGGCTTTTGGGGGTTTATTGCTTATTGATGATTTTGTGTGCCCCTTTGGCGTATCATGTTTTGCTGAACCCGTTGTGGTGGATGTATTTTGTATATTTTGGTGGTGGCCGTACATGATGATTATGACATTTATGTATATGATGTGAATCTATATATATAATTCCGCTATTTCATTATCGAAAATCATTAATGAAGATGTTTTCTTGATGTGTATTTTCTGTGACATCCCATTGTGTACGTGAATACTCTGATATTCGTTTATTCTATTGCAATTATTTGTGTTTTTGGGAACGGGGTGTTACAAGTTGGTATCAGAGCAGGTCGGTCCGTCCAGCCAGTGTAGTGTTTTGAGTCTGTCTGTAGGATAGAGTTGGTTGTTTTCTGTTAACCTGGATTGTTGTTATTGAGCAGTATGGCTGGGAGGAATGATGCAGCGTTGGCTGCGGCTATACAAGCGATGGCGCTGGTGGTTGCTAATCAGAACCATGCTGCAATTGTGCGCAGTTCAAAGACTTGGCGCAGTTTCAGAGTAACAATCCGCCAACGTTTCAAGGAGGGATTTTGGATCCTAAAGCGGCACAGAAGTGGCTGAAGGCGATTGAGAAGATCTTCATAATGATGGATTGCAGTGATGAGCAGAAGGTGAGGTTCGGTACTCACATGCTAGAGGGTGAAGCGGAGGCTTGGTGGGACAATAGTCGCCAAAGATTGGAGACTGCTGGAATTCCAATTACTTGGGAAGTTGTCCGCACTGGTTTTCTGGAGAAGTATTTTCTAGAGGATATCAGAAGTGCTAAAGAGATAGAATTTTTGGAGTTGAAGCAGGGCAATATGACCGTGGCGGAGTATGCTGCTAAGTTTGAGGAACTAGTGAAGTATTGTCCCCATTACAATACTGACGGAGCGATGACCTCTAAATGTTTGAAGTTTGAGAATGGGCTACGTCTGGAAGTGAAGATGGGAATAGCTTGTCAGAAGATCAGGGATTATCCTGAGCTGATAAGCAGAAGCATGATTTATGACAATGACAACAGGGAGAGGATTGCGCATTACAAAGCTGCTAATGACCGTAAGGGTAAGAAAAGGTTTGCTAGTACTCCTTACAGTGTTCCGACTGATAAAGGAAAGTTTGAGGGTGCTAATGATAAGAAGCCTAGAGAAGGAAGATCGTTTGCTGGTGGAAAGTGTTTTCGGTGTGGTGACACGGGTCATCGTGCCATTGCGTGTCCTTAGGAGGTGAAAAAGTGTTTCAAGTGTGGTAAGCCAGGCCACGTGATGGCTGATTGTCGGGTCGTGATGCCTACCTGTTACAACTGTGGTGAGAAGGGCCACATCAGTACTCATTGTGAGAAGCCGAAGTCGTCTCAGATGCCTCAGACCAGTGGCAAGGTGTTTGCTATGGTGGGAACTCAGTCGGCGGATGAGGAGCGTTCGATCAAAGGTACTTGTTTTATTAATAACATTCCTTTGACTGCTATGATTGATACGGGTGCGACCCACTCGTTTATCTCTGTTGATTGTGTGAAGAGGTTAAGTTTGGTGCCGACTACTCTTGAGCGGCGGATGACTATTGAGACTCCCTCTATTGGTTCAGTGACTACTTCTTTGGTGTGTCTGAAGTGTCCGCTGACTATTTTCGGTAGAGATTTTGGTGTGAATCTGATTTGTTTTCCACTTGGTGGTTTGGATGTTATTCTGGGTATGAACTGGTTGGAGTTCAACCGAGTATACATCGATTGTTTTCGGAAGGTGTTATTGTTTTTGACTCCAGAAGAGGAAGCTTTGGCAGATTCTTTATCTAGTAAGGAATTGAGAAATTTGTTGGAAGATGAAGCTAAGGTGTTTGCTTTGTTTGTATCATTGTCGGTTGACAGCAAGGCGTTGTTGGATGAGTTGGCTGTGGTGAATGAATTTCCGGAGGTGTTCCCGGATGATATTTCAGAGTTGCCTCCGAAGAGAGAAGTTGAGTTCAGCATTGATCTTATCCCTGGTACGAGGCCTATTTCTATGGCGCCGTACAGGATGTCGGCAATGGAATTGGCCGAGTTGAAATCTCAGATTGGAGAGTTGCTGGATAGAAAGTTTATCAAACCAAGTGTGTCGCCTTAGGGAGCTCCAATGTTGTTAGTAAAGAAGAAGGACGGTAGCATGCAGTTGTGCATCGATTACCATCAATTGAATAAAGTGACCATCAAGAACAAATATCCTCTTCCTAGGATTGATGATTTGATGGATCAGTTAGTGGGAGCTCGTGTGTTCAGCAAGATTGACTTGAGGTCGGGTTATCATCAGATCCGAGTGAAAGAAGGAGATATTCAGAAGACGGCGTTTAGAACTCGATATGGACATTACGAGTATGCGGTAACGCCTTTCAGAGTGTCTAATGCGCCGGGCGTGTTCATGGAGTATATGAACCGTATCTTCTATTCTTATTTGGATCAGTTTATTATCGTGTTCATTGATGATATACTGATATATTCTAAGTCTGAGGAAGAGCATGCAAAACATCTGAGGATTGCTTTGCAAGTGTTGAAGGATAACAAGTTGTTTGCTAAGTTATCAAAGTGTGAGTTCTGGTTGAAGACGGTGAGCTTCTTGGGGCATGTTATTTCTGGTGATGGTGTCTCGGTAGATCCATCTAAGGTGAGTGCGGTGTTACAGTGGGAACCACCGAAGACGGTAACAGAGGTTAGAAGCTTTTTGGGTTTGGCTGGTTACTACCGAAGATTTATTGAAGGTTTTTCCAGATTGGCGTTGCCATTGACTCAGTTGACAAGGAAAGATCAAGTGTTTGTGTGGGATGATGCTTGTGAAGAGAGTTTTGAAGAGCTGAAAAAGAGATTGACTTCAGCACCGGTGTTGGTGTTACCAAATTTGAGTGAGCCTTTTGTGGTGTATTGTGATGCGTCTAACATGGGATTAGGCGGAGTTCTAATGCAGAATGGAAAAGTGGTAGCTTATGCTTCGCGCCAATTGAGGGTGCATGAACGAAATTATCCTACTCATGACCTTGAACTGGCTGCGGTGGTTTTTGTGTTAAAGATCTGGAGACACTATTTATATGGTTCAATATTTGAGGTGTTCAGCGATCACAAGAGTTTGAAGTATCTGTTTGATCAGAAAGAGTTGAATATGAGGCAGAGAAGATGGTTGGAATTCTTGAAAGATTATGATTTCAGTTTGAGTTATCACCCAGGGAAAGCGAGTGTGGTTGCGGATGCCTTGAGCAGGAAGACAATTCATATGTCAGCTTTGATGGTGAAAGAAATGGAGTTTATTGAGCAGTTTCGAGATTTGAGCATGGTTTGTGAGTTCACTACAGATGGTGTGATGTTGGGAAAATTGCAAGTGAAGAATGATTTCTTGGATATGATCAGAGAACATTAGAAGATGGATGTGAAACTTGTGGATTTGATGCAAGGAACCGGAAGTGACTCCGGTGGTGATTTCAAGTTGGATGATGCGGGTGTGTTGAGATTTCGGGGCAAAATTTGTGTGCCGGATAATGATGAGTTGAAGAGGTCAATTTTGGACAAAGGACACCGTAGTAGCCTGAGTGTTCATCCAGGAGCTACGAAGATGTATCAGGATTTGAAAAAGTTATTTTGGTGGTCAGGTATGAAAAAGGATATTGCTCGTTTTGTTTATGCTTGTTTGGTATGTCAGAAATCAAAGGTGGAGCATCAGAGACCTTTTGGGATGATGCAACTGTTAGAGATTCTGGTTTGGAAATGGGATTGTATCGCCATGGATTTTGTTACAGGATTGCCGAATACGGCGAGAGGATTTGATGCAAATTGGGTGATTGTGGATCGGCTTACAAAATCTGTACATTTTGTGCCGATTAGTATCAGTTTTCCGTTGGAAAAGCTGCCAGAGATCTATATTTGAGTAATTATGAAGCTGCATGGTGTGTCGTTGAGTATTGTGTCGGATAGAGATCCGAGGTTCACTTCAGTATTTTGGAAGAGTTTGCAGGAAGCTTTGGGTACCGAGTTGAAGCTGAGTTCGGCTTATCATCCGCAGACGGATGGTCAGTCGGAGAGGACTATTCAGACTTTAGAGGATTTGTTGCGGGCTTGTGTTTTAGAGAAAGGTGGTACGTGGGATACTTATTTGCCATTGATTGAGTTCACATACAACAATAGTTACGATTCCAGTATCGGGATGGCACCATTTGAAGCTCTTTATGGTAGGAGGTGTAGGACTCCTCTGTGTTGGTATGAGTCAGGTGAGAGTGTTGTGTTGGGACCAGAGTTGGTGCAGCAGACTACTGAGACAGTGCAGATGATCCGTGAGAAGATGAAAGCATCTTAGGATCGGCAGAAGAGTTATTATGACAACCGAAGGAAAGAATTGGAATTCAGTGAAGGTGACCATGTATTTTTGAGGGTTAATCCAGTGACTGGTGTAGGACGTGCATTGAAGTCCAAGAATTGGACCCGAAGTTTATCGGGCCGTATCAGATTTTGCAGAGAATTGGCGTTGTGGCGTATAGGATGGCGTTGTCGCCGGAGCTTTCGAACTTGCATGACGTGTTCCATGTGTCGCAACTTCGGAAGTATGTACCTGATCCGTCACATGTGATTCAGCGAGATGAAGTCCAAGTTAGAGAGAATCCAACTGTGGAGGCGTTGCCATTAAGGATCGAGGATTGCAAGATGAAGCGATTCAGAGGGAAAGAGATACCTTTGGTGAGAGTGGCTTGGGGAGGTGCTGCAGGAGGCAGTGTGATCTAGGAATTGGAAAGCAGGATGCGGGAAGCGTATCCAAAATTGTTTCCATCAGGTATTTTCGAGGACGGAAATAATTAAAGTGGGGGAGAGTTGTAACGCCCATTTTAATTATTTTTAGTTTCGGTGTTATTTTATTCGTTGGCTTGTTTTGTGTGGGTTTATTTGAGGATCAAGAAAATCATAATATTAGTATATAGTGATAAAACGTGATAATTAATAGTAATGTTGATATTATTATTAATTATTATTATTATTACTAATATTAATATATATGAGTAAAATATTATGTTGGAAATTAAAAGAAATATGAGATTATTGTTTTTGGAATTAAAAAGAAAAATAAAAGTGAATTATTGGAATAAAGGGCAATTGTGGCATTTGGAAAAGAATTGAGAAAGAGGAAACACGGTTGAAGGAGAAGAACGTGTAGCAGAAGCAAGAACACGATCAAAGAAAGAGCAAGCTTGAGCAAGAGGAGGTTGGGCTGTAGGATTTTCGTGTGGATTCTTGAAGTTCATCATCATCAAACTGCTTATTGAGGTAAGGGGCGGAGATAATCGGGTCAATACGGGAATTGCATGAATACTAGGTAGAAGGGGATTTCCCTAACCCCATTAGGTTTTGATGATGATATGGTATGAGTATGTGATTCTGATTTTGCTGATAGTGTGTTGATTCTGTTGCATGCGATGAAGTATGATTGTTTGGTGATTTTGGGAATTTCGGTAGTTGCAGTGTTCATGCCAGAAGTTGTTTAACTGAGTAGAATTAAGGTTACGTCGGGTTAAATTGAGAGTAGATTTTGTAATTAGGTTGTTGCATGTTGATCCGATGTTTTGGGAACCGAGTTGAGTAGAATCAGATGATTTCGGAAGGTTGTGCCGCTGCTGCACAGTGGATTATTTTTCTGATTTCGCAGACACTCGCCAGCTGCTTTGCTGGGCGAGCTGCTAGCGAACCTTCGCTGGGTGTTCGTTGGGCTTACTGGGTAGTGAGTGCTCCCAGAATGTTTTTGTTTGGCTTCGCGAGGGTGCTCGCTGAGCAAGCGAGTAGCGAGTGTTCGCTGATGCTTCGCCTAGCGAGTGAGCTAGCGAGCATGACAACATTTTTCAATCTTTGTGATGTGCTGTTCTATTCTCTTGTATTGTTTAACCCTTGCTGGTTGTGATTGATTCTATGTTTGGGGATGAACAGTGAGAGTGTATGTGTGATGTAGAGCTTGAATGCTTGATACTCGTTTGATTTGAATGATTGAATTGATGTATGTTAGTATGCATGGATATGAGGATGCGTGATATATATATGTATATATATATATATATATATATATATATATATATATATATATATATATATATATATATATATATATATATATATATATATATATATATATATATATATATATATATATATATATATATATATATATATATATATATATATATATATGCATATGATGTGTGATGAGATGTGGTCAGGGGACCGTGTGTGCTAGTGTTGCTGTGTGCATGGGGTTTGCATATGCATGTTTACAGGGTGAATCATTGCTCAGATGGAGCGTATGTGATTCACTCGCGTGCTCCAAATGGGGAGCGTGGTAGGGATAGATCGTTTCCCAGAGGGAGTGGATGCGATCTATCTTGAGTGTGATTTTCCCGGTGCTCCGGAAGGGAGTGGTAGGGATAGATCGTTGCTCAGAGGGAGTGGATACGATCTATCCTGAGTGTGATTTACCGGGGCTCCAAATGGGGAGCGTGGTAGGGATAAATCATTGCTCAGAGGGAGCGTATGCGATCTATCCTGAGGATGGTTGACGAACCAATGATGTTGAGTCGGTACCGCATATCATGGGTTGTGTTGCATATATTTGCATGGTTGTGAGTGCTGTGTTGGCATGGGACAGTAGGTCCGGATTGATGTATATGAATGAATATTTTATATGTTTCTGCCTATTTATTCATGTACGTTATTACCGTTATGATTTGATCGTGATTTCTCACCCCTTTACTTTTGTCGTGGTCTGTGCTTCTTCGGAAGTACAGATAATCCAGGTATGTAGCTAACTTGGATTGTGGCGAGTCGTAGGAATGCTCTGATACGTAACACCGGGGCTTTTGGGAGTTTATTGCTTATTGATGATTTTGTGTGCCCCTGTGGCGTATCATGTTTTGCTGAACTCGTCGTGGTGGATGTATTTTGTATATTTTGGCGGTGGCCGTACATGATGATTATGACATTTATGTATATGATGTGAATCTATGTATATAATTCTGCTGTTTAATTATCGAAAATCATTAATGAAGATGTTTTCTTGATGTGTATTTTCTGTGACATCCCATTGTGTACGTGAATACTCTGATATTCGTTTATTCTATTGCAATTATTTGTGTTTTTGGGAACGGGGTGTTACAACGTCCATAAGCCTTTGGTAGGTGACTCTTGCGTTCTTTAGCCCAAATGGCATGATTATAGTAGTAGTTGTTGGTGTAAGCCCTATAAGCCAATAATATTATTAGAACTTGGTACTTGTATTAAATTATTTATTAATAATAAAAGGAATTGTTTGTTATGTTTTTTTTTCTAAATCAATAAAGTTTATAGAATAGTTAGTCCATTTAATGAAGCATTAAGTGTTACTTAATCACGATATCCTTTAAACATAAGGATACTATTCTTAAAGTATCCATAATCTAACTTTATTGTGAAGTGGGATAACATTAAATTATTGATACTATTATATGGATAGACTAATGATCACATCTCATAGATCATGGACAATGAGTTATCAAGTCTTCACAAAAGTATGAATATTAATAGTAATATTTATACTAGATTGACACACCATGAGAATACTACATAAAATATTATGCAAGTATTATAAGTAAATTATAGAACACCGTAAGGTATGATGCATTTAAGTAGAATATAAAATAGTGTAACGCACCGCGCACCTAAGTGAAATATAGTACACCGTAAGATACGATGCACATAAGTAGGTTTTTTCAGCTTGCAACTCACACAAAATAGATATATATATATATATATATATATATATATATATATATATATATATATATATATATATATATATATATATATATATATATATATATATATAAATAGATCCCTAGTGCAAAAGTTTTTACACTTGATAAATTTGGTTTTGAACCTCTCTCTCTCTCTCTCTCTCTCTCTCTCTCTCTCTCTCTCTCTCTCTCTCTCTCTCTCTCTCTCTCTCTCTCTCTCTCTCTCTCTCTCTCTCTCTCTCTCTCTCTCTCTCTCTCTCTCTCTCTCTCTGATATTCATTGATAGCAACTAGCAGTGATATTGGAAGAATTTTGTTCGTATGAACTAATTATATACAATTTTCTTTGTTAAGCAATTGTGATTGTTAATCCCATTTTGTATTAAAGGTGTTAATAGCCACAAGAGGTAAATATTTATATCACTGATCATTCTTGTTGAGAAAGGTTTGGTTCGACAAGTATCCTTGAGTTTTGATGATAACAAAGTGTAGAGAATAATTTTGTACTCTAACTATTTTGCTAAGTGTCACCATCTCTTTTCATGCGAGTTCCATAAACTTGGTGCGAAGAATTTGTGCAGCTTGAGTAATGATGATCACATTGCTCACAAATGGATTATGACCCTCTTTATGGTATGAGCTTTCGAGGCTTCTCGTTTTTGGTTTCCATAATTCCTCCTTTCGTGTGCTCTTCTGGCTTTAATGAACTCTATTAATCAAAAGACTTCACTCTTTTTTTTTACAGTTCACTATTCTTGGCGGGCGGATCAACCTCGACAATTGTTCCACTCTCGACAGTAGCTCTCTTGGCTTCATAAACTTTATGGTTCAAATCCTCTGTTTCTGGTTTCCTATATTTAGAGAATTCACCTTTTTCACTATACTCATTATCAGGGTAGTGAGCTTTGCATTCACATAAATAGATACTAGAAGTTTTAGAACTGTGAGAAAGCTCAAAATCCTTGTCCAGAACCAACTCAAGAATAGTCTGAGAAGTTGCTGGTAAGGGTTCCCCAAAACAAACTTCTGGTAATCAACTTTCAAGTAAAGAACAAACATCTCATTAGCTTTGTCTTTCTTAAATTCTCCTAGTGCAGCATCCTTACCAATTCCTTGTAACTTCTAACACTTTCCTTGCAGAGATGATATACAATAGTGCTTTAGTTCTGCATTGGGGTTCACTAACTGATACTAAGGAAACCATAAGGTGTTTCTGTTAGTCATTTGATTTGTGTCAGTAATGAAGTATGGATGCTAAAGTACACATCATTGAGTGAATATTTTGCATTGCAGGCGTGTCATTACCCGTTTTGGCATAATTCTTGCTTAGCATACCTTATGCTTGTCGAAATTTTTAGCTTTTCTAACAATTGAAATCTCAAAAATGTGACTACTAATTATGTTCTTTCTTGGCTCTAATGAATCCTTCACATTTTTTCAGATGTACCATTCTTGGCGGTAGCTTAGAAATCTTCTAAGAAAAACAAACAAAGGTTCATCAGCTTTGACATTAAGTTTACTAGTGCAACCAGAAATTGTAGTTGTTCCTAATAATCTTTGAAGCAACTCTTCTTGTGGACTAAAACTCCAAGAGTTTCTGAGATTTCACTCGTGAACTTTGCCATTGCCTCATGTTTAAACAATTGTATTGAGTTGTAATTATCTATAGTATCACACTTTTGTTTGTGGTTTGGACCTTTTGTAACAATATTACTATGAATCTCGCAGTTGGATAAAATTTTGTATGCCTCACCATTTTTATTTCCACAAGGCTTGTATGTCTCTTGAAGCTTTTTATAATTTGGATGCTCATACACCTTTATGTATCCCTGCTATTAGTCTCAAATTCTTCATGTTGCCTTCAAGTAATATGTGCTTTAGCAGACCATTTGGGATGCCACTTCACGTTAAAGTAACCAACTCACCCACCTAACCGCTTCACTAAAACCAACTGTACCAAGCATCTCAGCTTGACTCCTTTCAAATTTAAATTTGGTGTGGTGTTTTAGGAATAAATTTATGGCGACTTACAATGGAGTATGCCCTTAGATCTTTGTGAGCTTTGTAACCTCAAGTAATCTTATGACTTGTGGCATGAAATTAATCATAATGAACAACCTTTATTTTCTTGAATTTGTTATCTATAATAGCTCGATTAAACATATTTCCATCTTGAAACCAAATTGGCTCTTAAATCTTCATGATTTGAATTATGTTACCAAAGCTATCACCACTTGTGAATTTAAAGGAATGTTCTTAGGTTGAAATTATTCATGGCAGTTAGGACAATAACCAAACAAACTTATCATATGTCACATCTTAGACAACACTTGAAACGAAACTTGCTCCTAAACATAACCCTTCAACAAGACCTAGATTAAACATATACTTGGATCATCAATTGGTTATGTTATGAGCCTCTTGAAGCCTTTAGTATCAACTTGAAACATAGTTTGAATATGGTCTAAAGTTTTCTTAAGATAAACCTTAGAATCATCTTTAAACCACTTGGATTATCTTGAACAGCTTGAACTAAGTGAAGGGCGTAAAAAAAAACTTGAAGTATGGCTCAAAAGACATTTAAAGAGAAGTTTGTAATCAAGCTGGAATATGGTTTAAACTACCTAAAAACCAGTTATTATGTTTTGATATGGATCCAATTTCATAGCTTATGTCATTGACCATATCATAGCTGCTTGACCATGAGAATGAGAGCACATCATTCTCCAGGAGTTCACCATATCTTCAAGGGCCTATAGTCACAATGCACACACACAAATATTCCTTGACCTATAACCTAAAAGTTCATGGCTAAAGGCCAGAGGAGAAAGATCATGAAACAACACACAAATTTAATATAAGAGAGTGAGAAGGTAGGACAAATTTGGGGTGTGACAAAATCATGTAGTGATGTTATCTTCAAAAAAATATGCAGTGAAAATTAACTGACATTAGGTTCTGGTAGTGTTTATCTTTGCTTTAAGATCTGGGAAATCAATTGAAATATAAGTATTTTAGAAGCTTCTGAAGTTACTCTTCTATCAACATATGTTACAACCCATCCAACTGGTTAAGAAGTACTTCTAACAAGAGATATAAATCTCTCATCATCAATCATTCCAAAGAACCAAGCTTTAGGAAAGGTGATCAGTTAGATAGTTTTTCATCATCTAATTTCATTTCTTTTCTTTGAAGATTTGCAAGACAAACCAATAGAGCACAATAAATTCAAGTTGTATAACTTCTTGAATAACTGTGACCTCAGGTTTGAATCTAAACCAATCTACTCAGAATTTGCTTGAAAGATTAGATTGAGTGTAACTAGACAAGCTTCAAAAATGATTCCCACAAATTTGAGCACAAGGATATAAAAATATTATAAGCATCATACATATCAATGATGTTGACATACTCATAAGTGAGATAGAGCACCTACCAGAATGCAACTACCTCTAAAGATATTGAATAAGCTTCTTCTGAGCTAGTGATAGAGACTTTCAAAGAGATTATCTCTACACCATCAACTTCAATAGTAATACCTTTTTCAAAGATATTCTATAGATCTTCAAAACCCCCTTTTATCAAGTCCAATGAGTTAAGAATATGCTTTTCCATCATTTAAATTCAGTGGAATCATCCTTTGAATATGGTAGGAAAAACATTATGATATTTTTCATGTGGCATTTGATTCCTTCTTGAAGGAAAGTCTTTGACTGACATACTTTTCTTATTGGATCATTATCTGCACCACTGTTAAGTGTTAAGCATAGGCCATCTCTGATGCCAATTGAAGGTGAGAAAAGTACACGAGAATGGGGGTTGAATTTTGTTTTCCGTTTTCTTAGTTTGCATCTGATCAGAATGCATAATCTAAACTGGTGTTTAGACTCTAGTTAATTCTTAGCAACGAAATGTTAACAGAAGCAAATAATTAATAACAGAAGATACAAAGATTTATAATGGTTCCTCCTAAACTAAGAGTAGTTCAGTCCCCTTGCTTCACAAGAGATTTTCACTATAATCAAATCATGATTACAATCGCTTATGCATTATGCATAAGACTTTTACAATTGCTCAGACCCAAGGTCCAAGGCTTCTGCTCAAGTTCCTCACTTCAGACTTCTTGCTCAGGTTCCACGAACCTAAGACTTCCTTGCTCAAGACCTCGGACCAAGACTTCTACTCAAGTCCCTCGGACCCAAGACTTCTGCTCCAAGTCCCATGAAACAAGCCTCATCGCTTGAACCCCTCAGGTTCAAGACCTACTGCTCCAATTCCATGTATTGAGCTCACTTGCTCAAGTCACACTGCCTCAAGACTTTTGCTTCGGGTCCTACGAAATAAGCCTTCTTGCTTGAACTCATCAAGTTCAAGACTTACTGCTCCAATTTCATGTACACAGCCAACCTGTTCAATCAATCCACTTGATTAAGACTTTCACTTCTCAAGTACATAGCAAGAGACTTACATGGCTCAAGCATCTTGGCTCGATATTTCTTTGCTTGTATCCCAATGACACAAGACTTTTATCTAAACTGTTAACCAAGTTCAGTAGAATAGAGAACAAGATATACATGATAGAAGTATCACAGGTATGGGAAATCACCATAACAAATACCTAAATCACTTAATATTTCTAATATATTCAATGTGTAAGAAATCTTAAGGCTTTTACAATTATAACCTACAATAGAAAATCTGCATATATAATTATGTTGATAATTGCTGATCTTGTTACTCCTTAGTCTAGTTGATCCTTGTTAAAGATTCAGTTTGAACATTCATCCATATTTATAGCCATTTCAGAAACTAGCGGTTGAAGAGGTAACTTGATCAAGAGTCTTTGTTGTTACTCCATAGTACAAGGGTCGTTGAAGATAGATACACCAGAAGATCTTGATCCAATGTGTAACATGTTTAACCTATAAGTCTTCAAGAGATTTTGTACTATTAGAGTCGTTGAGAGTAGATACCCATAAATCATCCTAGTCTTTCTTGAGCCTTGTAATTTGTAAACTCTAGCTAACAAATTGATTTGACAATACAACTTGCTCTCTGCAGTACGGACAACTTCAGCTTTATCACCAACTCTAAATGGTACCAGAATCCAATTTGAATTCATTAAGTCTAGAGACAATTATGTTGCTTCTTTTGATGCTGAGACCTTCAGCTTCAGAGTCTACTCCAGGCATCACTTAACAAGTGTTCTTCAGATTCTGCTACCAGAAGCTAGCAATTCAGCAACTCTCAAAGTGTGCTAATGCAAAACAGATTCTGACTAAATATTTACAAGTATTAGAAGCTGCACACATGTAACACACATTAATAAACCATTGTTCTTTTAATACTTTTTCATCATCAAAATCCAAGGAAAATATGTCATGAACAAATCTTGTTCTAACAACATAAAGCCTTAAACAAGCTCCTAGAGCATGGAATCTGAAGATTGATTTATTTTTCAAGCTTTAAGGATTCAGGAAAGGTGAGATGGAGTATGGTGTTTATGTTCAACATACATCTGATAACAATATGATTCTAGTGTGTCTCTACAATGATGATATATTGCTAATAGGGAGTTTCTCATATGAGATAGCTAAGTTCAAAAATATGTTGATGAATGAGTTGGAGATGACTGATCTAGGAAATATGACATATTTTTTAGAGATGGAGATTATGTACTCTAATAAGAGTATAATCTTACATCAGCTAGACTTGAGCTTCTGAAGATATTTAAGCTAATAAATTGCAAGTCTGCAATCACACATGCTGAGACAAATCACAAGTTGGATTCTGATGTTGAAGGTGAAGATGTAGATGGTACAACTTTTAAACAATTGATAGGCTCATTTAGATATCTCTATAACACCAGACCTAACATTTTCTATGTAGTTGGAATGATGATTAGGTTTATAAACAAATCAAAGGGGTCACATTACTAAGCTGCTATCAGGATACTAAGGTATTCAAGGGGACTCTGAAGTATGAAGTTCTGTTCCCTTCTGGTGTTGAATTTGATTCAGAGTTGATGTGATATTCAGACTCTGATTAGTGTGAAGATAGATTTGATAGAACAAGTACTTCTTGATATTTCTTCAAGTATCTAGGAGGTATCATTTCTTGGTGCTTCAAGAAGCAACCAGTGGTTGCATTGTCAACGTGTGAAGCTGAGTACATTACAGGGGCTTCGCCTTCTTGTCAAGTTGTGTGGATTCTGAACTTGTTGCAGGATCTGAAGATTAAGGTGAGCAAGCCTGTGAAGTTGATGATTGACAACAAATGAGCTATAAGTCTTGTCAAGAATCCAATGTTGCATGAATGAAGAAAGCACATCGATACTAAATTCTATTTTCTGCGAAATCAAGTTCAGAATGGAGTGCTTGAAGTTATTCATTGTAGAACTCAAAAGTAGTTGATAGTTGTTCTGACTAAAACTATAAAAACTAAACACTTTACTCATTTGAGGGATAAAATTGGTTTTGTTGATTTTAGTCTTGAATGTGCATTAAGGAGTGGTGTTAGAATATAATCCAAATTCAGATTCTGCTACATTTAGTGTTAATTTGGTTTTGCATTTGAATTTTATTTAGTTTGGACTTGTGCGTATAAGCTAAAGCTTGATTTAAGTTTGTTAAATATTATTCATTCAGTGTAATCGTTTTTATTCAATAGTGAAAGTTAGTTACAGATTTACATTTTCTCTCTCTTCCATCTTCATCTTCTTCATATTCAACCTTGTACTCCAACATTTCAATTTACATTTTCTCTCTTCCATCTTCATCTTCTACATATTCAACCTTGTATTCCAACATTTCAATTTATAATGTAAATTAATTCATTTTTTTCAATTCTACCCTTTAATCATTACTATTTTCATAACTTCCAATACTTAATAATACAATATATACTTTGATAAAAACATCATTTTTCTCTTTCTTTATTACACTTTTTTAATATGTAAAAAAATCAATTAAATCACTCATTATGAGACGGAAGAAATAATGGTGAGAGAAATAAAGTTGGTTTAAAACCGTTGTAGCTATAAATATAAAACGAGATAATCCTAAAATTATCACTTATTCACATATAAAAAATATTGAGGTTGGCTTGTACACATGAAGAATGCTCACAAATTTATACTCTTGGCAAGTGTGTGTGTGCGCGCGTGTATATATATATATATATATATATATATATATATATATATATATATATATATATATATATATATATATATATATATATATATATATATATATATATATATATATATATATATATATATATATATATATATATATATATATATATATATATATATATATATATATATATATATATATATATATATATATATATATATATATATATATATATATATATATATATATATATATATATATATATTATTTATAAGTTGTTTATAGATATTTTCATAAAATTTAATGATTAGAATATAAAGGTATATTAATACTTAAAGTTATAGGTATAAATGTTCGTTTAGGTCCATGATAATCTTCTACAAGCTTAATTATGTATATCTTGTCATTGATTTCAACATTAAAATTTTCATTCAAATTAATAGCAAACTTTGTATTGATTAGAAATCTTGCAACGTCCATATACTTATGCGACTCAGTCCCCTCGTCGTAGCAAATATATTCTCCGACCCGACCAGAAATAAACTTATAAAACACATGACGTCATGCATGGCATGGAAGTCCAAAACACTTTAGCCACATCAATATTTTATTATCAATGTCGTCTTATGACCACTGGTGAATGTCTGAGAACCATTGTGCAATCCAAACCTCATCTTCTTCAATGATAGTACGAAGATCACCTTCATCATGCTCTTCTAATAAACACAGATTTGCCCTTAATAGGGTAACTTTAATCCCATAGTGGCCTTCAGCATGAAACGTTTCTTGTGTTTTGTAAGTGTTCTCAGCCTTCCTCACAACACCCACAAATGACCTTTTAAATCTTCCTAAATCTTTCTTAACAATGTTGAATTGCAAATGGGAAAATTTCAGTTTCTCCTCAGCCTTTGATTTCCGTCTTGGTTTATCCCATCCTCCAGCATTGCCATTTACATTTGAAGCGTTCTTCCCTACCGTAGATTGGAAAGATTCCTGTAGTGATAGAGGATATTGTTCTGATGTGGAAAAAGTTATGTAATCCAAGAATTTTGTACTCTTTCCTTTTTATCAATGAAAATATGAAGAAAAACTAATGAATCTATTTTGTTTTAAATTTATGAATAAAAATATTTTTCCGCTGATTTGCTAGTTCGCTTAGGGCATGTTATGAAAGAAATAATGAATTTGTTTTGTTTTAAATTTATCAGGAAAATATTTGACCACAGTTGTTATATCCAACCACAGTGAAATGTTGATTTTATTACAACGGTTGAAAATTAAAATTATGGTTAAATAGTTTTTAGTTATTTTTTTATTTATGAACTTAAGTGACACACGCTTTTTGTAATAGGAAAAATGAAAAAAATGTAGTTGTTAGGATTCGAAACTTGTAACAGTTACTTTATCACCACAATTGTTTATTTCAACCATGATTAAATAACTTTCAAACAAAAAAAAATATCAGGCAAATCCAATTTGCGATATTACAACAGTGGAAAGCATAACCGTAGTAGTACTATATTACCAAAAGTGTATCTTGTAATAGTGTTAACGAAATAAAGTTGGTTTAAGACCGTTGTAGCTATAAATATAAAACGAGAGAATCCATGAAATTATCACTTATTCACATATAAAAAAATATTGAGGTTTGCTTGTACATGTAACAGCTCAATTTTCAATAACTGATTAATGGTACTAATTAATTGGTTTGCATGATTTATCTGATTTAAGTGAATTATTGGATTTAACTGATTTATTCTATTTGGTAGAATAATGTGGACTTACTAGATATTCTCTAATTAAGAATGAGATGGAATATTTTATGAGAAAATGAATTGGTAAATATTTTGAGAGAAGAAATATATTGGAGAGAAATAGAAGGGAAAGATATATAAGGGAAAGTGGAAGGAAAAGGAAAAATAGAAAACATAAGAGAAAGAAAGAGGAAGAAGAGAAAGTAGAAGGAAAAGGAAGGGAAAGCTTGGAAAGCTCAAGAGCGACTTCTAGCTTCCGACTAATCGAGGTAAGGGTGTGAAATATTGTTATCTTACCAATGTATGTGATTATGTATGGATTGTTTGGTTGTTTTCCCTCATCCTCCATTCTAGGGCATAAATGAGTTTAATCGGTAGAAGCCGAGTTTTAACTGTTAAAATGAGGATAAGTGGTAGAGTTTAGTCGAGGAATGTTGGGTTAAGGCTACTAGGACGAGTTGGGATTAAATCGGTTGGATTTCGATGAGTTTTGGACAGTGGGGAATTCGGAGTTCGCAGACCCTCGCTAGCTTGTTTGCTAGGCGAGCAGATCGCGAGCATTCGCTTGGCATTCGCTGTGGCGAGCCAGTAGCGAACGGTCCCAGACTTGGACATAATGGTTTTGGTGTTCTTCGCTGGTAGCGAAAGGGATGGCGAGTGTTCACTAGGCCTTCGCTGAGCGAGTGAGGTAGCGAATCAAGTCAGTGGATTCTGTTTGCCTTCGCGAGCTTGTTCGCTAGGCGAACAGGTAGCGAGCACTTGCTAGTAGCTCGCTAGGCGAGCAAGGTAGCGAGCATGTCAGCATGTTGTTTTCTTGTATTTTCCATCCAATGGTTAATTGTTTGGTTCAATGATGTTAATCCTTATATAACGTGAATAGTTTGTGTATTATTGAGATGAGACGTGTTGTGGGTAGCCTTATGGCGTGAATCCTAGATTGTGAAGTATGGCCTTTTGGCAATTATATGCATTGTTTGAATTAAACATGAATGCATGATGAATGTGATTGAGTTCGTTGCAGTTGGCACGACCTTGTGAGTGCATATTGATTTTATGTGATAAGGTGTGAAGATGCATGAGAATATATGTTTATATATGTGCATTGCTTGGTAATGTGATAATGATGTTGAGAATATGTCAACGTGCGGGATTCTTACTCACTGGGGTAGAATGACAAGGTGTCGTTCCTAGTGTAGTGATCACCGAGGTAGAATGACCGAGATGTTGTTCCTGTCCAAATGAGGATTTATGAGAGTTGATGAGTTTATATGCGTCATATGGTATGTGTATGTGATTGTTGTATGAAAGTGTGAGATGTGACCGTTTGGCAATTATGTGTATAATTGTACGTACTTGTGTGAGGTGTAATGTGTAATTATATATGTTTGTGAATATGTATGCATTTCAAGAGTGTGTGGATTCGTTTTGCATGTGAAGCATCATGATTGCATTCTTGTGTTTTGATCCCGTGGAGGATCTGCAGAAACCTCGTGTGCCCTTGTGGGGTGTGAGCGATGGTTTATTCTTAATCCCGTGTAGGATCTGCAGAAACCTCGTGTGCCCTTGTGGGGTGTGAGCGGTGGTTTATTCTTGATCCCGTGGAGGATCTGCAGAAACCTCGTGTGCCTTTGTGGGGTGTGAGGGATGGTTTATTCTTGATCCCGTGGAGGATCTGCAGAAACGATCGTGTGTGTGGGGTGTGAGCGATAGTTTATATTTGATTCCGTGGAGAATCTGCAGAACGATTGTGTGCCCTTGTGGGGTGTGAGCAATCCTAAAACATCGTGTCCCCATGTAGGGTGTGAGCGATGGGTGAACATCGTAGGCCCGACGAGGAGTTACTTCGGTAACGAGCGATGGTTCCTTTTGGTTCTTCAATTGAACCTGCTGAATGAGTCGGTACCGCATTTGCATCTGCATAGAGTCGTGAGTCGGTCTCTATGAGTTGCCTTATCATCTTTATATGATGCATTGGTGAAATAAACATGAATATAGATGTTTATGTGAATTGGTGGAATAAACATGTTGTGTGTGTTTATGTGAATTGATGAATGTGCTTAATTAGGTAAACGTATGTTGTGACATATATGACGTTTATAATGTATTGTGGTGAGAAAATGTGGAATATATGTATTCGGTATTTGTGCATTTATATATGATTATATGCATTGTTATTATGATAATATTTCTCACCCTTATGATAATATTTATCAAGGTGTAGTACTGCTCGTAGTTGCGAGGTCGCTATTGGTGTAGTTGTTTAGTGATTTTAATTGTATTGGGTCGAGTCGTGCTCTGGTCGTGTAACACTGGGATCGTTTGGGTTACGTTTCAGATGTATATTGTGTTGTTGGCCTCAGTGCCTAAGTGATGTTGATTTATGTGATAAAAGCAAATATTTCTTTTATGAAAAATTGTGATATAAATGAATCTGCTGCTACATGCAAATGAAATTTTGTAAAGTATGATTATTTATTTCAGTGTATTGAGCATGACTGATTGTTTTTAGTAATTTGGAAGTATATGTGTGACACCCTTTGTGAATGCATGTTAATTCTACTCTGATTATGCTTATTATTCCGTGGAGTTTAGAAGGGTGTTACAGTACACATCAAGAATGCTCATAAACTTATACTCTTGACAAGTATGTATATATATATATATATATATATATATATATATATATATATATATATATATATATATATATATATATATATATATATATATATATATATATATATATATATATATATATATATATATATATATATATATATATATATATATATATATATATATATATATATATATATATATATATAATTTTCTTAAAGAAAAATAATATTCTTACACCCAATTTCTATATTTATATCGTATTTCATTAATCACCAATACAGTGAATACTGAAATATTATATAATTTTCTTTTTAATTTTTAATTTTTTATATTTTTTATTAAGAAATACCGATATAAAATTGTGTGATTAATCAACTTCATAATTTTATTAACCAACATTTTATATTGCATTAATCAATTTTGATTACCGTTTAAAATTATTTTTAATAATTTCATTAACTAATATTTTATATTGTATTAACCGACTTTGATTACCGTTTAAAATTATTTTTAACATTTGGACGTTTATTAATCACCTTCATAATTTTATTAACCTACCTTTTATTTTTTATTAACTAACTTTGGTTTACTACTAAAAAATATTTTTTATATCTGAGCGTTTATTAACCCACTTAATCACTTTATTAACCAATTATTTATATTTCATTAATCAACTTTGTTCATATAATATTCACGCAAACATATAATGTTCATCTTATTACTAAATATAGTATATAGTATAGTGTATATTTTTGGTATACATTTAAAGCTGTTTCCAGATATTTCCATAAAATTTTATGATTAGAATATAAAGGTATATCAATACTTAAAGTTATAGGTACAACTGTACCAATTCATTTAAGTGATTATCCTAATGTATGGCAGTATCTCAAAACAATCAAAATTTTAGAATGGTGTAACTATAGAAGTGGGTTGGTGTGCCGTATAAGCAGTTGTGAGGGGTAAGGGATAAAGTGTTTGTTGTGAAGTAATAAATGGTGATGATAGGATATTGGACCATAGACATTAATAAAGTTCGGCATGAGTTGTTTGGTTTGTTTCATCTAATAATGCTGGTAAGATGTAAGAGCAGAGTTTTTTCTGAGGCAATTTTGGTGTAAACTCAGAACATGTATGAAAAGCTACTATCAGTGTTTATTATAGTTGAATGTACTACCAGCTGTATGTCTTTGTTATTTCATAATCAGATGCTCTGGTGCGGTGTTTATTATAGTTGATTACCAAACTGACTTATGCACGCCGCCGTTTTTCAATTCGAAATGTATTATTCTTTATTAGGAAGATTCTAAAATCCCACATTGGTTGGAGATAGATCATTGAAATAGTTTATATAAAATGACATCCGTCACCTTGCAACTAATTTTGTAAGATAGTGTTAGGCCAAACTCTAATATTCCTCTTATTCTAAAATAATTGTGATAATTAATCATTTTATACATATTAAAAAATATAATAAATAAAAAAGAGATAATAATAATTTTAATAAATTATTCTTATTTATTATTGATTTATTCAAATTATCTTAAATTAATAGTTAGGGAATAATAATCAAAAATATATATTCAAAAACATAATTAAAAAATAAACATTAGAATTCTATTAGAAACTAACATGTGACACTTACGATAGAAATATACAATAAAAAAAACTATAAAAAAGAAAGTATGCAAAAACAATAATTATTCATATGCTAAATTTTATAAAAGAATTGATAAATTGAAAGAAAATTAATAATAAACTATAAATTATTTAGATTTATTTAAAAATAATTAAAAATGTTGTCATATTAATTTTTTTTAAATATAGTCATTTATAAACTATAAAACATAAATTTGACTAAAAAAATATGTTGCCAAAAAAACCTTAATCAAACTGCTCGAGTGGCTCATTTAAGATGAATACGATAGATAAATTGTACCCATAAAACAATATGGTTGGGTTATCTATTGATTAAAATGTTTTCCTTCAAAATTTATTTCTTTAAGTTTTGTAACCATCTTATCACCGCACGCGCGCACGCACACGCACGTATACACACATATAGGGATACACTTATTTAAAGAATAGTTTTTTTTAACTTATTCTATATTATAATCTTTAAATTTAATTTAATTTAATGGTTAATTAAGTAAAAAGTCTAATTTAACCATTAGATCAGATTTAATTCAAAGACTATAATTTTAGTTAAGTTAAAAAACTTACCCTTTGAATAAGTTAATCTCCATATATATATATATATATATATATATATATATATATATATATATATATATATATATATATATATATATATATATATATATATATATATATATATATATATATATATATATATATATATATATATATATATATATATATATATATATAATTTTAGTTAAGTTAAAAAACTTACCCTTTGAATAAGTTAATCTCCATATATATATATATATATATATATATATATATATATATATATATATATATATATATATATATATATATATATATATATATATATATATATATATATATATATATATATATATATATATATATATATATATATATATATATATATATATATATATATATATATATATATATATATATATATATATATATATATATATATATATATATATATATATATATATATATATATATATATATATATATATATATATATATATATATATATATATATATATATATATATATATATATATATATATATATATATATATATATATATATATATATATATATATAATTTTTTTCAACCTTTTTTATCAATTAAAATAATTTAAATTCTTTTACCTAAAATATAGCAAGGGTTCAATAAATCTAAGTTTATTAATGTTTCTATTTTAAAATTATCTCTTTATTAATTACCCAATATTATTAATAGAGAATAATTTAATTGAGAATATATTAATAATTTTGTTAATTTTCTCACTTAAAATAAAAAAATTTAAATACATTTAACTATCATTTTAAATAAAAGTGCAAAAAAAATTCTTATAAATCAAACCGAAATTATATATACTAGCGTCTAAACAGGCACGGACCCGTTTGTCCATTTTTTTATTGCGATAACGCGTGAAAATATTAATAACGTTTTTTTTATAAGTTCGATCTTAATATAAACTAGGCTTAAATGCACTTTTAGTCCCCCTATTTACAAATTTTTGACGTTTTAGTCTCCCTTTTAATTTTTTCAGCCTTTTAATCCCTCAATTTGTCACTTTTTGAGATTTTTTTAGTCCCCCTCCTGTTTTGATTATGTGACGCTCAAAATTATGATTGGGCATGGTAAGTCAGATGTCATGTCATTTAATGAGTTGCAAAGTTTATGACATGGCATGAAATTTATATTTTCATTTTATAAACCTGTAAACTATTTTTGACTGTGTTTATATATCAAAGAGTCCAAATTTCTTCAGCTACTTCTATAATCCCATTAATTTCTTCAGCTGCTTCCATAACCTCATCAACTATCTCCGGACGAATTGTGAAGACACTATGGAATGTAAAGAGCAAGGAAGAACGAAAAGTAAGGAATAAATGAAATATTTAATGAGGTAAGTGAAACTTTTTTTTACTGGAATTAGGGTTTATGGTCCCTTCTTCGTTTTCTTTATTCATAATGTGGTCCCTTTTTCATTTTCTTTATTCTGAATGTGGGTCCCAAAAAATGTTGTTTATTCTGAATGTTGGACCAAATAATGTTGTTTAGACTGAATTAGGGTTTATTATGAATGTGGCCTCCCAATATTGATGTTTATTCTGAACCCTTGTTTCTATTATAGACCAAGTCAAAAGCAAGGCATTAGAATACAATTTCATCTTAGGGGAAAGTTAGTGTCTGAACCTATGAAGTGGTATGTTAACAGAGTAATTTCTGAAATGAACTGGGAATGAGATATGGATTATGTGTCGTATATGCAATTGAGAGAGTTGATTCACAATGAGGGATATACCAATATTAAGTGTTTATGGTATTGGAACCCCAAGTATAGTTTTTCGTGTGGCCTTAGACCCCTAAATTTTGATCAAGATATGCTGAAATTTGTTGTTGATGTTAAGGATTATGATGTTGTAGATGTGTATGTAGAGCACTTAGTTTGTACTCCAGATATTATAGATGAGGTTGAGTTAGGAAAGGAAGATGTGAAGGGAAAGGAAGATGTGGAGTGAAAGGAAGAAGTGAATATGGAGGGAAATGAAGATGAGAATGTAGAGGGAAATGAAGATGAGAATATGGAGGGAAAGGAAGATGAGAATGTGGAGGGAAAGGAAGATGTTGACTCTAAAGAAGATGAGAATGTGGAAGAAAATGAACATGAGAATGTGGAGGCTGGAATAGGAAAGGAAGATGATAATGTGAATAGAAAGGAACATGACAATGTGGATGATAATGGCAATGATTCACTAAGTGAAGGTGACAATGAATATGTTGCAAGTGAAGGTGAGAATGATTCATCAAGTGAAGGTGAGGATGACACTGATTCAATCAATATGGATTGGACCGCAGTGCTACAAGGTTGTAAAGATGTGTGTCAAGCTACTAAGACAGTGTGTCAAGATGGTGATAATGACTCTGATCAGCTACATACACCTCCTGATAGTGGGGATGATGAAGAAAATGAGAAATTCTCAGCTTATAAAAGTGGTAAATGATTAAAATTTCAACTAGGTATGGTTTTTAAAACAACAAAGGTTTAGTGAGAGAGGCTGTAAAGGAGTATGCAATGGATATGAAGAAAAATATCTTCATTAAGAAAAATGATGCCAAGAGGATAGTAGTTAAGTGTATGGAAGGTTGTAATTTCTACATGAGACTTAGTAAAAGGGTTGGTAATCAAAGGAAAAAAGGGTTGATGAGAGAGTCATTCCCAAAGGTGGTAACAATTAGAAGGGCAATGCATCAAAGGATGGAAAGAGACAGAAACTTGAAACAAAAGGTGGAAAGAAGACAAAGGCAGTTGTAACAGAAATTGGGAACTCATCACAAGCACCTCAACCTTCTCAAGATTAGTTAAAATTAGGTTCTATGTGCTTCATGTCAGTTTGTAAAAGTTAGGTTTTATGACATTTTGTGATTTGTGTAATTTTGTAATCAGTTTGTGGTTTATGTAATGAGTTTGTAATCAGTTTGTGGTTTATGTAATGAGTTTGTAGTCATTTTGTAATCAGTTTGTAATCAGTTTGTTGTCCATGTATTGGAACAAGTTATTGTCTATGTAATAACTTTAATGATATATCAATGAAGTAATGCTCAATTTCAACTTCCTTGTCAGTTAATTATACAGTATTGGAACTGACTTGTCCTTTAATTCATCACAACCTTCCTAAGTAATGACTATAATTGGAACATTTACTATGTAATGACAAATTGGAACATGTCTTATAATTGGAACATGTACAATCTGTAAACAAATGAAACATGTCCTATAAGAAACATCTACTATAATAATCTACTATAAAAACCATATAACCAAGATACTATATAAACCATAAACATATTAAATCAAAAATCATCATTCTCATTCATCAATTCATGGGTTACATTCATACTGTCAGATTCATTACACTTGTTACAACTAAACCATAAACATACAACATTATTTTTTAACAACAACCTACTTCATTACACTTGTTACAACTAAACCTAATAACATTAAAAAGCTCATAACACATGTAAACTTCAGTTGCATATTAAGGAACTTGATCTTCATCTTCAACTCATCCTCTTTGACCCTGCATTCATTAACCTTATTCTGCTCAGAGCATAATTTTTTCTTCAAAGATGTAATCATTTATTTTACTCTTGGGGTCATCTCTTCATCATACCAAACAAAATGGCCACACCTTTTTATCCAACAAGCTACAAGAAACATATGAGAAGAAAAAAAACGTAAGACATTTTCATGATTGGAGAAAGTAGAAGTGATAAATCATAGACAAATAATACCTCATACATCCCACAGCCATAAAAGCGTCGTCTTGGGTTAGAATCAGTCCATGATGTCATCAGTGGTGCTTCTAGGCCGCACATACATTCGCCATGGTTTGATTTAAAGTTCGAATGAGATTTTGTGTGACTACGTTCTTGGGAAAAACCAGACATCGGCAAGACAAGGTAGAAGATTTGGAGAAGATGAAGTATAAGACGTGGAGGAGAAGAAGTAGTAGAAGAATTTCTGGAGATGAAGAAAGGGATAAACACAATAAAATTAGGGTTATTCATTATGTAGATTGTCTAACATTATTTTTTATTTTTGAAAATATTAATGTTTTATTAAATTTTATAAATGATATGGCACCTCATTAAATGACATGGCATCTGACTTACCATGCCCAATCACCATTCTGAGCACCACATAATCAAAACAGGAGGGACACTAAAAAAATCCCAAAAAGTGACAACTTGAGGGACTAAAAGGCTGAAAAATTAAAAGAGGGGACTAAAACATTAAAATTTTGTAAGTATGGGGACTAAAAGTGCATTTAAGCCTATAAACTATTTATATGATGAAACATCTTGTATTTATTCAGATACATATTAAGTTTTGTTTGCAATATGTAACATTCGCGCATTAAATTTTGTTTGAATTGAGAAAATCACATTGTGACGTGACTTTATTTAATCAGTTTTTTCAAGGAAATCAATAATGTGAGTGGAATAATTTTGTCAAACCACACTGTCGCAACTGCGAAAAACACCTGGCCGAAAAACAGAAGAGTCGCCACCGAACGTTATTTATCCCAAAGATGGGGAAAGGAAACGATCGAATAAAACCTAAAAGAAAGAATAAGACAAGGTCATCGCAACCAAATCTTGGGTTCGACAGTCGGTTACGCAAGGGGAAGGTATGAGCACCCCTCACGTCCGTTGTACTCAATAGGATCCATGCTTGTTGTCAAATCAAATGGTGTGTTATCTAAAAGCTATTGCTAAATGAAAACGAGAATAAAAGAAAAAGAAAGAGACTTGATAGGACATCGTCGCACTATGCCTACGTATTCCCTCGTGCAATGGGAAAGTCAAAGTCAACGTAGTTCGGAAAACTACGGGTGATGGGGGGAAGGTTGCTCGCCAAGACATCATCGTCTTGTACCTATATATCCTCATCTGGTATGAGAAATCAGGGCAAACGTAGTTCGACAAAAGAGGAAACCACATGTTGGTTAAGTGTTTTTTATGAGCGATGTTAAGTTCTCATTCCAGCAGTTAGGGACGATGCTTGTTTGTGGTAGAATGGAAATGTAACGTACTCTTTTCTGAAAATGATTTGAAACACAATCTTGAAGGATAAAAAAGTTTGACTTTTTTTTGTGAGTTTTAGTGAAGTGAATTGAATTTTCTTGGGATTCACGTTGCACTAAAGACTATGATATAGGAATGGATGTGTCGCATATCACCCCCTGACGGGACGTATGCTAAACACTCTAGACAAATGAGAGGAGACCCCTCACTCATCATTTCCCATATGCTTAAGGCTCATGGCGCACAATGTTCATCGTCTTTATTAGATGAGTTAGAAATATTTTGAGATGAGAAGAGAGACGCACGAAAGGTCTGAGGGAAACTCGGCCCTAACATTGTCATGCAAAATGGTCCTAAAGTCGGGATGTGAAAGGAGATTGTGTCCTAATGTTAGCATGCAAAAGATGGACCTAAGGTTGAGGTTAAAAAGGACTAGCCTACTTGTTATCATGCTTGGATTAAACTCCTAATGTCTATCCTAATCCAAATTTAATTGGAAATTAAATTGGAATAAGAATCCTAAGGGAACATGCGAAAGCAAAGCAAAAAGTAAGAAAACAAGGTGAAAACAATAGCTACAACAATGCCTCCTACACAAGACAGCAATTAAATCCAGCACACAAGCAAGACAGCCTATAATAGCACATGTTCAGCACAAAAGCAGGTGTAAAAGCCAGGCAGCAAGAAAGCAAGCAAAGACAACATACAAAATTCAGAATAAGAACAACTGTGAAAAGTAGGGTAACAATCATGCGTGAATGCAATTAATCAAGAGCAAGCACCAATAATGAACAAATATCATGCAAGTATGGACATGCCTCAACAATCAAACATGATTGATCAACAACATTGCATCAATGAGAAATCAACAAGATCATCATGCTTTTCAATTCAAATCAAACGACTGAACGATCAAACAAACATGCAACAGACGGAATTGGAAGCAAGCGCATACATGCATCATAAATCCATCAAGATAATCATCAATTATAATCAATTAAGATGATATAAGCAAGCAAAGCATGTGATCATTGCATCAATTAAGCAACATGAGCATGTTTAACATTCAAACAAAATTGGACGTTACATGTCGAAGAATCCAACTCAAACATTCAAGAATAATGAAATATGTCAAAAACAATCCACATAAATGAATCACATCAATCCATGAAGTTTATATGTGAAAAGGAACTCAAACAACCAAGAAAATGCAAGAAACACACACTCTGTCTCAGTTGTAATCGGTTACCAGAATCAGGTAACCGGTTACCTGTTTGAAAAATGCTCAAAACATGAAAAATAGGCAGGGTAATTGGTTATATGCTAGTGGTAACCGGTTACCACTAAGACAGAGGCCAAAAATCAGCTTCCAAAATTAGTTTTCAGCAGGAAACAACTTATCCAAACATCTAAATGAACAAGTAATCAATTATGCACGAATTTAACATCAAGAATAAGTGATCAAACATTAAGATCACAAATCACAAAGATCAAATCCAAACAAATGGATCAAAATACAGAAAAATCCATGGATCTACATTGTGATTACTCAAATAAGCTCAAAACAGAATTGGATCTAGAATTAACCAACCTTCAAAGATGAGATTTGCTTTGGTAAGTGTTGATTCACTATAAATTAACAGATCCAAGCTAGAAATCCAGAGAATCTTCAAGATCGAAGAGCTTCCTTATAGTAGAAGTGAAGAAAAAATAAGATCAAGTCAAAATTGATCCAAAAAGCACCTCAAATCTTGCTTCCAAAATCTGATCCAATTCCAAATGAAAATTGAGTGATGAATTGAAGATAATGGAGATGAATGAAATAGGTTTAGCTCTAAAATTCAAGGATTCCAATGAAGAATCAATGAAATCAAGTGAAAAGAGCTTTAATGGAGGTTTTGGGAGTAAAAAGTTGAGAGCAAATTCTCAAGAATGAATGTGAAATCTGAAAATGAAGGTTATTGTGTGAGGTTTGGAGAAAATTCACTTAAATAAGCTCTAGGTTTGGAATCAAAATATGATTTGGAATGTGGGTTAGTGTTTGGAATGAAAATGGGGAGTGGAATTAGGAATGAAGTATTTGAAATTTGGAGGGAAATGGTGAAAATTGAATCAATTCTAGATCCTTCCAATGATGATCATATGAAATCAATGGTTGAGAATGATTGAAAATTTGCAATGCGAAAATTTGAATTTCTTGACAAAATACGCTTGAGGTAACCGCTTACCACATTAAAAAAATGTCTGATTTAGCGCCAAATGGAGGGAATCCTATATAATCACTTGTTGCCACCTGTTCTAAGCTTTGTTAAGCTTTTGAAACTTGTCCTTGGATATTATAACTACGAGAATGCTTGAGATAGCCTGTACATCATCTTCTAAACTGAAAATAACCTGTCAAATAAAATAAAATCAACCACTCGATCATGGGCAAAATAAATGTTGGAGCCTCTGATGCTCGCTGTTTGAACTCTTTTAACAAAAGGGAACCCTGAGCCACAGAAATATTTTGATCCCATGTCTCGAGAACCAATGATATGATATGCGGAAATGCAAAATACAGAGAAACAAAAGCCAGTAAACCAAGAAACGATGAGGAAAATTTTGGGGTGCTACAGCTGCCCCTATTCAATCGACTTGCACTTGAAGGGATGATTGTGACAACTTTCAAACATTCAAGGTGCATGGAGATTGAATACCAAAAGAACCCGGAAATTTGCAACACGCAGGGATGCAAAATAGCAAATACCAACCAAAATTTGGGATGCGACACGCTGAGGATAACAATCCAAGATGAACAAAACATCAACCAAAAGTTGGAACGAAACTGCCAGATACAAACCAAAAGTTGGAATGAAGCGAAGGATACCAACCAAGAGTTGGGATAGACATCCAAAGGATATAAACTAAAAGTTGGGATAACAACCTAAAGATACCAACCAAGAGTTGAGATAAACAACCAAAAGATACCAACCAAGAGTTGGGATGAAACAAAGGATACCAACCAAGAGTTGGGATAACAAGAATGGCAACCAAGAGTTGGGATAACAAGAATGCCAACCAAAGGATACTAACCAAGAGTTGGGATAAAAAACCAAAGGATACCAACCAAAAGTTGGGATAAAAAACCAAAGAATACCAACCAAGAGTTGAGATAACAACCAAAAGATACTAACCAAGAGTTGGAATAACGAGAATGCCGACCAAAGGTAACCTTCTGGGGAAAAAAATCAAATCAAAAACCTACAGGACGTACAATCAACAGACTTACCACCTGAGGGAAAAGATAACTCCACTGGGGAAGAAGAAAAGCCTAAACAGACAACTTTGCGGGGAAGGATATCTATCAGAAGATAATAAGCAAAGGATACCAACCAAAATATGGGATAAAAGGTTACTCCCTGGGGATAAAAACAAAACACTACCAACCAAGAGTTGGAATAACAAAGGATGCAAACCAAAAGTTGGAATCACCGCAACGCGAACCGAAGGCGAAATGATGGGAAATAACATCCTGAAAAAAATGACCTCACCCGGGAGTATACTAACCAAAAATCGGAATACAACGAAAGGTATTGATACAAGCTACTAACCAAAAGTGAATCACATGAACGCCAAACAAAACCCAAGCACAAGCTACCAACCAAGAGTCGGAATCACTTCAACACTCAGTAAGGGATAACATCCAGCCAAAAATTGAAGAACATGGACACTAACCAAAGCTTTAGACTAAGCTGAGGATTACCCACCAAAAGTTGGAATAACATCAAATAAGAAACTAATTACCAACCAAAAGTTAGGATAACAACTCTGTCGGGGAATAGAAGAGGACTAACAACCTAAAGTTGGGATAACATTCCACCACCAATGGACTACCAACCAAAAGTTAGAATGAAGCGAAGGCTACCAACCAAAAGTTGGGATAACACTCACGAAGTAAAGATTATCAAGCAAGAGTTGGAATAACAACAACAAGACTTCGGACTAAACTGGGGATTACCAACCAAAAGTTGGAATGACACACCCAGAATAGGTAGGAAATAGAATCAACCGACTCATAACCTGGAAAGAATACTCTGACGGGGAAAGAGAGGTTTAAACAAACGAATCATCCGAGAAAAAAAACGTTTAAACAAACGACTCAGCTGAGGGAAGAGAAGTTAAACAAATAACTCTGTTGAGGAAAAGACGTTTAAACAAATGAATCAGCCGGGGAGAACCCAAATAAGATGAACAACCAAAAGATCCACCCTGATGAGGATAACACAAAAATATCATGAATAAAATCATCATCTGCCATAGAGATAACTGGCACCAAAGGTATCAAACATGGCTTATGCTTCAGATGCATATGTTTGAAAATGGTGTAATGCTCCATACGAAATGGAAATGCTACGCATTTAGGAGGATGTTATGCAAAAATGAAAATGCAAAGGAACACAACCCGAAGGAGTGCTGAGAAGACCAGCAAACCAACCCCGCTGAGGAGTACGCCCTTGATGGCTCTCCTGAAAAGCTCTACTGAAAAATTCCAACCTGCTGGGGAAACACCAAAACTCCACTATGTGGGGAATCCAGAATACACTGAGAAATCCAACCTGCTGGAGATGATAATCTTCTACTGAAGGTTCCATTCTGCTTAAAGTACAAGAATAATAATCCGCCTTGCTGGGGACATAGAAGTAATAATTCTGCCTTGCTGAGGATATCAAAGGCTTCTACTAAAGGTTCAATTCTGACAGAGAGATGAAAGTAACCTCTGCTAATGATTCTCCTCCACGGGGAAAGTAATGAACATCTACAAAGAACTCCACTCTACTGTGGAATAAACAAGCTCTGCTTAAAATATCTGCCACGAGGAGAATGAAAATACCATCTGTTGGGAGCTCATCCCAAAAACTGATCCTGAAAGATGCCAATGATCATTGAACTTTGCTGAAGATATCAATCTTTCGTTGATGTACCTATTGAGGGAATCAGAACTAACCTCTGCTCGGGGAAGAAGTTCATGAATACTGATCCTGCTAGGAAGAAACATTCAGGACATTGACTCTGTTGGATATCAACACCGAGTTGAAATCCAGCCTATTGCTGAGGGAATATCCTTCAACCTTACTCTACTAGGAATATAAATCCACCCTACTAGACATTAGCCTCTGTGGGGAGACAAAAAATCTGCTCCGCTGGAGTTACTATATACACCTCTGCTGGTGACACCACTTCTGATTCAATAACAGGATTTTGTAGGGAGGATAAAATCTTTGCTGTGGGAAAACAACAATCTTTGTTGAACAAATTCCTGACTGCATTCTATCTAAAGTAGTCAACCCTCGAACACTCGTTGGGTAGTACAAATCCACTTTGGATGGGAAATACAACTCTGAACTCCTGCTAAGGGAGGAATAATTCACCATGCATTACTGTTAGAACTTCACGGTCAGGGAGAAAAGCTCTACTAGGGAGAGGATCATGCCATCCCACAACAAACAAGAAAACAAAAGGATGTCCCACATGTGAAATGGTTACCTCGGTTACCACCCATGATACTTATCGTTCAAGTAAATTCATTGCTTTCATTATGCTTTGTAAAGTCTCATGTTTTCACCTGTAATTCTCATCAAAAATGTCTGGCGTTTTTGCAAACAAAACAGTAAAAGTAAAAACAAGAAATGAAAAGCTCTTTGACTAAAATGAATACTTTATTGATGAAAGGCCTGTAAATAGGAAATTTACAATTCGGATGCAATTCCTGAAAAGAGGTAATTGCGCAAAAAGCAAAAAGAATATATACAAATGTTAGCAATGTGGAAACAGATAGCCACCATGTGTCGATTCAGCTATGACCTGTATGTCTTTGATGTTCCCCAATATTTTGCCTTCAGAAAAGACTGATTGGACTGATTCCTTTCCTTCGAGATAACCATGTATTGAGTAAGTTCATAGACCAAACGCAGACTACAGTCATTTGCTTTCAAATCCTGAACTTTTTCCTGGATCGCCCTTTCGGGTTTTCAGTCCAGTGGGATACCCATTTTTCAGGTTTTCAACCTTGCGGGTTCTTTCTTTTTACTTTATCCCTAATATTTGCTCGAACCTTTTCCTTTTTATGGTTCGCCGGGATGCCCCATTTTTTCTTGGACTTTCTTTCTTTAGTCCAGCAGGTCTCTTTTAAGCAAAATATTTTTTAACCAGGTTTACGTTCATAGGGGACGAAAAATATTCACCGTCCATGGTAGATAGTAATAAGACTCCACCAGAGAAAACCTTTCTTACCATATATGGACCTTCATAGTTTGGAGTCCATTTGTCCTTGTGATCTATCTGAGGAGGAAGGATTATTTTCAACACCAAATCACCTATCTAGAAGCACCAAGGACGTACTTTCTGATCAAAGGCTTTCTTCATCCTACTCTGGTACAACCGGCCATGAGAAATGGCTGCCAATCTCTTCTCGTCAATCAGACTCAACTGATTCAATCTAGTTTGTACCCAGTTAGCTTCGTCAAGCTTCACATCGGGCAATACCCTTAAAGAAGGAATCTCAACTTCTAATAGTAGGACTGCCTCCGTACCATACACCAGTGAGAAAATAGTTTCCCTGGTTGATGTATGTACCGAAGTACGATAACCATGAAGTCAAAGGGAAACATCTCGTTCCAATACTTATAGGTTACAACCATCTTCTGCACAATCTTAATATTCTTGTTAGCTGCCTCAACTTCTCCATTCATCTTCGGATGATATAGAAGAGTTGGGATGTTCAATCCTGAAACTCTGGCACAGTTCCTTCATCATTTTGTTATTCAAATTTGAACCATTATCAGTGATGATTCTCTCTGGAATTCCATATCGACAAATGATGTCCTTCTTTATGAATCGGGTGACCACCTGTTTCGTGACATTGGCAAAGGAAGCTGCTTCTACCCATTTCGTGAAGTAATCAATGGCCACCAAAATAAAGCGATGCCCATTGGAAGAAGTCGGCTCAATCTTTCCAATCTCATCGATGCCCCACATAGCAAAGGGCCAAGGAGATGTTAACACATTCAGAGGGGTTAGTATTTGAAGCAATCGGATTCCATAGTCATCCAATAATTCCCAGCTCTCAATAATTTTTTGGCCATGGCATGTCCACCGGCATGAGTACCAAAAGAACCCTCGTGGACTTCATCCATCAATAGGCTTGCTTCATGTTCATCAACACAATACATCAAGACCATGTCAAAGTTTCTCCTGTATAGCACATCATCCTTGTTCAGATAGAAGTTACCGACTAACCTCTTCAGAGTCTTCTTATCTTTGTTGGATGCCCCAGATGGGTACTCTTGAGTCTTGAGAAAATGCTTGATATCAAAATACCAAGGATTTCCATCTGATACCTTCTCAATTGCAAACACAAAGGCGGGTCTGTCAAGATATGTGATGGTGATAGTTGGAGCTTCATTCCCGAAATTCAATTTGTACAACAATGATAACATGGCCAAGGCATCCGCATCTGATTCTCATCCCTATGCACATGATGGAACTCAACTCTATCAAAGAATGGAAACAGTCTCCTTGCATAATTCTAGTAAGGCACCAGGTTGGCCTGACGAGTTTCTCACTCTCCTTTAATTTGATTAACAACTAGCGTTGAATTGCCATATACATCAAGGTTCTTGATCCTCAGATCAATGGCCTCTTCTAAACCCATAATGCACGCTTCGTACTCGACTTTATTATTGGTGCAGGCAAATGTCAATCGGGTAGTGAATGGTATGTGAGAACGGTTAAGAGTAGTAATGATTGCACCGATTCCATTACCATATGAATTAACAGCTCCATCAAAAACCAGTTTCCACTGAGATCCAATCTCAGGACCCTCACAAAGTAAAGGCTCATCACGGTCTTTCATCTTCAAAAACATGACGTCTTCGTCTGGAAAATTAAACTTCATCGGCTGATAATCCTCAATCGGTTGTTCAGCGAGATATTCTGACAGAACGCTTCTGTTAATGGCTTTTTGGGAAACATACTGAATATCATACTTTGTTAAAACCATTTGCCATCGGGAAATCCTTCCGGAGAGTGCTTATTTTTCAAATACATACTTGATCGGATCCATTTTCAAAATCAATAGGGTTGTGTGGTTTAAAATGTATTGTCTCAAACGCTCAGCAGCCCAAGCGAGTGCATAACATATTTTTTCCAGCATTGAGCATCTCGACTCATAATCAGTGAACTTCTTACTCAGGTAATAGATGGCGTGCTCTTTTCTACCTGACTCGTCGTGTTGACCAAGCACACATCCCATTGAATTCTCAAGAACTGTGAGATACATGATCAGAGGTCTCCCTACAACTGGAGGCATGAGTATTGAAGGTTCCTGCAGATACTCTTTTATTCTTTCAAACGCCTTCTGGCAATTTTCATTCCACCTGACTGTTTGATCTTTTCTTAACAATTTAAATATTGGTTCACAAGTAGCTGTAAGATGACATATGAACCTTGCAATGTAGTTCAATTTCCCCAGGAAACCATGAACCTCTTTTTCTGTCCTCGGCTCAGGCATTTCTTGTATAGGTTTTATTTTGGCAGGATCTACCTCAATACCCCTTTCACTATCAATGAACCCCAGTAGCTTTCTAGATCTCATCCCGAAAGTGCACTTGTTAGGATTCAACCTCAGCTTGAACTTTCTTAACCTTTCAAACAATTTCAAAAGATTGACCAGATGTCCTTCCTCTGTCTGTGACTTTGCAATCATGTCATCAACATATACCTCGATCTCATGATGAATCATATCATGAAAGAGTCACGATTTCCCGCTGATAAGTTGCACCAACATTCTTCAATCTAAAGGGCATCACCTTATAGAAAAAGTCCCCCACGGTGTAATGAGAGTAGTTTTCTCCATGTCCTCTGGGGCCATCATGATTTGGTTATACCCAGAGAAGCCATCCATAAAGGAAAACACAGAAAATTGAGCAGTGTTATCGACCAACACATCAATGTGAGGGAGCGGGAAATCGTCTTTTGGGCTCGCTCTACTCAAATCTTTGTAGTCAACGCACATCCTGACCTTTCCATATTTCTTAGGCACAGGAAAAATATTAGCGACCCACAAAGGGTAATTCGTGACAGCAAGAAAACCAACATTCAACTGCTTCTGAACTTCTTTTTTGATTTTGACTGCCATGTCAGGTCTCGTCCGTCTCAACTTCTGCTTGACTGGTGGGCATTCTTCTCGGAGAGGCAACTGGTGTACCACAATATATGTATCCAGCCCAAGAATTTCTTCGTAAGACCAAGTGAAGATATCTTTATACCCACGGAGCATTTCAACCAATCTTCCCTTGACACTGTCTTCCAATGCAGCCCCAATTCTAACCTCTTTCTTGTTGTCTTCGGTACCTAGATTGATAACTTTAATATCCTCCTGATGAGGCACAATGACCCTTTCCTCTTGCTTGAGAAGTCTAGCTAACTCTTTGGATAGTTCGCGGTCTTCATTAGTCTCTTCTTCGGCTTGATAAATGGAATTATCAAAGTCATACGAAGCCATAGCTGAATTTGAATCGATGGTATCTAATAGAAAATACCTGCGTGATGATGTTTATGTTTATTATGCGGTGAAACAAACAAACACATTGCCATTTTTCTGTTCGTAACAAAATGAAAAAAAACAAAAACAAGAAAAACAAGGATCACAATATTTGAATACGAAAACGTCCTTTATTTATGATAAAGTGCAAATAACAAAAGGGCCCCACAGATTGGGTCACTACGCCTTGGGCAGAACATAGTACTAAACATAATAAAAATAATGAACGTTACTCTGCAATAGTAACATGAATGATTTCTTTAGTAGTCCAGTTGCACAACTTCTGGCCAGGAGTACATGGACGAATTCAGGCATCCATATCACAATCACTGTCACCTTCGTCATTTTCAATGGATTTAATCCTGTCAAATATCACACCAATGTTGGTGAATTGAACAGGTCCCCTATATCTCGGAATGTCTTGAGAAGAACTGGAGGGTTTGTATCCCAGGCCGAACTTGTTCTGCTTGACGGAATCATTAAGAACTTGACCCCACTTCTGAGATGAACCGGATTCTACGATAGCACGGGCTTCCATGAACGATGACATAGAAACCTCTGGGCCATTGACTTCTATGGGAGACTTCTTCTGAATCTGAACTATTTCAAACGCCTGGCAGAGTGTTTCGTGGATCTCCCCATTCACTTCCACATACTTGAAGGACGACAAATGGCTAACCATGATATCCTTTTCATCGCATATTGTAACAACTTTCCCTTCCATCATATATTTTAGCTTCTGATGTAAAGTTCAAGTAACTGCTCTCGCAACGTGTATCCAAGGTCGGCCAAGCAAATAATTGTATGCTGACTGGATATCCATAATACAAAAATTTGCATAAAAGATCTCCGACCCAACTCGAATAGGCATGGTGATTTCCCTAAACACTGATCTCTTAGGTCCATCAAAAGCCCTCACAACCAAATCACTTGGCGTGCATATCAAACCTTGAGTATCTAGTTTCATTAATGCCTTTTTCGGCAGCACATTGAGGGATGATCCTGTATCAACCAGGACATGCGACAGCAAGGACCCTCTACACTCCATAGATATATGTAAGGCATGGCTGTGATTCCTCTAGGCAGGAGTCAAATCCAAATCAGTAAAATCCAATCCATTACCAACATTCACATGAGCCACTACCCCCTCTAGCTGATTAACAGAAATCTCTTGTGGCACAAACGCCAAATCATAATTTTCAATAGTGCATTTTGATGTGCCTCTGAACACAATAACAGTGACAGAATAGAGATTTTGGATGGCGTCTGGTAGAGATGATCCACAACTTATAATCACTTTTGCGGATAAGCATCATGAATTCTTCAGGGTCTTTTGCAAAAGAATCTTTGTCAACCTGTTGTTGGACATCTTCTTCCACGACGACCTTACCTTTCCCTTTGTCAACAATATTTTGCGGTGGGGAAGATCCTGCCACTTCTAGTGATACCGCTGACACCCACTATATTTTCAACTGAGGAACTTCCATACAAAGACCCTGTTAATTCTTGCTTCGGTCCATTGCAAAACACCTCTGCCCCATAATTCCAGGGAACGACCTTGGTGCTTTCATATGGTACCAGTCTTGGAATGGTAATGATAACCGGAGCTGGCCTTACAGGCACTGAAATATTGATTGTCTGGTATGGAATAGAGATTGTAGCAACTTCACTTCCATTATTATTCACCTTATTCTCAGCGTCTTCTTCTACAACCATGTTAAACTATAAACAACCATCATCAATCATTCTCTGAATACCCTTCTTCAAACGATTACAGCCCTCGGGTTGTGCTTCACACTCTGAGCAGTCGGTAGAACATCCCGGAAACACCCGCCCCTTCAAAAGATTAACCTTCATAAAACTCAACGGAGTCTTCAAATCTCTAACATCAGTTATCAAGTTCAACCTTTCTCCTTCATTAACGACATTAGATCTCGCCACCCCATGATTCGACATCAGGTTTTAATTCACATTAGGCCCCATGTTGGTGAAGTTGATAGACTTTGAATCAAGCAAGTTCTGAACTTTGTGCTTGAAGGCTTTACAATTGTCAATATTGTGGCCTGGGGCGCCTGAATGAAAATCACATCGGGCATTCGTATCATAACCAGTGAGATGTGCCAAAGTTCTCTTCTAAACCAGTTGCAATTGCAACAAATGTTGTAACAACTAAGAATACGACATCGGAGGAGTCTCAAACTGTCTGTCAGCCCATTCTTGGTCTAGCAGCATAAGGATGTAGTGCGTTAACTCATTGCTGAGGTGCAGCTGGAATAGCCACAGTAGCAACTTGTTGATGATAACAAGATTGCACTCTACCTTTACCCTTGTGATAAATAACATTGGCATCCTCTTCCCTCCTTTTAGGGTTTGCTGAATATGGTTCCTTTGCTCCTCCCGAAGAGGATCCACCACCATTAGTAATTTTCCCAGACTTAATCCCACTTTCGACTCTTTCACCAGCCATTACTAGATCAGAAAATTCGTATACATACAGCCTATCAGCTTCTCAAAATACACATCAGGCAGTGAAGCCATGAACATATCGATCAGTTCTCTTTCCACCATAGGAGGTTGCACCCTCGCTGCTAAATCTCGCTATTTCTGGGCGCACTCTTTGAAGCTCTCAGTATTCTTCTACGACAAACTGTTCAATTGTACCCTGTTTGGTGATAGATCACTATTATACTGATAGTGATAGACAAAAGCCTTGATCAATTCTCTCCAGCTGCGGATATGGGCTCTCTCCAACCTCATATACCATTCCAAAGACGCTTCTGCCAGACTGTCTTGAAAAAAATGCATTAACAGCTTTTCACCATAGGAGTACGTAGACATTTTTATGAATTACGCTCGGAAGTGTACTATAAGACAGGTCATCCCTTTGTACTTATCAAAATCTGGTACCTTAAACTTGGGGGGAATCCTGACCCCAAGAACTAGACCAAGATCTGACATATCGAGACCCAAAGAGTTCTGATTCTCATAAGACTTTATTTTCTCCTCGATCAGTTTATACCTCCTGTCAGCTTCGGTTGGCAAACCACACTCCATATCTTTCACGGAAAAATGTCATCTTGATGATCTTCCCAATGAGGGCCAGCAGCCTCGTGCACAGCGCACACACTTTCACCAGCAACATTACCATTTTCATTCACAGCACCTCTGCCCGGAGGTACAGCAACATTACCAAATTATTCATGAAAGACACCCTCTTCGTCAACCCGTGTTATCAACGGTTAGACCAAAGTTCTTAACTGTTCCTGCCCATTGGTGACATTCTGCATCAGCTTCATAAACTGGGTTATGCGAGCTTTGACTTCCTGCAACTCAGCCTAAACTTGATCCATAATCTTTCGCTGATTCCCTCGAGTTGGATATCTGTGGAAACTGAACTCCTCAATCCTGTTACTGAAGAAAACCAAGCAGAGATAAGAATAAAAGGCCACTCCGAACACCTACGATGCAAATGAACTTGCAACTATAAATGCCGATAATTTACCATATCCTGTGAATGCAGACTCCATCAAAAGATACTATGCCTAAAAAAGTGGAATAATAATAAAGCTGCTAAGTTGAAAACCTGAAAAGGTGACTTAGGCAAAAAATGACCACCCCGATGGACTAAAAACCCTAAAAGGTTGTCTAGGCAAAAAAAAGTAGGGATAAATAATAAAAATATAAAAAAATTCATGCCCGTTGAGTTGAAACCCGAAAGGGCGGCCCAGGCAAAAAGGGGCGTCCCGGTGGATTGAAAACCCGAAAGGGCGATCCAGGCAAAAATAAGGGACAAATTCCAAGGTAAAGTCTGTACATCCACTTGATCCTGACATGATACTAAATTGAGGAATCAATCCAGTCTTCTTCCTACAAAGCAGGGTGTTGAAATTCTCAGAGCCGTAGAGACCATGACAGTATTTGTAATTTCTTTTGATTGGATGCATTTTATGGAAAAACATTAATGTATGAGTAAATGTCATAACTGATGTTAGGACATACATGAAGAGTGTTATGCAAGGAAACCTATGAGTAAGTGAAGCTGAATGTCATGACTGAATGTTATGACATTGATCGTATGACATCAGGGCGCGCAGAGTTTGTTTTTCTGTTATTAGCTCAGGCTATACTTCAAGAAACAAACCAGGAAGCATAGTTATTTTAGGCAACATAACATGCATTGTTGAGGATAACATAGAAGGCTCCTGACCTAATGATAAGTGCGCAGCTTCATGAAGAAAGGTTTATCTTGGGTAAACCTAAATTCTCTACCAAGGCCCAAAGCAGGTCTGCTATTATAAATAGCAGAAGGAGCATTCCTAATGGGAAGACACACAGAGGAGAGAGAATCTAGTGAGAGATCATAGAGTGTGCTTGTGAGTGAAGAACTTTGTTCTTCACGTGAGTCTAGGAGTCTTAGGATTCCTTGTGTGCCAAGCAATTGTATGCTGTAGAATTGATGTGGTTATTGTGTATGAACAGGTGTGTTCATTGAGTCACTCAAAGCTGTTAAGCAAGAGTGTGTGTCCCTTGATCAAAGCTGTGAAGCAAGATCAAGGTGTGTTTGAAGTTTATCTTTATATTGGTTTTGTAATTGTGTATTGATATCACTGAGGTTACTGAGGGGGAGTGAGTGGGTATACTCAGGTCTAGTGGTCTCTAGGCTGAAGTGTCATTGGGTAGGTCTTAAGTGAGGAGTGCAAACTGGGATTATTTGACTCTGAATTAATTCTACTGATAGTGAATTTCCTCCCTGTTGCACCCCAAAATTTGCCCAACCTTTTCTAACCTAGGTTTATGTTTCAATTGCATAATCATTTACATTGGCATCATGTACATAGTGTATTCATCTGCATTGCATAGCATAAGCAAGCTATCTTAATCAGGGGATCAAGTGCTCTTCTTATTTAAAGAGGCATATTCAGAGGGTTTCATTCATATTCAAGACTACTCAGGTCATCAGGGAAGAATTTGAGCTTTGAAGAGTTGACAGATCACTCATTGGGTTCTCTCCTATCTTGAGGTTATTTGGGGATCATCAGAGGAAGTGTGAGCCATGAGCCAAGAGCATGAGGTGTGTATGGATGTTATGAAGAGCCTAGATGATCATTTTTGAGGAGTAACCAAGTCATTGGAATGATTGCAAGAGCCTCAGTTGAAGTCAGTCAACTAGGGTTTTATCTGGGTCAACACTAGGTCAACCCTAGGTCAAAGACCTGTTTGAAAGGTATCAAGGATCATTTGAATAATGTGGGATTCATTATTTGATATATGTATATGGATATGGTGTTGTGCTAAAGAAAAATCAGAAGGAATCAAGGAGAAATGGAGTTACCAAATTAAGGGTTTAAGTGTAAAATCCCCTGATTTAGGTCAAACTTCAAAGCAGTGTAACTCAAGATGAAAGCTTCATATGAATTTCTGGTCCACATGAAACTTGTATAGTATCTTCATAGCTTTAATTTGAGTGGTGGAAGTCATCAAGATGATTTATAGAACTCAAGTTATAGCTCTTGCAAGTTACAGGTCATCTGAGGGCACTGAAATTTGTCTGTGAAAGTTGTCTGTCTTCCAAGCAACGTTTTACCTTCAAGGAGATTTCAAATGGATTTCTGGCCAACATGAGAGTTGTTCCTAATTGTCTTAGATTTCTATAAAGGTATGTTATGCCTTCATATGATTTGTGGAACTCTACTTATGTCCTTGGCAAGCAAAGGGTATTTTGGTCATTTGAGAATTACAGGTCATTCTTAGCCTATGCCTAAAACTCATACAAGGAAGCTTCAAATGAAAAACTTCACAACATAAAAGTTTCTCAAAATGTCATTTTAAGTCTAGAAAAAAGGTCATGGAAGTTTGGAAATGCATAGAACAAGACTTGATAAAAGTTGGTGGAAAATGACTTAAAAATGGCATATAACTTGAAAAAGTTCACATGAAAAATTGGTTTGGGCAATTTACAAATCCAAAATGGGTCATGTGATATACCAAATTGATTCCAAACAATATTTTAAAGACATTGGTTCAGCCACTTTTTTGATTTAGGGTTTAAATTTTGGACTTGCTTTGTAAAGTTCTTTCTTGCATAATAAGGCAACTTTGCAAAACTCAACATAATGAAGGGATCAGCTTGTTTCTCACACATACCATCTCAATATCTCATGAGGAGAGATTTTAACACAAGTTTAGAAGGTTGTATGCATGAGATGAGAGATATTCAACATGTCATCAAGTGAGATTTCCATAACTTTCTACCACATTCTAGAATCATCCTAGAGGGATCCAGAAACTTCTAGGCATTTCCATCATCATCTATATAATGAAAGTGGATCATTGGTGGAAGAGGTTGGTGAAAAGAGAGTGAGGAGAGAGAGAATTCCATAGTTTCTTCAATTGTAAGAAAGAGTGAATTCATACAATCAACACCAATTCTGTTCATTCTTCTTCTTCATCCACAATACATTGAATCTCTTGAGTGCATACATGCTGAATTAGAGAGCCATCCATGGAAGATTGAAGAGCTAGGGTTTGAAGTTTCAAGATCCATAACAGTTTCGAATCTCTTCATCCAAGCATTTTCCGTACATTCTTTTGCAAACAGAAAGCTCCTCATCAAGCAAGGATCATTCTCGAAGGATTGCAAGCATTGGATTGGACTGGAACCACCTCTGCCATAGCTACCTAGCAGGTTGGTGAATTCTCCTCTATCTCCTTGTTTATGTGTTAATTAGGTAGAAAGAATAGGTTAGAACTGTTAGGGTTGATCAGATGATTGAATTCAGAAAGTTAGGGTGAATTTCGTGAGGATTGATGACATGGTGATGAATCTTTCAAGATCAAGAACTCATGGATTAGGGCAAGATAATCTTAGCTTTTTAGTTTAGAGTGATTAGCATAACACATAGAACATTCTAGTATAGTTTGAGCAAGTTTAATAACCATGCATATCAGGTGCAATTCTTGGTGCCCTAAGGTTACAGCTATCGAGTTTAATTATAGAGTGAGTTTTAGAAAAATCTAAGTGTAGGATCTTGTAGAGGGCTTTGAGTAGGCCATTTTTTTTTGGATCGTGGGATTTGGTTGAGTGAGGAGAGAGAACAGAGCTGTGGAAGTTCATGCATGGGAGAGGAAAATCCTGCAAACCCTAGGTCTCGTGAGGAAGACAAGCCAGGGTCGTTGGATCTGCAAGACTTTTTTGACTTGGAAGTTTGATCCAACGCTTGAGGTTTAAACCAGAATTTGGAGGGAGAATTTGAGGCAGCAATACGCTGCGTTTCATTAAAGCCCCTTCGTGGGCTTAATGAAACTTTGATATTTACACTCCCTAAAAGCCATCCCAACCAAATAACACTACAAAAAACCTACTAATGCACCCCCACGCGCCTTTCCCTTCTCCTGGCTCTTTTCTGATTCATATGGGCTTAACGCAATTGCTATCCCCACCCCCTAGGTCTGAGCCCAATGATCAATGAACTAGGCGCCTTTGATTTTGACACCCCCCTCCCCATTTAATTCATTTCTTGATTTTATTTTTCTTTTATATTTTTAGCACCTTTACAAAATCATAAAAAATCAGAAAATTGATATTTTTAATTGCTTCTTTTTGCTATAGGTCAATAATTCTGTTAAGAAAAATATCCAATAATAAAAATAGCATTTTATTTTGTTTTAATATTTTTTGTGCATTTTTCTTGTAAATAGCTTTTTAATGAGTTTAGTTTAGTACTTAATTTTGTTGATTTTAGTTCTAATAGTTCCCTTTAGATTTAGGACCCATTCTTTTTAGGGTGATTAACTTAGGACTTTAGTTTCCTCATAGGATTTAATTCATAATTTTAGGATTAATTTTTAGATGATTTGATTAGATGAGATTAGAGTGGTTAAAATTAGGGTTTTAAGTGAACATAGGTGAAATAGATCATTTCTTTTAGGAATTTTGATTTGATTTTTGGGGTATGGGACTATAGGGGTTATGGGTAGATGATAGATCTCTTAGAAAATATTAGGATTCCCCTATTACTATTAGTATGTTGCTTGTGTTTGATTGACTGTATGGTGTGCCCTCTTTAGGGTTATTATTTGTCTGTGTGGGGTGTTGGGTTTGTTTGGGGCTTGGGGTTTGAGCTGAAGACTGTGTTGATGAAGCCCATTTGAAGATTAAGGAATGAAGATCAACTTCCAGAGTTGATGAGGAGTATCTCTTGCTGGCAGCTGTTGAAGGTTGTAGGATCTAGGAGTTAGGCAGAGCTCTAGAGTAGAAAACTTGATTCACAAACATGGAAGGTCTTGATTGCCTCCATCCCTCTCTGTGATGCAGGGTCTCTCTAAGACACTCACCCCCTTCCTTTGGAAGGCTTGGTGATAGTGTCTAAGAGATAGAACTCTTGAGAGAAATATTCTATGTGTTGTTAGCAGTCTGTTTGCCACCTTTGGTGGTCAACTAATTGCTTAACACCCAGTTCATTCTTGTGATTGATTCCTCAGCTTGGAGATTGGAACTTGAAGAAAAGCCATTGAGAGATTGAAGATAAAATACTGATGCTTGCTTGAAGCTTGTGGATAGTTGATGCATTGCTTGAGAGCCTGTTGATGAAGACTGCTTTGCTGTTTAGTTTTAGCTGTTTATTTCTTGATGTATTGTGTGAATTTCTTTGCTGTATCGTTTGCTGTTTAACCTGTTAGGTTGAAAGTGAATTCTGATTCACTTTTGCCTATTGTTTTCTAGGTTCGAGGTTGAGTGGGACTCCCTTGCCTCGCTTGTATTGTTGCATCCATGCATTTTACTGCTTTATTGTATATATCTGCTGTTTTTGTTTCCGTCTATTCCCTTAGGATCTCTGTTTCTCTCTGCGCAAGAGAGGAATATGATAGACATTAGGTCTTAACCCATGCATGATAACATTAGGGTAGATTTTATTCCCTTTGTCAACCCTAGGATTTGTAGAGTGTCATCTCTTCTTTCTTCAAAACAACAGAAAAACATTAATAAAGGTTATAACAGAGATTAATTCATTTCTTCCGTCAAAAGATTTGAACAAACATCAACCTTTTTGCAATAAGAAAACCCTTGTTTAAGGTGAGATTTTTTCATAAAAGACACTTGAACAGCTTGTGTCGTGCGTAGCCCGAACTACGTTTGCTCTGATCTTCCATGCAGTGTGGAAGTACGTAGGCATAGGATGCGATATTCTAGCGAGCAACCTTCACCCACCTTCACCCGTAGTTAGGCGAACTACGTTGACTCTGATTTCTCGTTCCAGACGGGAATACGTAGGCATAAAGTGCGATGCTTTGCCGAGTCATGTTTTCTTTTCTTTTCAGACCTCATCCTTTAGTTTAGATAGAAGTGTAATCCGTACAAACCAAGCAAGCGTGGATCCCGTCGAGTACGACGGACGTGAGGGGTGCTAATACCTTCCCCTTGCGTAACCGACTCCCGAATCCAGGTTTTGGTTGCGATGACCATACCTTTTCCCGTCTTTGCGGTAGGTTTACTTCGAGCGTTTCCTTTCCCTCCTTTGGGATAAATAACGCACGGTGGCGACTCTTCTGTATTGTCGGCGCCGATTTTCGCAGTAGCGACAGCTGGCGACTTTGCTGGGGATCCAACGTCCCCTGGCTGCTAAGGACTACGATAGTTCCTTATGCATTTGAGATCCAACGTCCCTTAAGAGAGTCAATCCTAGCGCTTGTTTTCCCGTCGAGGATTTTGTATGGATTTACATTTCTGTATTTACATTTCAGCATTTTATTATTATTATTATTGTTGTATTGTGGGGTGTGACGGGTGTTCTATGATTGAGAGATAAGCCGGACCTGGGCTTGAGTGCACCTAGATTTAGAGTGGAGATTAGTGGGCGCGCACGTGCTTTGCATGTCCTAGTGTCCCGCGAAATCCACACTCAGACGAGGTTCTTCTGGTTGGCCTCCTGTCCTGCCCTTTGGGTGGCTCGGGTTGCTGGTTAGTTGGATTGTCGACTCTGGGGACCGATCATTTGGAAGTTGGCTAAGTGAGGCCTCTTCAGGATTTGATGATGCCACTCCTTCTGGGAATCGTATCATCAACCCTGAAAGTCTGTGACGCTGACGACCGCATAGGATGCCATACCTTTGTCAGTTACTAGGATACCTACCTGTGAGAGGGTTTTGGGGTTATGCAGGTAACTAGACCTTCAGATACCGGTTATTTCTTGATCAGAGATCCTGGGTATTTATGGACAGTAGTGAGGTCTATCAGAGACCAGTCAGAGTTATGGTATGAGGTCTATCAGAGACCAGTTGGAGTTATGTTATGAGGTCTATCAGAGACCAGTGTTGGAGCTTTGTATTGGGTCTATCTGAGACCAGGGTTTGAGGAATTCTGGAGGGTCTATTTGAGACTTTTGATATGGTTCAAGCTTCTCAGCCATAGCACTTGGTCCCTGTTGCATGTTGCTTGCATTGCATTGTTTGCATAATCATTATCATTGCATCCCATTAATGTGTGTCTGTGCTGCAGGTGCATTTGCATATTCCCTGGTTCTAGTGTCTGGACTCCTGAGTATTGATCATGGCTGGTTTGAGGATGACAGTTGCCTACAAGCTACCTATTCCTGATATTACTCCCCTCCTGGGTCTGATTTCTCTTGCTGATGAGGATGTCCGTAGAAGCTTCAGGCAGAGTTACGGACGGCTGTTGAGTTTGGTTCGCAAATCAACTGATGATGAATTGAATGGGCTGTACACCTTGATGCAATTCTACGACCCCGCTTTGAGATGCTTCACGTTTGCTGATTTTATCTTGAGGCCCACCATGGAGGAGTATGTAGAGTTTACTGAGTTGCCGGTACAGAATGCAGTCCCTTTTATTCACTCTGCCGCTGAGCCCAAGTTGGAGGATTTAGCTAAGGCCTTGCACATGAATGCTTCTGAGTTGTTGATGACTTCTTGGCGAAGGGTTCCAGGTCTCTCTCTCCAGTTTCTGGTTGGTAAGGCTCAAGAGTACGCCAAGAATGGGTGTTGGGTGGTCTTTAACGCTATTTTGGGTCTATGCATTTACGGGATAGTGCTGTTTCCCAATTTCCCAAACTTCGTGGACATGGATGCATTTCATTTGTTTGCTGCTGGCAACCCGGTACCTACACTGATCGGGGACTTCTACCATTCGATGCACTACAGAAATGAGAACAGGAGAGGCAAGAACGTCTCTTGTTGCGTGCCTTTGCTGTACATGTGGTTTAAGAGCCATCTTCCCCTGAAGGGACCTTTTGTGGATAGTGCAACTACAACTGACTGGCCCGAGCGTATGATGAGGCTATGTTCTGAAGACATTGAGTGGTTTGACCGAGACTTGTTGGGGTATGAGCTTATTTTCAGTTGTTCTGAGTATCCTAATGTTTCGTTGATAGGAAGAAAAGGGTGCATCAATTACAACCCATCTATGTTCGTCCTCCAGTTTGGATACGCGTTGAAGAACCCACCTCAGGAGGAAGAAGTACAGGAATCTCTGTACTTCACCGGTGATTTGAATGGAGAGTTACTAGCCAAGCTTCGGCATGCCTGGACGCGTATTAACAGAAAAGGGAAACCACTGTTGGGGAAGAATGATTGTCAGGCATATACACCCTACAAAGTTTGGATCCAGGAGAGGGCAAGGCAGTTACTGATGTTGTTTCCCGCTGCACCAGTCCCTGTTCATATTCCGGTGGAGGAGCCAACCACTGTCACTATGGAGGTCTACGAGCGAGTTGTGAAAGAAAAGGAAGCCTTGATGAAGATTAATGAAGAGTTAGAGAAGGAGCTAGCTCAGATGCGTAGTGAGAAGAATAAGGATGTACGTTCTTTCCAACAGCAGATCGAACTAGTAAACAGGCTAGGTGCCGAGTTGACTGAGGAGAAAAAGAAGCGCGAACGTCTGGGTCAAGAGTTCAGAAGCTCTCATGACATGTTAGAGTCCAAAAAGAAAGCACTCGATGCCGCTCACCGAGAAATCTCTTCTTGTAATAAGACATGGAATGCTACGCTAACCAACAACAAAAAGAGGGAGGATAAATTGAAGCAGCAAATTTCTGACCTCGAAGAGTAGTTGAAGGCTAGCATTAAGAAGCATGAAGAAGAGGTGATGACCAAATATAGTCTCCAGAAGGCATTGAACAAGGCCATCGAAGGCAGGAACGAAGCTGTGTCTCAGAAGCGGAAGTTAGAGGATCGCTTCGGAGAAGGGGCATGGGAGGAAACCGCTGGTGACGTGCGACGTGTTCTCAAGAGAAGAAACCAGCTTGTCGAGGGTCTGCTTACCCGACCAGGTCATCCAGAGACCAAGAAGTTAATAGAAGAGTACCGGGCTTATGGGAGTACTTGATCGTTTCATGTATTAACTTGTATGCTTTATTTGCATTTGTGCTGACCATCACCAGGATTGTTGGTTGAGGTCATGCCTTCTTATTGTACACTCAGTAATATTGTATTCTTGGATTTCTCTGCAATATACGAGGTTTTCTATGATTCGGCTCCGATCACTGTCTTGCTAGCACTATCACTGCACTGGCACATTCACACTAGAATCGGGGAATGATAATCTCTAATGCACAGACACATATTGCATTTTGCATACATACTCATATTTGCATTACAGGTATGCGATCCATGTATCTTATCTCCCGCATCCGTTTCAGGTATTTTCAGGATTGCAGAAAAGCGGGTCCACCGTTACTCTACAAGGATTAACCAGAAGAAGATCATGGACAACGTGCAGAGTGAAATGCAAGAGATGCGTGACAGGATGGCCCTTCTCATGCAAACCATGGAGACCATCGCCAAAGGACAAGAGCAGCTGCAGAATCTGGTTCAACTGATAGTCGCACGGGCTGAGAACAACGGGACACCGCACGGTGAGAACATTGTTGCTTCTCCCCGAATTGAGAATCGTCAAAGTGCTGATGTTGTTCCCGTAACCGGTTTGAATGCTGGAGAAACTGGTCCTGTAGGTGGAGGTGGGAACACCGGTAATGTGAACGCCAATGCAGATACTGCTGGGGTATTTGTGGGTAATGTCAACCAGGGTTTCAATGGGGGCATAGAGAATGTCGGAATGAATGGTATTAATGGTAACCAGGGCTTCAATGGTGTGAATATGGGGTATGGCAGCATGGTTGGCGCCAAGGCTGGGTTTGGTGGCTATGGAAATCTTGGATATGGAACTGGCGCATACAACGCTCAAGAGATGGGTAATCTGAGGTATGACCCCAGGTACGTCCAAACGGGTTCGGGCCGTGATGCGGATTATGTTGGATATGATGCAGTACCTCGCTGGGAGGATCGTCAGGAGGATGTGTTCTCTGGTCAGAACGAGGGTTATGAAAGAGCCAGGGATGACAACCATCGGATGAGATTGCTAGAAGAGAAAGTGAACGGATTGGCCAGCCAGAATGCTCTTGGGCTGGATATGTCAAATATGGGGTTCGTCCCAGGGTTGAGGGTCCCGCTGAAATTCAAAGCGCCGTCATTTGATAAGTACAAAGGGGATACATGCCCTAGGGTGCATGTGCGCGCGTTTTACAGGCGTATGTCTGCGTATTCTGAGGATGAAAAGATGCTAATGCACTTCTTCCAGGATAGCCTGTCAGGGCCATCGCTGGAGTGGTACATGAGCTTGGAGCCTACTCAGATCAGGAGTTGGAAGGAGCTGGCAGAGGCTTTTGTTCGACATTATCAATATAATAGTGATCTCGCCCCTAACCGAGTCCAGCTGCAAAGCATGTCTCAAAAGTCTAGCGAGAGCTTTAAAGAGTACGCCCAGAGATGGCGAGAGATGGCTGCTAGGGTACACCCTCCGATGGTGGAGCGCGAAATGATGGATATGTTCATAGGAACTTTTTCTGGAATGTACTATGACCGGTTGCTTAATTTTTTGATGAGTACTTTCTCTGAGTTGATTTTGATGGGGGGGCGCATTGAAAATAGGGTGAAGATTGGTAAAATTCAAGCGGGCGAGTCCAGTTCCGCAGGGGGTAATAAGAAGACGTTTGGTGGTAAAAGGCAGGGCGATACCAACGTTGTATATAGTGCTCGACGAAGGAATAAAGGTCAGAACTGGCGTCAGCAGTCGCAAGTTGCAAGCGTAACCTTTCCAGGGCTTTCTCAGCAGCAGAGACAACAACCACCGCAGCAGGCTCAGCAGCAGCCTAATAATAATCAGCGCAGACTTCAGAACCCACGACCGAGGAGAGTATTTGAAGTACCGCCGGTATCATATGCAGAACTCCTTCAAACTTTGTTGAAATTGCAGTTAGTCGAGAAAAGGACCTTAGCACCACCAACTGGACAGCCGCCAGTCGGATATGATGTTAACGAACACTGTGACTTCCATTCGGGTGCACCAGGGCACAACATTGAAAATTGCCTAGCTTTCAAGCATAAAGTACAGGATTTGCTTGATAGTACGGCTATTAACTTCGGGAAGGAAGGTCCCAATATCACGCAGCAGCCAATGCCCAAGCACGGTGGGGCTGGGGCCAATGCAATCATGGGAGATGATGAGTTGAACTTAGTTTCAGAAGTGAGCGAGCTGAAAACCCCTTCGAGTTACGTAAAGCAGCGTTTATTGAAAGGAGGTGTCTATCCCGGTTGCAGTGAAGAGTGTGTTGACTGTTTGGTTCGACCTGAGGGCTGTGAGAAGTTGAAAAGGGGAGTTCAAGGTTTGATTGATGAAGGAACTTTGCAGTTTGACAGGGCTGTGGGGCGAGACAAGTCTGTTGAGACAGAATCTGAGCAGGAGCGCAGGGAGGTTGCTACGATCACCATTCCGTTCAAATCAGTGACAATTTCGGCATCATCAAAAAGGCCGACCATTACTATTACTCAGGCTAAGCCAACCCCTTATGAAAGCACAAAGGCAGTCCCTTGGAGTTATGGTGCTGAGGTGTATTGTAATGGGGAAAAGATTGACTTGAGTGATCCGCCAGTGGGATCCGTGGATAACATAGTGGGAGCGGGTGGTGTAACCCGGAGCGGTAGAATTTTCACTTCACCTGAGGTCGAAGCAGAGCGGCTTGCCAGGGGTAAGAACAAAGTTGTTGAGGGGGAATCTTCGGGGAGTAAAGAGAAAGAGCCGATAACCAAAGATGTGGAAGAATTCATGAGGTTGATCCGCAAAAGTGATTACAAGATTGTAGATCACCTGCAGCAGACCCCGTCAAAGATCTCCATACTATCGCTGCTTTTGTGTTCTGAGGCGCATAGAAATGCCCTATTGAAGGTACTTGAGACATCCTTCGTGCCGCAAGAGATTTCAGTTAATCAGCTGGAGGGAGTCATGGCACATGTTAACGCTGGGCATGGACTGGGATTCACGGATTTTGACCTAACACCTCAGGGGCGTGATCATAATAATGCCTTGCACATCTCTATCGAATGCCGGGGCACTATTTTATCCCATGTGCTGGTAGACACTAGGTCCTCGTTGAACGTGTTACCAAAGAAAGCCCTGTTGAAATTGGATACCCGTGGGTTGTTGTGCACCCCTAGTGATTTGGTAGTGAGGGCCTTTGACGGAACGAGGAGGTCGGTATTCGGGTCAATAACGTTGCCTATTCAGGTAGGTCTGGAGGTGTTTGATACAGTGTTTTACATCATGGATATCCAGCCTGCATATAGCTGTTTGATCGGGAGACCTTGGATTCATGCCGCTGGGGCAGTGACTTCTACGCTCCATCAGAAGCTGAAATATATGGTTGAGGGGAGTATTGTGACGGTGTGTGGCGAAGAGGACATCTTAGTCAGTCATTTGTCTTCTTTCAAGTACGTGGAGGTAGATGGAGAGATCCATGAAACGCTGTGTCAGGCGTTCGAAGGGGTGAAGGTTAAAGAAGAAGCTCCGGTGAAGAGTGAAGGGCAAGAGGTGGTCGTCTCCTCATATAAAGAAGCCAAGGCGTTGGTACAAGCAGGAGAGACTCAGAAGTGGGGGCAGGTTCTGGACATCCCAGTGAAGCAAGATAGGTATGGCTTGGGGTACCGCCCATTTCCCTCGCAGAGCACGCCTAAGTACGAGGGACCTGTCGTGTTCACGCCCGGAGGAGTTAGCTTCGAAAGGATTAATGCCGTGTCTGATACGGAGGAAGGGGATAGCGATTGCGACATGGACGCATGGATTCGACCCAGCACGCCGGGGCAAAGCCTATGCAACTGGTCCATCCAGGACGTCATCCAAGTCACCAAACAGTAATGCATTGTTTTTTTCAATCATTGTATGATCACATGCCTTGCCCGGGGCATCGATGATCTTGTCTTAGGGCCTAACTGTTTACCTGTATGTTTGCATGATCAATAAATGACGGCGTTTTTTACATTCAAATGTTGTGATCCTTTTCTTTCTGTTTTTATTTTTCAATAAAATGGCAGCGTGGTTATGCATTTTGCCTGTACATCATTTTGAAGCACTTAACCATTTCCCTCGCAGGATTCATGAATTTTCAGATGACACCGACCAAAAACTTCCTATGACTCGTTTAGACTTCGAGCATCCGATCTTCCAAGCTGAGGAGGAGATTGTGGAGGATAGTGACTTACCAGAAGAGCTTAGTCGGTTGTTGAAGCAAGAGGAGAGAGTCATTCTGCCTCACTAGGAAGAGATTGATATTGTCAACTTGGGGTCTGAAGAATACGTCAGGAATATCCGTATAGGGGCCGCATTGCAAGTCGACATCAAGCAGGAGCTTATTGAGATGCTGCGTGAATACAGTGATATATTTGCTTGGTCCTACGAGGACATGTCAGGTTTGGATACTGATATGGTTGTTCATCGTCTGCCATTGAAAGAAGATTGCCCGCCCGTAAAGCAGAAACTCCGAAGGACTCGTCCTGACATGGCCGTAAAGATAAAGGAAGAAGTGCAGAAGCAATGGGATGCTGGGTTCCTGGTGGTTACCACTTATCCCACTTGGGTCGCTAATATCGTGCCTGTGCCAAAGAAAGATGGCAAGGTTCGAATGTGTGTTGATTATAGGGATCTAAACAAGGCGAGCCCGAAAGATGATTTCCCGCTGCCGCATATTGATGTGTTAGTTGACAACACAGCTCAGTTTTCGGTATTCTCCTTCATGGATGGTTTTTCAGGGTACAACCAGATCAAAATGGCTTCAGAGGATATGGAAAAAACGACCTTTATCACCCCGTGGGGAACCTTCTGTTACAAGGTGATGCCCTTTGGTTTGAAAAATGTTGGGGCAACGTACCAGCGGGCTATGACAACTCTTTTTCATGACATGATGCACAGAGAGATTGAGGTGTATGTCGATGATATGATTGCTGTAATACCCCAAATTTTGCCCTAAGATTTGTCGTCGCATTTCATTGCATTTTTATTGCATTTAATCAATTACTAACAAATTTGTGTAGTCGTTTGACTTTTTGCAGGTAAATATCATATGGCATGCATTTTTTTTCTAAAAAGTAAAAATGACACAATTGGCAAGAGGATATGTGTAAGGAGTTGGGGTCAGAAGGTTTTCTTCAGAAAAGAGGAGAGAGAAAGGGAGAAACAAAGGAGATCCCCAGAGAAGAAAGGTGGTCGTTCCCACAACTCGTCAGAAGGATTGGAGCTCTCCAGTGTTCCCTTATTCAAACCTTTTTCACATTTACCGAAGCAAACCTCTGCTTCGTAGGTTAAATTACTAAATCTTTTGCCTTTTCATGTTTATGTGCATATTTTGCCATGTTAATGTGTTTAGGTCCGTTAAATTACTAAACCTTTTGCTTTTTCATGTTTATGTGCATATTTTGCCATGTTAATCTCCATGTGTGTTTAGGTCCGTAGATTTTAATATCAAAACCCTTTTTTATCAAAACTTTTTTTAAAATCAAAACCCTTTTTTTATTTATTATTAAAAGACCTTTTTTAAAAACTGAAAAGCCCAGAAGAAAAAAAAACCTTTTTGTTCCAAAAGCCTTTTCCCAAAAAAACTGAAAAGCCTTTTCCCAAAAAAAAACTGAAAAGCCTTTTCCCAAAAAAAAACTGAAAAGCCTTTTCCCAAAAAACTGAAAAGCCTTTTCCCAAAAAACTGAAAAGCCTTTTTTGGGATGAAAAGCCTTTTTTGTTCTAAAAAAAAAACTGAAAAGACTTTTCCCCCAAAAACTTTTTTTTTATAATTTAAACTTAATTTTTTTTATAATTTTAACTTAAATATTTTTTATTAAAAAATTAAAACCTTTTTTTTATAATTAAAATATTAAAAAATTAAAACCTTTTCGTAAGGAACTCCTGATGTTTGATGTTTGTCGTGTCATTTTATGTACTCTTTTATTACTTTTCTTTCTTTTGGCATTTCATGTGCATGCTCGAGGTTGAGATGTGCTTGTGGTGGCCACAGCCCCACACTATTTTCCTCCCTCACTTCATTCTAAGTGTCATTACATATTTTCATATTCTTCATGTTTTCAAAAATGTTTCTTTGTTTCTTTATACCCTCTGCCTTTATTACTTTTCTTATTTCTGTATCTTAATTATTCCTCCATATAATGATTTGTCATATTTTCACATTTTTTTACAGTTTTATTCTTCCGAAGGATTAGGTCCAGCCTTTTGGCCGCCGAGTCAATAGCCTTACCCCTTTAATGGATCAAACCCTATTTTAATTTTAATTAACATTTTTTTAACATAGGAATCCCTAATTTAACCCTATTTTAATTTTAATTAGCATTTTTTTAACATAGAGATTGGAGTCTCTGAACAAACCTTGGCCACAGTCAAGCCGTTTCTAACCTCCCTTTCAAGGGGAACTACAGTTACTCTGATTCCATTCCCGTAAGGATATGTAGGCACAAGATGCGATGTCTTGCCGAGTAAACTTAGAATTAACCCCTTAGGTCTTTTAAACCCTTAATCCTTTGTACATACCCTTAAAGCAAAAAAAATGAAACAAATAAAAAAATAAACAAAAGGTTCCCGTAGAGTACTACGGAAGTTTAGGGTGCTAATACCTTCCCTAATCTTAACCAACCCCCGAACCTTAGATCTCTCCCCTTTAGGTTTTTCCTTTCTTTAACCTTTCCTTCGGATAAATCAAAGACCGGTTGTAAATGAATTAAGATTCAAGTTAATCAATAGCTTGACATCCAAATTTCACCGCAACAGAAAATGGCGACTTCACTGGGGAGTCCTAACTATTGAGGGTTATCCCTATTTTGTTTATTTTTCTTTATATATTTGTTTTATTATATATTTTGCTCACTTGTATGTATATATTGGGGTACCTTACTTGGAGTTACTGTGTTGTGAGATAAGTCCTACACCCGGACTTGAGCGACCTTATGATAGGATAACTGATATATTCGACGAGGCTTATAGGGAGTGAGTCCCGACTAAGCTAAATCGAGAATCACCGCTCAGTTGAGACACTTTCGAAAATGGTTCGGTTGATCGAGTGTAGTCGTGAAAACTTTTACCGTTATCGATTGGAGTCTGTGATACTGGGAACCGTAGTACCTTTACACCATCTTGACCTTATATAGGACGTAGTGCGGGAACTATGTGGGAGTAGTCCTACAATGGTTGCTACGCGATACTACGCTCGAACGAGGTTCTCTTGAGAATATTATCGACCCTTGAGTCAGTCGAGAAGTTGATAATATCCGAAAGATGGGCTGATAACTTTGGGCACTTTTTTAGAACCCTTGTTCTGCAGGTACAATTAACCTATAGTACACACCACTTTGGGAAGGGTAGACCTTGACTCCATTCATTGTTCCTCTAACTTAGGACCTTTTGTTTGCTTATGTGTATTTGTGCTTCGCATCCATAAAGCATCATATCATTTATAGTTTCAAGGAATTCAGCAGTCCTTTGCAAATTCGAAAAGCCTTACATTTTAAAGTCTAAAATTTTTTCCAACTTTCTTAAAAAGAAATATTCGCAATCGACCGTTGAAATTCTTGAAACCATTGCATGGCATTAGCATCACATTTTTGCATTGCATTTATCCCCCAGTTTCTCCTTCTTGGTCCTATCGTCTTCTAGTGTACCTTTGAGTCGTCAAGCTGATTCCTCGACACAGATATCAAACCAGAAACGGAACAGGAGTCACTTTGATCCTATTCTCATGACTTACACAGAGCTATATCCTGAATTAGTCCGGCAAAGAATGATTACTACAAAGGCTTTACCACCTCCTCTTAATCCTCCGGCTGGATTTAGGGCTGATCTCCATTGTGCTTCCCATGAGGAAGCCCCAGGCCATGACTTGGAGCATTGTTTTGCATTGAAGGCTAGAGTATGTGAATTGGTTAGAACTGGAATACTTGATTTTACAGACAGTCATCCGGATGTTCAGAAAAATCCCTTGCCAGTACATCAGAAATGAAGTTTTGTCACTAGGCCTTTTGTTTCTCGTTGTTTGCACTTTCCTTATTTTGTTTAAGTTGTTTGCTTTTAATTATGTTTGTACTTTCATTAATGAAATAAGCATTGTGACTTTTGATTCAATTCATTTCCGTCCAGTTATTTGCATCTTTATGCTTTATTTTTCAAATGTTTACTTCTTGTCCAAAATTTTGATATGCTAAGATTGGAGGGAGGATGACGAAAACGTTATACCCATAACTGCTGTCAGTATGCTTTCAATCAAACTTTGTTGACGATGTAAGGCATTGTTTCAATTCCCAAACACTGGAGAAATAAGGAAGTTAATCCCTCGTCACCCCCTTCGGGCCTAGAAGTTGGAGTTTCTTTCGTTATAAAAAACCCACAATTTTAACCTTGGGATGGGTAGTTCTCAGTTAATTTGGTTGTGTGTTCATACAATACACCTTTCATTAACAAATTTTCCTTCGCACACGTCAAATAAGTGTCGAAGATGTTTTCTAATCAAAAGGTCGATGATGGTTCACCGTAATCATTAAAATCAAACAGTCACTTTCCTTCACACAAAAAAATAATATAAAAAAAATCAAAAGAAGCCCGCTAAGTCAAAACCTATGAAGGAGACTTAGGCAAAACTGGGGCATCCCGCTGACTGTAAACTCTAAAATAAACAGTTCAGGCAAAATTTAGGGATAATACAAAGAGATTTTTAAATCCTTATCTTGAAAATCCTCAATGTCAAAACAATCAAATGTTATAGGGGAGTAGTGGCTGCCTTTTCATAGGTCCCTTTGACTTCTGAGTCATCATTGCTACGATCAATGAAATCCCTAACTTATGGGAACCTGAATGCATAGTATGAGTTAACTGAGCATAGGACTGAAGATCATCACGTAGATTGGGTGGGTACAAATAAATTTTGAGCCTTTATCTTTTGTTTCATAAACCGTGAACCAGGCCACATTACAACCCTCAAAAGACCTAATTGAAGCAAAGTTATTTTGAAAGTATACTACAGCAAGGTTGCGTAACCTGAGTCCTAAAGATCTTTGTGAATCATTTATTTTGGCAGTACACCTTTGTTTTAAACTTTGAGCGTCTTGAACCGTTGTGTTCTGACTAACGACTCATGTATTTTCCATCTTTCAAAAATAATTTTGATTTCAAAAGTCGCATGAACTTTGCATTACCATGTTTGTAGGAATATTTTTGTTTGCAAACTGGCTTTCCTCTAAGGAATTTTCAAACAATGAGAAACTTGGTCAAATGATCTTATCGGGGGCAAGTTCCTTTTACATCCTGTCAAAGAATCAATTCAAGATTTGTTCAAGGTAATATCTTCTCAGATTTGGTTTATCCAGAGAATTATTCAAGACTCAGACTGGGGCAAGCCCTCCGAGGATACAGCAAAACAGTCGATTCCACGAATCAGACAACTGAAGTAATTATCAATTCATTTGACCTGGGGCAGTTTACTTGCATAATCCCCAAGCAGTTATTCATCATTCCTACAGTGACTATCAACTTGATACAGTTTAACAGAATGACAGTGATCTCCGTGTTGAGGAATCAGTCCTCCAGTTTTGTCATCTCACCGAAAGAGTCGAGCCTTGTCGTCGACGTCTGCATTTGCATTTGATCATATGTCATAGCATAATTCCTATACATGTGCATACCTTGGGTGCTTTACTCCTCATTTACCTTTCTATCTATGGGTGCTTTATTCCCCATTTACCTTTTATCATTGGGTGCTTTATTCCCCATTTACCTTTTATCATTGGGTGCTTTATTCCCCATTTACCTTTTATCATTGGGTGCTTTATTCCCCATTTACCTTTTATCATTGGGTGCTTTACTCCCCATTTACATTTTTATCTTGGGTGCTTTACTCCCCATTTACATTTCTATCTTGGGTGCTTTACTCCCCATTTACATTTTTATCTTGGGTGCTTTACTCCCCATTTACATTTTTATATTGGGTGCTTTACTCCCCATTTACATTTTTATCTTGGGTGCTTTACTCCCCATTTACATTTTTATCTTGGGTGCTTTACTCCCCATTTACATTTCTATCCTGGGTGCTTTACTCCCCACTTACATGTCTATCTTGGGTGCTTTACTCCCCACTTACCTTCTATCCTTGGGTGTTTTATCCCCCATGTACCTTTATCCCGGGTGTTTTATTCCCCGTTTACCAGATATTCCTGGGTTTACCTAACATCATGGTGTTTTACCCCCATTTACTTTTTTTTTCTCCCTGAGGTCGTGTTTTACTCGCGTCTTACCTTGTGGGCAAAATTTATTTACTTGGTATCATGGGTGTTTTATCCCCATTTGCGTTTTTCTCCTGAGCTCGTGTTTTACCCGCGTCTTACCTTGCGGACAATTTCTAATTTACTTGGCACCTATCAACAATTCTGTGTCGTGTCTACCCGACGTTCTTCCAGATATGACATGTCTTCTTCCCTAGTGCAATTCCTCGATGGGTCGTCCCCTGTGACGTTGTTTCGTCTGTATCCATGCATTTGTCATTTTCATCATACGCATCATATCAGATTCATATCATATTTAGCATTATAGTTCGTTTTGTTTTGTCCATATCATTGCATAACACTGCGTCTAAAGGCAAAATTTTCGGTTATCTGTATTTAAATCCCTCCACCATGATTTCTCGAGTCTCCGTTGCTCAAATCACCCGGTGAAGTTATTTAAATAGGGGAAACTGTAATACCCCAAATTTTGCCCTAAGATTTGTCGTCGCATTTCATTGCATTTTTATTGCATTTTTATTGCATTTAATCAATTACTAACAAATTTGTGTAGTCGTTTGACTTTTTGCAGGTAAATATCATATGGCATGCATTTTTTTTCTAAAAAGTAAAAATGACACAATTGGCAAGAGGATATGTGTAAGGAGTTGGGGTCAGAAGGTTTTCTTCAGAAAAGAGGAGAGAGAAAGGGAGAAACAAAGGAGATCCCCAGAGAAGAAAGGTGGTCGTTCCCACAACTCGTCAGAAGGATTGGAACTCTCCAGTGTTCCCTTATTCAAACCTTTTTCACATTTACCGAAGCAAACCTCTGCTTCGTAGGTTAAATTACTAAATCTTTTGCCTTTTCATGTTTATGTGCATATTTTGCCATGTTAATGTGTTTAGGTCCGTTAAATTACTAAACCTTTTGCTTTTTCATGTTTATGTGCATATTTTGCCATGTTAATCTCCATGTATGTTTAGGTCCGTAGATTTTAATATCAAAACCCTTTTTTATCAAAACTTTTTTTAAAATCAAAACCCTTTTTTTATTTATTATTAAAAGACCTTTTTTAAAAACTGAAAAGCCCAGAAGAAAAAAAAACCTTTTTGTTCCAAAAGCCTTTTCCCAAAAAAACTGAAAAGCCTTTTTCCAAAAAAAAACTGAAAAGTCTTTTCCCAAAAAAAAACTGAAAAGCCTTTTCCCAAAAAACTGAAAAGCCTTTTTTGGGATGAAAAGCCTTTTTTGTTCTAAAAAAAAAACTGAAAAGACTTTTCCCCCCAAAACTTTTTTTTTATAATTTAAACTTAATTTTTTTTTATAATTTTAACTTAAATATTTTTTATTAAAAAATTAAAACCTTTTTTTTATAATTAAAATATTAAAAAATTAAAACCTTTTCGTAAGGAACTCCTGATGTTTGATGTTTGTCGTGTCATTTTATGTACTCTTTTATTACTTTTCTTTCTTTTGGCATTTCATGTGCATGCTCGAGGTTGAGATGTGCTTGTGGTGGCCACAGCCCCACACTATTTTCCTCCCTCACTTCATTCTAAGTGTCATTACATATTTTCATATTCTTCATGTTTTCAGAAATGTTTCTTTGTTTCTTTATACCCTCTGCCTTTATTACTTTTCTTATTTCTGTACCTTAATTATTCCTCCATATAATGATTTGTCATATTTTCACATTTTTTTTACAGTTTTATTCTTCCGAAGGATTAGGTCCAGCCTTTTGGCCGCCGAGTCAATAGCCTTACCCCTTTAATGGATCAAACCCTATTTTAATTTTAATTAACATTTTTTTAACATAGGAATCCCTAATTTAACCCTATTTTAATTTTAATTAGCATTTTTTTAACATAGAGATTGGAGTCTCTGAACAAACCTTGGCCACAGTCAAGCCGTTTCTAACCTCCCTTTCAAGGGGAACTACAGTTACTCTGATTCCATTCCCGTAAGGATATGTAGGCACAAGATGCGATGTCTTGCCGAGTAAACTTAGAATTAACCCCTTAGGTCTTTTAAACCCTTAATCCTTTGTACATACCCTTAAAGCAAAAAAAATGAAACAAATAAAAAAATAAACAAAAGGTTCCCGTAGAGTACTACGGAAGTTTAGGGTGCTAATACCTTCCCTAATCTTAACCAACCCCCGAACCTTAGATCTCTCCCCTTTAGGTTTTTCCTTTCTTTAACCTTTCCTTCGGATAAATCAAAGACCGGTTGTAAATGAATTAAGATTCAAGTTAATCAATAGCTTGACATCCAAATTTCACCGCAACAATTGCCAAGTCTCAAACAGAGGAAGAACATCTGGTTAATCTGCTGAAGTTGTTCAAGAGGCTGAGGAAGTTCAGGCCGAGGCTGAATCCTAATAAATGTACCTTCGGAGTGAGATCCGGGAAGCTACTGGGGTTCATTGTGAGCAAGAAAGGAATCAAGGTCGATCCTGCAAAAATAAAAGCAATACAAGAGATGCCAGCACCGAGAACAGAAAAAGAAGTTCGTGGGTTCTTAGGGAGGTTGAACTACATTGCTAGGTTCATCTCTCACCTAACGACCACGTGTGAACCATTATTCAAACTGTTGAAGAAAGATCAAGCGGTGGTCTGGAACGACAATTGCCAAAGGGCATTTGAAAAGATAAAAGAATACTTGCAGGAACCTCCGGTGTTGATACCCCCAGTAGCGGGACGACCACTGATTATGTATCTGACGGTTCTTGAGAACAGTATGGGTTGTGTTCTCGGTCAACATGACGAGACGAGACGGAAAGAGCATGCAATTTACTACTTGAGTAAAAAGTTCACGGATTGTGAATCTCGATACTCTATGCTCGAAAAGACGTGTTGTGCATTGGCGTGGGCTGTCAAACGTCTAAGACAGTATATGCTGAATCATACAACCATGCTGATATCGAAGATGGATCCGATCAAATATGTGTTTGAGAAGTAGGCGCTCTCTGGAAGGATTGCTAGATGGCAGATGGTATTGACAGAATACGATATCCAGTACGTTTCCCAGAAGGCCATTAAGGGAAGTGTTTTGTCCGAATATCTTGCCGAACAGCCAATTGAGGATTATCAGCCTATGAAGTTTGAGTTTCCTGATGAGGATATAATGTAATTGAAGGCTAAAGATTGTGATGAGCCGTTGCCTGGTGAAGGACCTGAGCGGAGTTCCCAGTGGCAATTGATTTTTGATGGGGCTGTCAATTCGTATGGTAGTGGGATTGGGGCAATCATTACAACTCCCCACGGGTCACACATCCCGTTCATAGCCAGATTGACTTTTCCAGTGACGAATAATGAAGCCGAGTATGAAGCTTGTATTATGGGGTTAGAGGAGGCTATCGATCTGAGGATTAAGAATCTGGACGTATATGGGGATTCAGCATTGGTTGTGAATCAGATTAAGGGAGAATGGGAGACGCGCCAACCTAATCTGGTACCGTACATGAATTATGCGAGAAGGTTGCTACCTTTCTTTGATAGGGTGGAGTTCCATCATGTACCTCGGGCGGAGAATCAAATGGCGGACGCCCTTGCAACGTTATCCTCGATGTATAAAGTCAACCGCTGGAATGAGGCTCCCAGCATTGTCATCTCTCGCCTTGATAGGCCGGCCTTTGTGTTTGCAATTGATGAAGCATCTGACGGTAAACCTTGGTATTCCGACATATAGAACTTCCTGAAGAACAAGGAATACCCGGCTGGGGCATCCAGTCGTGATCAGAAGACTCTAAGGAGATTAGCAGGCAACTTCTATATGAATCCCGACGGTGTTTTGTATAAAAGGAACCACGATTTGGTACTCCTCCGGTGTGTAGATGAGAAGGAAGCCAAATTGCTCATGGAAGAGGTCCATGAAGGAACTTTTGGTACACATGTTGGTGGGCATGCTATGACTCGAAAGTTGTTGCGGGCGGGGTATTATTGGTTGACGATGGAAACTGACTGTTTCAAGTTCGCCAAGCAGTGTCACAAGTGCCAGATCTATGCAGATAAGATCCATGTGCCACCCAGTCCACTGAATATTATGGCTTCTCCATGGCCTTTCTCCATGTGGGGAACTGATATGATTGGCAAGATTGAGCCTACGGCTTCTAATGGGCATCGCTTCATTCTGGTTGCGATCGATTACTTCACTAAGTGGGTGGAAGCAGCATCTTACGCCAATGTGACGAAGCAGGTGGTGGCCAGATTTATCAAGAGAGATATAATCTGCCGATACGGTATTCCTGAACGGATCATTACTGATAATGGTTCGAATTTGAACAACAAGATGATGAAAGATCTGTGTCGGGATTTCAAGATCGAGCATTATAATTCATCTCCCTACAGACCCAAGATGAATGGCGTTGTTGAAGCGGCCAACAAGAACATAAAGAAAATTGTTCAGAAGATGGTTGTAACATATAAGGATTGGCATGAGATGTTGCCATTCGCTTTGCACGGTTATCGTACTACAATGCGTACATCAACCGGGGCAACACCGTTCTCAGTAGTATATGGCATGGAGGCTGTCCTGCCATTGGAGGTTGAGATACCATCTTTGAGGGTTTTGCTGGATGTTAAGCTGGACGAGGCAGAATGGGTGAGAAGTAGATTGAATCAGCTGAGCTTGATAGATGAGAAAAGACTGGCATCCATTACACATGGTAGGCTGTATCAGAGCCGGATGAAGAAAGCGTTCGACAAGAAGATTCGACCTTGAAGCTTTCAGACGGGTGATCTTGTGCTGAAGAAGATTCTCCCACCGCAATCAGATCACAAGGGCAAATGGACTCCCAATTACGAAGGTCCATACGTCGTGAGAAAGGTTTTCTCCTGAGGAGCCTTGTTGTTATCCACCATGGATGGTGAAGACTTTTCGTCCCCTGTGAACTCGGACGCAGTTAAAAAATACTTTGCTTAAAATTGACCCGCTGGACAGTAAAAAGAGAGTCCAGGCAAAAATGGGGCATTCTGGCGAACCGAAAAACAGAATAAAAAAGGTTCGGGCAAAAGTTAGGGATATAATTGAAAAAATGTACACCCGCGAAGTCGAAAACCTACACTGGGCGGCTTCGGCAAAAAAGGGTATCCCGGTGAATCGAAAACCCGCAAAGGGCGATTCACGCAAAAGTTAGGGATTTAAGAAGCAAATGACTGCGGTCCAAGTTTGATTGTTTAGCGGTTTGGGAGCATCTGGGGGTCAATTATCCAAAGCAATTTCTTCCGAAGGCAAAGATCGGGAAAGCGTCAGAGTCCGACGAGTCATAGGAGGATCGGTTCATGGTGTTCGTCTGTAACACGTTGCCGACATGTGTACAAATTTTATTCTGTATATTTGTATACTTCTGCATTTTGTTTATGTGTGACTACCTCTTTTCAGGAGTTGCGTATGATGTACAAATCTTGCCTATTCTCAGGCCGTTATCAATAAAGTGTTTTATTCAGTGTAGTGTGTGACTTTGGTTTTAATTTTTTACAGTTTTGTGTGTAAAAAACGCCGATGTTTTTGATAAATTTACATGCGTGTAAACAGGCGGGCCTCGGCCGATGATTGTTAAAACCAGAAATTACCTGAATGGTTGTCGTGGGTGATTACTAAGATGTTTCTTTTTGCATAGATTGCCTTGTGTTTGCTTGTTGACTTTTGCAGGTATTCAAAAGCTCGCCAAATTTCCCCGCCAGAGTCCATGGCAGGCTGGTACCCTCTCCAGAGGTTGGATGTTGTGTCTTTCCCCGGTGAAGTCGCCCGAGGCAAAATTGAATATTGTCTCCCCAGGAGAGCGGAGATTGCGTCAAAGAAAAAGATCAATGTATCTTCAGTAGTTCAGAATTAGCTTGTCAAGCAGAGCAGAGTCCTCCTCAGCGAAGGTCAAGACAAATGTGATTAACTTCCCAGAGAGTTCTTGTGCAGTGCAAATCAGAATGTGTAGTTCAATCCCCAGCTCAGTGATAGCGGGATGACTTCCCCAGCTCAGTGATAGCAGGAGAGGTTCCCCATAGAGTGTGATCAGGTGGTTGGAGCTGCTGAAAGGAGTTTTCCCGAGCACGATTGTCCTTTCTTTCCCCAGCAAGTCGCTCTTCCTCGGCAGGAGGATCGTCCTCAGCAGATTTTGGAGTTTTGAGTTCGTGAGCTACTTTCCTAGCAGGATGGTTATCCCCAGCGGAGTTAGTTCATCTTTCCAACATTTATTTTGTTGGAAGCGTATCGGTAGTATTCCGGTCATCCCCAGCGGATCCAGTGTGTCTTCAGCATTTATTTTGCTGAAGCAACTCTTCGCATAAGCATGCATCATGAGAATTTTCACTTTACACGAGTACGTAGCATTTCCATGCTGTGTGGAAGCATTACGTCATTATCAAACGTGCATTTTTGAAACATAAGCCAGGTGGTTACCTCTTCGGTTTCTGATGTGTTGTTCCTTGCCGATAAGAGAAATCGTGATTCAGGAAGATGCTGTTTTGTGGACCAAGTACGCAGTGATTGTATTTGTACCATATATGGGGTTCATGTCGTAGGACACGCAGTGATCGTGTTGATCTTGGTATGTGTATCTGTGGTCGAATGGCGCAGTGATCGTATTCGTCCCAGGTTTGAAGTTGTGTCACAACGCGCAGTGATCGTGTTTTTCCTCCAGTCAAGAGGGTCGTGACATGAAGCGCGCAATGATCGCGTTTAACCTATGTGGGGTTAGAATATGCAGTGATCGTATTCGTCCAGTTATGTGGGTTAGTTGAGATACACAGCGCGTAGTGATCGTGTTTTTCTCCAGTCAAGAGGATCGTGGCTCAGAATGTGCAGTGATCGTGTTCAAACACGCAGTGATCGTGTTCAAGATACGCAGTGATCGTATTCGTATAGCATGCAGTGATCATGCTGATAATACCATGGGAATTTGTGATGCGGGGCGCGCAGTGATCGTGGCTATCGTATCAGTTGGTTTTGTTGGTCGGCATACGCAGTAATCGTATTCGTCCTATTACATGGGTTGGTGACATACGCAGTGATCGTGTTGACATCATTTTGGGGGTTTGTCGGTCAATACGCGCAGTGATCGTGTTTGTCCTATTGCAGCACACGCAGTGATCGTGTTCATCATATTGGTGGTTGAAGTACGCAGTGAACGTGTTCGCCTCTTCTATGTGGATTTATTCCGCCTGGCACGCAGTGATCATGTTTACCTCATCCGGTTGGATTTATGGTCGATGTGATTTTGGTTGTAACGCAACACGCAGTGATCGTGTTTGTCCCTTTATATGATTTTGTTTGTGGTATCAAGACGCGCAGTGATCGTGTTTTCTCCTGTCAAGAGGGTTGTGATGTAGAATACGCAGTGATCGTGTTCATCTTGTTACAGAGGGTTGTTGTGCCGGACACGCGGTGATCGTGTTCGTCATGGCATATTCCCTTAGCAGAGTTGCTTGGTCAAGCACTTCTCTTTCTCCCCATCCGAGTCCTTTCTCAGAGTGCTGTGGGAATGGCATGACGCAGATTTTGGGTAGTTACCCACAGTTACCCCAGTAGAGACGTAATCCCCAGTGGAGTGGTCTTCGACGAGATACTTGGTTAAGTTCCTCGTAGTCCCCGTTAGGGTATTAGTTGACAAGTCGCTTGGTTAAGTTGCTTGTACTCCCTCATCTGAGTCTTTCTCAGGATGCTGTGGAGTCAGTATTATGAGACGGTAATGCAAATTTTTTGGGTGGTTACCCGTAGTTCCCTCAGCAGAGTTATGTGCTCCCGCAGGGTGTTGCTTCATTGAGTTAATTGTTTAAGTCTCTCATAATCCCCAACAGGGTATTCGCCACAGGAGTTGTTTGGTTAAATTCCTCGTATTTTTAACAAGGTTATTCTTGTCAGGGTGCTTGGTTAAGTTCCCAATTTCCCCAGCAGGTGTTTGACGGCAGTTGTCGGAATTGGCCCCTCAGAGTTACTTAGTTAAGTTTCTCCTTTCCCCGCAGAGTCGGTTGTTCATATCTTCGAACATTGCCCCGCTTGGTTAAGCGTTTGCTCGTTTCTTCAGGATACGAAAGGTTGATCAGTGAAGTCAACATGACAAGTGAAGTCAATATGCTCCTGCTGGTTAGCGTGTGCTTGGTTGATAAGTGAGATCAACAGAGGTTGATAAGTGATGTCAACAATTTCTCGTTGTGTGGTGTATGCTCATTTCTTCGGAATGGAGTGGTCTGCGGACAATATCAGATTATTTTACAAAAGCAGATTGACAGAGGGATGGCTAGTTGTTGTTGTTGTGACAACAGAAGTCATCTCCCTGAAGGGTCTTCCCCAAGCAGTAGTCGTGCGCAATTTATTTTTGCGGTTGGCAAATTTCCGGGTTCTTTCGTATTCAACCATCTCGTACCTCGAATGTCTGAAGGCTGCGCGCTCTTCATCCAGCCGGGTCCAAGCCGCTTGAATAGGGGCAGCTGTTGCACCCCAAAATTTGCCCAACCTTTTCTAACCTAGGTTTATGTTTCAATTGCATAATCATTTACATTGGCATCATGTACATAGTGTATTCATCTGCATCGCATAGCATAAGCAAGCTATCTTAATCAGGGGATCAAGTGATCTTCTTATTTCAAGAGGCATATTCAGAGGGTTTCATTCATATTCAAGACTACTCAGGTCATCAGGGAAGAATTTGAGCTTTGAAGAGTTGACAGATCACTCATTGGGCTCTCTCCTATCTTGAGGTTATTTGGGGATCATCAGAGGAAGTGTGAGCCATGAGCCAAGAGCATGAGGTGTGTATGGATGTTATGAAGAGCCTAGATGATCATTTTTGAGGAGTAACCAAGTCATTGGAATGATTGCAAGAGCCTCAGTTGAAGTCAGTCAACTAGGGCTTTATCTGGGTCAACACTAGGTCAACCCTAGGTCAAAGACCTGTTTGAAAGGTATCAAGGATCATTTGAAGAATGTGGGATTCATTATTTGCTATATGGATATGGATATGGTGTTGTGCTAAAGAAAAATCAAAAGGAATCAAGGAGAAATGGAGTTACCAAATTAAGGGTTTAAGTGTAAAATCCCCTGATTTAGGTCAAACTTCAAAGCAGTGTAACTCAAGATGCAAGCTTCATATGAATTTCTGGTCCACATGAAACTTGTAGAGTATCTTCATAGATTTAATTTGAGTGGTGGAAGTCATCAAGATGATTTATAGAACTCAAGTTATAGCTCTTGCAAGTTACAGGTCATCTGAGGGCACTGAAATTTGTCTGTGAAAGTTGTCTGTCTTCCAAGCAACTTTTGACCTTCAAGGAGATTTCAAATGGATTTCTGGCCAACATGAGAGTTGTTCCTCATTGTCTTAGCTTTCTATAAAGGTATGGTATGCCTTCATATGATTTGTGGAACTCTACTTATGTCCTTGGCAAGCAAAGGGTATTTTGGTCATTTGAGAATTACAGGTCATTCTTAGCCTATGCCTAAAACTCATACAAGGAAGCTTCAAATGAAAAACTTCACAACATCAAAGTTTCTCAAAATGTCATTTTAAGTCTAGAAAAGAGGTCATGGAAGTTTGGAAATGCATAGAACAAGACTTGATAAAAGTTGGTGGAAAATGACTTAAAAATGGCATATAACTTGAAAAAGTTCACATGAAAAATTGGTTTGGGCAATTTACAAATCCAAAATGGGTCATGTGATATACCAAATTGATTCCAAACAATATTTTAAAGACATTGGTTCAGCCACTTTTTTGAGTTAGGGTTTAAATTTTGGACTTGCTTTGTAAAGTTCTTTCTTGCATAATAAGGCAACTTTGCAAAACTCAACATAATGAAGGGATCAACTTGTTTCTCACACATACCATCTCAATATCTCATGAGGATAGATTTTAACACAAGTTTAGAAGGTTGTATGCATGAGATGAGAGATATTCAACATGTCATCAAGTGAGATTTCCATAACTTTCTACCACATTCTAGAATCATCCTAGAGGGATCCAGAAACTTCTAGGCATTTCCATCATCATCTATATAATGAAAGTGGATCATTGGTGGAAGAGGTTGGTGAAAAGAGAGTGAGGAGAGAGAGAATTCCATAGTTTCTTCAATTGTAAGAAAGAGTGAATTCATACAATCAACACCAATTCTGTTCATTCTTCTTCTTCATCCACAATACATTGAATCTCTTGAGTGCATACATGCTGAATTAGAGAGCCATCCATGGAAGATTGAAGAGCTAGGGTTTGAAGTTTCAAGATCCATAACAGTTTCGAATCTCTTCATCCAAGCATTTTCCGTACATTCTTTTGCAAACAGAAAGCTCCTCATCAAGCAAGGATCATTCTCGAAGGATTGCAAGCATTGGATTGGACTGGAACCACCTCTGCCATAGCTACCTAGCAGGTTGGTGAATTCTCCTCTATCTCCTTGTTTATGTGTTAATTAGGTAGAAAGAATAGGTTAGAACTGTTAGGGTTGATCAGATGATTGAATTCAGAAAGTTAGGGTGAATTTCGTGAGGATTGATGACATGGTGATGAATCTTTCAAGATCAAGAACTCATGGATTAGGGCAAGATAATCTTAGCTTTTTAGTTTAGAGTGATTAGCATAACACATAGAACATTCTAGTATAGTTTGAGCAAGTTTAATAACCATGCATATCAGGTGCAATTCTTGGTGCCCTAAGGTTACAGCTATCGAGTTTAATTATAGAGTGAGTTTTAGAAAAATCTAAGTGTAGGATCTTGTAGAGGGCTTTGAGTAGGCCATTTTTTTTTTGGATCGTGGGATTTGGTTGAGTGAGGAGAGAGAACAGAGCTGTGGAAGTTCATGCATGGGAGAGGAAAATCCTGCAAACCCTAGGTCTCGTGAGGAAGACAAGCCAGGGTCGTTGGATCTGCAAGACTTTTTTGACTTGGAAGTTTGATCCAACGCTTGAGGTTTAAACCAGAATTTGGAGGGAGAATTTGAGGCAACAATACGCTGCGTTTCATTAAAGCCCCTTCGTGGGCTTAATGAAACTTTGATATTTACACTCCCTAAAAGCCAGCCCAACCAAATAACACTACAAAAAACCTACTAATGCACCCCCACGCGCCTTTCCCTTCTCCTGGCTCTTTTCTGATTCATATGGGCTTAACGCAATTGCTATCCCCACCCCCTAGGTCTGAGCCCAATGATCAATGAACTAGGCGCCTTTGATTTTGACACCCCCTCCCCATTTAATTCATTTCTTGATTTTATTTTTCTTTTATATTTTTAGCACCTTTAAAAAATCATAAAAAATCAGAAAATTGATATTTTTAATTGCTTCTTTTTGCTATAGGTCAATAATTCTGTTAAGAAAAATATCCAATAATAAAAATAGCATTTTATTTTGTTTTAATATTTTTTGTGCATTTTTCTTGTAAATAGCTTTTTAATGAGTTTAGTTTAGTACTTAATTTTGTTGATTTTAGTTCTAATAGTTCCCTTTAGATTTAGGACCCATTCTTTTTAGGGTGATTAACTTAGGACTTTAGTTTCCTCATAGGATTTAATTCATAATTTTAGGATTAATTTTTAGATGATTTGATTAGATGAGATTAGAGTGGTTAAAATTAGGGTTTTAAGTGAACATAGGTGAGATAGATCATTTCTTTTAGGAATTTTGATTTGATTTTTGGGGTATGGGACTATAGGGGTTATGGGTAGATAATAGATCTCTTAGAAAATATTAGGATTCCCCTATTACTATTAGTATGTTGCTTGTGTTTGATTGACTGTATGGTGTGCCCTCTTTAGGGTTATTATTTGTCTGTGTGGGGTGTTGGGTTTGTTTGGGGCTTGGGGTTTGAGCTGAAGACTGTGTTGATGAAGCCCATTTGAAGATTAAGGAATGAAGATCAACTTCCAAAGTTGATGAGGAGTATCTCTTGCTGGCAGCTGTTGAAGGTTGTAGGATCTAGGAGTTAGGCAGAGCTCTAGAGTAGAAAACTTGATTCACAAACATGGAAGGTCTTGATTGCCTCCATCCCTCTCTGTGATGCAGGGTCTCTCTAAGACACTCACCCCCTTCCTTTGGAAGGCTTGGTGATAGTGTCTAAGAGATAGAACTCTTGAGAGAAATATTCTATGTGTTGTTAGCAGTCTGTTTGCCACCTTTGGTGGTCAACTAATTGCTTAACACCCAGTTCATTCTTGTGATTGATTCCTCAGCTTGGAGATTGGAACTTGAAGAAAAGCCATTGAGAGATTGAAGATAAAAGACTGATGCTTGCTTGAAGCTTGTGGATAGTTGATGCATTGCTTGAGAGCCTGTTGATGAAGACTGCTTTGCTGTTTAGTTTTAGCTGTTTATTTCTTGATGTATTGTGTGAATTTCTTTGCTGTATTGTTTGCTGTTTAACCTGTTAGGTTGAAAGTGAATTCTGATTCACTTTTGCCTATTGTTTTCTAGGTTCGAGGTTGAGTGGGACTCCCTTGCCTCGCTTGTATTGTTGCATCCATGCATTTTACTGCTTTATTGTATATATCTGCTGTTTCTGTTTCCGTCTATTCCCTTAGGATCTCTGTTTCTCTCTGCGCAAGAGAGGAATATGATAGACATTAGGTCTTAACCCATGCATGATAACATTAGGGTAGATTTTATTCCCTTTGTCAACCCTAGGATTTGTAGAGTGTCATCTCTTCTTTCTTCAAAACAACAGAAAAACATTAATAAAGGTTATAACAGAGATTAATTCATTTCTTCCGTCAAAAGATTTGAACAAACATCAACCTTTTTGCAATAAGAAAACCCTTGTTTAAGGTGAGATTTTTTCATAAAAGACACTTGAACAACTTGTGTCGTGCGTAGCCCGAACTACGTATGCTCTGATCTTCCATGCAGTGTGGAAGTACGTAGGCATAGGATGCGATATTCTAGCGAGCAACCTTCACCCACCTTCACCCGTAGTTAGGCAAACTACGTTGACTCTGATTTCTCGTTCCAGACGGGAATACGTAGGCATAAAGTGCGATGCTTTGCCGAGTCATGTTTTCTTTTCTTTTCAGACCTCATCCTTTAGTTTAGATAGAAGTGTAATCCGTACAAACCAAGCAAGCGTGGATCCCGTCGAGTACGACGGACGTGAGGGGTGTTAATACCTTCCCCTTGCGTAACCGACTCCCGAATCCAGGTTTTGGTTGCGATGACCATACCTTTTCCCGTCTTTGCGGTAGGTTTACTTCGAGCATTTCCTTTCCCTCCTTTGGGATAAATAACGCACGGTGGCGACTCTTCTGTATTGCCGGCGCCGATTTTCGCAGTAGCGACACTCCCTGGCTTGGTAGCCCCCAGATGTAAGTATGGTTGACACTGAACTGGGTGAACAATTACTTGTGTTATTTACTGCTTTCCATTTACAGCTTATTATTAAGTGCAGTAGTACATGTTACAGTGGATGTCATAACATCTACAATAACATCCATCATGTGCTGGCCAGAATTTCAATTGGCATCAGAGCAGGCACCCTGCCTGTTAATTTCTGGGTGAGATCTAGGGAAGATAAATTCTGGTACTGTGGATAAAGACATAGGATTGACAAATAGACCACCAATTCTGGATGGCTCTAATTATGACTATTGGAAACCTAGGATGATTGCCTTCTTGAAGTCTTTAGACAGCAAGACATGGGGAGCTACAAACTCTGGCTGGGAACATCCAGTGAAGACTGAAAAAGATGGATTGTCTGTGCTTATACCTGAAGAAGAATGGAGCAAAGAGCAAGAAGCCTTGGCTCTTGGGAATTCTAAAGCATTGAATGCATTATTCAATGGTATAGACAAGAACATCTTCAAACTGGTGCATCATTGTGAGCTGGCTAAAGAGGTGTGGGATACTCTCAAAACAACTCATGAGGGAACCTCTAAATTCAAGATGTTAAGACTTCAAATGTTGACCACCAAGTTTGAAAGTCTGAGAATGAATAAGGAGGATGAGACTATTCATGAGTTCTACATGAATATCCTGGAAATTGCAAACACCTCAGGAGCTTTGGGAGAAAAAATGTCTGAAGAAAAGCTACTGAGGAAGATCTTAAGATCATTGCCTAGGAGGTTTGCCATGAAGGTCACAACCATTGAAGAAGCTCAAGACATATGCAACATGAAGGTTGATGAACTCATAGGTTCTCTCCAAACATTTGAGATGGGCATGTGTGATCAGGTTGTGGAGAAAAAGAACAAAAGCATAGCTCTTGTTTCAAACACTGCAGATGACTCAAAAGAAGAGAAATGTGAAAAAGAGGAGAATTTGTCAGAGGCTATAGCATTGCTTGGAAAACAATTTCATAAACTGATCAAGAGAGTAGACCATAAGTCTAAATCTTATGCCAAGAACAGAAGGGATAAATTTGAAGATAAATCTAGTCAAGGCAAAGGAGTTCAGTGTTATGAATGTGAGGGCTATGGTCACATTAAAACTGAGTGCCCCACCTACCTAAAGAAACAGAAGAGAGGCCTAAATGTGACCAGGTCTGATGAAGACTCTGAAAGTGGATCAGAAAAGGAGTATGTCAGGCATGTCATTGTTCTAAACAGTGTATGTATATCTGATGATAACTCAAGTGAGGATGAGCTAACTTTTGATGAGCTTGCAGCTTCATACAAACAACTGTGTTTCAGAAGTGCAGAGGTATGCCAATAAGGAGAAAATCAAAAGGGGATCATTAACAAGTTAGAGGCTGAAAAGAAGGAACATCTGGCAACAATAGACTCACTCAACAGTGAGGTCAGCATGTTGAACTGTAAACTTGAGCAGATGTCAAGATCAATCAGGATGCTAAACCCTGGGACTGACACTCTTGAAAAAATACTACAGAGTGGTCAGATAGCAGGAGACATGTCTGGACTGGGGTTTGTTGGTGAACAAAAACCCATCTTGGGGTTCAAGAGACCAGAGGCTGAAAATTCGAGGTCAAACCAGATGTCACGACCAATGTCACAACATCAGAGGAACAAGAACATGAAGCAGACAAGAAGAAAGTTTCAAAGGTGGAGGTGTCATTACTGTGGAAATTTGGTCACCTAAAACCTTTTTGCTTCAAACTGCATGGATATCCTAGCCACACTCATCAAAGTGCTCCTGCCAAGAAGCAACAATGAGTGGCAAAGGTGGTCAGTCTAATAGCTCACACCTCTCTAAGAGTGTCAGCTAAAGAAGACTGGTACATTGATAGTGGTTGTTCTAAGCACATGACTGGAATAAAGAATCTGTTGGTAGACATCAAACCTCATTCCACTAGTTATGTGACCTTTGGCGATGGAGAAAAGTGAGAGATCAAAGCTGTTAGGAAACTGGACTGCCCTGGAGTACCTAACCTGGACAATGTATTGCTAGTGAAAGGCCTAACTACCAACTTGATCAGTATTAGTCAGCTTTGTGGTCAAGGACTAAGTGTGAAATTCACTGAAGAAGAATGTGTGGTCACAAATGGTGATAATGAAGAAGTAATGAAGGGGTCTAGATCTAAAGACAACTGTTACTTATGGGAGCCTAAGGACTCTAGTAGATCCACAACATGCTCTATGGCCAGAGAAGAAAAGGAGGTAAAGTTGTGGCATCAAAAACTTGGGCACCTTCATCTAAGAGGAATGAAGAAGATCATCTCCAAGGAGGCTGTGAGAGGAATTCCAAAACTAACTATTGATGAAGGAAAGGTATGTGGTAAATGTCAAGTAGGAAAGCAAACCAAGACATATCATCCAAGGGTTGGACACCTGACTACCTCTAGAGTTCTGGAACTATTGCACATGGACTTGATGGGGCCAATGCAAGTAGAAAGTATTGGTGGAAAAAGTTATGCCTATGTAGTTGTTGATGACTACTCTAGATACACCTGGATAAGCTTCATCAGAGAAAAATCAGATGTATTTGAAGTCTTTAAAGAGCTGTGTATCAGACTTCAAAGAGAAAAGGAATGTGGTGTGGTCAGGATCAGAAGTGATCACGGTAAGGAGTTTGAAAACTCCAAATTTGCAGAATTCTGCTCATCTGAAGGGACCAATCATGAGTTCTCCTCCCCTATTACCCCTCAGCAAAATGGAGTAGTGGAAAGGAAAAACAGGACTATCCAAGAATCTGCTAGGGCCATGATTCATGCAAAGAATTTACCTATACATTTTTGGGCTGAGGCTATGAACACAGCCTGCTATGTTCACAACAGAGTGACTTTGAGAAAAGGGACTTCTTCCACCCTGTATGAAATATGGAAAGGAAGGAAGCCAACAGTATAGTACTTTCATGTTTTTGGGAGCAAGTGTTACATCTTGACAGATCGAGAACAAAGGAGGAAAATGGATCCCAAAAGTGACGAAGGCATTTTCCTGGGATACTCCATCAACAACAGAGCTTATAGAATATACAACACCAGAACAAAAGTCCTAATGGAATCCATTAATGTTATCATTGATGATCAGCATGAAGAAACCAATGTCATTGAGGATGTGGAAATATTCCTTGAGACACCTGTTGAGGACATGGTCAATACTGAAGAGGTTCAAAATGGACAGCCAGACTCTGAATCAGAATCTTCCAACAAAGATCCCTCTATCAGGATTCTGAAAGATCACCCCAAAGAGCTTATCTTTGGAGACCCCACCTGTGGTGTAAGGACTCGAGCTAGAGAAATCATCTCAAATTCATGCTTTGTATCCAAAATTAAACCCAAAAATGTAAAGGAGGCCTTAACTGATGAATATTGGATCAAGGCTATGCAAGATGCATTGGAACAATTTGAAAGGTATAAAGTGTGGGAATTGGTTCCAAGGCCTGAAGGAACAAACATCATTGGAACCAAGTGGATTTACAAGAACAAGTCTGATGAACAAGGAGTTGTAACCAGAAACAAGGCTAGATTAGTGGCACAGGGTTATACTCAAGTTGAAGGAATTAATTTTGATGAAACTTTTGCACCTGTTGCAAGACTTGAGCCAATCAGGCTGTTGTTAGGAATTGCATGCATCCTGAAATTTAAACTATTCCAAATGGATGTGAATAGTGCTTTTCTGAATGGATATCTGAATGAGGAAGTATATGTGGCACAACCAACGGGATTTGAGGATCCTAACTTGACAGACCATGTATACAAGTTGAGGAAGGCACTCTATGGATTGAAGCAAGCTCCTAGAGCTTGGTATGAAAGACTGACTGAGTTTCTTACTACCCATGGATACAGGAAAGGAGGAATAAACAAGACCCTCTTTGTGAAAAATGAGGATGGAAAACTCATGATTGCTCAAATATATGTGGATGACATAGTCTTTGGTGGAATGTATGAGAAATTGGTTAAACAATATGTCAATCAGATGCAATCTGAGTTTGAGATGAGTTTGTGTAGAGAACTAACTTACTTTCTTGGGCTGTAAGTCAAGCAAACAGAGGAGTCTATATTTCTCTCCTAAAGTAAGTATACCAAAAGCATAGTCAAAAAGTTTGGCTTGGATAATGCTGGTCACAAAAGAACACTTGCACCTACTCATCTGAAGTTATCAAAAGATGAAAGTGGTACTAGTGTGGATCAAAGCCTGTATAAAAGCATGATTGGAAGCTTGTTGTATCTAACAGCCAGCAGACTTGATATTGCATTTGCAGTCAGTGTATGTGCCATATATCAAGCAAACCCTAAGGTAAGTCACATAAATCAAGTCAAAAGGATTCTCAAATATGTGAATGGAACTTGTGATTATGGTATACTTTACTCTCATGGGTGTGATCCTACATTGTCTGGATATTGTGATGCTGACTGGGCTGGAAGTGCTGATAACAGAAAAAGCACCTATGGTGGATGCTTCTTCTTAGGGAACAACCTCATATCTTGGTTCAGCAAAAAGCAAAATTGTGTCTCATTATCCACTGCTGAAGCTGAATACATAGCAGCTGGTAGTAGTTGTTCTCAGTTGGTCTGGATGAAACAAATGTTAACTGAATGCAATGTCACTCAGGATGTCATGACATTGTACTGTGACAATCTCAGTGCTATCAATATTTCCAAGAACCCAATCCAGCATAGCAAAACTAAGCACATAGATATAAGACATCACTTCATAAGAGACCTTATGGAAGACAAAGTGATTTCCTTGGAACATGTGGCCACTGAACTACAGCTAGCTGACATCTTTACAAAGGCTCTAGATGATGCTCAATTTGAGAGTCTAAGAGGAAAATTGGGTATTTGCATGTATGAGGACTCATAACAATTAATGGCACGTGAGAGTTTTAAAACTTCAATGCAGTCCACGGCCTTGACCATAAAAACTCTCCACTCCATGCAAACGTGCTATATCACTGCATATACAATTTTCTCCGCCTCCTCCACTCTACAGAATTCTCAATCTGCACTCCGCAACAAGATTTCTTCCTATCATGATGCCTCTTCATCCAAGACCCATCCCAAATCCTCAAAAGATGCCCCTCATACTGCTAAAGAACCCAATCGCAAGTATCCTCCTCCCACTGCTGAAGAACTTAGAATGATATCCTCCAGAAAGGACTGCCTTTTCAAGGCATCACCATGCCCTTGGCTCACATGGATCCTCCTCACAATTCTGATATGCCTGAGGACGACCCTGAAGACATCAATAAAGACATCTCATTAACAGATTCGAATGACAGTGATTCAAGTTCCTTTGAGGAAGAGGAATAATGTGGGATGATAGACTGCAGTGTGGCTCAGGTAGAAGGTTGATGAGCTGATGAGGAAGATGTGCTGCTGTTTTGAATTTTTCTTTGGTTTGAGTTTCTTTTTGGTTAGATTTTTTCAAGAATTTGTGATGCTCTCCATGAGCAGTTTTGTTTGTAATGACCCCAAACATGTGTAATGGTACTCATTATGATCTATACTTCTATTAGTTTGATCTTAATTTGTGGCTAAAAAGGGGGAGAAAGTGTTGTTAGATTAGATAACAACAGGTTGAAGAATATGTTGAAGACTTGCTTGTGTTGCTGCTGATTTGTGTGATAACAGCTGATGTTGTTAGTGATGTGTGAGTTCCTAATAAGTATAGGAATGTATGTTAGATTTATGTGTGTTCATTGATGGAACCTAGTAGCTTTATAGCTGCTAGTGCTGTGTGTATCTGCAGAATGATTGCAGAATGTTGTGCATCTTTTTCAGGGGAAGTAGCATAGGTTGTTCCACAGCAGGTGTGCTTCAGGATGTCATCCTGAATGTCGTAACATCCAGAGCAGGCTGGATGAATATGTGTGACTGCAGGGTGTCTGCAGGTTTTGTTCAGCTGGTGTGATATGCATCAGTTGAGGGGGAGTAAATTCTAATATGTTACTCAACAAATTGTGACATCTGTAGTGCTGACTAAAAAATGGTATTGTGAACAGGTTGATCCTGAGAGCTAACAGTGTGAGTGTGTGTAGGCAACGCTAATAGTGTGTAGCTAGTAGCTTTCTTGCATGGTAGGTTAAGACTTCTGCTGCTTGTAAACTCTAATATGTTAATAGGGTGTTTTAGCCAAAAATTAGCCAAAGGGGGAGTTTGTAAGTGCTTTTGATTGGCTTCATTTTATGGCAAAACATTAATGTATGAGTAAATGTCATAACTGATGTTAGGACATACATGAAGAGTGTTATGCAAGGAAAGCTATGAGTAAGTGAAGTTGAATGTCATGACTGAATGTTATGACATTGATCGTATGACATCAGGGCTTGCAGAGTTTGTTTTTCTGTTATTAGCTCAGGTTATACTTCAGGAAACAAACCAGGAAGCATAGTTATTTTAGGCAACATAATAGGCATTACTGAGGATAACATAGAAGGCTCCTGACCTAATGATAAGTGCGCAGCTTCATGAAGAAAGGTTTATCTTGGTCAAACCTAAATTCTCTACCAAGGCCCAAAGCAAGTCTGCTATTATAAATAGCAGAAGGAGCATTACTAATGGGCAGACACACAGAGGAGAGAGCATCTAGTGAGAGATCATAAAGTGTGTTTGTGAGTGAAGAACTTTGTTCTTCCCGTGAGTCTAGGAGTCTTAGGATTCCTTGTGTGCCAAGAAATTGTATGTTCTAGAATTGATGTGGTTATTATGTATGAACAGGTGTGTTCATTGAGTCACTCAAAGCTGTTAAGCAAGAGTATGTGTCCCTTGATCAAAGCTGTGAAGCAAGATCAAGGTGTGTTTGAAGTTTATCTTCATATTGGTTTTTTAATTGTGTATTGATATCACTGAGGTGATTGAGGGGGAGTGAGTGGGTATACTCAGGTCTAGTGGTCTCTAGGCTGAAGTGTCATTGGGTAGGTCTTAAGTGAGGAGTGCAAACTGGGATTGTTTGACTCTGAATTAATTCTACTGATAGTGAATTTTCTCCCTGGCTTGGTAGCCCCTAGATGTAAGTGTGGTTGACACTGAACTGGGTGAACAATTACTTGTGTTATTTACTGCTTTCCATTTACAGCTTATTATCAAGTGAAGTAGTACATGTTACAGTGGATGGCATAACATCTACAATAACACCCATCGTGTGTTGGCCAGAATTTCAGTATTGGAACTCGATGGAACCTCACTTTTATTTGTCATTGTATTTTTTTACACAGCAATTACCTCATTAAGGGATTGCATCTTTGTACATGTTTACCCATTCAAGGTTCAAATAAATAAAAAAGAAATTTCTCATCAAATTGTGCTCACTTTTTACTTTATCTACTTGTTTGCAAATTAATTTCATTTTTGATAAACTCTGTTTTGAAACTTCGGGTAATATTAATGATTGAAACGATAAAATTTGTTTTGGTGTTCGAGAACCTAAAGGAAGATTGATTGTCCCTAATGGCACTTTCACCTCGTGAACTTCAAATCATTCGCTAGCTACCTTGGCTCTTCAGCATAAGTGGCATAATCTTTCCAGGGGTCTGTACATATGTAACTCTACCACAATGAATCTTCGGGAGCTTGTTTGGGACATTCATGTTCCATATCGCTCACAATGTTACCACACTTCGGATGTCGAATAGTTTGATCCATCCTCCAAAGTCCAACCTTTTATTGGAAACTACTTAAAATTCCACCCTCGTTAGCTTCTTCATAATCTCCAAAAGTAATCCAAGAATGTTTAACGCATAACCAAAAGTCCAGTTTTAATTCGCAAATACCAAAAGTTCATCCTTGTTGGCACCTTCATAAAACCTAAAGTCCAATTTCACTTGGCAAGTCTTAAATCTAATCCCCAGTAAGGGAGACCATCCCAATATACACAATCATTTGCATTATCACATGCATCATACATAATATTCTTGCCAAACAGGAATGACACCATATCAATCATATCAAACATATCAATCATTAGCATGTCTATGCATGATCTCTTTGTTAGGAAACTTTACCAACCAGTCTTGTGCATTCATACATGCATGAAAATCCACAACATTTGCACCTTCACACGAAACTTCATATCATAACAGGATCTAGGATCAATGAGCAAATATCTCGGTCAGTCCTCCTTTGGTTATATTCCTCTGAAAAGAGTTGATATCCCTCATATGCTCATGAGATTTCAATCCCCTAATCATTCATTCTTCAACCATGCGGTTGGTAATGATAATCCCCATCATTCTTCCTCTTGTTGCTCCCTAAGCAGAGGTTATCCTAAAAGTCTCTTATGAACTTTCTCCTACAGGGATTTATTGACTATTTGTCCTTTAAAAAAGAATCTTGCTTAAAACTGTTTTCCCCAACAAATTTCGTGTTCGAGATATTTCTCTAATATCCGTGAAGAATCTTAAATGCGATTGAGGTATCATTTCCCCTTGTTGGAATATCTCAATCAATAAGATACTACTTTATTGGGCTAGAGAATCTCATATGTTTTTTGAGATATTGCTTTGGTATCCGCGGAAAGCCTTAATTAGTAAGGTATTGCTTCGTCCACCCAAAGAATATCATGTTTTGGTAAAGATACCGTTCTAGTGTTCCCGAAGAGCCTTCACCAGGTACTGCTTCACACGACCTAGAAAGTCGTATACCAATGTTCGAGACACTGCTTCGTCAAACCGAAGAGTCTCATTTGTCTGAGATACTGCTCTAGAGATCCCCAAAGATCCTTAATCCATAAGGTACTGCTTTGTGCGATCCAGAGAGTCTCATATCTGTGATGAGATACTATCCTAGTGTCCTAGGAAGAGCTTTAACTCATAAGGTACTGCTTCGCATGGTCCAGGAAGTCTTATGCCTTTTGTTGAGATATTGTTCTAATATTCTAGAAGAGCCTTAATCCATAAGGTACTGCTTTATAAGAATTAGAAAGTTTCACCTATAGCATTTGAGATGCTGCTCTGTTATTCCCAAAGAGCCTTATTCTATAAGGTATTATTTTGCATGCACCATAAAATCTCATCTGTCTTTGAGAAACTGCTTTGGTTCGTGGAGAGCCTTAATTAATAAGGTACTTCTTCGTCCACCCAAAGAATATCATGTTTTGGTAAAGATACCATTCTAGTGTTCCCGAAGAGCCTTCACCAGGTACTGCTTCACATGACCTAGAAAGTCTTATACCAATGTTCGAGACACTGCTTCGTGAAACCGAAGAGTCTCATATGTCTTAGACACTGCTCTAATAATCTCCAGAGAGCCTTAATCCATAAGGTACTGCTTTGTGTGATCCAGAGAGTCTCATATTTTTGTTGCTGAGATATTATCATAATGCCATCAGAAGAGCCTTAATCAATACGGTACTGCTTCGCATAGTCTAGGAAGTCTCATGCCTTTTGTTGAGATACTGTTCTAATATTCTTGAAGAGCCTTAGTCGGCAAGGTACTACTTCATAAGAGTTAGAAATTTCACGTAACATTTGAGGTACTGCTATGTTATTCCCAAAGAGTCTTATTCCATAAGGTACTGCTTTGTATGATTTAGAGAATCTCATCTGTATTTGAGATACTGCTTTGGCATCCTTAGATAGCCTTAATTTATAAGTTATTGCTTCATTTGGCCCAAAGAACCTCATGTTTTTGTTGAGACACTGCTTTGGTTTTCCTCAAAGAGTCTTAATTCATAAGGTATTGCTTCATACGACCTAGAAAGTCTCATACCTGTTGTCAAGATATTGTCCTAGCATCCTTGGAGATCCTTAATTAATAAGGTATTGCTTCATACGATTTAGGAAATCTTGTACCCTTGTAGAACTCTGCTCCAGATGCCCTGGCATATCTTCTGTTTTGTTGCTCCCCAAGCAGACGATACCCTAAAAAGTCTCCCATGAGCTTTTCCACTGCAAAGTTTTCCCAATAAACTTGTTCTTCCTTTATTTTCAGTGCACTCTCACTACCTCAATTTTGCATTTTTCCTCTAGGTAGACAAATTTCAGGGTTTTCTTGTATTTAATTGACTTTTACCCTATAAACGAACTTTGTAATAGCTCATTTTCTCGGGTTCAAGGCAATTAGATAGGGGCATCTGTCATACCCCAAATTTGTCCTATATTTGTCAGCTTTTTCTCTGTAAAATGATATGGTCTTTGACCATAATCTTCTGAAAATTTAGGGCATAGGATCTTGTGTGCATATTCACCATGACTAGCCAATTTATGTATATGCATTAATTTCAAGTGTGGACAGTATTTGTTCTCACAGTCAAGTGCTTCAAGATGTGACCAATGGATTCTGATTCAAGATACCATAATTTTGTCTAGGCATTTTAAATTTTTCATTTGTCTGACTTTATTTTCACTTTGCATTATATGCATGCATTTTATCCAGCATAGTGCTTAAAATGTCAACCAAAATAATTTCTCGAGTTTACAAACAGACTGGTCAAAATAAATTTTAACAATGCGTAAAATCAGTGGACGAAAAATTTCAAAATCGAGTTTGCATACGTCAATTATATTAATCTACGTTTCACGCAGTTTAACCTGACGTGTTTGAATTAATTTTTTGACTATCTTTCGTCGTATTTTGATCAATTTGAACATTTTAATGGGTCAAAATTTATTTTTAAATTTGACCAAATGATGTATTTCTCCGAGTCGTTTATTCCGCGCTGATCATTTTAGTGTACTCTGTTTATTTTTTCGAGCACTTGGGCGTTCGGCTTTTATTTATTTGAGTTTCGGTTATTTTTACATTTTGTCTAAATATTTAGAATAAATAAATAGAATAATTAGTGTTTTAATTATAATTTTATTTTGGGTTTAACTAATTATTTAATTTAGGCTTTAAAATTGGCGTTAGGGACATTATTGATAATTTAGAATTAATCCTAATTTGATACTTATATATAAATAAGTTGTATTTGTTGAAAAAAGAGGATAGAAAAAAGGCGCGCGACCGAGATTCAGAACAATTAGTTGCTGATGATTTGTATAGTTTTTCTTTTACTAGCATGTATGGTTTCATACAAGTAAGTTTTTTAATATATATTTAGAATGGGGCGTGCGTTTAACAATAAGTTTTTTTGCAAGTTTTCTAATATATAGGATTTGGCACAATGATTGAAGTGAGAGGGATTTTAAAATGAAAGATGAGAGGAACAAACAATAATCATTAGATCATGATTAAACTTATTCATTAATGTGACTATTAATTTCTCTCTCTTATTAATTTACATTTCATCTCTCTTATTAATTTGATCTAATGGTTGTTGTTTGTTTTTCTCACCTCTCATTTAAAATCTCTATCATTTGATATGCTCCACATATATTATATATATATATATATATATATATATATATATATATATATATATATATATATATATATATATTGTTTATTTTATTTTATTTTTATTAAATTATTCGGATCGAATCTTGTCGATACACTGTTTGCACATTGTTGTGCATGATGCGTGACATTTGTGTTGATTTGATATATATATATATATATATATATATATATATATATATATATATATATATATATATATATATATATATATATATATATATATATATATATATATATATATATATATATATATATATATATATATATATATATATATATATATATATATATATATATATTGTTTATTTTATTTTATTTTTATTAAATTATTCGGATCGAATCTTGTCGATACACTGTTTGCACATTGTTGTGCATGATGCGTGACATTTGTGTTGATTTGATATATATATATATATATATATATATATATATATATATATATATATATATATATATATATATATATATATATATATATATATATATATATATATATATATATATATATATATATATATATATATATATATATATATATATATATATATATATATATATATATATATATATATATATATTATATTGTTAATTTTATTTTATTTTTATTAAATTATTCGGATCGAATCTTGTCGACACACTGTTTGCACATTGTTGTGCATGACGCGTGACATTTGTGTTGATTTGATATATATATATATATATATATATATATATTAATATATATATATATATATATATATATATATATATATATATAATATTATATATATATATATATATATATGTTGTATTGTTTATTTTATTTTATTTTTATTAAATTATTCGGATCAAATCTTGTCGATACACTGTTTGCACATTGTTGTGCATGACGCGTGATATTTGTGTTGATTTGATCCGGTTGCGATGATCGCATTTTTGCGTTAGCAACATTGTTTTTTTTTTAGCACGTTAAATTTACTTTTTCTATGCATTTTCTATTTTTATAAATTTAGATCCGCGTGATTTGGATCCAGAATGCGATGATCACGTTAAGTGTAGCAAGTTATTGAGTAATTTTATTGGTTTATGTGAGATTTTTTTTTATTTTTACTCTTTTAAATTGATTATCGTTGCATTTCGATTTTATGCATGCATCTGATAGTTGGTCTAACGGCAATCCACTTGTTGTGCATCGACCAATTCGTGTTTTGATTTATAACTTTGTGTCTTAATTTGATTTTTATTATCTCGTTGTTTCTTGATTTGACTTGCGATGATCGCTAATGCGGTAGTAATTTTCTATTTCAATTTGTGTTATTTTTCAATGAATCAACGCCGTTATCTTTAGATTGAATCTAGTTTTTGTGGTAGCCTTTTTCGCGTACGCGACTTCAATCTGCGTAGTTGCGTCATGATTTTAATTCGTGCACTTGTCTTTTCAATTTACGTTTTGATTCATTTGATGTACAATTTTAATATTGTGTGTGCATCTTACTCCCGTTCACACCTAAATTGTTTTAAAACTAATTCTTGATTCATATATCAAGTCATACCTCAACTTGTAAGTCGACTGCTTTTTAGCATCGCCATCAACCTCATGCCAACACTTTATCTCTTTCTTTGGTTGCGATTTCGTTTACTATGAGTACCCTTAGGGACTAGGATTTGACCTAACTTTTTCTTAAACCCTTGATACAACGTCAAGTGGTTACTTACCTCATACGTCGGTTGCCTTTTGCAATCGCCATTACGCTAATTCAAACCTCGATCTTTCATCAAGATTTTTTCTTAAAACTAAAACTTTTTTCTTAAAAAATTCAAAAATACTTTAACTTATTTCTAACCTCTTCTAAAAAAATCTAAAAAATATTTAACACATCTCAAACTCTCTTTGACTTCGGGCTTTTCCGTTTAAAACCTTTCAAAAAGGTCATGCTATCTAGCATCGTCCATAAAAAATACACAACAAACCAAAAACATTTTCAACAAGAACTACGGAGTTCTGATTCCCTCTAGGATACGAAAGCACTGGGTTGAA